>JAVJIX010000142.1:307500-1507500 GCA_036785185.1 Paratrypauchen microcephalus
GTGGTGTAAACCAGCACATTTCTTTTGAACACTTTCTATTAGCAGATACATAGATCTTCAACCAGAGATGTAACAAAGTTGATGTAACTGAGGCATTAAATTCAAAGCTTTTATTGTCATATGCACAGTAAAGAAACACGTTTCCCTGTACAATGAAATTCTTACTTTGCTGCCCACTCTGTATGCCAAGAGCATGCAAAAAGTTAAAATAGATAAATAAGATAAAGAGAAGCATGTAAAAAATATAATCAAATAGAAACAATCTTTACAGAATATACACTATGAAAAATATAGGCTAGGTGCTACGTACATATTTACAGATAATGTGCAACATTAGTTTTATGTGCAGCTGTCAGTAGTAAAAACGGGGTGTAAACATTGTTGATATGGTGCAAACAGGAAATGTAAATGTTTGAGTAGTTACATGTGCAGCTGTAATCTGACAGATTAGTTTAACAGTTGGTCAATAATAGTGCAAATTACTCATGTGCAAAGTATAGTAATGTCCAGGAGGGGGGGCTATTACACAGCAGTTCAAGAGTCTAATAGCAGTTGGGAAGAAAGAGTTCTTGAGTCTAGTAGTCCTGCTTTTCACACTTCTGTACCTCCGGCCTGAAGGTAGGAGTGTGAATAGTCCATGTTGGGGTGGGTGGGGTCTTTGATGATGGAGGCAGTTCTCTTGTGGACTCTGCGGTGGTAGATGCTCTGCAGAGACGGTTGAGGAGTCACACAGTGATGCTGGTCAGGATGGACTCAATGATGCAGCTATAGAAGTTGCTGAGGATTTTGAGCGGCATGCCAAATTTCCTCAGCCTCCTCAGGAAGTACAGCCACTGTTGAGCCTTCTTCACCACCTGTGTAGTGTTGAGTGTCCAGGTGAGGTCATCACTGATGTGGACCCCCAGGTATTTAAAGGTGCTTACCCTCTCCACCTCAAGGTCCCGGATAAACAGTGGAGGTTGGGCAATAGAAGGAGTGGGTATAAAGCTTCATTAAATAGAAAAACCACACTATGGAAATTTCACCAAAATAGCCGATCACCACAGATATTAGATAACTATTTTTATCTCTATACCCCCCTAACCTTGCAAACTTGCACAGCAAGATGGATTCTCACAATATTTGTGAGTTCACAAACTCACAAGAATCCATCTTGGCGTGCACCTGCTGTAAGGATAAACAGGGAGCGGATCAGTCACAGAGCAGCATTAGGTGGTGTGCAGAAACCAAAGACCAAACGGCCAGAGGAACAAACATGGCATGTCAATGCAGACTATGGATTAGGATTTTGAAAAAAGTGTAGTAGAAGAAGCGGTTTGTGTATTTGGGGACAGGGAAGATGTCTGTGCTTTTCTCTTAGTTGGATTTAACAAAACTTAGATTTTCTGGCTTGGTCGGCGGTTGTGACGCTTTGACCAACCAGATTCAAAAAATTGCCATGATGCGTTTTCTGATCACTTTCAGTGAGAACCATTCCATGCTGATAATGTCTGGAACTCAATTCAAAGTGCTCCAAATATCAATCTGGCATGAGCCAGGTTAAAGATCCCATGACATGGTACTTCTTGATGCTTTTATATGGCGCCTTAGTGGTTCCCTAATACTGTATATGAATCCTTCTCCAAAATCAAGCTTTGGTGCATGAGAGAGCCTCTTGGAGACAGTCCTATTCAGAAATATGGTTCTGAACACTTTTTTCTGGGCGTGTTGCTTGAATGCAAATGAGGAGGACAGAGAGAGGCCAGTGCAGGCGGGTGGGGGTGTGGCCAAATACGCCACTGTTTCTTGGTTTAGCGGTGCGATGTGCGCTGTCCCTACTTCCGGGTTTTAAGCACTTAGGAAGATAGGACAAGGGGGGGGGGGGGGGTGGGGGGGGGCTCACATTAATGTTCAAAAATCTCTGAAAGTGAACATTTCATGCCATGGGACCTTTAATACCACCCAACCCTACTCTAGATCACAGAGCCAACCACAAATATAAATAAGTATGAAGTATAAAGAAGTGGACTAAGTGAGTGTGACGTCACCCATAGCGTTCAGCGACACTCTAATGAAGCTCGCGATGCTAACGGTTATAAGAGCGAATTTGAAACCAGGCTATATAGTATGAATTGGATTTTTTTAATGGACATAATAGTGACCAAAAAACAAATACAGGATGCTGTAGAGTGGGTTAATACGAACATTTTAAGAACAAAATGACGAGGCTCAGTTACAGTTACAGAGAGAGAGTTGACAATATTCCAGTGTAAGTCAATGGGAGCCAGCGTCAGTAGGAGACTTGGAACTTTGGCTATGGCCATTTACAGTCTATGGTGCCGACACAGCCACTGTTGATGTTCATGCAAAGTCTCATGTCAAACTCGGGTCACTTTTGTTACAACCTTTAAAACTTCTGTGAAATGATGAAATAAAAATATTGAACACCAGTGTAACTTTGTGTCCTGTGTCTGCTACAGTGTCTGAATGCCAACTCTTAGAGCCATGGAGTTGAGTCGGCAACTGTGTGGGATAATGAGGAAGTCCAGACGATCGCAGGCTTCTTCTCCCCCCAGCACCCCGCCCGGTCTGCACATCCACTTGTACACCCCTGACACAGAGCCCCTCCACTACAAAGGAAACTGCTACACCGCCGAAGAGCTCTGTGTCGAAGCCGCCAAAAAGTGCTGTAAGTTAAAGCAGACCTATTCTGCAAAGTTGATTTTTTTTTTTTTTTTTTTAGAGCTTTTACCCATGTTATAGTTGTTTGCCCTCACCATTTACTCACCCCAAGTTGTTTTTGGAGTGATTGTGCATGTTTGAACAATCTTTAATCGCTTATTTTCATGACGCCATGTTGCCAATCAATCCCCATTTTCATTGCCTAATGCTCTGTACTTTCTACTAGTTTTATTTTCTTAATCGATGATAAGATCGATGCGTCTTGTAGTCATTTTGGTATGAAGAAAGAAATCTGTTTCTCGCTAGCGTGATCTGCAGCTGTGCATCGACTCTTTGTTGTGAAAATGTTGATGGTTTCACCATTTCTAACATGGAAATCAGCAAACTTGCCGGTTTAGTGGAATATTGTAATATAAAATGTTTAAATTATATCATAATGATACATGAGTACTATAGATTATAGTTATGTAGCAGACACATGCACAAGAGGTCTTCTTTAAGTATGGGTGGGTTTGGGCGCGTCATGATAACTCATTTTGAAGTGTAATTATATTGCTACAGAAAAGTGTAATGATAAATGATACTATTGAAAGTACTTACACAGTAACTCTAAAGCAGGAGAATCCCACTAAACCTGTCTCTAAATGTGTAGTATATGAAACACTAAATTATTGATCCAAGAGGTGAGTGGTGAGTGGTTAAATCCTGCTGTCACTCACTTATAGTATTACAGAGGCTGACCAATAGGAGGTATGTGCGGGAAATTGTGTCTTTGTTCGAGCACAGAGCTGCATTCAAGAGAAAATTTGTCAATCATAATATGCTGATTTTATCATAATAATTAATACAGGATTGAAATTATAATTCTATTTTTATGACCACTTCGCCCAACCCTATTTTAAAGGTCATAGATTATGCAAAATTGACTCTTGTGTTGGTTAGGTTTGAGTAATCCTTTATTATTAGTCTGTCTTCATCTCTAAAGCTCAAAATGCTCTGTTCCACCTTGTGATGGCATGAACCAACAGCAACCTTTTACCTTTTATTCAGTAGAGACTGGCAATTTCAGGGATGAAATGGGCCAAATGTTTGTAGTGAAGGTGACACCGTGCTGTTTGTTTGAAAGAAGAACACAGCCAAAATATGCAGTGCTTGTGTGCTAAACATTTGTGAATAAAACAAAACACAACTCCAGGTATGTTTGTGATGGAAAAAAAAAAGAAAAGAAATGAGGAAACAACATTATAACAAAAATAGTATAATATGGACCCTTAAAATCATGTCACTGTGGTATTCCTTCATCCAAAACATAGGACATTTTAGGGTGGGCTCTGGCAGTTTATTTTTATAATGATTTTTTTTTGTAATTTATCAGAATTGTGCTAAAATATGCCCTATAAGTGTTTGCACACAAAGAGACTATTTTTTAACTGTTTTGTTGCTTGTTTCTGGCAGCGATCTCTCCGTTATGCTTCAACCTGTTTTCCCTGTACAATGAAGAGAGTCGTCTGTGGTACCCTCCCAACCATGAGTTCAAGATTACAGATGACACCAGTCTCAAGTTGCATTATCGCATGAGGTAAGGCCGTGGGCACACCAGCCTTCCTATATCTTAGCACGATTTGTTTACTATACAGTGGTCCCTCGCTCTATCGCGGTTCACTTTCCACGGCCTCGCTGTTTCGCAGATTTTTTAAAATATTTTATTTTTTTATAGTGTATCAGCGGAGACCTGAGTCTGAGACCGGGACTAGACCGGGACTAGACCGGAACTAGACCGGAACTAGACCGGAACTAGACCAGGACTAGACCATGACTAAACCTGGACTAAACCAGGACTAGACCAGGTCTAAACCTGGGATGGTCACGCAGGGTGGTAGGGACAGAGTCTATGATGTCCTTCACGAGCACCTGGGTGACAGGACCTAGCCCCTCGCTGAAGTGTTCGTACCTGGTCGGGTGGTGAGGGCTGGTGCTCAGAGGCGTCTGTTAGCAGTGGCTTGAGTCTTGCCCAAAATGATATCCAGGTCGCTTTTAACTCGACTTTCGCACATGGCATGGATATGTTGTTCCAAAACAACGCATATCCATGTGCACGTGCCCACCCGAAAATCTACAAAAGTTTGAGTGTTTAAACTAGAGAGAAATGTGAGAAAATGTTAATACCAGTCTGAGAAAAGTGTATAATGTGTGTGGTGAGGCGTTTACAGCCTTAAAACATGTGTAATAATTGGATTTCACGTATTGGGGGTTATTTCTGGAACCTAACCCCCGTGATAAACGAGGGATTACTTTTATGGAAAGTAAAATGAACCTAAAGAAAGATTTTATAGATTTGGTCTTGGTTTTGGTTTTGTTTAGCTTTTGATTTGACCAAATTTCACTTAAATTAATGGAACTTATTGTGATAAAAAGCTGACTATATTGCATTGTATTGCATCTTTTGAGACATACAAGGCACAAAAGCAATTGTCATGTGCGAATCCTTGAAACTGTCATTGAATAATATAAGCTATTTTAGACCACACACCTCTTTTAGACTAACACCTCAGACATTATAACTTATAATTATTATTTTTATACATATAATACAACCACAAGTGTACTTACTGTTTTCTAACCTTCTCTGCTTTTGACAGGTTTTACTTTAGGAACTGGCATGGTACTACAGAGGGGGAGTCTCCTGTGTGGAGGCACTGCATCAATAAACTCAGAGGAGGCCTGAGCCCTCAGAAATTCCCAGAAGGAACTCCTCTGCTGGACGGTGCCTCTCTAGAGTACCTGTTTGCCCAGGTGTGTGCCCATTGCCCACTGATTTTTACAAGGACTAGGGCTGCACATTAAATGACAAATTTACAGTTAAAGGGATATGCCACCCCCAGGTCAAATTTGGGCATCTCCCCACAGTCCAGAGACTAAAATAAGTGGTGGAAAGCGTTTTCCTGCTCACCCAGCCATTGTCCGAGTCTGTCGCCACTGACCGCCACGGTAACTGGTGCTCCTCCGCCTTAGACTGGAGTCTAACGTAGCCAGAGAAAGATTTCGGCCAAAAGGAATTAATTTGCTCGATGCGTTTCCCAATTACTTTGTGTGTAGTGCGCATTCATATCGAGTGCAAATAAATGTGCAAATCAACACGGAGAGCTTGCCTTGGTCATTTTGGGTGGGAACTATTTTCCAGTGCGTAAGAATACAGTCGTATCACGCACCACGTTGTGCAACAGGGGAACTCCCTTCCCGGTGCGTAACTGGGATTCCCCTGGTAGCGTACTGCGTGATACGGCTGTATTCTTACGCACTGGAAAATAGTTCCCACCCAAAATGACCAAGGCAAGCTCTCCGTGTTGATTTGCACATTTATTTGCACTCGATATGAATGCGCACTACACACAAAGTAATTGGGAAACGCATCGAGCAAATTAATTCCTTTTGGCCGAAATCTTTCTCTGGCGACGTTAGACTCCAGTCTAAGGCGGAGGAGCACCAGATACCGCGGCGGTCAGTGGCGACAGACTCGGACAATGGCTGGGTGAGCAGGAAAACGCTTTCCACCACTTATTTTAGTCTCTGGACTGTGGGGAGATGCCCAAATTTGACCTGGGGGTGGCATATCCCTTTAAATCAAAATCCATATTTTAATTAGTGCAATTTTCATATCACAAAGACTGCAAAATAATAGATTGTTCTCTGCAAAGAACATAATATCATGTCTTTTATTTCGAAAAATCTTGTATCTGTATTTTAGTTTAGATTCAGGGGATTCTTGTATTAGTTTAGCAGCTCATTTTCAGTCTTCGTTCAGATAAGCTCTCAGAGTTGCTTGCAATATAAACTGTGTAAAGTATAAAGTGGGCAGTCCTAATTCTTACCTTTTAATTATTTATTAAATAAACCCTGATTTATGGTAACATGCACACCAAAATCAGATAATAATTTGATTTCTGGATCTTTAAATTTATTTAATATGACATCAAAGGGACCATCATCAGAAAGAAATCCAATAATTTTGCTGTATACTTGTTATTTTAATAGGCTTATAACTCCAAAAACCTGGATTTTGGGTGCACATGAAACTGCAGTCACTGATGTGTCTTATTTCAGTTGTAGTATATTTCTTGTCTCAACTTGAAGTAACCATTATTTTTGTGTGTTTTCATTTGTGTTGGCAGGGCCTTCATGATTTCCACACAGGCCTGATCCCTCTGAGACAGTCTCACTCCGATTCAGAGCAACATGAAATAGAGAATGAGTGCTTGGGCATGGCTGTTCTGGCCATTACTCATCATTCACTCACCAAAGAGATCCCGCTCACCACCGTTTCACAAGAAATGAGGTATGATAGTGCACATGGACCCTCCCTGCCCAACTACCTCTTTTCTGACCTCTCTCTGATTAAAAAAGAAACTTAAAGGGCCTATATTATGCAGTATTGACTCTTGTGAGCTTTAAGTCATGTTATAGTGTTACCTCCTCAAAAACATATCTGGAGTTGTGTTTTCTTTCATTCACAAATGTTTGAGCAATCCTTTATTTTGAGTCATCTGTCCACATCTCCAAAGCTCTCTGTTCCAACTTGTGATGTCATGAAACTGTAGTTTTCAAGTTAATAGCTCCATTTACCTATTGTTCAGTAGACATTTGCAGTTTCAGAGTTGAAATTATACTTGATATATACTGAACGTATATATCAAGTTTAAGAACATACTTCCTGTATTACCACATGACATCACAAGGTGGAAATTAATGTTTTCAGTTTATGAGAAGAACTCTCATAAACTCTCATAATAGAGCCTAAATATGCAGAGTTTGTGTGTTAAATGTGTGAATGAAACAAAACACAAATCCAGGTATGTTTGTGATGAGGAAACAACATTATTGGAAAACGCCGTATTACAGGCCCTTTAAAAGTGCGTCTGGCAGGCTTTTGTGTTTTTCTATTCACTGGTTTAGTGAGATAGTACTTGTGGTAAGTATTTATTATAATTTTGCGTCAGTTAAGTGTCAGTTTGTGGAAAAAAGTTGACAAGGAAGGAAGAAGGAAGTGGTGGAGAGTTCTTAAACAGAATACCTCTACATATCTGATCATCGTCTGAAATTATAATTCAGAATGCTGGGAACATTTATGCACAAGGAATGCATTTCTTTTGGCAATTCAAACCTTAATTTAACAAAACAAAGGTGTTGCATTTATTTTTATTAGGCTAATTATATTTGTTATGTAATTTAGACTATTAGACTAGATGTAATTTAGACTATTTTTTATCACTTGTTGTAACTCTGTTTGCTACACAGCAGTGCACACCAAAATCTGATTATAATCTGATTTCTGGATCTTAAAGATTATTTTAAATGACATGTAAACTGCAAAATCCAATGTCAGTAATCTGAGGGACCATGATCTTAAAGTAATTGGATGATTTTGCTTTTTACCTTTCTTTTCAAAACTCCAAAAATCTGCCAGTGCTCTCTTAGTATGTGAGGGAAAATGAAAACAAGATAAATATTAAAATATACATGTGTTTCGGCTTCTTGTTTATAGGTGGTATTTTTAGGACCTTTCATCATTTTGAAACCCATAGTTAAAAGGAAAGTAACACGTTACCAATGACAACAAATCCTGCATGTAAAAAAAAAAAACTACTATCAAATGTGTGTATTAGGGATGCAAATTATCGATTAATTCATTAATCTATAGTTGATTGACCTTATCGATCGACTTACGATTAATTGATAAGCGGCGTTTTTCACCTGAATTTTAGTGTTTAGGGTCTTTAAGAATATAAGCTATAGTATACATAAAATCAAAAATATATCATAGTACACTCAACAAAAATATAAACGCAACACTTTTGTTTTTGCTCCCGTTTTTCCTGAGATGGACCCAAAGATCCAAAATTCACTCCAGATACACAACACTACCATTTCTCTCAAACATTGTTCACAAATCTGTCCAAATGTGTGACAGCGAGCACCTCTGCCCCGCCGAGACAATCCACCCCACCTCACAGATGCACCACATCAAGATGCCGATCCGACATCATGACCGGGTGCACAGGTGCGCCCCAGACTGCCCACAATAAAAGGCCACCCCGAAATGTGCATTTTTTTTTTTTGCTTTATTGGGGGTCTGGGGACTCAGAACCAGTCAGTATCTGGTGTGACCACCATTTGCCTCATGCAGTGCAACACATCTTCTTCACATAGTTTATCAGATTGTCAGTTGTGGCCTGTGGAATGTTGGTCCACTCCTCTTCAAAGGCTGTTATGGACGAAGAACACAGGTGCATTTTATTGATGGCATTTTGAATGCACAGAGATACCGTGATGAGATCCTGAGGCCCATTGTTGTGCCATACATCCATGAACATCACCTCATGTTTCAGCAAGATAATGCACGGCCCCATGTTGCAAGGATCTGTACACAATTCTTGGAAGCTGAAAATGTCCCAGTTCTTGCATGGTCAGCATACTCACCGGACATGTCACCCATTGAGCATGTTTGGGATGTGCTTGACCGTCGTATACGACAGCGTGTACCAGCTCCCACTAATATCCAGCAACTTCACACAGACATTGAAGAGGAGTGGACCAACATTCCACAGGCCACAACTGACAATCTGATAAACTCTATGCGAAGAAGATGTGTTGCACTGCATGAGGCAAATGGTGGTCACACCAGATACTGACTGGTTCTGAGTCCCCAGACCCCCAATAAAGCAAAAAAAAATGCACATTTCAGAGTGGCCTTTTATTGTGGGCAGTCTGGGGCACACCTGTGCACTGGTCATGATGTCGGATCGGCATCTTGATGTGGCGCACCTGTGAGGTGGGGTGGATTGTCTCGGCGGGGCAGAGGTGCTCACTGTCACACATTTGGACAGATTTGTGAACAATGTTTGAGAGACATGGTAGTGTTGTGTATCTGGAGTGAATTTTGGATCTTTGGGTCCATCTCAGGAAAAATGGGAGCAAAAACAAAAGTGTTGCGTTTATATTTTTGTTGAGTATATTATTATTAGGGCTGGGCATCGAAATTCGGTTCCTCCAGGGCACCGACCGAAATGCTTAGGTTCTTCTGGGTATTGAAATATGCCTCGTCTTTCGGTTCCACGTTTGGATACCCAGAGGTTAATCACGTGTGGCTCAGATACGTGCCTGCGTGCTTATGGCCTGATAATGCCACCTGAGATTGGCTGAAACGTCCGCGTGTATGAAAAACACAGCGTGGTCATGCCCCTTGTTCACAGGCAAGGCGACCCGTGCCACGCCGCGCCGCAGTCGGGGAAAGTTTAGCTAAACGTCCCTAAACCGTTTCCCATTCATTTTCAATGGTAGTGCTAAACCACTAAGGGTGCAATATATTTTTGGCCTCTACGTATTTTGGCGCTGTTCCTCACTCTCGACTGCATCTGGAGACGCTACTCTCTGCTAAGAGGATTTACACTCTGTCTTCTTCTTTGATTCAAGGTAAGATTTCAATTGGAAATTGCAAACCACGGGCTCGGCCCGCCCGCGCGGCTCACAGCTCACAGTGTGAGCCGCGCTCTGGATGTCAGATAGAACCAGAGCCCACCCCGAGCGAGACCCCGCGGTCTTGCCCGCCGATAGAGCGGCCTGTTAGCTCACAGTGTCAGCCCCCCGGCTCTGGAGGTCAGATAGAAGCAGAGCCCGCCCCGCCCTGCTCTTATTCCCGCTGAAAGAGCGTCTTTCTCGGCCTCTTAAAGGTGCGCAGACACGAGCAACGCGCTCCTCCAACGGCACTGCCATGTTATAATAATAACAGGTCCAATCCAGGTTTAGTTCTGGCCAGACCTGGTTTATTCCACGTTCTTTTAGTCCTGGTCTAGTCTCTTAGCCCGTCAGGAACACAACGTTACACTATAAAAAAAAATGTTACACTATAAAAAAACAACAACCTTTGGAACGGATCAGGCTTTTTCCATTGAAATAGCTACTCAACTTACGAATTTTTCACGTTACGAAACCACTTCTGGAATGAATTAATTTCGTAAGGTGAGGTACCACTGTATATTGACTTTGCAGTTCGTTGCTAATCTTGCAATTCAGTGTTACAAAGTCGACCGGCTTTTCGAGTTTGTGAGAGAGAGATAATGTGATGGTGTGCAGTTGTGTTCTTGATCATTTACTTCAATAACTTGAATAACATTAATAATATGTGGAAGAGAATGTGTAATGAAATTAATTTTTTCCCTAGAATTAATATAAAATAGGAGCCGAAAAAGGTACTGGTTAGGAATCGGTATCGAAATGAAGGTATCGATATTGGTATCGGCATCGGAAAATTTAGATCGAAACCCAGCCCTAATTATTATGTTGTATATTCCTCAATTAATTATTCCTTAGTAAAAAGCAGACAAATGTATTGATGCTGAATAACAAAATACATTCTTTATTGAAAATAAATTGAGGACTGGCTCAGTTGTTGCACTTGCAGCATGGAAATCTTGAAATTAAAAGGAACAGAAGAAATTAAATAACAGAATGTTATTTAGTCTACATATTATGATGAAACCAGTGAGCCCAGGCTATTTTTAGGACATTCTCAACATTTATTTTGAACTAAGGCATCAACAATATTTCTCTCCCTGTGAAGGGTTACAGTACAAAATATACATTTCACAGGGCCCCTGGACACAGCATAAAACATTACAGGGCCTCAAACCAGAACAATCAAGAAATGATAAAAGTATGTAAGTTACATGCTTTTATCATTTCAAAAATATATGGTTCTAGGTCCAGCTCTACTGTGAGTTGTACGGCAACATCCAGAGAGGAAAGGGTTACATCAGGGGTTGGCAACCTTTACCACTCAAAGAGCCATTTGGACCCGTTTCACACAGTAAAGAAAACACTGGGAGCCAGAAAACCCTTTTGAAATTTAAAATGAAATAACACTGCATATAATGTTTTTTTTTTTTACCTTTGTGCCATAGAATTATATTTTGAAAATGAACGAACTAAAATAAAATATATTTAAATTAAATACAGTGGTCCCTCGCTGTTTCGCTGATTTTTTTATGGTGTATCAATACGCATTGTGTTCTGCATCGTGACTGGCTAAAGGACTGTAGACCTTTGCCGATCCGTCAGTCATTCTCCTCCGTGTCTGCTGTACAGAATGCGTTCAGTTTGCCAAATGTATTTAAATGTTCGATCACGAGCAGTGTGACTCTGAAGCAGTGAGGACTGAGCGGTCTGGCATTTGGGCACATGGCCATACGTCTCATGTCCGCGCGCACACTTCTCTGCGTGGTCAATGCGCATCGGGAAGTAGCGGCAGTGTTTCCGCAAAACAAGCTGGTGGAACCTGGAGTCCAAGCGGTGAAACCAGTCCTGAGAGCGCACGAAAGCGTTCTTACTACAACAAAACCCGCAAAAGCGCAGCAGCGCCAGGTGCCTCGGTCAGAGGAACTGTGAAATACACGCATATTTATACACGCAATATAAAACTGACTACTTCACTGATTTAGCCTATCGCAGGTTATTTTTACAATGTAACCCCCACAATAAATGAGGAACCAATGTACTGAGCCGCATCAGAGGGATCAAAGAGCCGCATGCGGCTCTGGAGCCGCGGGTTGCCGACCCCTGGGTTACATGATGTAACGCTATGGTCTTTCTCGCGAGTGGGTTCACATCTCGTGTTC
Source organism: Paratrypauchen microcephalus (assembly GCA_036785185.1). Classification (NCBI taxonomy): domain Eukaryota; kingdom Metazoa; phylum Chordata; class Actinopteri; order Gobiiformes; family Gobiidae; genus Paratrypauchen; species Paratrypauchen microcephalus. The sequence continues at coordinate 319,830 of JAVJIX010000142.1, forward strand.
ACATTCCAGAATAGCGCCCTCTAGCGATTAGTTACAATTAATGCATTTTGTTCGACCAACGTCTTGATCAACAATTAATTGTACGTAAGTTTATTTTAGACTTGGACTTTATTGATCCACAAGGGAAATTATTTGGAAACAGTAGCACACATTACAATATAGTACAATAACAGAGAACAAAAATATAAATGGCAATAATAAATTTAAAATAAGGGGCAAAAGTAGCAAGAGAGTGGTTACAATATTTGATCCTATTTTGTAATATAATGAAAACATAACTGTTGAATTTAATGTGAAGCACTTTGGTCACTTTAAGTGTTGTAAATGGCTCAATAAATAAAGTTTGAATGATTGATTGATAGCTAATATAACTAATGTTTTGTAATATCTGATATTGTCTATGCATTTATTCTTTTATAACAATACTATCTTTGTGATCTTATGTTTTATTTACAGTTACAAGCGCTTCATTCCTGAGTCCCTGAACCGTAACATAAAACAGCGGAATATTTTGACCCGAATCCGAATCAACAACGTGTTTAAGAAGTTCCTGAGCGAGTTTAATCAGCGCACTGTGATAGACAGCCACATCGCACCCTACGACCTCAAGATCAAGTTCCTGGCCACTCTGGAGGGTCTGACCACGGGGCTGGGCACGGAGCTACTGGAGCCGAAGTCTGTTAGCATAAAGCACGAGGGAGAGCTGTGCAATGGTAAGAACTATGGCCAAATGCAAGTCATAACAGGGGGAGGAGTGAAGTTATAATCACGACCCATATATATGGATGGGTCAATAAGCAATAATATTGACTGTGGTAAAAAGGATAGACAAGAGGAGGAGGAGAAAAGGAGCTCCATTTACACAGAAACAGAGGAGCAGGTCCAGTTTTGTCTAATCATTTAAATGATAAAAATGAAGCTTCATAACATACTGTAGGCCTATTGCTGGTTTTCAGATGACATCACTGCATTATAGGCCAATATGTGTCAATACAGATTGGGGCAGCTAAAATGAATTTAGTTAAAATGTTACATTATGTTGTAATGCAATGAGTTATTGAGTCTAGTTGCAAATAGAAATGATCATATTTAACATTTGTGAATTTATATTTTGGATATTTTATAGCACAGTACAGTGTAATCAATAGGGAAATCTGGCCCTCGCCCCCGATCTGGGAATATAATATCATCATATTCTATTCTGAAAACTACCCATATTGAGTATGTAAGCATTAAGCAATGAGGAGCCATGCATTCTGCACTCTGAGTGGTGTTCCTCCGCGAAGTGCGTTAAAATTGCACAATGCACAGCTCAAAGTTGTTTAATGCGCTTATACCATGGCTGCAAACTGAAATGTCTCACCTGTGAAACTGAAAACCCTGTTCACTCTCTGTAAATGTCTAAAAAGAGTTATTTCAGTGTTTAAATGAAGCTAGTTCCTCCATTCCACTCAGAGCAGTTTACCCGTTGCTATCTACAACAAAGAGCTGTGGATTAAAACTGCATAACACACTGCTCCAAGTTGTATAATGTGCTTATGCCAGTACTCCACTACTTTTGGCATGGACATAAAAAAGGGTTAATGGCTCTATATTATGTTATTTTCTGATCTGTGTTATAATGTTGTTTCCTAGGGGTGGGCGAAATCTGGATATAGAGCTCATGGTTATCCTATGGTTGAGTTTTTGAATAAAAAATGAAGCAATATGTATTATTTCTTCCTTTATTTTACTGTTAAATTATTTTTCTATACAGGGATTTTTTTTTAATGTCGCAGAAGCACTTTGTTCCTACAGGACCTGCACTTCAGTTGCACTTCAATATAAAAAGACCTTGTCGAATTTGGCATATTTGTTTTTGCAGTAGTTTTTCCTGTACAGATATCGAGATATATATCGTATATCGAGATATAAGAAAATATATGGAGATATATTTTTTGCTTCATATCGCCCAGCCCTATTGTTTCCTCATCACCAACATACGTGGAGTTGTGTTTTGTTTTATTATTGTTTTTGTTATTATTATTTTGAACACACAAAACCTGCAAGTTTACCTGTTCCACCCTCTGATGTCATGTGTTGATACAGGATCCACTGTGTTTTCAAACTCCATGCACGCTCTTTTTTAAGATTGTAATTTTCAACACAAAATAATAGCATTTGTTAATTATACCATGTGATCTTACACTTGCTCTGATAACGGAAAGTTTTTGTTTTGTTTTGTTTTTTTTGTAGTTTCAATACTAGCTTTACTGTTAATTCGTATCTGCTTTGTGATACTTTTGACAACCCTACTACTATACATGACAAAAGTATATGAATGGTTTCACCTCCTGACAATTTTACAATCATTGAAATTAAAACTTTACGGGCCTCTTGCGATATCATTTGAAACCCAGCAATTAAATTATCCTCATGGGAATACAACGACAAAAAAATACTATATGATGATATTTTCTACAACATGAAATCAGAATCTTTACTCCAAACTTCAGCAGCTGTTTTGAGTCATAGCAGTTATTGGTTTAGTTTTCAAATAACCTGAGTCGCACATACAGTAGTTAGACCTCACTTGACTTTTCTTCAGACGTTCTTTGGGGAGGAAGTGAAAATAGACTGAATGTACACACTCTTCTTTTGAAAGACAATGTTTCATCATACATTGTGAAAATTATATAACCTAATACTTTACTAGAAGGTGCATTGCGTAACTTTTCTGATGGCGAGTTCGTCACCTAGAGAGGTTATTGCTTTGCCTGGGATGTTTCACAATATGGCATTAAACCTGTCTAGCTACATGGAGACAAGACAGTGGCAGCACTAGGCCAAGTTACAGGTCAGACCTGTGGAGAGGCAAACCCAATCACATTAAGAATGCATGATACTTTAGAGCAAAAAAAACTGTAACTGTAAGGGGAAAAAAAGGTTAATATCACACTGTGGAACATTTTAAGCAAAGCAGCCCCCTCTCTACGGAGACAAGACAACTAGATGTTATAACACCCACCACAAACGTTACGTAGTGAATCTTTACTCTATTATAATTGCTTGTATGTATAATATAGTATTCTTTTTGTTGTCTTTTAAGGGTACTACAATCAGAACTCCAACCAAACATCAAATCAGACCTTCAGAGCAGAAACGAGCAACGACATCCAGGTTTTGGTCACTGGTACCACTGGGATTTCCTGGAGGAAGAAGCCTGCATCAGTAAGTCTAATTCATTTGAACTGAACATAGTTTTAAATACATATAACAGGTTTTTATGTTTTTCTAATTATTACTGGTGGGATAGTACCTGTGCTAAATATTGATCACAGTTTTACATCAGTTAAGAGGCAGTTTGTGGAAAAAAGGTGGGAAGAAAAGTACAAAAATACAGGAAAAAGTACCTCGACCTATGTCATCAACTGTCATCAATTCCATCCAAAATGCAGACAATTTACACACAAAGAGGGTATTTTTCTGACAGTTTAAACATTTATTTAGGTGTTGTAATTTATTTTTATTAGTCTAATCATACCTTGTTATCATAATGATTGCTAGGTAACCGCTATTGTATTACCTCTACATAAGCCTATGTCACATCTGCTGCCCATTTTCAACCAGGAAATAAAATAAATATATAAACTTCACCAAAATTTTAAAAATTGGAAAAACTACGCAAGATTAAGAGTAAAATCTTCTTAACAATGAGTAGTCATAACTGAACATAACTGGTGTAACTAACTGTGTGTATTTAAACACAGACCAACACTGTATCCAAGGAAAAGGGGAAGTCAAAGAAGAACAAGCAAGATGGAAAGCAGAAAAATGAACCAAAGAGAGAGGACACAGGCTGGCAGGTGTTCTGTGATTTCTATGAGATCACACACACTGTCATCAAGGAGTCAACGGTCACCATCAAGAGCCAGGACAACAAGAAAATGGTGGGAAAATACTCAATATATACATAAATGTGTAGGGCTGTAGTATTTAAAGGTCCTATATTATGCAAAATTTACTCTTGCGAGCTTTAAGCCATGTTTGAATGTTGTTACCTCATCAAAAACATACCTGGAGTTGTGTTTTGTTTCATTCACACATGTTTGAGTAATATTTTATTATTAGTCTCCAAAATTCATTATCCTTTGTTCCACCTCGTGATGTTATAAAGCAATATTTTTTAAAGTCGTGAAGTAATGGCTATCTTTTAGCTTTTGGTCAGTAGACATTAGAAATTCCATGGCTGAAATGATCCAGTGATTCTAGTGAAGGTGTATGGAGTTTAAAACACAGCCTAACTCAGCCTAAATATCCAGGGTTTGTATGTTTAAACATATGAATAAAACAAAACATAACTCCAGATGTGTTTTTGATGAGGAAAAAATTTATAACTGATCAGAAAATAGTGTAATATGGGCTCTTTAAGTCATTCTTGTTTGAGTCTTTATGATCAGAATCAGAAAGGTTTTATTGCCATATGTTTGAACATGTTCACAACATTAGGAAATTGCTTCGGTACTTGGAGCGGAATAAAATAAAGTAGAAAACTTAAATTATCTGGCCACATATGACCCAAAGTGCACTCACAAGACCAAAGCTCACAGGGCTTCACACAAAAACAACCATGTATACACTAAGCTTGTCAAAAGTACCAATCCCCATATACTAACTGATATCAGACATGCATATACATCATATCAAAAATGGGACTAAACCGGGACCGAACCTGAAACTGAACCAGGATCAGTTCTTTCAAATCGAAACAAGGACCAAACCGAGTCCACAAATGGAGAAAACCTGGCTCAAATAAGGCGAGTAACTGTGAACGCACCCTAAAAACTAGTATCAAAAGCAGGTATTTGCACAAGTATCAATGCAGGAAAAAAGCAAATAATGGCTGCAGTGAGCACAGAAAGTCTCATAATGTGAATGAACTTTTATTTACAGTGGTACCTCACCTTACGAAATTAATTCGTTCCAGAAGTGGTTTCGTAATGTGAATTTTTTGTAAGTTGAGTAGCTATTTCAGTGGAAAAGGCCTGATTCGTTCCGAGGCTCCGTTCTTTCCGTTTCAAGTTTTTTTTTTTAAATAGTGTAACATTTTTTTTATAGTGTAACTATACTGTGTGTTCTGCGTCCTGATTGGCTAAGAGACTAGACCAGGACTAAAAGTGGAATAAACCAGGTCTAGACCAGAACTAAACCAGGTCTAGAACAGGTCTAAACCTGGACACGACCTGGACTAAACCAGGACCGGACCAGGTCCAGACCCGGACCAAACCGGGACCAGACCAGGGTTAAATCACCCCGCGGCTCTCTGCGGGCCTCGTGCGGCTCCTGTGCTCGCCCGCGCGTGCTCGGCCCGTGTGGGCGCAGCCCCGGTGTACGCACGGCCTCGCACTGTGTCGCGCACCTCTCCAGGGATAACTGGCTTGTGGCGGCCAAGCGTTCATAGCGACGTCGCTTTTTGATCCTTCGATGTCGGCTCTTCTTGTGAAGCAGAATTCACCAAGCGTTGGATTATTCACTTACTAATAGGGAACGTGAGCGGAATTTAGACCGTCGTTTTACCATACTGGTGACGTGTTGTTGCGATAGTAATCCTGTGTCTCCGCTCCCCTCGCGCGTTCGGTGCTATATTGAGCCATGCCCCCCCACGCTTCACTATCAACACATTCCGTTGAAAATCTATGAAAGTTCGAGTGCTCAAACAAGAGAGAAATGCGAGAAAAGCCCAACTCCAGTCTGAGAAAAGCGTAGAATGTGTGTGGTGAGACATTTACAGCCCTAAAACATGTAGAACAATTGCAAAATACAAAGTTGTCCTACCTCGTGGACCTCCCACCTCTCCCACACGGGGTTAGGTTCCACCTCTGGAACCTAACCCCGTGTGTGTTGATAAAGTGTATTTACGTTTCGGGGCGTGCATCTGAGCGCGCATTAATTGAATTTTTGAGATTTGTTGTTTTTAAAGTGCTTTATAAATAAAGTTGGATTGGATTGGAGATTTCGCGTTTCGTTACTTGAATTTTCTTTCGTATCTAGACACCAAAATTTAACGTGAAGGCTTTTTGTAACTTGGATTTTTCTAGGGTCTTTCATAAGGTGAGGTACCACTGTATTTATTTATTTGACAGGGACAGTACATTGAAAACATTGCCACCATATCGGTCACTGATGTCCATGTACATAAGGCTTGTAGCCACAGGCTAATTCGCTGCCCCCGTCCCTGGTTAGGCTTTTAAAAACATAAAACAACACAAATAACACACAGATAGAGGAAAAAAACAAAACAAGAGCATTAAAAGCATTGGTCCCACTTGTCCCTACTATATCCAGTTTTAGTGTTCACATTTCTGATTTTCTTTAAGCCACTTTTTTACTTTTGTGGAGAAAAGTCTAATGTCCGTCTGTGACTTGAACTCCAGAGGCAAAGAGTTCCACAGATGTGAAGCCTTCACTGAGAATGCTGTTTGACCCAGAGGTGTGCGGCACCTCCTCACTCACAGCAGCTCCCACTCACAGCAGCTCGAGTCTGGCACCTCCTCACTCTGGAGCTCCCACTCACAGCAGCTCGAGTCTGGCACCTCCTCACTCTGCAGCTCCCACTCACAGCAGCTCGAGTCCGCACACCTTCAGTGCTATAAGTCTGAATATGTTTGCACATTACATCCGGAGCGAGACCATTCAGACACTTAACTCATTGAGTGCCGGTGACGAGTTTTCTCGTCATGTTGAAACCAAACGTTGAGTGCCGTGACGAATATATTCGTCAATGACGTTTTTCAGCGGGGATCGCTAGAATACGACCTGGAGCAACTTTGAAGGTGTAATTCACGTCTCCCAACCTGTAGGTGGCGATCTTGTATCATTATTTGCCGATCGGAGACGCGGAAGAGAGGAGGAGTGTAGTGTGTGTACTGTGTATTGTGCGAGAGGAGCAAGATGGCGAGGCGAGGGGAATCCGGAAAAGCAGAGGACTGTTGATCAGCGCCTATGGAGCGATCTGATCGCTCTTGGGACCCAGGATCCCGGATCAGAGGACCGCAGAGACAAGCCGGATTAAGCAGCGAGGTCGGGGCCGAGATCTGCTGTGCCCGAGGCAGGGGGCGTGTCATGCGCTCGCTGCGCGGAGCAGGGACTCTGATCAGAACTACGACAGCGCCAAAGAAGAAGTTTACTGACTTGGAGCAGTAGATCCTGGTCTCCAGAGAGGCATGAGATGAGAAGAATTAAGTTTACATGATGCTGCTGTGTGGTAATTGTAATGAATGAAGCTATATGTGTGTGTGCGTGCGTGCGTGTGTACGCGCGTGTGTAGCTGTGTGTGTGTTAAAGGGATTTGCCACCCCCAGGTCAAATTTGGGCATCTCCCCGCAGTCCAGAGACTAAAATAAGTGGTGGAAAGCGTTTTCCTGCTCACCCAGCCATTGTCCGAGTCTGTCGCCACTGACCGCCGCGGTATCTGGTGCTCCTCCGCCTTAGACTGGAGTCTAACGTCACCAGAGAAAGATTTCGGCCAAAAGGAATTAATTTGCTCGATGCGTTTCCCAATTACTTTGTGTGTAGTGCGCATTCATATCGAGTGCAAATAAATGTGCAAATCAACACGGAGAGCTTGCCTTGGTCATTTTGGGTGGGAACTATTTTCCAGTGCGTAAGAATACAGCCGTACCACGCAGCACGCTGCCAGGGGAATCCCTGTTACGCACCGGGAAGGGAGTTCCCCTGTTGCACAACGTGGTGCGTGATACGGCTGTATTCTTACGCACTGGAAAATAGTTCCCACCCAAAATGACCAAGGCAAGCTCTCCGTGTTGATTTGCACATTTATTTGCACTCGATATGAATGCGCACTACACACAAAGTAATTGGGAAACGCATCGAGCAAATTAATTCCTTTTGGCCGAAATCTTTCTCTGGCTACGTTAGACTCCAGTCTAAGGCGGAGGAGCACCAGATACCGCGGCGGTCAGTGGCGACAGACTCGGACAATGGCTGGGTGAGCAGGAAAACGCTTTCCACCACTTATTTTAGTCTCTGGACTGTGGGGAGATGCCCAAATTTGACCTGGGGGTGGCATATCCCTTTAAGGTTTATGCATGGGCTTGTGTGTATGTACATATATATGTGTGTGTGTGTGTGTATATTAGTTTTTATTATGGGTCTGTACTCTGAGCCTCAATATTGTTGTGAAGTGACAAAGTTCTATTTTATATGAAAAGATATTATTATATCCTGTAAACATCTCTTGGCACTATTGATTTGAAGGAATTTTCAATTCACAGAGCCTTATATTCTTATATTCTTATTTGTAAATAAAAAATGTACTTTGTCATCAAAAATCTCTTTCTCTGTTGTTTTAGATGTTTGAGGTGTCACTAAATCAATAAATATTGACGTCAAAGTCACTGATCTGCTCGAAATGACTCTTTGTACAAAATGCTCATTTTCTCCACTTTGTGGTAAAAAAAAACTGTGTTTTTGCTGAAACTTCCCTATGTTCTACTATCAATTACTTGAGAACCGAAAAGGTTAGAAACATAATTTTTTTCTAGGTGAAAGAAGAGAGTCAACACTTTATTTTGATGTGTGCCATGTTTATATAGTCAAAGAACTCTGTGGGTCTTCTGTGGGTCTTGTAAAATCAGTAAAAATACACTAAAACGTCCGGCACTTTGGGGGATAGAATTCTGAAAACAGGCTGGCACTCAATGAGTTAAAAATGTTTTTTAAAAAGGAGAAATTTATAAAATTTCAAAATTCATCATATTGTATTTTGTAGTGATTAGGCAATAATTATAATTAATGGGTTTTCTATCAAAGATTTTAAGTGTCTGTTTATATAAAGACACTAATGGTTTCACGACAGAATTTGTGGCCTGTCCCCAGACAATGGCACAATACGACATGTGAGACAAAATCATAGCGTGCATGAAGACTCGAGCAGCTTGAACTGATAAACATGGCCGAAGGAAAAACACATTGACACAGTTGTTGTACTGTATAGTTCAATGTTAAATTGTTATTTTGAGTCCATTTTGATACCTCAGTTAATTGTGCGTTTAACAGCTCTGAAGCCTGTTGAGGGTTGTCGGCTTCTACATAAATGACTGTGTCATCTGCGTACATTTGGCACATAACATTTTTGCATATTTCTGGCAGATCATTTATGTATAAGCAGAAAAGTAGCGGACCCAAAATGGATCCTTGTGGCACACCTAAATCACAATTTTGGATTTTGGATTTTACATCATTTTTTTTTGACACATTGTCGCCTCTTTTCAAGATACGATTTAAACCAATATATTGCTTGTTTTGATCAATTTAATTGTTTTAATTTTGTCAGCAAAACTGTGTGAATCTAGTATCTACAGCTACAACTTATTTAAAGTTGTAGCTGTAGTTACTAGTGAGAGGATTAACAGCTACATAACACATATGGAGCAGTTTTGTCTTTTTTTTATTTTTGTTTAAAGTAAATACATTTTTTCAGTCTCTGCACTGGTATCAGTTGATATCGGGTATCAGCAGCTACTTTAATATTAACGCAATAGTATCAAAATTGGTACTGGAACTGAAAAAGCTGGGTATAGACCTGTTTTGTTCCTGTTTTGTTCCTGTTTTGTTCCTGTTTTGTTCCGGGTTTAGTCCTGGTCCACAGTGTCAGAAAAATCACCTTCTCTGAAAATACAGATGAGTTCAGTGAAGAACCACAGCAAACACTTATTTAAGTTTTACTTGCGCTAATTCAACAACCTTCACATTTGCAGCTGCAGGTTACAATGCCCCTTCTTTTAAAACTCCCATCCTGGATTTTCTGACTCCCTTTCCTCACATCCCATAACATTGAGATACAATAGTCCAATTAAATTTGATCAAAATACATGAAGCAATGATAACACATTTATAATTATTCTGACACAGATTTAGTCCCAATTTGTCCCAGTTTGCTGTGTTTTATGTGAACGTGCCCTAGGACCCCAGCCTCCAATTAATCCCAGCATATTCTAACACAATCCTAATGAACTTTTTAATGTAATAATTTATTTATATCACCATTCATATTATTTTAGGAGCTAGAAATGGCTTCCCGGGCAGAGGCTCAGGCCTTTGCTGCTCTGGTGGACGGATACTTCAGACTGACAGTGGACGCTCATCACTACCTGTGCAAAGAGGTGGCCCCTTCTTCAGTGGTCCATGACATTGAGAATGGCTGCCATGGACCTATCTGGTAATAATGCAAACTTGAATCTTTTCTATTCATTTGAAGTAAGAGTCTTGATATTATTGGTATTTTACAATTAAAGACACTATATTATGCTTATTTTTGATCTGTGTTATAATGTTTCCTCATCAAAAACTTGCCTGGAGTTGTTTTGTTTTATGGTTAACACATAAATCCTCTGTATTCAGGCTGCGTTCTTCTCTCAAACCATAAACAGTGATCCACCTTGTGATGTCATCATGTGGTAATACTTGAAGGATACTTTCAGCCCTGGATTTGTCTAACTTTGAAGCTACAGCAATTATTTTAATCTTGTTGAAATGTCTCTCTTTCTTGGCTCACCAGACAATATTGTAGGTTATTTCAACTGAATTTTTTTTTTTTTTTTTTAAACAAAACAAACTGAAAGAGCAAGCAGCTATCTAGTGTATTGTATAAAACAGTTCAATTAAGGAAAAAAAAAAATCTTGTCAGCTTTTAAACTACTTAGACAAACGTGTATGAATGAAACAAGACACTACTCCAGGTCTGTTTTTGAGGAGGTAACGGCTTTCTAACATGACTAAAATTTCACAAGAGTCAATTTTATGTAATACTGGGCTTTTAAATGTGTGTTGTTGTTTTTTTCCCTCTGTAGTACGGAATATGCCATTCACAAACTCCGTCAAGAAGGCAACGAACAGGGCACCTACGTCCTGCGCTGGAGCTGTACGGACTACCATTACATCATCATTACAGTTGTGTGCCTTGAGGTGAGGGATTTTTTTTATTTTTCATAATTTGGATATTGGATTATATGTACATTTATGGTACAGGTGACAAGTTTTTTGTTTGATAATTAAAAAAATATTGAATATTTTAAGCAAATCAGAAGTCATAACTGTACTGGAGGAATTTAAAGGTCCTTTATTATGCTATTTTCTGATCTATGTTACAAGGTTGTTTTGTTTCATTCAGACATGTTTAACACACAAATCTTGCATACATCTTGCATTCTTCTCTCAAACAGAAAACATTCTGTTCCACCTTGTGATGTCATGTGGTTGTATAGGAAGTGCTGTGTTTTTAAACTCCATACACCTTCACTAGAATCATTTGGGTGATTTCATCTCTGGAATGGCGAATCTCTAACCTGGGAAATCCCAGGCTGCTTTGCACGATCGTTCCGATCTGAAAGACAGCCTGGCAACAAGGCTAAGCGAGGGATCCTGAGCGGGGGAGCCAATCAGAGAGCGGGGAGGGGTGGAAAGACGGTGAGGCGTACTACGCGACAAACGGAAGCGGGTCCACCTTCTCTCATATTTATCTTACACAAACGGCAGTAATCGTTCGGTGCCATTGTTTAATCGTATTTTTGTTTTGCCTTCTGTTTTCGCGGAGATTGGGGAAAATGGCGGCGTTTCCTTCTCTTCTCCCCGGTCGTCGCTCTAATTACGTTATCTAGTACAACTGACATGATTGGCTATGGGCTACGTATACGCCAAATGATAGACATTCGTTACGCCCAATAAACGGCCGTTGGCGATCCTAAACCACACCTCTGCTACAAGATATTCAGTAGGTGCTCCCAGACCATATATCACTTGTGATATGGTCTGGTGTAAACCAGGCAAGCGAATCTCTACTGAACAAAGTAAAACGTAGCTGTCAACTTGAGAAGCTCCATGACATCACAAAGTGGAATGGAGCATTTTGAGCTTTGGAGATATAGACAGATATAGAATAATAAAGGATTACTCATGTGTGAATGAAACAAAACACAACTCCAGGTATGTTTTTGATGTAGTAACAACATTCTAACATGGCTTAAAGCTCACAAGAGTCAATTTTATGTAATATGGTTCCTTTAAGTCTTAAGATAAAATGTAGTGAATTGACAAAGGTTGGAAAAAGAGGATGGTACATTAGCTTATTTTGTATCATATATTAGAGCGTTCTGGTGTGAGGAAACACACCAGATTTCTTTTTGTTGTTTTTGCTGGCCATAACCAACACCAAAACAAGCACAAAACCACAGCAGTCTCAGTTCACCTTCTAACTGACCTGTAATTGAAAAGTTGTCGACATGGCAACCAAGAGTCACATACAAAAGCAGTTACCAGTGTGTAGCTTTGTCTGGTGGAGGGTCCGTCAAACGCTTGTCTCCATGGTGATGTTATTGCTTTTCTTAGAATGTTTCACAGTATAGTATGAAACCTTTTTATCATCATGGAGACCAACTCTGAGGTGGTGTCAACTGAACTAAACACAAAATATCAGATCACTACAATATATACAACTACACTCCTACCGGCAAGTTGTATCATAACTGAATAAAAAGAAATGGTGCTTATGACAGATTTTGATGATTCTCTAATTTGGACTTATTTTGGTGGAATAAAACCTGTTGTAAATATAAATTATAGTTTGGACTCACCACCGGGAGGGTTCATGGGGGCTGGTGCATTGTGTTCTGGGCGGCAGATCTGCTGCCGAAATGGAAAAAGCGGAAGAAGATGGATGGATGGATGGGTTTACACCACAAGCAATTTGTGAAGAAAAGTTGAAAAATATGTAGAAAATTGTAGGAAGGCAGAATTCGGTCCAAAGGTTCAGTGCAATTTAACTTTTTTGGTTAAATGTGTTTTTTATTTTTATTTCTTATTTGTGCGTGAAAAGTCCCTCAGTCGTCCAGGTAGAATCCATGATTAAAGGAGAAGTTCAATTTGTCAACTGGACAAAGTTTGTTTGGTTGAAAACGTTTCGCCGCTCATCCGAGAGGCTTCGTCAGCTCTGGTTATTGTACTGGTTAGACCCTGCTTATATCTAGCTGCCGGGAGGCGCGTCATTGTAGGACGCGCCTCCCGGCAGCTAGATATAAGCAGGGTCTAACCAGTACAATAACCAGAGCTGACGAAGCCTCTCGGATGAGCTGCGAAACGTTTTCGAGCAAATAAACTTTGTCCAGTTGACAAATTGAATTTCTCCTTTTATCATTATTGGATTAAATACAAGCTAGGTAAATGTGGCACATTCCAGGCATGAAGACAAGCAGCAGAAAAGATGCATGGTGCATTTTAAAGTGAATAACGCTTTACTTTATTGTGAGTAAGCATTAAACAAAATGTCTCAAATATCAGTTGTTTCAATGTTTTAAATGAAGCTAGTTCCTATGTTCTACTCACAGCAGTTGAGCATTTGTTTACCTGTTGCTAATAGTGATGCCATGGTGATGGCCGCAGAGCAGTGATATAGAATGTAATTGAACTGTTGCCGGACCACTTGTGCGTTATGCAGTATTGAAGGTGCACTGTGTAACTTTTCTGGTGGAGGTTCCGTCACAAGTTATTCTCCATAAAGATGTTATTACTCTGTCTGGAATGTTTCGCAGTATGGTATTAAACCTTTTTATCATCATGGAGGCCAAACCAGACCAAGTTACAGGTCAGATCTGTGGAGAGGCAACTCCACTTTCTAAGTATTTTCATGCTTTAAAACCACCTGTATTTGAATAAATTTAAAGTAGAGCTGTTTAATGTCAAACTGTGGAACATTCCAGGCAGAGCAATGACGTATCCGTAGAAACAAGCAGGTGATGAACCCCCGACCAAGAAGTTACACAGTGCACCTTTAATGCGCGGCAGTTGGCCATTGCAATTCTCACTGACCGTGGTGTAAAGTTTATTAATGAGTGATTGTTAAATGGGTTTTTAAAAAGTTTTTGTTTATTTATTTTTTTCTTCAGTCTAAGGAGGGCCGTCCCATGTGCCAATATAAAAACTTCCAGATTGAGCAGCTGTCTCCTGGTGGTTTCCGTCTCTATGGCACCAACACAGAGTGCCCCACCCTCAAGGAGCTGCTGGAGCATCTGGAGAGGCAAAGTCTAAGAACAGACAACGTGCACTTCCGCCTGACCCGCTGCTGCCCCCCACAGCCAAGAGGTAGGTCTGCACGCAATCGCACTTTTGTTTCGAAGGGCCCATATTACATATTATAAAGTTGTTTCTTCGTCACAAACATACCTGGAGTTGTTTTGTTTCATTCTCACATGTTTAACACACAAAACCTGCATATTTAGGCTGAGTTCTTCTCTCTAACAGAAAACATTAATACAGGAAGTGCCCCACTGTGTTTTTAAACTCCATACACCTTCAATGGAATCATTTCGATCATTTCAGCCCTGGAGTCGCCATTCTCTACTGAACTAAAGGTAAAAGGTAGCTGTATGTACCCTAATAATGCCTGATTATTCAAACATGAATGAAACAAAACACAACTCTAGCTATGTTTTTGACAAGGCTTTAAGTTCACAAGAGGCAATTTTGCAGAATATACGACTTTTAACTTATTGGCTGTCTATTGATGTCTTCGTTGTATTCAGGATTCAATATACTCCTGAATTATAGTACAGAGGATTTAAAGGGACAGTGTGTAAGATTTTTACCCGTTAATTACTGAAATTGAAGATTCCCATTCAAAAATACATTATTTTCCAAGCCTTTTCACTTCCATCATGAAATCAAAGTATTCTTTTGGACTTAGATATAGTCACATAAAAGGGGGATCTTCCCCATGCAGAGGCAGCCATTTTGAATACGAGAGCTGCAGAAGGACATTTGGGCTCCGCCTTCGCCTTCGGCAAGGCTCGTGGTTTTGGGTAAACGACACAAGCATGCTGCCGGATCAGACGTCGTAATGGATCTAACACGTGTTTTGGACTAAATTGTTTTACTGGATTTTATTCGCTGGATCCTTACGGACAAATTGAGAGCAAGTTTATGGTGAAATACAGAGTTTGACCTGTGCAAAGCATTCTAAGGTAAGCTAACCTCGTTTTGTGCTTTTCCGTATAAAAGCCCCATGTGCTCGGGGAGTGATTGTTGTGCAGGGAAATGAATTGCATAGTCAAAAAGAGGAGACTGTAAGGTTTCATTTGATGTGTAGAGTGCCATGGTACATGATCGGGAATGTGTGTTTTCATGAGAAAAAAAAACAACGGGACCGCGTTTTATTTATACAGTAGCGGCGCGCGGCTCGTGCGCGCGCCCGGGTGACCCTCGAGATCTGCCATAGCTAAAACAGAAAGTGCAATAGCACCATCCACCTATGCGCCACGAATCCTACACACTGGGGCTTTAAATGTTTATCTGATTCATGTGTACACAAAAAGGCTGGGTGATATGCTAAAAAAAAATATGTCCCTGAATGTAAAAAAAATAAAATAAAATAAAAAAATAAAAATAAATAAAAATAAATAAATAATAATAATAATAATAATAATAATAATAATAATAATAGTCAAAAATCTGAACTCTTTTTCACATTACATTCATTTACTGACAAAGGATTCACTCTAGACCTCTTGGTCAATAAGTCTATTTATTTATAGAGCCCTGTACAACATTCAAGCCGTCCAAAGTGCTTTTCCAATCAAATAAACAGTATAGAAAGATGCAAAACATTTAAAACAACAGTAAAGTAAAAACAATTTCTGCAAAATTTCTCTGTGTTACTGAGTGTTGAAAGACGGTGAAAAGTGAAAGTGAAAGACAAGAAAAGATGAGTTTTGAGCCTGGATTTAAACAGGCCAAAAGCCGTAACGATGGGGCAGTATGTTTCAGAGTCTGATTTCCTAGTTTTGGTCTAACTTTTTTATTATTATTATTTATTGAACCCCTCTCATTCAATATACACCTATTTACTTGTATTTATGCCTATGTTTGAGTTTTATTCATCAGTGTAATTGAATCTTCCTGGGCTGTATTGTGAGAAATTAATCCCAAAAGTCCAGTAATGTCACCTTCTGTTGGTAAAGGTGCACTGCATAACATTTCTAGTGGAGGGTCCGTCGCCTGCTTGTCTCCATGGAAATGTCATTGCTTTGTGTAGAATATTCCACAGTATAGATTAAACCTATCTATCATGATGTAGGCAAACGGGTTACAGCACTATGCTGCATTTCAATTCAGATCTGTGGACAGTCACCCCTATTCACAGAAGGAATTATTGTATTTTTGAGCACCCATAATAAATGTTAGATGGATATGTTTAATGTCATACCATGGAACATTCCAGGCAAAGCGGTAACATCTCCATGGAGACAAGTAGGTGATGGACCCTCCACCAGAAAAGTTGCAACGCGCACCTTTAAAGAAAAAGATTTGGTCTGTCCTTCGATGTGATCTTTCAGAAGCATTTGATTATTCAGATTATTGACATTACTCAGTGTTTTAAATGTGCAGAGATCAAAACAAGACTTGAAATATTATCTTCTCCATCTGTGCTCTTTGGCTTTCATTGTGGCTTTTGGGGTCATCTTCTGCTTTGAAATCACCTGGCGAACATTCAAATAGGTTAAAGTGCATCCATCTGCGTGTTTGCATGTTTCTTTTTGTTCATTTGTTAATAAAAGATCAGGGTTGAACTAAGATTTGGTTCATTAGTACTGACAGTTTGAGGATCATAAAGATGTACTATGTCAGTTTTTTTTGGTAAGAGTCCAGCACCTGGTTGTGTACATGGAGATATGCGAGAGAGATTGCTTTACCTGGAAGAAAATATGTATTCTAGTTAAAGTGGCCCCTCTCCACAAATCAGACCTGTAAATTGGCTTGCTGCTTGTCTCCATGGAAATAGATACGTTTAATATCATACCGTGAAAAATTCCAGGCAAAGCAGCAACATCTCTGTGGCGACAGACCCACCATTGCAGCTTTTAACTAGGCCTTGTATGAAAGCCATATCCCTAAATGAACTTCATATTTGTCCTACATTAAAATAAAGTTACAGCCACAAATTGCATGCTTCCAAAATTTCCTCTACACAAACCCACACTGTAAAATCTAGCACGAGGGTTAACTTGCATTCAGCTTGTTTACTTTACTCACAGCTAGGGCTGGGCGGTCTACTGCTTCATACTGAATACGAGTGTTTTTTTGTTTTTGTTTTATGATATTAATTTTTCATATATCCCATTACCGGTGAGTGTGTGCGTACAAAACATGGGGACCACAGAGCGGCCGCGGGACATTGTTTGAGAGGGGGACTGTTTTGCAGTAGCATGAGAGCGGTGGAAGCTCAGTGTGGCTTGAGCGGTGAACAACATGGAAGGAGAAAATGTTACAGACACAGAGGAACTTATACCGAAAAGAAGAGCCGTGTCAGTTGTGTGGAAGAACTTCGGCTTCAAAAAATCTGACGCTGATCAGACAACCGTATACTGTAAATGTTGTCGGGCTAAAGTTGTAGCCACAGGAGGCAACACAAGCAATCTGCTTCACCACCTCCATCACAAACCTGTCCTGGAATATGAAGAATGCACGAAACGAAGATCTGCATCCTCTTCCACGTCTGCAGGGAACGTTCAAGTTGGCAGTGCAACACAAAACGCCACTCAGACGTCACTCAAAGACGCGTTTGCTAAGGGGACTGCTTACGACAAGAAAAGCAAATGGTGGAACGATATTACCAATGTTATTACTATACACTTCTACTATCCACGTTCCGCTGCTCTGTGTTCGTGACGTTTGTATGCACACACTCCCCGGTATTGGAATAAATAAAAAAAATTCATATAATTAAAAAAAAACCACACACAAAAAACCCACCAGTATTTGGTATGAAGCAGTATACCGCCCAGCCCCAGTGCCTAGTTAGATGAAAGAGGAATTTACTACACACACACTACATTGGGAAATTACTTTTAGGCTCAGCTTTAGATTCACAATCCACTTTAGTCAGATTTTTTAAGGCAATCGGTTTCCTATATTTTTTCAAGTAAGGTCTACTTATTAGATTTTACATTTACAGTGCACAAACATTTTAACTGTTAATCTGTTGATAATGTTTTGGTTATGTAATGTGTGGGGAAAGTTTGGAGTCCACACAGGGCTGTAAATTCTGCGAGGTCAGGAATGCAGTGGACCAATCCATAAACAAGCAGCAGTGTCTCTGAGCTGAATACTTTTCACTCAATATTTCTGAAGCATGCTGACATATTACAAGGCCAAGGCAATATCAATTCAATAGTAGAGCTGTGACTTGTCGACTGTTAAAATATTTGCAATTGTATTTTGACCGTTATTGTTCTTTGGTCTACTCAAAAACACATGGCAAAAGTTAATATGTCAATATGTCAAAAAAGGATAACATTACTAGATTTGAGATTTTTTATCAATATGCACCTTATTTGTAAATTCCTTTAGAAGCATTCAGTCACCATATTTCAACCTTTTATTGGTTAAAACAGACCTATTATACACAATCAACTGTTTAGAGCTTTTCACCATGTTATAGTTGTTTCCCTTCACTATTTACTCACCCAAAGTTGTATTTGAAGTGATTTGTGCATTATGTGAGCAATCTTTAATCACTTATTTTCAAGCAATATCAATATCTGTTTTCTCTATCACCAGTACATACCCACTGCTCTCTACTTACTTCGTTCTTTCATTTTATTTTCTTAATCAGTGATGCTTGGAGGACTCGGCAGCATCATTTTGGTGCAAATAAAAAAATCTGCTAATTGCTACCGTGATCTGCAACTGTCTTACCTGAGCACGGGTATCATAGATTATAGCTATATATCAAACACAAGCACATTATGTCTTCCTTAATATTTCAAAGTCTCTCAATCAACTAACTGAATAACAAAACTGCTGACGACAATAATATTTTTGTCTCCTCACTTTGTTAAAGCCCCAGTGTGTAGGATTTGTGGCGCATAGGTGGATGGTGCTATTGCACTTTCTGTTTTAGCTACGGCAGACCTCGAGGGTCACCCGGACGCGCACAAGCCGCGCCGCTACTGTATAAATAAAACGCGGTCCCGTTTTTTGTTTTTTGTTTTTTTCTCTCATGAAAACACACATTCCCGATCATGCACCATGACACTCTACACATCAAATGAAACCTTACAGTCTCCTCTTTTTGACTATGCAATTCATTTCCATGAATTGCATAGTCCCGAGCACATGGGGCTTTTATACGGAAAAGCACAAAACGAGGTTAGCTTACCTTAGAATGCTTTGCACAGGTCAAACTCTGTATTTCACCATAAACTTGCTCTCAATTTGTCCGTAAGGATCCAGCGAATAAAATCCAGTAAAACAATTTAGTCCAAAACACGTGTTAGATCCATTACGACGTCTGATCCGGCAGCATGCTTGTGTTGTTTACCCAAAACCACGAACCTTGCCGAAGGCGACGGCGGAGCCCAAATGTCCTTCTGCGGCTCTCGTATTCAAAATGGCTGCCTCTGCATGGGGAAGATCCCCCTTTTATGTGACTATATCTAAGTCCAAAAGAATACTTTGATTTCATGATGGAAGTGAAAAGGCTTGGAAAACACTGTATTTTTTAATGGGTATCTTCAATTTCAGTAATTAACGGGTAAAAATCTTACACACTGTCCCTTTAATGCATTCATAGCATCCTAATGACTCAAAATGATGAGCTCCAAAGTACATTTCTAAATCACAAGGGGAAAAGTGGAAATAGAGCAACTTGCCACTGTTCTCAGCTACTGCTCAGCTAATGGTGCATGAAAAAAACAATTGTATTATGAGATGCAAACAGCGCACAGAAGTCTGATTATCTCCACGGGGGCAAAACAGATTTTATTACATACAAAATCATGTATAACCAATTTTAGTTCTGAGTCCTGCTTCAACGCTTTTCTCGATCATTATTGGTTCTTCTGCAGAGTCTCCATCTCTAAGCTACAAGGTGCTAACAGTAGCAGCGCGTACTATGTTTAGGTCTGTCAAGATAATTACTTTATTGACTAGAGATAAGCCGATATATAGTGGGCCGATATTTGTCCTTTTTAGCGCTTTGGCTAGCAGGCCTTAAATTTTCAACATAAACCGATATTTTGTTTTGGCTGACCTCCTGCATAAAGAATATATTTTGGTGCAAAGAGATTCGCAGCTCTTTTATAGATTTGTGGTAAAGAAAATGCTGTGGGTGAGTTTGTCGTAAATTTAAATTATATAATTAGTGGAATATTATCAAAATTGGCCCTACATATCCGCTCAAAAATATCGTCAAAGATTAACGGTCATTGGTTTGACTGGATTCTAAACCAGCATGTATTATTGGCATTGATAAGGTCTGTCACGATCATTTATATAATATATCAATATTTATTGTATGTAGATTTTCTTTGCACTACTGGGTTTTTGGTTATGTTTTGGCTGATAAGATTAAAGCTGTAAAAGATTAAATTAATAACTTGTATCACCCTTTACAGATGCAAGTCAAGTACTAAAGTGTTTGATTTGACTACTTATTCATTGGAGCTCATGTTTTTGTTGTTGTTTTTTTTAACAATATTGTGGATTTAGAATAGTTTTTGTGGTTTCAATATTATCGTTTATTGTCTACTTCAGCAAAATATCAAACTTCAAAATGTGTTATTGTGACGGGCCTAGCGTCGCCCTAATAGTCACTTATTGTTCAGTATATTTTGGGGTCAGAATTTATCATAGGGGCTTTTGTTACTAGTAGGGATGCACCATATATCGGCATTAACATTGGTATCGGCCGATATTGCCCAAATTGTAACATATCAGTATAATTATAATCGTTAATATCGGCCCACTTTTACACATCGGGCCGGGGGTGCTCAAATCCGTGATAGCTGGAGCCGGGGCTGCGAGCACGAGACCCGTGCCCAAACCGTGCCTCCTCTAGACCAGGTCTAAAGCAGGATTAAACCACCGTGTGTGGCTCTTGCATGCGTTCGTTCATGTCGAGGTATGGTCCCGAGGAGGAGGCACATCCCCTCCCCTCAGGACCGCGTTGCTGCTAGCCTCAGCCGTGACTCAAAAACATGACTAAGAGCAAATCAGGCAGGAAAAGAACAGGTAGAGATCGTTTACAGAGGGATCCATATGCCGGCTGCATTTACACAAACTCACTCGGCTCTGTTCAGTTGTAAAGGCTGAGGGTACACCGGTGAAGCTACTGCTGCTAATAGCAGAGCTAGCACGAAACCAGGAAAAGAGCCGCACGCAGTGGTTTAATCCTGGTTTAGACCTGGTCTAGTCCTGGTTTAGTCTAGGTCTAGTCCTGGTCCAGTCCTGGTTTAGTCAAGGTTTAGTCCTTATCCAGTCCAGGTTTAGACCTTGTTTAGACCTGGTCTAGACCTGGTTTAGTCCACGTTTATCCTGGTCTGGTCCTGGTTTAGTTCCAGTTTAGTCCCGGCCCCCCCATCTATAACATCAATCGGCAAAGGTCCCTTAGCCAATCAGGAAGCAGAACACAATGTTACACTATTAAAAAAATGTTACACTATTTTTTAAAAAGTTACACTATTAAAAAAAATGTTACACTATTAAAAAAAAGTTACACTATTAAAAAAAAGTTACACTATTTAAAAAAAATGAAATTGAAAAAAAAAATCAGGAGTCAAAACATGTTTTGAAAATAAAAGAAGACATACAAAAATTCATTTTGCATGATTTTCAGTCTGTATAAAATGTGATCTCAGAATTTAAAAAAATAAATAAATAAATATCGGTATCGGCTAATATCGGTATCTGCTGATATCAGCAACATTAATACTGGATATCGGTATCGGCTAAAATGTTCACATCGGTGCATCCCTAGTTACTTGGGGGGGGAACTTTTCTGTTCTGCAAAAAGATTTGAGCTGTAAAGGATTGAATATATAACCTCTATGACTCATTATAGATACAAACTAACTACTACAAGCATTTAATTGGCTGTTGCTTTTCTGGTGGAGGGTCTGCCTACATTTCTGTGTCCATGATTATGTAATTGCTTTGCTTGGAATGTGTCACAGTGTAGTATTAAACTTAACTATCTCTACCACCAGACCAAGATACTGGTCAGATCTGTGCAGAGGGTGGCCCACTGACTGTAGGTGTGCATGTCCTTTGAGCTATAACTGAATGAATTGTAGATGGATAAGTTTAATGCCGCATTGTGAAACATTTCAGACAAAGTAATACCATCTCCAAGGAGACAAGCAGGTGGCGGACCCTCTGCCAAAAAGTTACACAATGCACCTTTAAAGATCCCATGACATGGTACTTCTTGATGCTTTTATATGGCTCCTTAATGGTTCCCTAATACTGTAAATGAATCCTTCTTCAAAATCAACACTCAGTGCATGAGAAACGAGATAAAAAAGAAAGAGATAAGCTGAGAAAGAGTAATTTTTCTCACTCAGAACACTCTATAATGGGCGTTGTTGCTTGAATGCAAATGAGGAGAACAAAGCTGGCCAATAGTAGAAGGTGGGGGCGTGGCTAAACGCTCCGCTGTCTGCTCTGAGCGCTCTCAGATCCATTTCCTTGTTTTTGCACGGGGGGAGAGAGTTGAAGAGTTCCATTGAAAAATAAACACATTTCCACATAAAATAAAATTAAACCACTGCTGTTCAAAGGTCCAGAGGCTCAGATAAAGGACTTCCGAGCCTAGAAACACTCGGACGTGCCTCCAGGCAAATAAAAAAACGCATTGCCTAGCGCATTCGCAGTCCAAACTCTATGGGCGGGATATACAGGGACGCTGAGCGGAGACAGAGGGAGGGGCTGGAGCTGCATTTGCCGATCTGACGTCAATAAGGTGCCTTGTCCGAACTCGCCCGTTTGAACACTGGTTTTGTGTAATGCAGAAAAGGATCGCAAATGCTCAGTTTAGACATTTCGCAACTTTTAGCCATGGGGGGGGCCTAAACAGGGTAGGGGAGCTCACATTAACGTTCAAAAACCTCAGAAAGTGAAAATTTCATGCCATGGGACCTTTAAGGAAATAATTCTGCTTTATGGTTTTTGTGTCAGTGGCATAAACTAGTTTCAGTATTATCGTTTATCATCTATATTTATTCAAACGTGCATTGTGTAACTTTTCTGGTGGAGATATTGCTTTTTCTGGAATGTTTCACAGTATGGCATTAAACATTTCAATCTTCATGGAGACCAAACTAGACCAAGTTACAGGTCAGATCTGTACAGAGGCATCTTCACTCACAGTCAGAATGCCTGCTTTTATGGTTATTTTTGAACAATAAAACCACCTGTAATTGGATAAATGTAAGGTAGAGCTGTTAAATGCCATACTGTGAAACATTCCAGTCAGAGCAATGACATATACATAGAAACAAGCAGGTGACCAATCCTCCATCAGAAAAGTTACACAATGCACCTTTAAGCGATATAACACTTCAAAATGTCTTATTGTAACAGGGCTAACTATGTCAGCATTTTATTAGCTAAATAAATACCACTTTTGGAATAATGCTGACTATGTTCATTCAGATTCCTTTTGATAACGCTTGTTGAGCGTCGTGTTTATCAAGTTTCTGTCAGAGCCTTTGTGAAATAGTGTCTGGAGGAAGTGAGTTGTAAATGTGGGTTTCCGGAGCCAAAGCAGAGCTGGTCTGTTTACCTCTCTCAGGGAGGCAAGGAGCTCTGAGTACGAGTGGGTGCAGCTTTCAAAATATGTTTTTATCAACATGCGTTACATAATCAAGAATTTTATATGGGTATTGACAAGTGAAAGGGACAGTTTACTTAGATTTAGAGTTAGACTTTAAACTCATTTGAGCTACAAAAATGTCAAATACAACATGGCCTGTCCAATCTTCAGCTATATCAAAACTAATATAAGACCATGCTTTAATTTACTTTAAAGGGCCCATATTGCACTATTTTCTGATTCATGTTATAATATTGTTTTCCTGGAGTCTTTTGTTTCATTCACTTTCACACACAAACCCTGGAAATTGAGAAAGAGAAAGAAGCAACTTTATTGATCTCACACTGGAGAAATTCTTCTCTGCATTTAACCCATCCACATTACTGCGCCCATGTTCTTCTTGCTTCGGCTTGGTCAGGACCTAGGTAAAATCCTCCAGCTTATCGTGCATGTTTTGGGTTGGTGGGGGAAACCGGAGTGCCCGGAGGAAACCCACCCAGACACAGGGAGAACATGCAAACTCCACACAGAAATGCCCAGGCGACCCGGGGATCAAACCCAGACCATGCATGCAAACTCCACACAGAACACACACACAGAAAGGCCTGGGCGACCCGGGGATTGAACCCGGAACCTTCTAGCTGAAACTACTGTTTGACTTTGTGTGCTCCTCTGCGTTTTTAAACATGCACACACACTGTCAATTTCCAGTCTCTAATGAACAAAAGGTAAAAGTTGGCTGTTAACTTGAAAACTACCACTTCATGGCATCACGGCGTGGAACAGCTAGATATACTAATAACCACCATTACACAAACTTGTGTGAATGAAACAAAACACAACCAAGTTTTTGATGAGGTATCATGAGTCAGCTTTGCATAATATAGGACCTTTACGGAAAATTATTACCGGCATCAACCTCAAACCTCCTTAGTATCGAAATAGTTTGAAACTTTAGTACTGTGACAACACTAGGCTCCAGCCGAATCTAATATATTATTTATACAATGAATTATGACCGTATGGGGCTGTTGGCCTTTGTAATAATGCAAAACAAAAGGACTTAGCATGTGTTCCTTAGCTACTGTTTGTTTACCTTTCAAAAGAGGAAGTGGGAATACAGCATGGTAATATCACTGATGAGAAGATAAGAGTGCATTGTTTTTGTTGTAAATGCAAAGGGGTGTTTTATATGTTGGCGCGTTGTTTTTGTTGTAAATGCAAATGGAGCTGCTGTGTGGTGCATGATATAATGATATAGCTGTCGTCTCCCCGTCAGACCACAGCGTTCTAGTTCTGTCACATCTTTAGTTTTGTGGCCAACATAAACCTGCAGGGCCCCATAGGTACATAGTTAGGTACACAATGTTCTCTCTCTTACACACACACACACACACAGAGAGCAGAGATAGATACAGCGATGCAGTCTCATTCGCTATTCACAGCCACATTGACGTCACTGTTTATGGTTTTGGTTAAAAATACAATTGCAGTTTTGGTTAGATTTGCAGTTTATGCTTTAAAATCACAATGCGGTCCTAGCAAAATTTGAAAACGTTCCTGGTGGAGGGTCGCTCAAATGCTTTTCTTCATGGAGATAATAATAATAATACATTTTTATTTATAAAGCACTTTTAAAAACAAGATTTACAAAATGCTGTACAAGCCACAAAGAACAATACAAAAAACATAAAAACAGCATACAGAAGGCATACAAAAACAGACAATGATGCACACAATGTTATTGTTTGACTGGAATGTTCCACAGAGATTAAGCCTATCTCAAGGGAGACAAAAACAGGTCTGATCTGTGGAGAGGCAACCCTATTCAGAGGGAGAGTTATTGTATACAGTATTTAAGCAACAGAAACATCCATCCACTAGAAAAGTTATGCAATTCACCTTTAATAATTTAATAATTTATGCAAAAAAAATGTCATATTTAAAGTTGCACAATATAACTTTTCTGGAGGAGTATCCACCAATGTGCTTGTCTCCATGGAGATGTTATAACATTTCCAAGACCCACAGTATTTTATTAAACATACCTAACTGTTTATTTATTCTATTTATTCATTTATTCAATTACAGGTCTTTGATTAAGGAAATACCTTGCAAAACATGCATTCTTACTCTGGGCAGGGTCACCTCTCGATGTATTTTTGAGCTATAAAACCACCTGTAATTGAATAAATGCAAGGTAGAGCCACTTAAATATCATACTGTGGAACATTCGAAGCAGAGCAATGACATTTCCATAGCAACATGCAGGTGATGGTCCCTCAACTAAAAAGTTACATTAGTGCAGCTATAATTGCTATTTTATCACTTTGTGGTTTTACTTGTACTGTATTTGATTTTCTACTGGTTTTATTGTTTTAGAACTAGTATCATCACATTTTAGCAGTTATGCCTTTTGTTGTTTTCTTTCTAGCGTAAAGGTGCGCTGTGTAAGTTTTCAGTTGGGTTCCTCTGCTTAGAATGTTTCACAGTGTAGCATTAAACAGCTCTACCTTGCATTTACTGTAATTACAGGTTGTTTTATAGCTCACAAATACCTATAAAAACATGCATTGTGACTGTAAGTGGGGTCGTCCCTCCACACATCTGACCTGGAACTGGATCTTGTTTGGTCTCCATGAAGATAGAAAGGTTTAATGCCATACTGTGAAACATTCCAGACAATGGAATAACATCTCCATGGGGAAAAGCGTTTGACGGACCCTCACCAGAAAAGCTACACAATGCACCTTTAAACTACATGGTTACTTACTAAAACTGGATATTTTTTTCTTGGCTGAAAATAATTTAATATGCTAAAAATGTTTAAATTGCAGCCTTTGAGGTTTGGGAATTGCAGCCTTAATTGCCATTAATCATATACTGTTTTACAACATTTGTCAACTGCTTTCAAAAACCCCAGATCCACTGACCCATAGGTTGGTGGTGTGATTCCAGCTCCCACAGATGAATGCTGTCATTGTGTCCTCGGGCAAGACACTTAACCCTCCTTGCCCCGAGTGTCTGTGTGGTTCATGAATGTGTGTGTGAATGGTTGAGTGGTTCCTTGATACAAAGCGCTTTGAGTGCCTTGGAGATGGAAAAGTGTATAAAGATTAGGTAATTAGGTTGAACTTTTCTTGTAGAGGGTCTGCCAAATGCTTTTCTCCATGGAGATGTCATTGCTTTGTCTGGAATGTTTCACAGTTTCTATCTTCATGGAGTCCAAACTAGACCAAGTTAAAAGTCACATCTGTGGAGAGGAGACCCCCACTCAGTCAGAAGGCCTGTTTTTCTATGTATTTTTGAGGTGTCAAATCTGTAATTGAATAAATGTAAGGTAGAGCTGTTTAATGTCACACTGTGGAACATTCCAGGCAGAACAATGACATTCATAGAAACAAGCAGTTGACGAACCCCCAACACAAAAGTTACATTGTGCACCTTTAAATGAAGAGTTATGGTGCTAATACCAATAGCAAAAAACAGAGGGGAACTACAGAGACCATGATTCTTTGCTCCAATTCAGTGCAGACTACATGAAGAAATAACTGTAATAAGCACTTTTAAATCATAGTTCTTTGGGTTTAGTCTTGTCAAGAAATGTTAAAGATCCCATGACATGGTACTTCTTGATGCTTTTATATGGCTCCTTAATGGTTCCCTAATACTGTAAATGAATCCTTCTTCAAAATCAACACTTAGTGCATGGGAAAGACACATGTACAGAGTCAGAGTCAAAAAATAACTCTCTGAACGACTCATTCTGGGCCTCGTTGCTTGAATGCAAATGAGAAGAACACAGATTGGTAAGAGGAAGGGGGGGGGGGGGGGGCAAATGCGCCGCTGGTTCCTTGTGTTAGCGCTGCGCTGTGTGCTGGCCCCACTTCCGCGTGTGTAAGCACGAAGGAGGAAAGGACAGCCTTTTCAATGAAAAAAAACACATTTGTACAGAAAATAAAATTAAACCACTGCTGTTTCAGAGGTCCAAAGGGTCGGGTAAAGGACTTCCAAGCCTAGAAACACTCGCGTGTGCCTCCAGGCAAATAAAAAAACGCATTTCGCATTGTGTAGCTCCTCCGCGGTCCAAACTCTCTGGGCGTGATTTCCAGAGACAGGGGGTGGAGATCCAGACGATGGTGGAACGGCATTTGCATTTCTTTTTTCGATCTGATAAGGTGCCTTGTCCAGAATCGCCCATTTGAGCTGTGTTTTTTTCAAACGCAGAAAAGGATCGCAAATGCTCAGTTTAGACATTACGCAACTTTTAGCCATTGGGGGGCCCTAAACAGGGTAGGGGAGCTCACATTAACGTTCAAAAACCTCAGAAAGTGAAAATTTCATGCCATGGGACCTTTAAAGGGATATGCCACCCCCAGGTCAAATTTGGGCATCTCCCCACAGTCCAGAGACTAAAATAAGTGGTGGAAAGCGTTTTCCTGCTCACCCAGCCATTGTCCGAGTCTGTCGCCACTGACCGCCGCGGTATCTGGTGCTCCTCCGCCTTAGACTGGAGTCTAACGGCGCCAGAGAAAGATTTCGGCCAAAAGGAATTAATTTGCTCGATGCGTTTCCCAATTACTTTGTGTGTAGTGCGCATTCATATCGAGTGCAAATAAATGTGCAAATCAACACGGAGAGCTTGCCTTGGTCATTTTGGGTGGGAACTATTTTCCAGTGCGTAAGAATACAGCCGTATCACGCAGCACGCTGACAGGGGAATCCCAGTTACGCACCGGGAAGGGAGTTCCCCTGTTGCACAACGTGGTGCGTGATACGGCTGTATTCTTACGCACTGGAAAATAGTTCCCACCCAAAATGACCAAGGCAAGCTCTCCGTGTTGATTTGCACATTTATTTGCACTCGATATGAATGCGCACTACACACAAAGTAATTGGGAAACGCATCGAGCAAATTAATTCCTTTTGGCCGAAATCTTTCTCTGGCGACGTTAGACTCCAGTCTAAGGCGGAGGAGCAGCAGATACCGCGGCGGTCAGTGCTGACAGACTCGGACAATGGCTGGGTGAGCAGGAAAACGCTTTCCACCACTTATTTTAGTCTCTGGACTGTGGGGAGATGCCCAAATTTGACCTGGGGGTGGCATATCCCTTTAACAGGAAAAAGTAGTGTATTCACATGTTTAGGCTCCACAAAATACAGTGGTACCTCACCTTACAAATGACCCAACAAACGAAAATTTCAAGTTACGAAACGCCTTCACGGTAAATTTTGGTCTCTAGATACGAAAGAAAATTCAAGTTACGAAACGCGAAATCTCAAAAATTCAAATAATGCTTGCTCAGCCACACACATTATACGCTTTTCTCAGACTGGATTTAAACTTTTCTCACATTCGTCTCTCGTTTAAACACTCAAACTTTCATAGATTTTCAACAAAATGTATTAATAATGAAGTGTGGGGGGAAGGGGGAGGGGGGAGAAGACTGCGCTCTGACACATGTGTGATAGCGCAGCATGACCCGGCGCGGAGCTGACAGCAGGTCTAGACCAAGGTCTAAACCTGGACTGGACCAGGACTAAACCAGGACTAAACCAGGACTAGACCAGGACTAGACCAGGTGGATTAAAGCAGCGAGGAGGGGACAGCACGCAGTCTGAGCGCATGAACGCATGAACGAGCCCCATGCAAGAGCCGCGGTGGTCTAGACCGCGGCTCCTCTAGACCTCCTCTAGACCTCCTCTAGACCTGGTCAGGTCTAGAGGAGGTCTAGAGGAGGACTAGACTAAACCAGGTGGTCTGGACTAAACCAGGACTAAACCTGGACTAAACCAGGAGGAGCCGCGGTGGTCTGGACTAAACCAGGACTAAACCTGGACTAAACTAGGAGGAGCCCGCGGCTCTTGCATGGGTTTCGTTCATGCGTTCATGCGCTCAGACTGCGTGCAGTCCTCTCCTCGCTGCTTTAATCCACCTGGTTTAGTCCTAGTTTAGTCCTGGTTTAGTCTTGGTTTAGTCCTGGTTTAGTCCTGGTCCAGTCCAGGTTTAGACCTTGGTCTAGACCTGCTGTCAGCTCCGCGCCGGGTCATGCTGCGCTATCACACGTGTCAGTCTTCTACCCCCTCCTCCTTCCCTCCACACTTCACTATTAATAATTTTGTTGAAAATCTATGAAAGTTTGAGTGTTTAAACGAGAGACAAATGTGAGAAACACACAGAACACAATGTTACACTATAAAAAAAGTTACACTATAAAAAAAAAACTTGGATCGGGGGCTTTTCCATTGAAATAGCTACTCAACTTACGAAACCACTTCTGGAACGAATTAATTTCGTAAGGTGAGGTACCACTGTATCCTAATAAATATCCTACTATGTGATTTGGATATTGTTACATCTGTTATAAAAAGGTGACCATGACCATGACCATAGCAACATTGTTGTAAAATGTGGGAAAAGTGTAAAAAAATAGAAAAGTAAATATATGTATTGTTTCTAATTCACAGAGGTCTCGAATCTTCTGGTGATCACCAAAGACCGGGCCATACAACTCTCACACACCCCGGAGAGCCAACTCAGCTTCCACCGCATCCTGAAAGATGAGTTAGAACAGGTACAGTATCAACTTCTTTTTTTTTTTTCTGCATTTTGAAATTTGAATTTGTGTTATCTCTTCTCCAACAAAAAGACCAAACACAAACCCATGGCATTTGCATTTTTTGACACAGATGCTGGCTGTAAAAATGGTAAAAAACCTTTGATCTATTTGTTGATAACCGCAACATTATTTTCATATCTATTTCCCAGTACAAAAGCAGTAGTGGAATAGCATGTACATTGAATAAATGTTAGATTGTAAATGCAATAAAATGTTCAGAATAAAATTAAACAGAAAACTAAGAAGAAGAAGAAGACATGCTTTATTTATCCCCGTAGGGAAATTATTTCTCTGCATTTGACCCATCCTTCAGGAGCAGTGGGAAGCTCATCTTTCAAGGGCCTGGGGACCATCTCCATGATCTTATTGCTAGACTTGATCAGGACCTAAGCTGGAGGATTTTACCTGGAGCAAAAGCTATTTATGTACAATCTGTGAATGTAACTATACTATATTGTTTTTAGGAGATTTTTTGTTTTTGTTTTTTTGAGAGGAGTTCTGTATCCTCTGGGATGTTGTGGCACCACACTCGAGGGGGAGGTCGGGGGCGCACAGCACAGAGAAGGCAAACAAGCAAAGAGGCAAAATCAGAATTAAATAAACATTATATTGATATATACAATATGTCAAAATCCATATTGAGTTTAACAAATATCTCAATATATTTTAAATATCGAGATATCGCCCACCCCTACACTAGCTCCATTTCATCAGTCACATGTCAGTCTTTGTACAGATCTAAACTACAGGGTTATCAGTTTTATGCAGAAGAAGACCGCGTATAGTTTCTTTGTGAAGGAAATGATCTCAACCTTCACGGTTTGCTTATTGCATTCATTCAAATTGTGGTTTCAACTCTGTTTGTGTTGTAGTCATTTGCTGTGACTAAAATATTATGTTTTTTTTATTGTTTTGTTTTGTCTCTAGGGCGACCACTTGGGCCAGGGAACCAAAACCAACATCTACTCTGGCACTCTGAAGGTGAAGAGTGACGACGATGGAGAGGGGGGGTTCTTCTCACCACAGGAGATGAAGGTGGTCCTAAAGGTGCTGGGAGCTGGACACAGGGACATCTCCTTGGTAAGAGTTAATAGGATTTAATAGACATAGTTGGTAAGGCATGGATTGAAAGGTGCCTTGTGTAACTTGGCATGTTGGAAATGTTATTGCTTTGTCTCACCGTATGGTATTAAACATTTCTATCTCATGGAGACCGAACCAGACAAAGTTGCAGGTCAGATCTGTGGAGAGGCGACCCCACTCACAGTCAGAATGCCTGTTTTTCTAGGTATTGTGTAGCTGTAAAACCAACTGTAATTGAATAAATGTAAAGTAGAAGTGTTCAGTGTCGTACTATGGAAAATTTCAGGCAGACCTATGACATTTCCATAGAAACAAGCAGGTGACGGTCCCTCCACCAGAAACTTTACATAGTGAGCACAAGTATCCCAATATGAGCCTTAACCTGGTTATGACTTGCCTAACCAGCCAGAATCACGAGGTTTGACAAAACTTTACAAAGATGAGTGGATCTCGAGCCGTATAGCATCTCCCTGATTTCAGAAGGCATGATTGACAGGTGGAGTAACCAATAAGAGAGGACCCATGCTTTGTTTGCTTCAAAAACATGGCTGCTTACACAAAAAAAGGACCAAAATATACATAATAGACTGAAACAGCATGGATTTTCTTAGAATCAACAACAGAGGATCCAAACTATTACTTATCTCAGGTAAAACAAGTTATGTTGTGTTCTGACTATAAAGAGAATTTTCACAAGGACATGTCTTCCAAAGGATCATCTCAAATTTGGACAGAGGTTTTTCACGCTCTTTGGTCTGATCCAGCTGGTGTTGATGGTTGTTGGTTGTATTAAAGTAGACTGCTTTATTTTGTTTATAAGTCCTGGTAGAAGTTTGAGTCCAATTCCATTAATAATTCCAATGACCTGTCCTGCTGATGGATTAGTCGACTAAAAGGGGGCGTGGCAAAAGTTCGCAAAACTATTATATATCTTTAAACAACTTTTAATGCAGAAAAAATACAAGGAAACAATGTACAGTGATACGAAAGAAGTTTCAAGTTACGAAACGCGAAATCTCAAAAATTCAAATAATGCGTGCTCAGATGCGCGCTCAGCCACACACATACGCTTTTCTCAGACTGGATTTAAACTTTTCTCACATTTGTCTCTCGTTTAAACACTCAAACTTTCATAGATTTTCAACAAAATGTATTAATAGTGAAGCCTGGGGGCAAGGGGGAGGGGGGAGAAGTGTGCGCGCGGACACGTGTGTGATAAACCAGGTCTAAACCAGGTCTAAACCAGGTCTAAACCAGGATTAAACCACCGTGGCTCTTGCATGCGTTCGTTCATGCGCTCAGACTGCGTGCGGTCCCGAGGGGAGGCACATCCCCTCCTCGCTGCTCGCCTCATCCGTGACTCGTGAGGTACACCGACAGAGCTAGCACGAAACCAGGAAATATACCCGCACGCGGTGGTTTAATCCTGGTTTAGACCTGGTTTAGACCTGGTCTAGAGGAGGCACGGTTTGAGCACGGGTCTCGTGCTCGCAGCCCCGCGCCGGGTCATGCTGCGCTATCACAGATGTGTCCGCGCGCACAATTCTCCGCCCTTCCCCCCACGCACGCAGTCGCTGCTCGCCTCAGCCGTGACTCGTGAGGTACACCGGTGCTGCTGCTAATAGCAGAGCTAGCACGAAACCAGGAAATAGACCCGCACGCGGCGCTTTAATCCACCTGGTCCAGTCCTGGTTTAGTCCAGGTTTAGTCCTGGTCCAGGTCCTGGTATAGTCCACATTTAGTCCTGGGTCTACAGTCTCTTAGCCAATCAGGACGCAGAACACAATGTTACATAAAAAAAATGTTACACTATAAAAAAAACTAGCTACTCAACTTACGAAAAATTCACATTACAAAACCACTTCTGTAACGAATTAATTTCGTAAGGTGAGGTACCACTGTATTTATATAAAGACCGATTAAACTTGTTTATCCTGAGTTTAACTTTGACTTAATGTAATCAATTTGTTCTGCTCTTGGTTTAAAGAAAAGATGTGTTATCTCAAACTTTTATTATTTTACAGTGTCACTAAAGAAGGGTATTATTAAATGGTTGTTTGTAGTAGTTTGTTGTAGTATTTGTACTTTGCTGTGACATTATGCTGGGGGTGTTTGGGATCTATCTCTCTGGTCGAATGTTCAGTAGTTACCATGGTGGCACAATACACACATAGTAGTAGTAATTTATTTCGAGCATATGATACTTGTGCACAGAAAATGTACAGTGTCATACAATTTAAATAAACAACAAAAAAAGAACATAAAAAAGAAAGAATATATAGACACAAATACTTTTTTTTTTTTTTTTTTTGCGTATATGTACATGCCCGAAAAGGAGTGGGTAGAAGTAAAACTTATTAAATCCCACCCCTTCACACATTAGCAAATACTGTCAAAATAATGTTAAGATTGTCTGTCAAATCAAGAAAAAATACAAAATGGATTGAAACAATACATTTTCAGCATCCTGTGATGAATACAAGAATTAATGGTCTTGTTAATGGTGAGAGTGACTAACTGAAAAACTGTTGGCTAATGCTAGCTATCTTGACCAGGGGTGGGCAATTATTTTTCCCCAGGGGCCAAATGAGAAGCAGAAAATATTGTGGAGGGCCAAAAGTTTGAAATCTACTCTGGTTATTAATTTTATTTCTACGTTGAAATCAGTAAATGTCATTGTTTACAGAATCTGGTAAGTTCTGTGTTATTATTAAGTAATGAGAGAGTGAGGTTTTATAAAAACTGAATTTATTCAGTAAAATAATTCAAAACGATGGTAAACGTGAAACATTTGTAACTCTTTTTCAGGCACATTAACCCCACAATGCTTTCTGAGTTTAACTTTCTTAACTTTCTATTAAAGGCAAAGTAACGTTATTTTACAATCTGAGCCTTCTTTCGGTAATAAAACAAGTAGTTTTACTCACCCATAGCATTTTTCTGTCAATTGGAGCAGTATCGCAGAACTTATGTTGAGCCGTTCTGTTCTAGTAATGATCCCGTATCCATTAACATGGTGCTGTATCATTTGCTCGGGGCATTACTTTGCGGTCTCCAAATAACACAAACTTTAGCACTTTTCAAATCATAGAAGCCCGATGTCTTAATGAAAAATTTCGTTTGAAGCAAAAGTGGCCTGTAATCCGAGATTTAGCCATAGTTTCGAGTAGATGAGGACGCCATGCGGGACTCCCGGGACCCAAACAGGAAACGCAAAGCTGAAAACTATGGATAAACCTCGGATTACAGGCCACTTTTGCTTCAAACGAAATTTTTCATTAAGACATCGGGCTTCTATGATTTGCATTGACAATTGCACATTAATAATATGGAATTTACTAGGGCTGTAGTAGGTGACTAAAGAAACTCTTGTCTAAAGTCGTGGGAGCGTGGGCCAAAGTTCTATATGTGTCTAACCCCAAACTCCACTCTCAAGACTACAACTGCACAGAATTTCATGCAAAAAACAACTATTTATGCTCTAAAATAGTACAAGGAAGCAATGCATTTATATAAAGACCGATTAAACTTGTGAGTCATGAGTGTAATCTGCCATTTATATAAATAACAAAGAACACAAAAAGTTCAAATGACTCACTCCATGCCTTCTCCATTCTGCTGTTGTCCCATATAAACACTTCAATAAATGTATTATTCAATTAATACAAATTTTGGAAACAATCAACTAAAGAAATCTACCAGTATGAATTTTTTTTCATGGCCAGCGCCGATATTGATTGTTTAGAATTCAGAGGAACGAATGGCCGATGACCAATATTTTTGGGCGATACGTAGAGCCAATTTAGGTCATTGTTCTCAAATTTTAGAAAAACGAAATCCAGGCGCTCCAGAAAAAAGACAATGAGGAAAAGTATAGTTTAAAGGCCTTTATTGAAATGGCCAAAGCCAACATGTTTCAACCATACCCGGACTTCATCAGGCCTTAGTTAGAATCATTTTCACAAATAACTGAATTAAAATTTTGCACAAACTCACTCACAAACTTCTTTTACTACTATTGCAGTCTAGTCACATTTTTGCAGTACGTTCTTTGGACTAAAGTGTTCAGATAAAGCTTTATGTGTATTTTTCATGCATATTTGGGCAGCTGGTTGGGCCAAACTAAATATCGGGGAGGGGCCATCGCCCACTTGTTCCTTCAGATATGTCATTGCTCTGTCTGGAATGTTCCACAGTATGACATTAAACACCTCTACCTTACATTTATTCAATTACAGGTGGATTTATAGCTCAAAAATACCTAGAAAAACAGACATTCTGACCTCCTCTCCTCTGACCTGTAACTTGGTCTGGTTTGGTCTCCATGAAGATAGACATTTTTATTACCATACTGTGAAACATTACAGACAAAGCAATAGCGCCTCCATGAAGAAAAACATTTGAGGTAAAAGTTACACAATGCACCTTTAAAGGAAAAGTAACATTTTTTTTACAATCTGAGCCTTCTTTCGGCAATAAAACAAGTAGTTTTACTCACCCATAGCAGTTTGGTGTCAATTGGAGCAGTTTTGAAGAAGTTATGTTGTAGCCGTTCTGTTCTACTAATGATCCCGTATCCGTTAGCGTGAGTGCTCGGGGCACTGCTTTGCGGTGTCCAAATAACACAAACTTTAGCACTTTTCAAATCACAGAAGATCGCTGTGTCAGGGTAGACTTTTAGTAGATTCCAAAACGGCCTGAAACCCGATATCGCAACAGAAAAGTAAAGTTCAGAGCGGTGTTAGCTTCTTTCGGTCTAGCGGTGTTTACAAAACCGCTGAGTTCACGCATGCGCACTGTCCTCTCTGATGACGTCATCAAATGAAACTATAGCTGGATATCGGGTTTCAGGCCGTTTTGGAATCCACTAAAAGTCTACCCTGACACAGCGATCTTCTGTGATTTGAAAAGTGCTAAAGTTTGTGTTATTTGGACACCGCAAAGTAATGCCCCGAGCACTCACGCTAACGGATACGGGATCATTAGTAGAACAGAACGGCTCAACATAACTTCTGTGATACTGCTCCAATTGACACCAAACTGCTATGGGTGAGTAAAACTACTTGTTTTATTGCCGAAAGAAGGCTCAGATTGGAAAAAAATGTTAATTTTCCTTTCAAGGTTGTAGATTTGATCGATTCACTATTGAAATGTGTCCATATTTATTTTTCAGGCCTTCTTCGAAACAGCCAGTATGATGCGACAAGTCTCGCATAAACACATTGTGCTCCTCTACGGCGTCTGTGTCCGCAACCAGGAGAGTGAGTGGTTTTTGACATTTCTCTTCTATTTTTATTCCAAAATAAATTTTAAAAAAAAATGTCCATGGCGTGACATTTGTTTTAAAAGAGGAAGTGAAGATTGTTTAGAGAAATTATCACTTGGATTATGTAATAATATAACCTTTGATCTTTTGAAATTTCCAGTAGCTTTTTTAATACATCTTGAGTCATTTCAAAAGGTTAAAGGTCTTGATGTTTTTTTCTATGTATTTGAATGTTTTGGCCCAGTACACAGATTGTATAAGCAGCTCTTGAGGCCAAATATCTAATGAGATGCACGCTGTCTGTATATAATTAGACATTTTCTAGTAATCAGGAACTTTATGGGTGTATGGTAGTGTGCTATTTGTTGGCTTTACTGTTAATTAGGATGCGCAGATTGCATAATAACCTTGGACTGCTGCAAGCGTTTAAAATGAACTAGTTCTGTTTTTCAAGTTTTTATATTTTTCTATTTTAAAACATTACCATAAGTTTCTTTCTTACAGATATCATGGTGGAGGAGTTCGTGCAGCATGGGCCATTGGATTTGTTCATGAATAATCACTCTCCTCTCAGCACATCCTGGAAGTTTCAGGTGGCCAAACAGCTCGCCTCTGCTCTCAGCTACTTGGTAGGTTAACTACAATGCATATCTTAAATATAGTTTATAATTTATTGGTAGTTTTTAGATTCTTGAATGTGATAATGTCATACTTTCAGATGGGGGGCAAGAGACAATTATTCCTATTAATTACGTTGTACTTTGTCATGAAATATTTAGAAGGTAAATTCACAAATGTTGAATCTGATCAGCCTATAGCAGTGTTTCCCAACCTTTTGTGTCTTGTGTACCCCCTGAGCCTTTTTGTCATACCTCGAGTACCCCCTCACTCATACGTGTTGATAATTCTTAAGTAAGAATGTGACACAACAGATTATTAAATGAAAATCATTTTATTTAATCTCCTTAATTTGAAAATTTAATTCTCAGGCATTTTTTTTTCTCTTTTCTTTAACTCAAATTTACTCAAATTAGAATTTTAAAAATCCCAAAAATCTCCCCCTGTGCCTGGCAGCGACACTGCCGAGTACCCCC
The DNA here is from genome assembly GCA_036785185.1 of Paratrypauchen microcephalus. Lineage (NCBI taxonomy): Eukaryota > Metazoa > Chordata > Actinopteri > Gobiiformes > Gobiidae > Paratrypauchen > Paratrypauchen microcephalus. Next base: position 357,534 of record JAVJIX010000142.1, read on the forward strand.
TGCAGTGTGCTCGCATACGCCTAGGGGTACTTGTACCCCTGGTTGGGAAACACTGGCCTATAGAATGCTGTGGTGTAATCTGTAATCCAGCAGTTAAGATGTAGTTCTATAATTATGGACTTTTTAAAATGCATATATTTTTAGTCTCAAGCTAAATCATTTTTGCCTGGTTAGCCTGGTGATTGGTCGCTGGATTAGCCAATCAGAGAATTTTCAAAATGTTTAAAAAATACAGAAAAACACACAGACTCAGTGATAAACACACTGCTTTATTAAAGTGTGAGAGGTGAATGTGAGAGAGGTTTGATTTTGTTTTAAATGATCTAAAATAAATAAACTTGAGTACACAATCATAGGCATATACTCTGAAACCAACCCACAAACTTTAAGGTGCACTATATCGCTTTTCTCCATGGAGACAGACCCTCCAGATAGATTATTTTGACTTTGACTGTAAATTTCCACATAGCATGGCAATAAACTTGCACCAGGGCTTGTTACCAGTCAGAAAGTTACATAGTGCACCTTTAATAAAAATAAAATAATCAGAAACATTCAAACCAAGATTCTGAACTCCAGACATTTTAACTTCTGTTCACCTTATTCTGGAGGTTGCTGTGGGTGCCGTCATCATTATTCGCCATCATTATATGGGACTGCCGATATTAACAGCAAATAAGTTCAAAACGGACTATAAAACCGTTTTAAAGCCACGCAGGGAATCTGTGCAGTGTAGCTGGTTGGTGCACATGAGCATTGAACATTTTACACATTTGAACCTATTTTTTGTTATATTTAAGGTGCAAAACTTTTCCCAAATTCCCAATTGACACTATTGTGATTCATGTTTAACAAGAAAGCGCAGTTTAAAAACATGCTCCAGTTAAAATCCTCCAGCTGAGGTCCTGACCAAACCGAAGCAAGAAGATCATGGAGATGGTCTTGGGGCGCAGTAATGTGCTGCACTGCTCCTAATAACAGGATGGGTTAAATGCAGAGAAGAATTTCTCCACTGTGAGATCAATAAAGTCGCCTCTTCTTCTTCTTCTTCAGTTTAGGACAAAAAGTGGGCTGGGTGGAATTATGTGAAATATAAGTTTTCAACGTATTCCCACAAGTTTGGTACTGAAAGACATTTGTTTTTGGATTTCAGGAGGACAAGAGACTCGTCCATGGCTTTGTCTGTGCCAAAAACATCCTGCTGGCCAGAGAGGGGTTGGCTAAAGATGAAGAGGGACCCTTCATTAAACTGAGTGACCCAGGCATACCCATAACAGTGCTGTCCAGAGAGGGTGGGTACCAAACACACACACACCTTCAAAGTGAGAAAGTGTGATAATGAACTCTTAGAAAATAACGCAATGGAAATTTCTCTGTAACTTTCGCATTCTGAAATGAAACCAAAAATAATTCAGTGGCACGTCACGTTTTTTTATACATTCATTCATTCATCTTCTTCCTCTTTTCCATTTTCTGTGTCGCGGGAGCAGTAGTCCAGGCAGATCTGCTGCCCAGAACACAATGCACCAGCCCATTTTTTTATACATTCATTTGAAATTTGATTAGAGTAGTCAGTTCTGTGGAGAGTCAACTCAAGCCCACAAAAATGCAAAATAGACAAGTTAAATGCCATAGTGTGAAACATCCCAGGCAAAATAATAACATCTCCATGGAGACGAGCAGGTAGCATACCTCCTAAAGAAACGTTATACACTGTGTATCTTTTCATTTAAAAACACTTACATTTATTTTTTAATTGCCTACAGCCCTGACATTTAAAGGGACAGTGTGTAAGATTTTTACCCGTTAATTACTGAAATTGAAGATACCCATTCAAAAATACATTGTTTTCCAAGCCTTTTCACTTCCATCATGAAATCAAAGTATTCTTTTGGACTTAGATATAGTCACATAAAAGGGGGATCTTCCCCATGCAGAGGCAGCCATTTTGAATACGAGAGCCACAGAAGGACATTTGGGCTCCGCCTTCGCCTTCGGCAAGGCTCGTGGTTTTGGGTAAACAGCACAAGCATGCTGCCGGATCAGACGTCTATGGATCTCGTCTATGAACACGTGTTTTGGACTAAATTGTTTTACTGGATTTTATTCGCTGGATCCTTACGGACAGATTGAGAGCAAGTTTATGGTGAAATACAGAGTTTGACCTGTGCAAAGCATTCTAAGGTAAGCTAACCTCGTTTTGTGCTTTTCCGTATAAAAGCCCCATGTGCTCGGGGAGTGATTGTTGTGCAGGGAAATGAACTGCATAGTCAAAAAGAGGAGACTGTAAGGTTTCATTTGATGTGTAGAGTGTCATGGTACATGATCGGGAATGTGTGTTTTCATGAGAAAAGAAAAAAAGAAAAAAAAAACGGGACCGCGTTTTATTTATACAGTAGTGGCGCGCGGCTCGTGCGCGCGTCTGGGTGACCCTCGAGGTCTGCCGTAGCTAAAATAGAAAGTGTAATAGCACCATCCACCTATGCGCCACGAAGCCTACACACTGGGGCTTTAAACACATAAGCATTTGTCTTGTCATGTAACTTAGCAAACTTGCAGTTATTCAGTTACAGGCTTATCTACTCTTTAAAAATACATAAATAAATGCTTGGCATTCCTGGCTTGTCACCAAGGAGCCTCATGTAAAATGCATCTATCTGAAAGTCGGCCCTCCACTATGAATAAGTTTGGACACTCCTGGGTTAGATTAATACTATACTGTGAAACATTCTAGGCAAGGGCCATCCAAACTAATAAATTACATCTCTATCCAGACAAGCAGGTGGCAGACCCCCCACGGGACACGAATAAATAAAAGGAAATATGTTGGAATAGACCATTTTCAGTTCTTGAGAAGAACATGGTCACATAATGCAGAATGATTCAAACGTGCATGAAACAAAACCGTGGACTAATGGAGTGTGACGTCACAGCTCCAGTCAAATGAAGCTCACTGAGGCTAGCAGTTACAGGGGCGAATTTGGTCCATATTAGGAATTTATTTATGGACAAAATTGCGAAATAACAACACCAGGATCATGTAGATTGGTTACAGTTACAGAGAGAGGGGTGATCATTTTTCAATTTTAAGTAAATTGGAGTCGATGGAGCCAGAAGTGCCCCCATGCTTCCTTCCTGTTTGTAACACGACGGCTCATGGGTTAGCGCTGTCCATTTATGTATACAGTACAGTCTATGGACAAAACACAAGACTTTTGTATAAGAAAAAGTCAGTTATGGGTAAAATACGATCTTCAACTTTCAACTTGACATGCTCTGCTCCTTCTGACCACTGTTTTTTCAACTAAACCCACAAATAACATTTCAGTTGGAGCGCACTGTCAGTAAAAGGATCATATTTGTCATAATCGATTCACACTGGCCTGACCACATTTTCCACTCCCTCTAATTTGGTTTGTGTAAAAGCGCATTCTCTGCTCACTAAAGATGTGGGCATTCATCACAGCTCAAATGGCAGCGTCTTGTTCCTGCTTGTCTGTTTGAGATGTTTTTGTTTGACGAGCATTGCACTCTCAATCACATTTCCATTTTAATCCAGGGGTGTTGCATTTGAGATAAGGCTGAAATATGAACTACGTACTTACTGTTATACAAGAATTACATGGATTTTATAACATCTTTATAGAAGTTAAAACCATGGAGTTGATTGTATTATTTTTCCTGATTGGACATAACTAAACAAACTGTCTGTTATGTAACTTTTGTGTTGGGTGACCACTACCTGCTCCAAAGAGATTTGATTGCTTTGCCTGGTATCTGTTTTGCATTCATTCAATTAACTGTGGTCTTACTGCTCAAAAATCCCTTGGAAAAACATGCATTTTTTAAGTGGGGTCGCCTCTCCGTAGATCTGACCTTTAACTTGGCCTGATGATGTCACTTGCTTGTCTGCATAATGCATAGATATCTTTAAAGTCCCAGTGTGTAGGATTCGTGGCGCATAGGAGGATGGTGCTATTGCACTTTCTGTTTTAGCTACGGCAGACCTCGAGGGTCACCCGGGCGCGCACACGAGCCACTACTGTATAAATAAAATGCGGTCCCGTTTTTTTTTTTTTTTTTTTTTCTCATGAAAACACACATTCCCGATCATGTACCATGACACTCTACACATCAAATGAAACCTTACAGTCTCCTCTTTTTGACTATGCAATTCATTTCCCTGCACAACAATCACTCCCCGAGCACATGGGGCTTTTATACGGAAAAGCACAAAACGAGGTTAGCTTACCTTAGAATGCTTTGCACAGGTCAAACTCTGTATTTCACCATAAACTTGCTCTCAATTTGTCCGTAAGGATCCAGCGAATAAAAACCAGTAAAACAATTTAGTCCAAAACACGTGTTAGATCCATTACGACGTCTGATCCGGCAGCATGCTTGTGTTGTTTACCCAAAACCACGAGCCTTGCCGAAGGCGAAGGCGGAGCCCAAATGTCCTTCTGCGGCTCTCGTATTCAAAATGGCTGCCTCTGCATGGGGAAGATCCCCCTTTTATGTGACTATATCTAAGTCCAAAAGAATACTTTGATTTCATGATGGAAGTGAAAAGGCTTGGAAAACAATGTATTTTTGAATGGGTATCTTCAATTTCAGTAATTAATGGGTAAAAATCTTACACACTGTCCCTTTAATGCCATATTGTGGAACATTCTAGGCAAATTAATTACAACTTGATGCAGACAAGATGGTGGCAGTTCCACAGTGCACCTTTAAAGGGCTCGTTACACTATTTTCTGTTCTGTTATAATGTTGTTTCCTCATCACAAACAGACCTGGTGTTTTGTTTAATTCACACATGTTAAACACAAACACAGGTTTTTCTCTCAAATAGAAAATGCCTTGTTCCAACTCAACAATGTCATGTGGTAATACAAAAAATGTTCCACTGTGTTTTAACCACACCACTAGAATCATTTGGATTTTCAGCCCTGTAATTGACAATCTCTACTGAACTAAAGGTAAGGGGTAGCTGCCACTGCCATTATATGACATCACAAGGTGAAACACAGCATTTGCTCTTTGGAGGTGTAGAGAGCCTAATGAGGGTTACTCAGACATGTGTGAATGAAACAAAGCACAACTCCAGGTTTGATTTTGATCAAGTAACATTATAAAATGGCTTAAATCTCACAAGAGTCAATTTAGCGGAATATAGAACATTTAAATATTCATTTGCGATATAGTTTACAGCCTTAATGTAGAACTCAAACAGACAAATGGAAACCTCAAGCAGGACTGGAAATGTTTGTGTACAAATCTCCACAGCTCCTGGGGGAACAGCCCCTCCCCCCTCTCGTTTTCCCAGAACCCCTTGCATTTCTTTTTCAATGTCCATTATTACTTTGCTGTGCTGTATTCCAGTTACAGTTGTGTCCTTGTGCATGGATTTGATTGAGCTTGTAGAGGCTATAGGCTGAGTGCTGCTGACTCCCCGGGGAGCTTTGGTCTTCTTCCGAGCATTATCCCATATATTTGGTTGGTTACGATCTAATTTATTCACTTCTTCCTCACTTTCCTTCCTCATTTGTATCTTATCTTTCACACACAGACAGTATCTCCACATTGTAGCGTCCTTGCCATGATTTAGTATTCTGTGAGTTGAATGAGCTTGTTACTTTAAAGGAAAAGTACAATTTGAGCCTTATTTCGGTAATAAAACAAGTTGTTTTACTCACCCATAGCACTTAAGTGTCATATGGAGCACTTCCAGAGATGTTTTAGATTTGTGTTAGCCTAGCGCGACATCTAGCCATAGCTCGGGACATATAATATATTCCCTGAGCATGTAATATGCCCCGTGTGGGCTCCAAATAACACAAACTTTAACACTTTTCAAATCATAGATGCTCGATGTCTTAGTCTACACTTTCGTTTGAGTCAAAAGTGGCCTGTAATCCGAGATTTATCCATAGTTTACAGCTTTGCGTTTCATGTTTGGGTCCCGGGAGCTGAGAGTGAAATAAACTGTGACTCCGCACATGTGCACTGGCGTCCTCATCTACTCAAAACTATGGATAAATCTCGGATTACAGGCCACTTTTGACCAAACAAAATCGTAGACTAAGACATCGAGCTTCTATGATTTGAAAAGTGCTAAAGTTTGTGTTATTTGGAGACCACAAACATGTGCCCCGAGAACTCACATTATGGAGATCGCAAATCTAAAACATCTCTGGAAGTGCTCCATATGACACCAAAGTGCTATGGGTGAGTAAAACAACTTGTTTTATTACCCAAATAAGGCTCAGATTGTACAGGGATGAAAGAGTTCCGTTTTTTAGAGGATCTCCGCTTTTTTTCCAGCTGCGGGGTAATTTTTATTTTTTTTTTTTACATCTGTGCAAATTCGTTGAGAAAGATTTTGGGTGTATATATATGTATAGATGTGTTTAGGGTCGCCAACCGTCCCTTGAAAAACAGAATCGTCCCGTATTCAGAACAAAAGTACGTGTATCTCGTATTAAACTTCGTATTAAACACGGGCTCAAGCCCGTGTCTGGAGTCGCGGACCGAGCGAGCGAGCACAGCTCTTTCGCAACAGCGTGTACCATTGCGTGTACACAGGTTAAACTTTATAAAACATCTTATACCTCATCCTACCTGTCCGTGCCTCACTTAACGCGTCGCTCCTCGCTTTTTCACCTGCGCCTTTTAGCGCGCATCAGCTCCTCCTCAATGTGCTCTGATTAGACGAAGTGCAAAGCAAAGACAAATCCAATATATACTACTAGTAGGCCTACCTGTTAATAAAATGTGTGTTTTTTTGTACTTTTATGTACAGTTTAACTTTATTGCTAACATATAGCATATAGAAATCCAAATTTCAGAATTAAAAAAATTTCCAGCGGGGGGGGGGGGGGGGGGGACTTTCCGCTTTTTTCATGATTGGACACTTTCATCCCTGGATTGTAAAAAAACGTTACTTTTCCTTTAAAGGAGCACTGTGCAACTTTTTTGGCTGGGGCTCCGTTAACCTGCTTTTATGTCATTGCTCTGCCTGGAATGTTCCATAGTGTGACATTAAACAGCTCACCTTTACATGTACTCAATTACAGGTGGTTTTATAGCTCATAAATACCCAGAAAAACAGACATCCTGACTGTGAGCGGGTTTGTTCCTCCACAGATCTAACCTGTAAATTCATCTGGTTTGGTCTCCATGATGATAAAAAGGTTTAATGCCATACTATGAAACATTCCAGACAAAGCAATAACATCTCCGTGGAGAAAAACATTTGACGGCCCCTCCACCAGAAAAATTACACAATACAGCTTTAGGTGTGATGGTGTCCATTAGGCTTTGAAAATGAATGTTGCTACGGTACTAAAATTTCAAAGTTTATTTTGATACTGAGGAAAATTCCTGATACTGATTTTGATACCACAGTGATGTAGGAATGTCATAATATAATATTTTTACATTTTTTACATTCTTTGTCAGTGTTCGTATTGTTTGTTTTTTGTTTTGTTTTCTGTTTTGTCTTTGTCACTACATGGTGTCTTACAACTTTAAAAAATCAATTAAAAATAATGGAGAAAAAAAATGGGGTTTAAACCAGGGGTGTCAAACATGACCTTTAATCTGGCCCTCAGATGATTTTCTATTCAGATATTTTAATTATATTTTAATTTTCTATTAAAATATTGGTCATTTTCTGCGCAGCTTAGCATAGCAGCGTCTCCAGCGCCTCTGTACATGGCCCCTCCCACCAGAGCAGCACAAATGAAGACTCGCCTCTTTCCAAACGCTCTTAAAGGACCATCGTTTTGACTGTTGACCGTGACACCCTCATCAGCAAAATGTCAAAAATGAGAAAAGTGGACGCAGAGTCCAGGATTTTCCAAGAAAAATTAACTAATTCCTATTTGTTCGCGGAGGTGAATGGGAAACCTGTACTCTTGTGTTGAAATTGCATTTTTCTCAAAGTTTTAGGCTCATAATATTATAATATTTTGTAAAAGAAAGAGTTCATCAAATAAAAAGGACTTCTGTAATAGATTTGCGATTCTTTGCACAAATATTTGGACTTATTGCTATTTTTGGGGTATATATATATATATATATATATATATATATATTTGCCATGAGTTTTCTGATCCGACCCCTTTGGAATCAAAGTAGGCTGGATACGGCCCCCGGACCAAAATGAGTTTGACACTCCTTTTTTATTTATTTATTTTTTTTATTTAACCTTTATTTAACCAGGTAAAAACCCATTGAGATCAAGACCTCGTTTACAAGGGTGACCTGGCCAAGAGGTCAGCAGCAACGTCCAGAGTAAAATAACAGTAAAATATCAAATGTAAAGTGCAATAGTTGTAAACAGTAAAATTAAGTGCAAATGATATTAAAAAGGTGCAAACAATTGTAAACACAAGCGATAAAATGCGTTAGTTAAAATGACATCTCCTGGTTTAAACTAAGTGATATTTCTGTAGTTTTTTGTTAAATGTTCATATGTTTGTTTACAGAGTGTGTGCATCGTATTCCCTGGATCGCTCCTGAGTGTGTGAAGAACCCGTCCGCTCTGAGTGTGGCTGCAGATAAGTGGGGCTTTGGGACCACACTGTGGGAGATCTGCTACGATGGAGAAGTGCCACTTAAAGACAAAAGACTCACAGAGGTAAAACTATTCTACAGCATCCCACCAGACATGTCACTTATTCTATTCTCTTCTAAGGTTTATATTGAATCATGCAAATTGAACAACTGAACTGAACTGAAATATAATCATTTTATCTCCTATCCTAATATGAAACATTTCTACAGAGATCTATGGATTTGAGGATGATGAATTATTAGGACTGTTGCCATAGCAATTCACAAATAAAATAAAACTAATTATTATATCTTTTGAATGGGGAAAAGTTCTTAAAATGTTGCATAATACCAGGAATGGGTAGAAAGACGGATGATTATTTTGGTTCTAGGTTTAACATGTGCCCTGTTTTTTATTATGTTATACAAATGTTAAAACACACCACATAAAATTGGGACTAAATTGTGCTGTAATTGTGCTGTAATTAAAATCGTGTGCTATTTTTAACCTTTTTGTTGTAAAGCACCTCGTGACTTCCTGGTCTGTGAAAAGTGCTATATAAATAAACTTTGCATCCTTCCTTGCTTGTAAATTAAGACTAAACTCAAACTAGAGCAGAACTAAACCACGGCTAGAACTAGACCAAACAAAGTCTACACCAGGACTAAACCAAACGTGTGACTGCGCCCTGTAATGACTAGAGATGTCAATGTCCCACTATCACAAAAGTTGAGAACCACCTCTTTAGACCTCCTTCCCTTTTTGATTTTCTCCACCATAATAAAATAAAGCAAATCTAAATGTGATGATGCTTTGTTTTGATGCTGAGCAGAAGGAGAGGTTCTATGAGACCGAGTGCCAGCTGGCCACATCGGACTACAAGGAGCTGGCCAAACTCATGACCCACTGCATGAACTATGACCCCAAGAAGAGGCCTTTCTTCAGGGCCATCGTGAGGGACCTGGACATGCTGGAGGACGAGAGTAAGTATCAAAGTGAAAATCAAATCATGTGCAACTTTTTCTTTACCTTTGCTCGCACTAAGTTTTGGGGAAGGGCAATGAGGTCTAATATTAATCGTAATATTAAAGGTGCACTATGTAACTTTTTGGTTGGGGGTTTGCGATCTTATGCTAGTTCCTATTTTTTCACTTCCGAAAACAATTTGGATATCGGCCGTAACAGTACCCATAATGATAAAACACCTGCAATTCAACATAATAAAGAAAATACTTAAATAACCCCCATATGGTATGACTTAATTAACTAAGAGACTTAAGAAAACAAAATAAACCCACAAATTAACATGAATGGTCCCCCCTTTAATGTGGCCCCCTTTAGCGCACCACTATGATTGAATTGCCACTCATAATTAATTGTGTTAATTTTTATAACCTGTTAATTTGCAGTTAAACTGACCGCCTTAATAAAAAGTCTACACGCCCCTGTTCAGTTGCCAGGTTTTTGTGATTTAAAAGAAAATTACATCAAGACAAATAATTTCACAACTTTTTCCACCTTTCATGTGACCTATAACCTGTACAACACAAATGAAAAACAAAGAGAAATCTTTCAAGGAGATGAAGTAAAAATAAACAACTGAGATAATGTGGTTGCAGAAGTGTGCACACCCTTTTAGAACTCGACCAATTCCATTCAAACTCATGTTAAACTGGAGTCAGCACATACCTGTCACCAACTAAAGGGCCTCTGATCGACCCCAAATAAAGTTCAGCTGCTTTTCCTCACATTCTTGTAGCCACATCTTCCAGTACAAGCCATGGTCCACAGAGAGCTTCCAAAGCATCAGAGGGATCTCATTATTCAAAGATATCAGTCAGGTGAAGGCTACAAAAGAATTTTCAAGTATACCATGGAACACAGTGAAGACCGTCATCATCAAGTGGAGAAAATATGGCACAACAGAGACAGTGACAAGAACAGGACATTTGTACAAAATTGATGATAAGGACAAGAAGAAAACTAGTCAGGGACCAAGAGGCCGACAGCAACACTGAAGGTGCTGCAAGAATTTCTGGCAAGTATTGGCTGTGCAGTACGGGTGATAACAATCTCTCTCTTCTTCATTTGTCTGGGCTATGGGGTAGGGTGGCAAGACCTGGGTGGTCTTATCTGGGGATCTGAAGAGGGCTCTGCGCAGAAGATGCCCTCACAATCTGTGAGATTTGAAGTGGTTTTAAGAAGAGGAATGGGCACATATTGCCACATCAAGATGTGCCATGCTGATAGGCTCCTACCCAATAAGACTGAGTGCTGTAATAAAAGCCAAAGGTGCTGCAACAGAGTATTAGTTTAAGGGTGTGCATATTTATGCAACGAGGAGATTTTAAGTTTTTTATTTTATATTTTACCCCTTTAAAGGTTTCTGTTTGTTCTTCAATTGCATTGTACAGGTTATAGGTCACATTAATGGTGGGAAAAGTGAAATTATTTGTCTTGATGTAATTTTTTTACATCACGAAAACCTGGCACTTGAACAGGAGTTTGTAGACTTTTTATATCCACTGTATATAAAAGGGGTCGTTAGGAGAAACAGTGCAAAGATTAAATAATGACTTACATGGCATAGGGTTATCTGTTACATAAGAGTGAGCTGTTGTACAGTTGTATGGAGTTGTATTGTTTTCATTTCTTGTGTGTTTTGAGTGGATTGTGGCCTGGGGGCTGGTATGGCTCACCTCTGCTGTCTGTGGCCTCAGCAGCAGCAGCAGCAGCAGCAGAAGAGGCTTGTTGTTTACTCAGCCACAGAGCAGAAGGAAGTTCACAGGGTGTATCACTGATCCACCCCCATCAGGGCCTCGTCACACTCACATGCGCACTCTGGTGGACACACAGTCCAGCAATGTGGAACCTTTAAGAGTTGTAAAATCACATTACATGATATGTTTATTGGTATCAGGTGACTTTTAGCTGAAGATTTTATATGTTTTGGTATTTATATGTAAAGGCAAATTTAAATTCATGATTCACAAGTCTATAAATCTAAATACAATATTTCCTAGTACTTTTGTGCTGGTATAGTCCTGCCAGTGCAGTTTGGGTCAAATACATAGAGATATGTAATAGTCTGTGTAACCACACTGCTTTTCTAGTCAGTGAATCAATCGGCAGGACATGTGGTTACTAATTAATACTAAAACAAGTATCAAAACTATATACTAATAGATATATAGATATAGAAAAAAAAACATTGCCAAAAAATTCAAAATATAAAATATTGTTGGGACATCAAAATTGTTTTAAAATATCAAAGTATTGTGTTCATCATTGTTTGTTTTCAGCCCAACTATAATGGCGAATTCAGAACGTGCAAAGTGAGACAATATGTAAACACTAATATGGTCCGTTTTTACATTTGTCACTTTCATTTTGGCAATTCCCTTTGAAATTACAACATGACCAGTCTCTTTTCATTCTCTGTTCCCCCTCCTGGGTGTGCAGCATCCTTTCATTCTAGAAACATCCAGCAGCCATGGCCCGTCCGTAGTTAGAAGTCTGTTTAAATGTGTTTTTAAATTAATCTGCTGTTTTTGTTTTCTCTAGACCACAGCTTCAAATCACAGCTGACAAATATAGTCGATCCAACCATATTTGAAAAGAGATTCCTGAGAAAGATTCGAGAAGTGGGAGAGGTACTTTTTGTTTCACTTTCAGTATTACAAACTTTGTAACTGTATTTTAGCCTTAATAAAATATGTATAAAATATTGATAAGCCTTCATCTATAATAAACAAATACTTTATTAAGAATGATCAGTGGTGGAGGAAGTACTAACATTTCTTAAGTAAAAGTACAGATACAAGGGCAAAAATTTAACTCAAGTAAATCACATGAAAAAATGAAAAAAGTACCTGTTTAAAAACGTACTTAAAGGAGAATTAACGTTTTTTACAATCTGAGCCTTATTTTGGTAATAAAACAAGTTGTTTTACTCACCCATAGCACTTTGGTGTCATATGGAGCATTTCCAGAGATGTTTTGGATTAGCGATGGCCGTAATGTGAGTTCTCGGGGCATAGAGCATATAATATATGCCCCCGTGCGGTCTCCAAATAACACAAACTTTAGCACTTTTAAAATCATAGAAGCTCAATGTCTTAGTCTACACTTTCGTTTGAGTCAAAAGTGGCCTGTAATCCGAGATTTATCCATAATTTACAGCTTTGCGTTTCATGTTTGGGTCCCGGGAGCTGAGAGTGAAATAAACTGTGACTCCGCACATGCGCACTGGCCTCCTCATCTACTCGAAACTATGGATAAATCTCGGATTACAGCCCACTTTTGACTCTAAACGAAAGCGTAGACTAAGACATCGAGCTTCTATGATTTGAAAAGTGCTAAAGTTTGTGTTATTTGGAGACCGCAAACATGTGCCCCGAGAACTCACATTATGGAGATCGCAAATCTAAAACATCTCTGGAAGTGCTCCATATGACACCAAAGTGCTATGGGTGAGTAAAACAACTTGTTTTATTACCGAAATAAGGCTCAGATTGTAAAAAACGTTAATTCTCCTTAAAAGAGTAAAAAGTAAACGTGTTTTGCTGAGATTTTTAGAACAATTAAAAGATGAAATTAAAATTAATTTTGCTGATTTGAAGCGTTTGTTTTTCTAGACATATTTGTGTATTTGGTTCAGAGTTGGGATGGAAACTCAAATTAAATATGCTTTAAAAAGAATCAGCCGTTTCAGCAGCTCTCAAACTACAAAGAATAGTGTTGTTTTACTTTTCAGTCCAGCTTTAAAATGTAGCGGAGTAAAAAGTACAGATACCTGCTCTCAAATGTAAAAAGTATCCACTGTAAAATGTAAGTAAAGTACAGATACCTATCATTTGTACTTATACTTTTCTACTTCATTACCTCCCACCACTGAGAATGATTAGATTTTATAGCTACTTAATTAATACTCTTAACCATACTAATGCTGAACCATTCTTTATGGAGGCTAATTAAGTTATAGTTATTATTAAGTGGTACCAAATTTCTGTATGTCGTGCAGTAGGAGTTTAACTAAATTTGTGGCATGTTTAATTTCTGTATATGGCAGGAACATTATTAAACAATTCACAAAATGCCCAGTTTGGTCTATGTGTGTTGTAGTAGCTAGTCTTGAAAATAAATAATGCATAATATGGGATCTTGAAACACACATGGATTATTGGAAAGCGTATCCATTTCCTCCAGCCTGCTCTTATTTTACTTTATTATACTTATACCGTTCTTTATGTAGGCTAATTAAGGTATAGTTATTATAAAGTGGTACCAAAATTGTGTATGTTGTGCAAATTGGGGTATGTTTGATTTGTGTCCCAGGGTCACTTTGGAAAGGTGGAGCTGTGCCAGTATGATCCGCGCGGAGACAACACTGGAGAACACGTGGCCGTGAAGTCTCTGAAGCCTGAAAACCGCGAGGAGCAGGGCAACAATCTGTCCACAGAGATAGACATCCTCAAGGCTCTGTACCATGACAACATAGTGAAATACAAAGGCATCTGTTTGGACGAGAGTGAGTGGAGAATACCTATCCATGCATTTCAGAACGATCAAATTAAGAAATATATGATCGTTGCCAAAGGAATTGTCAATCTAAAACAAAGCATCATATCTCTTGAATGGTGTAAAGTCCTCAAAATTATGTACCAATATGATACTGGCATAGAAAATGAAAAACGTGGGTTTTTAATTGGATGTAATAAAACTTTTTTTACTGACTGATGTAAGGCAAGGTAAGGCAACTTCAGTTGTATAGCACAATTAGTACACAAAGTAATTCAAAGTGCTTTAAAGTAAAAAAAGAGAGACTTTAAATGAGAGAGAAGAGTGCAGAATGAAAACCTTTCAGTCACAGCCAAACAAAACCCACGTAGGCCCATTACATCTCAAAATATTTGCACTTTAATTCATACAAAGTTGATGTGTAGTTACTTGCAGGATAAATAAGTTACATAATACAATTGGATCCATTTTTTAAACTGTTATGAGAGAAAAAAATAAATACTGAATCCCTACACTGGTATCGGTTACTATCAGATACCTGCAAATTAGGGATGTCAACAATTCATCGACTTACAATTAATTGTCGATCAAGACGTTGGCCGAACAAAATGCCTTAATTGTAACTAATCGCTAGAGGGCGCTACTCTGGAATGTGAACACGAGATGTGAACCCACTCGCGAGAAAGACCATAGCGTTACATCATGATGTAACGCTATGGTCTTTCTCGTGGTCTCCTCTCTGGATGTTGCCGTACAACTCACAGTAGAGCTGGACCTAGAACCATAGATTTTTGAAACAAGGCAAAGAGCCGCAATTCTGGTTTAGACCTGGTCCAGTCCTGGGCAGGACGCACCGCGCTCATTCAACGGCACTGCCACGTCCCGGGATGCGACGCGCACCAACCCCTTGGAGAAGTGTGCGACACGTGCACCACCGGCGCGAAGCCGCACGTACACCGGGGCTGCGAGTACGAAATCGATCTGCGGCGCCCGGACTGCTTACTCTCAACCTGAGGCACAAACCAGCCGCACAAAACCAGCAGAGAGCGGCACGTGGTGGTTTAATCCTGGTTTAGTCCAGGTCCAGTCCAGGTTTAGACCAGGTTTAGACCTGGTCTAGACCTGGTTTAGTTCTGGTCTAGACCTGGTTTAGTTCTGGTCTAGACCTGGTTTAGTTCTGGTCTAGACCTGGTTTAGTCCACGTTTAGTCCTGGTCTAGTCTCTTTGCCAATCAGGACGCAGAACACAATGTTACACTATAAAAAAAAGTTACACTATAAAAAAAATTTGAAAAAAAAAAAAAAATCTGCGAAACAGCGAGGCCGCGAACAGTGAACCGCGATAGAGCGAGGGATTACTGTATTTTGTTATTCAGCATCAATACATTTGTCTGCTTTTTACTAAGGAATAATTAATTGAGGAATATACAATATAATAATACTATGATATATTTTTGACTCAGTGTTATGTTACTATAGCTTATATTCTTAAAGACCCTATTGAAACACTCAAATTCAGGTGAAAAACGCCGCTTATCAGTTAATTGTAAGTCGATCGATAAGGTCAATCAACTATAGATTAATGAATTAATCGATAATTTGCATCCCTACTGCAAATGCATAACGTCATAGTGTTTCTATTGGTATGTGAGGTGAATAAGCTGGATCAGTGCAGTATACTGATCAGTGGATCAGTATACTTATACTGAAGATGGATAATCATAGACATCTGAAGAGGGGGATCATTTGCGATGAGGCAGGAGGTTGGTTAATTTTCACATTTTATGAATAATTTGGTGCATTGTTGTGTTGTATATCCCAAATTTGACTTCTTTTACAAGTGTAAGAAAGTCCTTTTTTTATTTTTTTCCTTTTAAAGACCATTAGATCCTGTTGCATTCTGGCTAATCCTAAACCAACAAAACAAAACACACAGCACTACAGATAAGCAGTTGATATTGACTGCGTAAATTGAGGCTTGTGAACCTTTAATATGAGTAAACTTGTACTTTTTGTGATTTAATTTTTCATTTTCCTGTGCTGAAAATTGCAGGTGGCAGGGCAGTTAAACTGATCATGGAGTTTTTACCACTGGGAAGTTTGAAGGAGTACCTCCCCAAATCCAGAAGAAAGACGAGCCTTGGCACACTGCTTAGCTACGCCACCCAGATATGCATGGTACACTTTTATTTGTTTTTTATTATACAGTATTTATTTATACAAGGGATGTCACAATGTCAAGTTTTACAATTATTTGAAAAAAAACAAACATCAGTAGCGAAAGAAACTCATTGGTAAATATCATTGGTTGAGCGATCAGATCTGATGATGGTTCTGAGTGCCGTGAAGGTAGAGAAGTACAATATAAAATCACCATCAAGTATATGAATAGACTTGAATAATTGTGATCTGAATAATTTATCGGATTAAAGGTACTCTATCAAAACTGTATAATATGCACCATTCTGTGCGTGTGAAAAAAGTATAGATTAACCAAATATTCTTGACATGCCTAATTCCTTAATATTTTTTGTTCTTCTTTTAAACAGGGAATGGATTATCTGGGGTCTAAGAATTACATCCACAGAGACTTAGCAGCTCGCAATGTGCTCTTGGAGAATGACGAGACGGTGAAGATCGGAGACTTTGGCCTCACCAAAAGCATCAAAGACAACGATGGATATTACATAGTGAAGGACGAGAATGAAAGCCCTGTTTTCTGGTCAGTTTAGCACGAAATTAAAGATTTCTACTTCTTCTAAATTAAAGAAATCTACTTTTCTCAGCTCAGCTTTCTAACATGTTATAATGTTCTCAAATCAAAAAGTGGTTTTAGATGTCATCCATGTGTATTTGAGTCATCTAGCGATCTCTCGAGGACCCTATTTGAGCTCTCGTTATCGTCGGCAGTAAGGTTCTGTCCAATGCTCAGTCTACAAATAAACAAAGGCGAGATACAAAATAATACAATACAACTTCACAAACCTAATGTGATGTGCAGTAGTTTCACTAGTGGGATGCAGGTTAATTGTTTTGTGATAGCGCTCTGAAGGGGGAGTGACTTAGTGCATAGTGCAAAGGGAGGTGAGACTGAGAGCATCAAAAAACAAAAGTGAAACTTATTAAACATTTTAATACATTACAGTGGTCCCTCGCTCTATCGCGGTTCACTGTTCATGCCCTCACTGTTTCGCCGATTTTTGATTTTTGATTTTTTTTTCAATTTTTTTTATAGTGTAACATTTTTTTATAGTGTAACATTGTGTTCTGCGTCCTGATTGGCTAAGAGACTAGACCAGGACTAAACATGGACTAAACCAGGTCTAGACCAGGTCGAAACCTGGACTGGCCCTGGACTAAACCAGGACTGGACCAGGTCTAAACCAGGATTAAATCACTCTTTGCTGGTTTCGTGCGGCTGGTTTGTGGCTCGGGCTGACACGGTCCAGGCGCCGTGGTTCGATCTGGTGCTCGCAGCCCCGGTGTACGCGCGGCCTCGTGCCGGTCGTGCTGCTCTGTCACGGATTTGTCCACGATGAGGGGTGCACGTGTTGCGCACTTCTCCAAGGGGTTGGTGCGCGTCCCGGGACGTGGCAGTGCTCCTCGCGCGTCCGGTGGGGCTTCCGGGGCCGTGTCTCCACCCACGCTTCACTATTAATAATTTTGTTGAAAATCTATGAAAGTTTGAGTGTTTAAACTAGAGACAAATGTGAGAAAAGGCTAATTCCAGTCTGAGAAAAGCGTATAATGTGTGTGGTGAGGCATTTACAGCCTTAAAACATGTAGAATAAATGTAAAATATAAAGATGTCCTACTTCGCGGATTTCTCTTATTGCGGGTTATTTCTGGAACCTAACCCCCGCGATAAACGAGGGATTACTGTAAAGCATTTTCAAAACAACAAACAGTAACATGGTGAACCTTTCTGATAGCAGGTCTGCCACCTGATTGTCTCCATGGAGATATTGAGATATTATTGTTTTACCTTGATTATTTCACAATGGGGAGGTTAATAGTCAGAACTATGGAGAAGCAAGCCTGCACATGGTAACAATTAATGCTTTTCAAGGTCTATTTGAGTTATGAAACAGCTGTAATTGAACAAATGCAAGGGAGATATGTTTAAAGGTAAAGAAATAACCTCTTCATGTGGACAAGCAAGTAGCGGACCTTCCACCTTAGAAGTTACACAGTGCACCTTTAATACCCCACAGAAGTGAAATACCTCCTCTTTAAAGATAATATTTTGGACCTAACTTTTTACAATTCTAATCTATAATGTTTGGTTTTGTGCAGGTATGCTCCTGAGTGCCTGACCCACTGTAAATTCTACCGTTCCTCAGACGTCTGGTCTTTTGGAGTGACCATGTACGAGCTGATCACTTACTGCGACTCCTCCAAGAGCCCCATGGCTGTAAGACCACAACTACACACTTTATACACACTTTATACACAGGTTATTAGGCCCCATGCATGTAAGAACACAACTACACACTTTATACACAGGTTATACACAGGTTATTAGGCCCCATGCATGTAAGAACACAACTACACACTTTATACACAGGTTATACACAGGTTATTAGGCCCCATGCATGTAAGAACACAACTACACACTTTATACACAGGTTATACACAGGTTATTAGGGCCCCATGCGTGTAAGACCACAACTACACACTTTATACAGACTTTATACACAGGTTATTAGGGCCCCATGCGTGTAAGACCACAACTACACACTTTATACACAGGTTATACACAGGTTATTAGGGCCCCATGCATGTAAGACCACAACTACACACTTTATACACAGGTTATACACAGGTTATTAGGGCCCCATGCGTGTAAGACCACAACTACACACTTTATACACAGGTTATACACAGGTTATTAGGGCCCCATGCATGTAAGACCACAACTACACACTTTATACACAGGTTATACACAGGTTATTAGGGCCCCATGCATGTAAGACCACAACTACACACTTTATACACAGGTTATACACAGGTTATTAGGGCCCCATGCGTGTAAGACCACAACTACACACTTTATACACAGGTTATACACAGGTTATACACAGGTTATTAGGGCCCCATGCATGTAAGACCACAACTACACACTTTATACACAGGTTATACACAGGTTATTAGGGCCCCATGCGTGTAAGACCACAACTACACACTTTATACACAGGTTATACACAGGTTATTAGGGCCCCATGCGTGTAAGACCACAACTACACACTTTATACACAGGTTATACACAGGTTATTAGGGCCCCATGCATGTAAGACCACAACTACACACTTTATACACAGGTTATACACAGGTTATTAGGGCCCCATGCGTGTAAGACCACAACTACACACTTTATACACAGGTTATACACAGGTTATACACAGGTTATTAGGGCCCCATGCATGTAAGACCACAACTACACACTTTATACACAGGTTATACACAGGTTATTAGGGCCCCATGCATGTAAGACCACAACTACACACTTTATACACACTTTATACACAGGTTATTAGGGCCCCATGCATGTAAGACCACAACTACACACTTTATACACAGGTTATACACAGGTTATTAGGGCCCCATGCGTGTAAGACCACAACTACACACTTTATACACAGGTTATACACAGGTTATACACAGGTTATTAGGGCCCCATGCATGTAAGACCACAACTACACACTTTATACACAGGTTATACACAGGTTATTAGGGCCCCATGCATGTAAGACCACAACTACACACTTTATACACAGGTTATACACAGGTTATTAGGGCCCCATGCGTGTAAGACCACAACTACACACTTTATACACAGGTTATACACAGGTTATACACAGGTTATTAGGGCCCCATGCATGTAAGACCACAACTACACACTTTATACACAGGTTATACACAGGTTATTAGGGCCCCATGCATGTAAGACCACAACTACACACTTTATACACAGGTTATACACAGGTTATTAGGGCCCCATGCGTGTAAGACCACAACTACACACTTTATACACAGGTTATACACAGGTTATTAGGGCCCCATGCGTGTAAGACCACAACTACACACTTTATACACAGGTTATACACAGGTTATACACAGGTTATTAGGGCCCCATGCATGTAAGAACACAACTACACACTTTATACACAGGTTATACACAGGTTATTAGGGCCCCATGCATGTAAGACCACAACTACACACTTTATACACACTTTATACACAGGTTATTAGGGCCCCATGCATGTAAGACCACAACGACACACTTTATACACGGTGTAGTTTGGGTCCGTTACACAGAGATACGTAGCAGTTTTGAGAGCTTTTACCACACCCTCTTTTTCGTTGACTCAGCGATCAGTTGGTCATGTCTTTACTTTAGTTGCATTTTACATTCTATTATATATTCACTACTCGTATTAGAGTTTAGAACAAATGCAAGGAAAACGTCTGTGTTTTATTCTTGGTACATTTTTCTTTTATTATCAATTACGATCAGCTCTGTTCCTGTTCTCAATAAGAGTTATTAGCTGCTGTATATTGGATTTATTATTTATTTTGAACACAAGAATCCAATTTGTGCTTTTCCCATCAGTAATTGCAGAATATAATGTAATGCGTTATGGTTTGGAGGAGGTCGGACTTGAGGTCTATTTGAACCGAAATACAGACCAAAAAAGAGCAGGAAAGGTGATTGTCCAAGGCTATACTAATCGATAACGTCTCCTTCCTATGAACTGAAAATATAGCGTTTGATTTCCTGACACTGTAACTCTCCGTGCGCCCACAGCTGTTCCTCGATATGATTGGCCCCACTCATGGTCAGATGACGGTGGTGCGGTTGGTGAACGCGCTCAAAGAGGGAAAGAGGCTGCCACGCCCAGAAAACTGCCCCGAGCCAGTAAGAACCACATTTCCTTTGCACTATCATTGTTTTTTCTAGTTGCAAAATAACATGCTTTAATTCAGTAGCCCTTCTAATCACACATAATACACTCAATTCCACACACAAAACCTTCAATCGTTGTAGTCTGAGTGTTTTTTTAAACCCTTTGTTTAGCTGAAAAACAGAAGTAGCTCATTGAAAATAGTTTGCAGAAGTCCAAAGTTACTTAGGCTTATGCATTCAGAGCATCCTCATTATTCACCACAATGAATTTTTAAGCATGTTTCAAATCTTTCAGGGACCAGAGCAGACTTTTGTGGTCATGATAGTGCAACAACAACAGGGATGCTAACAACCCTCTTCCTGATTCTCGGAGGATACGCTTAATTAATTAGATAGATAGATTTTAATTGGAAAGACAGGACATAAAAAAATAAAAAGGAACATACCATTTCACAGGTTTACTTTTTACATTTGGTGGCCCACTTACGGATACACAATTTAAATCAATCCACCAATCATAATTAAAGAAAAAGAAGAAATGAAGCCATCAACTGTAGATGCTTAGTTTATTTGTTTTTGTTATTCAATAAATTCAGTTCTGAATTGAGTTGCTCAGAGTTTTGTATCAATTGAAGACACTACCCAGATACACAGACACTGATATTTAAGTTATCCTCTTTGTTTTTGGTACATTTTCACTGAAGTATGTCGAATATATTGCAATGCATCGCAATAATTCAAGTATCGTGATGCATCGTGATAGTATCGCATCGTGGCATATGAATCGTGACTTCTTTGCCAATACACACCCCTACTACTCGCTAACCTTTTGTTAAATCATTTTAGTTGAATAGTACGATTTAAAATGTACAAACAATAAAATATGAATCCACAGGTGTCATAGATTAGAACTATATTGCAGACAAAAGCACAATGTCTTCTTTAATGTCTTTATTTTATGACTCTGATACAATGATAAATCACAACACTTTTTTTTAAAAAAATCAAATTAACAGAAATAAATTTAGCCAGTCCACTGCAGTTCTTAATGAGGATGTGGCGCCCTCTAGTGGTTGTGGCCCTAAACAACCGCTTAGTATGTGTATGCCATTGCCAGCTCTGTTAAAGGGCCCCTAAACTGTATAAATGGGTTTAAAATACCTATCCCTGGCTTTATTTTGGCATTTTTCACATATTTGTTTTCACATATTTGTTTAAAATTGCACTTTTGGGTCAAGTGCCATGTCTGTAATTTAGGAAGTATTTGACTTCCTAAATTCAAGTCAAATACTACCAGTACCTTTGAATTTTCAAATTGGACTTACAGCCACTAGCGAGTCAGATGCTGTACAGCCACTGGCGGTCTACGGGCCGTACATTAGGAGCCCCTCGCAGCCCTGCCCCTACCTGGCACTGCTGGGCACTGCGATGTCCCGCCGTGTCTGGAGAAAAGGGAAACGCCATGATCCGAGCACAAATGTCCGCTCTGTTTCAAAGTATGGAGCGTACCGGTCCGTGCCATGTTGGATTGTTGTGGTTGTCGGTCAGCCGTCGATCATCGCTTCAGAGCCCGCCCCACACACCCCTTATTTAGTGGAAGGAAACTTTTTTATGCCATACACTTGACATATTCACTGATATGATGATTCAAATCAATGCATTTCATATGAACTTTTCACAGGTGGTGGTTTAACAAAGAAATATTGATGCTAAAATGTATTTGGTCCTTTAAAAAACAGCATTATATCACAGAGTTTCATGTGTAATTGATCAATTATCACATTTCCATATCGTGATAATATCGTAACGTGAGAGGTCAACCACTTTAACAAGATCCCTGTTGTTTTTTCGCAGGTTTACGAGCTGATGCGCAGATGTTGGGAACAAGCCCCGGAGAAAAGAATCACATTCAAATCTCTGATCCAGGAGCTGAGCGCCATGCAGAGGCAGCTCCCCGGGCACCGTGAACTCTGCCCCTAAACACTCAAACCCTGCATCGCCACTTGGTCTCTGGGGCTGAACCAGACTGATACATAGAAGGACCTCCATACCCTTTGCATGTTTCCACAGAAGACTTTACTCCTCATTTACTTTAATTACGTTGGAGTTATTTTTTTAAATCTAGATTTTAAAAGCGTTATTGCATTTAGCTGGTTTCGGCCAATAGTTATGTCACTTCCTGTAGCTTTTGCCTGGCCTGAATGTGATGATGTTATATGCTCTGTATATTTAGCTGCCATGGAAACATCGGTGCAAAATGCCATTACGTAAAAGGTGAACGTTGCCGTGACGATGGGAGCTTCAGATTTTAAGTGGGTGGAATTAGTTTACAGAAGAAATGCGGAGAAATAGATGAGGAGTTTTAAGTGTAGCAAACAAACCAGAAAGTGTATACACAGAGAAGACACAGCAAAACCAGCTTAGAGGAAAAGACAACGCAAATCAAAAATGATTACCCAGGGTCAACACAATATTTACTTAAAGGAAAAGTAATGTTTTTTACAATCTGAGCCTTCTTTCTGCAATAAAACAAGTAGTTTTACTCACCCATAGCAGTTTGGTGTCAATTGGAGCAGTATCGCAGAACTTATGTTGAGCCGTTCTGTTCTGCTAATGATCTCGTATCCGTTAGCGTGAGTGCTCGGGGCATTACTTTGCGGTGTCCAAATAACACAAACTTTAGCACTTTTCAAATCACAGAAGATCGCTGTGTCAGGGTAGACTTTTAGTAGATTCCAAAACGGCCTGAAACCCGATACCGCAACAGAAAAGTAAAGTTCAGAGCGGTGTTAGCTTCTTTTGGACTAGCGGTGTTTACAAAACAGCTGAGTTCAAGCATGCGCACTGTCCTCTCTGATGACGTCATCAAATGAAACTATAGCTGGATATCGGGTTTCAGGCCGTTTTGGAATCTACTAAAAGTCTACGCTGACACAGCGATCTTCTGTGATTTGAAAAGTGCTAAAGTTTGTGTTATTTGGACACCGCAAAGTAATGCCCCGAGCACTCACGCTAACGGATACGGGATCATTAGTAGAACAGAACGGCTCAACATAAGTTCTGCGATACTGCTCCAATTGACACCAAACTGCTATGGGTGAGTAAAACTACTTGTTTTATTGCCGAAAGAAGGCTCAGATTGTAAAAAAACGTTACTTTTCCTTTAACGCTGCACTAACTTTTCTGATATGGGTGCGCCACTTGCATGTCTCTCTGTGAAGAGAATGTTCCACCGTAAGGCATTAATCTTTATCTACTACAGCTCTGTTCATTGTTCATAAATACCTTGCGTAACATGTATTTCCTACCGCTGTTTTTTCCCATGGAGACAGATATGTTTAATGCCGTGCTGTGGTACATTTGAGTCATAACAACAAATGGCAGATTCTCCATCAGAAAAGTTACACAGTACACCTTTAAGATGCAGGAATAGTGTTGTTTTTATTTCACTTTCACATGGTCCTGGTGTATACTTAAAATAATGCAATGTTTGGAAAAGCCGTAACTTTGGTTCTTTTCAAAGCCCACATTAGGCAATTTTCAGATTTTTGTCATAATGTTTCCTCAAAAACATACCTGGAGTTGTGTTTGTGTTTTTTTTTCTTTCTTTCTTTCCCCCAGTCCAGTCACATTTAATACACAAACCTGCATATTTGGAACCATTTGGATCATTTCAGACCAGGAATTGCCGATCTCTGCTGAACTAAAGATAAAAGATAACTGTCAACTGGAAAACTACCGCTTCATGACATCAAAAAGTTGGAACAGAGCATTTTGAGCGTTGGATGTAGACAGACTAATAATAAAGGATTACTCAAACATGTGCAAATTAAACAAACTGCAACTCCGGGTGTGTTTTTGAGGATTATAACCTCACAAGAGTCAATTTTGCGAAATACGGGATGTTTAAAACCATTTAGGAGATATGAAATGACCTACTTAACATGTTTCGGCTGCGGCTACAGGCCTGGGGCACTTCACTTTGTGTTGCTTTTGAAAAGAACCAAGTTCGCAAATACATAAAAGACAAAATGACCATTCTTGGATGAAAAGTTGTCACGTTTACTCGTCTATTCTGATAGCGAACATGCAGCACTGGTTTTAAGGGACAATACCTGTAGCAGTCACTTGGGGGGAGCAGAACCTCACTTTTCTGCCACTGTTCTTAGCGCGACGCTTCATTATAAAGCTTCAAACTGTACAAACTGTCTATTCTCACATACAGATATGGACTCTTTCAACTTCACAAGCCATTTGCCATCGAAGGAACGTGTGAAGGGACAATGATTTTGCATTGTGTTTGGACAAATGATAACAAATGGCATTTCATGTTTATTATGTTTTAAAAAAAATACATTCTAATCATTTTATTTGTAATATGTTATTGCAGTTTATTCACAATACTCATCTGGTTTATAACATTGTATTCTGCTGTTGTAACGTGATTTGAGCAGAGGGTTTTCTGGATAAGACTTATTTTAAAGGGCCTATATTCTGCTGTTTTTCCTCATCACAAACAGAGCTGGAGTTGTGTTTTGTTTCATCCACACATTTTTAACCTGTACGTTTAAGCTCCATGCAAGTTTACTGGATCATTTTACTCCAGGACTTGCCAATCTCTACTGAATTAAAGGTAAAACAGAGCTGAAAACTACAGCTTCGTGACATCACAAGGTGGAACAGAGCATTTTGAGCGTCATACGTGTGAATGAAACAAAAACTCCAGGTATATTTTTGATGAGGTAACATTTTAACATGACTAAAGGCTCCCAAGAGTCACATTTTGCTTAATATAGGACCTTTAATATCAGAACTCTTATTGGATTGCATATACTGTGAATGTTGTTTTTTAAAAAAAGCCAAGAAACAATGTTGTGTCAGTCCACGTTTTATTGAGGAATGCAAAAGACAATTCCTTCTGCTCAAAATAAGCCAAAAGAAATCTATTTTTCAAAAAGTAAGAGAAAGTATCCATAAATACACGTTGGAAAAATAAATAAAATCACTGTCCGCTGTGTTATGTATCAGCCCCAATGCAATATTATTATGAACAGCTGAAAAACAGGACTATATATTACAATTAGCATGCTAAAATTGCTCTAGAAATACTTTATTCACATGAAACAATACCAATTTATATAAAATTTTGCAAAGTCTACAGTATATTTCAGGTCAGAAAAAAATATCCACAATTTAAAGCAAAGCGTATAAGCACGGCAAATTTTAACTACCACTTTTTTTAAAAATTCAAAATAAAAATCATATATATTTTGTATTGCAAAGCTTAAATATTGTATCACTCAAACAGTCACACGCTATTGCCAGTCTTTATTGACGGACTGTACACACTGGTGCCATGGCAACGAGAAACAAAACCCAAAAAAAGGGTGCGAATGGGTTACCTGAAGTTTATCCAATAGATTACAACAATAAAAAAAAAAGTACTATAGAAATGAAGTAGTAGTACAAAGTGAATGGCCACAACAGATTAAAATGCCACTTGTGCCATGTTCAATTTCAGGGAACAGGATCCCTAAAGTACAATCATTAGAAATGTATGAAATGTCAGATGTCATTTGGTGGCAAACAGGCACAGAAAAGAGGATTTTTTTTCAGTCATGGCAACCCACACTTCAGTGTTGGGTGAATGAAAACTGTACCCATTACTTCAAAATAATCCTACCCTAGTAGAAGTACAAAGCAGTGGTAAAAGAAACGATTGTAAGAAGTCAAAAAAGTACTTGTAGTTGTCTGAAATGCACTACGTAACTTTTGTAGTAGACCTGCTTGACTCCATGTAGCTGTTCGTGTATTTTCTATAGTGTGACATTTCATTTGTCTATCTCTATGGCGACAAGCACATCACCAGGACAATTTACAGGTCAGATCTGCGGAAAAGTAAGAATACTGTCTGTGTCTGTGCGTCGTTTTGAGAAATAAAAACATCTGAAAATGAATAAACAGGAGATATTTTGTATAACGCCATACTGTGGAACATTTCAGGCAAAGAAATGACATCACAGAAAAGTTACACAGTGCACTTTTTTAAATGTAACTGTACAGACAAAACTATAAATAATGCATAAGTAAGATGTTGGTATTTACAAAGGATTACGAATGAGGAACAAGTAAACTATCCATGGGTTTCAGAGCTGTTGCCATAGCAATTGGCAACTTAAAACAATATTCTGAACTGTGAAAAGTCCTCAAAATGTCACCTACGACATGAAGCTGCATGAGTCCTATAAATATTTGATGGAGCGGTGCAAGAAAGATACAAGTTCAAATCATTTGGTATTGTCAACGTGCTGTAGAGCTTTGTCACTTGTCGACTTATTCACAGTGGGAAGAGTAACAGAAATGTTTGTTTTTAAAGTTGTTGCAGCAAAAAATAATACTCTGGTGTCTTAAAACTCCTCTAAGTAAACATACTAACAGAATGAAAACGTGTCTGTCGTATCACAGGTTATAATAATGTGTTTTGGGTTTAAGAAACTTAACACTTTGACCTATTGCATTGAAAATAACGCACAAATTACAAAGCAAAATGGTAGACGACGTGATGAAAACAAGAACCATCTGCCAAGGCACTGACACTATCTTGCAATGGTAAAGAAATAGCCAGTTTAAATTAGCTTTATATGGTCAAATGTATTTTTTGGCCCTATCTTGCAATGGTACTTTAAATAATGGAGCAGCGAAGCGAACTTGTGCTCGCTAACCAGGAGGTAGGTGGTTTGAAACTACCCCAACCGGATAATTTAGTTGTGTCCTTGCTTTGATAAGACAATCCAACATTACACATTCCATACACAATTTGTGCATCGCATGGGGGAGGGCATCCAGTATAAAAATCTGTATTAAATTACAGGAACAGTCTGAAAAGTATGTTTTTTTTGCATAATTTGTGACGCAAATTATTGAGACTTTGTAGTGACATCATGCTGGGGGTGTTCTACATTTCTATTGTATCTCTACTGAAATGTTCACTAGTTACCATGGTGACACATGCATTAGCAAACACTGGCAAAAAGTTGAAGAAAATATGCGAAAGGGATTCAACACATGGAGTCTTTCAGGAGTCTGCGACCTATCGAGGCTCACAGCTGCGGTTACAGAGAGAGGGGTGAAGTCGATGGAGCCAGGAGCGCCCCCATGAACACTTCCCGTTTGTAACGCGGCAGCAGCAGTAGTAGCAACTAGATGATATAATAAGTGACGTACTTGCTGTTGTCTCAGGATTTTTCTGTTTGAATAACAGTAGTAGTAGTTAATAGTAGTAGTAGTAGTAGCAGTACTGGTAGTAGTAATAGTAGTAGGTAGTAGTAGGTAGCAGCAGTAGTAGTAGTAGTAGTAGTAGTAGTAGTAGCAGTAGTAGTAGTAGTAGTAGTAGTAGTAGCAGTAGTAGTAGTAGTAGCAGTAGTAGCAGTAGTAGCAGTAGTAGTACTAGCAGGGCTCTCAAGTTTTGAAGATTGCTAGGAGTGAGATTTCTGGCGAGCAGTAGTCGAGTTATAAAATGAAACCAGGGGGGATGGTGGAAGGGCAGGGCAGAATTAGAAGGTGCTTTGTTAATATGGAAATGCTTTTATAACTAAAAGTCCATATTATCATTCAATAATGCACAGGATAATATGTTATCACACACAGTTTAGACCCGGTTTAGATCTGGTTTAGTCTTGGCTTAGTCCTTGTTTAGACCTGGTTTAGTCCTGGCTTAGTCTTGGTTTAGACCTGGTTTAGTTTTGGTTACGTCCTGGTTTAGTCCTGGTTTAGTCCCGGTTTAGTCCTGGTTTAGACCTGGTTTAGATCTGGTTTAGTTCTGGTTTAGTCCTGGTTTAGTTCTGGTTTAGTCCTGGTCTAGTCCTGGTTTAGACCTGGTTTAGTCTTGGTTTAGTCCTGGTTTAGTTCTGGTTTAGTCCTGGTTTAGTCCTGGTCTAGTCCTGGTTTAGTTCTGGTTTAGTCCTGGTTTAGACCTGGTTTAGTCTTGGTTTAGTCCTGGTTTAGTTCTGGTTTAGTCCTGGTTTAGTTCTGGTTTACTCCTGGTTTAGTCCCAGTTGAATCCTGGTTTAGACCCGGTTTAGACCTGGTTTAGTCTTGGTTTAGTCCTGGTTTAGTTCTGGTTTAGTCCTGGTTTAGTTCTGGTTTAGTCCTGGCTAGGTCCTGGTTTAGTCCTGGTCTAGTCCTGGTTTAGTTCTGGTTTAGTCCTGGTTTAGACCTGGTTTAGTCTTGGTTTAGTTCTGGTTTAGTCCTGGTTTAGTTCTGGTTTAGTCCTGGTTTAGACCTGGTTTAGTCTTGGTTTAGTCCTGGTTTAGTTCTGGTTTAGTCCTGGTTTAGTCCTGTTTAGTCCTGGTTTAGTTCTGGTTTAGTCCTGGTTTAGACCTGGTTTAGTCTTGGTTTAGTCCTGGTTTAGTTCTGGTTTAGTCCTGGTTTAGTTCTGGTTTAGTCTTGGTTTAGTCCTGGTTTAGTCCTGGTTTAGTTCTGGTTTAGTCTTGGTTTAGTCCTGGTTTAGTTCTGGTTTAGTCCTGGTTTAGTCCTGGTTTAGTCCTGGTTTAGTTCTGGTTTAGTCTTGGTTTAGTCCTGGTTTAGTTCTGGTTTAGTCCTGGTTTAGTCCTGGTTTAGTCCTGGTTTAGTTCTGGTTTAGTCCTGGTTTAGTTCTGGTTTAGTCCTGGTTTAGTCCTGTTTAGTCCTGGTTTAGTCCTGGTTTAGTCCTGGTTTAGTTCTGGTTTAGTCCTGGTTTAGACCTGGTTTAGTCTTGGTTTAGTCCTGGTTTAGTTCTGGTTTAGTCCTGGTTTAGTTCTGGTTTAGTCTTGGTTTAGTCCTGGTTTAGTTCTGGTTTAGTCCTGGTTTAGTTCTGGTTTAGTCTTGGTTTAGTCCTGGTTTAGTTCTGGTTTAGTCCTGGTTTAGTCTTGGTTTAGTCCTGGTTTAGTCCTGGTTTAGTCCTGGTTTAGTCTTGGTTTAGTCCTGGTTTAGTCTTGGTTTAGTCTTGGTTTAGTCCTGGTTTAGTCCTGGTTTAGTTCTGGTTTAGTCTTGGTTTAGTCCTGGTTTAGTTCTGGTTTAGTCCTGGTTTAGTCCTGGTTTAGTCCTGGTTTAGTTCTGGTTTAGTCTTGGTTTAGTCCTGGTTTAGTCCTGGTTTAGTTCTGGTTTAGTCCTGGTTTAGTCCTGGTTTAGTTCTGGTTTAGTCCTGGTTTAGTTCTGGTTTAGTGCCGAAATAGATGCAGAAATAATCTGATATGACATCACTGCACTTTGTCAGTGTGCGCTGAGAGGGGCGGGGAGGAGGGACCGGGGCGGGGGGGAGCGGGACATTTTTAACGGATTCATGTAAGAGTCTGGTTAATGCACCGGGCTCACCGCGTCTCACCATGGGCAGTTCGGCTCTGGGCCGCGCATATTCCGCGCGTAAGCCGTCGGGGGGGGACACGTTACGCACAGACGGAGACACAGGGACCGGAGTCGGTGCGTCTCAGAGGAGACGTGGCACCGGGACTGAGGCTCAGGACGTGCCCGGGTGACGGCGCGTCTGCTCCGGCCTCCGCTCGGACCGTGCGCCCGGAGCAGGGGGAGGGTTTTTTTGCTGAAAACGCGCAGAGCCTGCATAAACTAAGCCACACAGACCGATTTTCTGGGCACAAAAAAAAAAAAAAAAAAAAAAAATCAGCGTGAGAAATACCATGTGTGGCGTGTGAGCGTGTGAACACGTCGAATTGCGTGAGACTTGAGAGCCCTGAGTACTAGTAGTAGTAGCAGTAGTAGTAGTAGTAGCAGTAGTAGTAGTACTAGTAGTAGTAGTAGTAGTAGCAGGAGCAGCAGTAGTAATTAGTAGTTAGTAATGG
The DNA here is from genome assembly GCA_036785185.1 of Paratrypauchen microcephalus. Taxonomy (NCBI): domain Eukaryota; kingdom Metazoa; phylum Chordata; class Actinopteri; order Gobiiformes; family Gobiidae; genus Paratrypauchen; species Paratrypauchen microcephalus. The sequence goes on from JAVJIX010000142.1 coordinate 388,356, forward strand.
TGGTAGTAGTAGTAGTAGTAGTAGTAGTAGTAGCAGTAGTAGTAATTAGTAGTAATGGTGTAGCAGTAGTACTAGTAGTAGTACTAGTAGTAGTAGTAGTAATACTAGTAGTAGTAGTAGTACTACTAGTAGTAGTAGTAGTAGTAGTAGCAGTAGTATTAGTAGTAGTAGTAGCAGTAGTAGTAGTAGTAGCAGTAGTAGTAGTAGTAGTAGTAGCAGTAGTAGTAGTAGTAGCAGCAGTAGTAGTAGTACTAGTAGTAGTAGTAGCAGTAGTAGTAGTAGTAGCAGTAGTAGTAGTAGTAGTAGTAGTAGTAGTAGTAAAGACTACTTCTAATTGAGTTATTTTCATGAATATCATAACTTAAAGGGTTTCACTGTGGTAGAATGATAACTTCATGTATTGTGTCATTTTTTGGCCTCTTTGAATAATTTAAAAGCTTCCAGCTGTTATGAGCCAGCACTGAACACATAAACACAGAAGCAGTTTGGGATTTCACGCCGTATTTTACACATAAGGAAAGACGGGGGGCCGCTAAGACTGACACGTGTCCACATGGAGACGAGAAGGAAGTGGACCAAAAGGAAGAGTGTGTGCTGTTTTCAGAATGATAATGTATTTAATGTATTCAGCAGGATTTGAGTCACAGCAGGAGAGGAGCCCAGGGACTTCGGGAAATGCCAGCATGCGCTTGTGTGTGGATGCGTATTTATCACATAGTGGGTACTAAAATCTGTACACACTCTCGCATCACGGGGACCTGCTTACTTTATTGGGACATAATTAGTTTTGCATTATGTAAATCCTTAATTATTAGATTAAAAACATGGTTGAAAGTTCGGATATGGGTTAAAATAGGATAAAGGGGAATTAACGTTTTTTACAATCTGAGCTTTTGGTAATAAAACAAGTTGTTTTACTCACCCATAGCACTTTGGTGTCATATGGAGCACTTCCAGAGATGTTTTAGATTAGCGATAGCCGTAGCGCGAGTTCTCGGGGCATAGAGCATGTAATATATGCCCCGAGCGGTCTCCAAATAACACAAACTTTAGCACTTTTCAAATCATAGAAGTTCAAAGGTCTTAGTCTACACTTTAGTTTGAGTCAAAAGTGGCCTGTAATCCAAGATTTATCCATAATTTACAGCTTTGCGTTTCATGTTTGGGTCCCGGGAGCTGAGAGTGAAATAAACTGTGACTCCGCACATGCGCACTGGCGTCCTCATCTACTCCAAACTATGGATAAATCTCGGATTACAGGCCACTTTTGACTCAAACTAAAGTGTAGACTAAGACATTGAGCTTCTATGATTTGAAAAGTGCTAAAGTTTGTGTTATTTGGAGACCGCTCGGGGCATATATTACATGCTCTATGCCCCGAGAACTCGCGCTACGGCTATCGCTAATCTAAAACATCTCTGGAAATGCTCCATATGACACCAAAGTGCTATGGGTGAGTAAAACAACTTGTTTTATTACCAAAATAAGGCTCAGATTGTTAATTCTCCTTTAAGGTCAGGATTTAGGTTAAGGTTAGGCATGTAGTGATTATAGATAAAGTTGCACTATGTAAATTTTCAGTTGGGGGTCTGTCACCGACTTGTTTCAATAGATATGTCATTACTCTGCTCTGAATGTTCCACAGTATAACATTAAACAGGTCTTCCTCACAAATATCAAATTACAAGACCCTCCACCAGGACAGTGACATAGAGCAGCTTTAAGAACCAGCTATAGTGTAAAAACATGAATTTCACAAAGTTCACATGGAGTTTGGTGGGCTTCTCTCTCTGAAAATCTCTCGCGGCATATGCAGTAAGTAGTTTAGTGCTAACTCAGCCATGCCACACAAAATCCACATCAGCAGACTGCAGTACTGTAACGCAGATATACAGTGAATGGGACTTTACAGCAGCTGACACCAGTGTTAAAATAAGCCCGAGCTGACAGACTGGGCGGGCTCAGTGTGGGACGGGAGACTGGAAACAAACACAGAGGCAGGTTCATTGTCTGTACAGCTCAATCCCTATGCACAGATACAGACAGAGCACCTCGTCCCCTTTGTGTCTACTCCACTGTTTTTATTACAGGGGTTCACATGGTTTCAGATCACCACATTGTAGGGATATGCCACCCCCAGGTGAAACTTGGGCATCTCCCCACAGTCCAGAGACTAAAATAAGTGGTGGAAAGTGTTTTTCTGGTCACCCAGCCATTGTCCAGGTCTGTCAGCACTGACCGCCGCGGTATCTGCAGCTCCTCCGCCTTAGACTGGAGTCTAACGTCGCCAGAGAAAGATTTCGGCCAAAAGGAATTAATTTGCTCGATGCTTTTCCCAATTACTTTCTGTGTAGTGCGCATTCATATCGAGTGCAAATAAATGTGCAAATCAACACAGAGAACTTGACTTGGTCATTTTGGGTGGGAACTATTTTCCAGTGCGGAAAAAGACAGCCGAAGCACAGAGCACGCTGCGTAACAGGGGAACTCCCTTCCTGGTGGTTCCCTGTTACGCACCAGGAAGGGAGTTCCCCTGTTATGCAGCGTGGTGCATGCTTCGGCTGTGTTTTTGCACCAAATATTGATTTCGGAACTCTTCTTAAAGATCCCATGACATGGTACTTCTTGATGCTTTTATATGGCGCCTTAATGGTTCCCTAATACTGTAAATGAATCCTTCTCCAAAATCAAGACTCAGTGCATGAGAAAGCCCCATGAACACACTCAGAGTCAAAAATATCTCTCTCAAACTCTTTATTATGGGCGTTGTTGCTTGAATGCAAATGAGGAGGACAGAGAGGGGGGGGGGGCAAACTCTCCGCTCTTTCCTTGTTTAGCGGTGCGATGTGCGCTGGCGCCACTTCCGTGTTTAAGGCAAATAAAAAAACGCATCTCGCATTGCGTAGCTCGTTTGCGGTCCAAACTCTATGGCCATGAGTTCCATAGACGGTGGGTAGACACCCCCGTCTGGATGTCTAACTGCATTTGCATTTTTCCCTGAGTGTGACGTCAGAAATTTCCCTTGTTCAGATTCGCCCATTTGGGCTGCCTTTTTTTCAAACGCGGAAAAGGATCGCAAATGCTCAGTTTACACATTTTGCAACTTTTAGCCATGGGGGGTCTAAACAGGGTAGGGGAGCTCACATTAACGTTCAAAAACCTCAGAAAGTGAAAATTTCATGCCATGGGACCTTTAAATGTAAATATTAGTATTATGTAGTATGTTTTTCTGTGTGTGTTCTGTGTGGAGTTTGCATGCATGGTCTGGGTTCGATCCCCGGGTCGCCTGGGCCTTTCTGTGTGGAGTTTGCATGTTCTCCCAGTGTCTGGGTGGGTTTCCTCCGGGCACTCCGGTTTGCATTTTCTGCAAATAAATGCTCTAAACAATAATATTTTTATTTTGAATTTGGGGGAACAAACACATACCTATAAGTAGTAAAGTGTGAAAAACTGATAATTTTTGCATTTACCTTTCAAATATTTCATGGCAAAGTACAATGTAATCAATAGGAAAATCTGTCTCTTGAGCCCAGCTGGGAGAATGAAATCATCACATTATAGAATCTGAAAAACACCAATATTATTGATCCTTATTATGTTTTATCATATGGGGTTACATACAGTAGACAGTAAAATCGTGTGGTGTGGAGCAGAGTTCAGGAAGAATTCATTTTTATTTATTTATTTTTGTCTTAAAGCGTCAGTATGTAGCTTTTTAGTGAAATAATTTTGATTGTGTTTCTTGCACTGAAAAATGTAGCAAAAACACGTGTCCTTAGTCTGAGTGGGCTTGCATCTCCACAAACCTGACTCTTATTTGGCAGAGGTAGAGTAGAGGGCCCCCTTAAGCTCATTGCCATGGAAATGTAGTTCCTTTGGCTATAATCTTCCACCGTATGGCATAAAACGTATCTATCTCCATGGAGAATGTTCCAAAGTATGGTTTTAACTTTCTCTTTCCATGGAATCATAGGTGACGTGCCACCTCCAGAATGTTACATACGGTACCTTTACATGGCACTGATTCAAAGTAAAATAAGAAGTAAAGTTCACAGGCTAAAAATTGTGATCGAATTCTGAGGAAAAGAAATGTTGATTCCTTTTTTGCCATATCCCCCCGAGTCTGCAGGTGGAAATGAGAATCCCTCTTTTGTGTAGGCCAGTTTTGTTATGTGCACTGTCCCTGATAAACAAACTAAAGTAAACTGAAGTGCTTTCTTAGACACTATCTCGTGCCTTTGTGGTTGAATCGCTGCTGCATTTACTCCTTAATAGCTCCTTTGTTTTGGTCCAGCCTTGGTCATTTATTTACTGCACCTTCGCCAGACTTCAGTGAAGGTCGGAGCAGCCTGTAAAGTGGAGGTGAGAGCAGACACCTGGCACCCGCTCAACATCGCCTCCAGCTGGACACTTTCATCCACTCACCCCCTCCACCTCTCCTCCACCCCTTCGCCTCTATGGCACTGGGCCAGTCCAGAGAACACAGCTGATTTAGCAGAGTCACAACAGGATTAAGAGTCACATAACGGGCAGATATGGGGAGGACTTTTTTTTTTTTTTTTTGGCTTAACAGTTGACTGAGTGCAATTTTGATTTGATTTGATTTTTAACTATAAAATTTAACTTTTTTCCCTTCATTGAACCACTAGATAGTAGTAATGCTGTTTTGAAGAAAGTTAGAATATTATGAAGCATAGGCAACAAAAAAGGTGATGAAAATACAGGCATGTTTTAGCAGATTTCTTGTGTTAGACCTGAAAACAATCATGAAAACAAACTACAAATAAAGCCACAAGCGGTGGTGATGATCGGCCCTCGCTTGCTTGTCCTCGCCAATGGGACGCCCGGCAAAAACTTTGTCGTAGCCAAACCAAATTTGGTACACAGAAACACCGTTGCTAGGCGACCAACAGGAAGTCAGCCATATCGGACCAAGCACGTGACCCGGCGCCGAAGGCAAATTTTCCTGTCCTCGTATTTTAACGAACTCCTCCTAGGGTTTTTGACCCAGACTCACCAGAATCGTGCTGTATCATCTAGAGAAGTGGGACATTAAAAGTTATTAAAAGCGTTCTAAAAGAGTGAACGGTGTTTCTGTGAAAACGCTTTTGCCGGGCGTCCCATTGGCGAGGACAGATGTTTGGCCTGTTGCCATGGAAACACGGGTATAGATTTTCCAGGGGGCGCTGTTGAGCCATTTTTAAAGATTTTTTAATACAGATTATTTGGACTGGAATACAGGTGACCAGATTAATCTCTATAGTGGAATCGTATGGAGGAAAAAATACATGAACAATCCCAACACTCTCGATTATACAGTAGTTTACATGGAGAGGGGGTGTCTTGCTCAAGGACAAAATGACAGGTACTAGGATCAAACTGACAACCTTAAGGTTAGGGGGCAGATCCTGCAGGCCTTCTCTGTGAGCCAGTGCAGTATTTATATCAAGAAACTGTTTATGTTTGGCAAGGCATAAGAAATTATTCAAACAAAGTAAAAGTTAGTTATTTTCAGCACTGGACTATTGATACTTTGCAGCAGATGTCATCAACATTCCCTGAGGGTATGATGCTAACTGAAGGTACTACTCTGTCTGAAGCTCTGTCACTCGAATTAGATTTCAAGCTGGCCAGACCAGAAAGTGCCGATTTTGGTGGAACTTCAACAGGTGAGCTGATGTGCGCTCTTAAATCTCTATCTTAACGCTTTTCGGCTGTGTTTGCTAATGTGTGCATTGTGTCACTATGGCAACTGCTGAACATTTCAGCATAAAGATACACGTAGAACACCCCAACATGATGTCACTGCAACGTATCAGTATATTTCTATAAAAACAGCATAACAATTTATACACCAGCTGTTAGTAAAGGTGTCAGGTTCAGGTTCTTGTTCGTCTGTAGGATTTTGTGCTGAGAGAAGCTAAGCAGTGAGAGCTGATGTTAACAAGGAGCGGTGTCTCTGTCACCTCACAGCCCAATGTGCCAAAGTCACTGTGTGTGTCACCCATTTCTGTGCCACGGGCGATATTACACGACCTTTCACTAATATTGACAACCAGTAAAAAAAATATTGTGTTGAAATGTATATTGGTCAAACAATATTAAAAAACGCATCTCTATCAGTGTGTTCATATCTAGCTAGTGTACTTGACTTTCACCCGGGGGGACCTGGGTTCAAATCTCCCCGGTAATAAGCAAGCCAGTGTGGGTCCTTGGGCAAGACCCTTCACGGTACTGCCCCCCTGGCCACTTGGGTCAAATGCAGAAGTGAATTTCTCCTGTGTGTCGCTGTGTGTGAGATCAATAAAGTCTTAAAGGACAAGTAACGTTTTGACAATCTGGACCTTATTTCGGTGATAAAACAACGTCATTTACTCACCCATTGTACTTTGGTGTAATTTGGAGTATTTCCGGAGATTTCGGAGTTTGGCTATATCCATTGTAGAAAATAAAATACCTACAGAGATGGAGGAGTACAAGATGTATTGAGTTTTTTGTGTGCAACCACATCTGCTTTAAGTTTTACAGGGGGTCTGGAGAGAAAAGGTCGTGAGAGGGCATGAGAAGAAACTGATAAGAAGATTCACGCTACACTCCTTTCCAGTTTGTCTCCAGAAGGGGGGAAGACATCTCAAGCTCCACCTCTTCTCTTTGTTCTACGCATAGACTATAAATGTTAGAATTTTAGGGAAATGCACTATTCTCTGTCTGTACCATTAGGGACAGATAGGAATCGGGCGCTTTGTAATTAGACTCCTCTGTCAGGGTAAATAAAAGTATTGTTCAATATTCTAAGCTTTCGGTCGTCTGCTTCATCACCATGACGAATCTGGGAAGGCATAGGATACTGGGTTTAGGACAATCAAGGTAAACACTGGTATCAAACGAGTAACGAATGGAATTAAAGTATCCTTTATGCCAACACCATTTAACGTGAGTGGTCGGGGCACGATGTTGCAGTCACCAAATAACACAAACTTTATCACTTTTCAAATGAGAAAGAAAAAGAGAAGTTAGTTTACACTTTTGTTTGAGTCAAAAGTGGCCTGTGACCAGAGATCCAGCCATGGTTCTGACTGGATGACGTCATCAACACCTGATTTGCAGATAAGACGACGCTCTCAGCTCTCGGTTACAGTCATAAAGAAGCTAAGGAATAATCTAGGAATAATAAGAAAACATCTCCGCTTGAGAAAACCCGAAATGGTGCGAACATGCATTTATCCCGGTTGTGAAAACAAAATGACAGCTTAGACGAAGTTGAGTTTTCACAGGATTCCTCATCACAATCCAGAGTTATTAAAGCAGTAGCTCGTTGCCTTGAGAATGGACCCAAACATGAAAGGCAAAGCTGTAAGACGTTTGGACCATCGTGTTTGCAGTACCCACTTCAGTCCGGACAATTTTTTACCAGCAAAGGAAAAGAAAGAAGGCCAGTGGATTCAGCGCAAGATTCTGAGAAGTAACGCGACACCGATGGCTGTTCTCTGGTGCGCTGCTCCTCAAACTGTCTCCGCTTCCTTCTTTCTAATATCTCTTCATATCTCTTCTCTTTCTAATATCTCTCGAAGTCCGAATCTTCAGCCATGTCTCGCTCACAACAGAAAAGTTCTGACCGTCTTCTAAGCAAAGTACAGACGCTCCTCCACATACGAACATTCGACTTACGAACATTCGGAGTTACGAAACAGGGTTGAAAATTTAAAAAAAAAAAGTTAAATATTTGGGCAAAAGTGCTGCACATGTACGCAAGTGAGTTTTTGTATTTAGCGCCTATTCCGACTTCCGAGTACAGTACGTAGTGCGTATTTCCGCCGCTGATGCACAGGCAGGGGCTGCGATCGTGTGCCCAGCATCCCCCAAGCATCACGCCCACTCAGTTGAAACTACCCAAGTGTTCAGACGTACTTGCGGTGTTACGAAAACTACAAACTTGTTTTATCTTGCATCCGTAATCCAATCTGGTTGGTGAAAAGCGAAAAGCTTCTAGTGAAAGTGGAAATGTGAAAAAGCGGCAAGTCATCTCATTTGAAAAGAAGGTGGCGATAATAAAGAAACTTGATGCTGGTGAGAAGATGGTGAATGTGGCACACGCACACAACATGAACCATTCGACGATTGGTACGATCACACACACACACACACACACACACACACACACACACGCTCTCTCTCCTCTCTCTCTCAGCTGTGTCTACTGCGTCTGCCTCTGTGTCTCTCTTCTTTTTATCTCATCAGTTTTCCATATTTTTAAAAAGCATATTGTTTTGTTGCTATTTAGTGTTATTTAAATGCAGTACAAATCCATATAGATTACTTATACAAGCCTTAAACATACATTCCCTTCTAAAGAATGCCCTATAACGACTTACGAACAAATTCAGCAAACGAACGGCCATTCAGAACGTAACTCGTTCGTAGATTGAGGAGCGTCTGTAGCGGAATGAATGCGTGCATGCGTGCTGTCCTCGTTGATGACGTCATCCAGTCGGAACCATGACTGGATCTCTGGTCACAGGCCACTTTTGACTCAAACAAAAGTGTAGACTAACACATTGAACTTTTCTCATTTGAAAAGTGATAAAGTTTGTGTTATTTGGTGACTGTAAGATTGTGCCCCGACCACTCACATTACTCCAAATGACACCAAAGTACAATGGGTGAGTAAATGACGTTGTTTTATCACCAAAATAAGGTCCAGATTGTACAAACGTTACTTGTCCTTTAATCTTAATCTTATCGTGGGCTGCTGTATCGATATATTGCCAAGAGTATTTTTTGCTATCTTTTAGCATTGTTTTTTGTGACTTCACTACAATTTGCTGCTTATTTAGTGGACATATTCACTGTTTTGATGATTAAAATAGATGTATTTCATATAAACTTTGCACAGGTAGTGGTTTAACAAAGAAATGTTTTTGCTAAAATGTATTTGGTCCTTAAAAACAGCAACAGATCATCACATGTATCTGCATATTATGAGCCATGTATCGAGTATCGTATTAATTACGATGACCTCAACTTCAAGACATTAACCTGATTTCAAAGGCGCGCTATGCAACTTTTCTGGTGGAGATTCACAGCTGGCTTGTCACCATGGAGATATACAGTCATTTCTTTGCTTAGAATGTTTCACTGTATAGCTTTAAACATATCTCTCTCAATGGAAATAAGCAAGTGACGTCACCGAGACAAGTTACAGGTTGGAGCTGTGGATAGGCGACCCCAGTGACAGCAATAAAGCAAGTTTTTGTACACTACATCACCTACATCAGATATAATGTGAATTATGTTGCACTTTTTTTGCATTGGATTGTTGTTGTTGTTTGCAAGGGCGTCAAATTTTTATGTGTAGAAAAATAACAAGTTACTGTAGTTGAATCTTTACCAATGCAAGTAATCGTCTTTAACTATACGCAACTCCACATTCAAAAACAGGGCTCTCAAGTCTCACGCATTGAGAGTGTGACACACGCAATTCGACGTATTCACACGCGCACACGCCACACATGGCATTTCTCACGCTGATTAGTGTTTTTTTATTTTTTTTATTTTTTTTGTGCCCAGAAAATCGGTCTGTGTGGCTTAGTTTATGCAGGCTCCGCGCGTTTTCAGCGCCGCCCCCTCCCCCTGCTCCCCCGAGCAGGGGGAACAGGGGGAGGGGGGGACGGCGAGCAGACGCGCCGTCCCCCCCTCCCCCTGCACGTCCTGAGCCTCAGTCCCGGTGCCACATCTCCTCTGAGACGCACCGACTCCGGTCCCGGTGTCTCCGTCTGTGCGTAACGTGTGTCCCCCGACGGCTTACGCGCGGAATACGCGCGGCCCAGAGCCGAACTGCCCATGGTGAGCCGCGGTGAGACGCGATGAGACGCGGTGAGACGCGGGCCCGGTGCATTGACCAGACTCTTACATGAATCCGTTAAAAATGTCCCGCTCCTCCCCGCCCCTCTCAGCGCGCACTGACAAAGTGCAGTGATGATAAAACAAACTGAGAACCATCAGGTAATAACTTCATTTATATAACTCTCATTAGTTGCTTTGTAGTTTAAGTTTGCTCTTTAGACAAACAGGGCTCTCAACACGCAATTCGACGTGTTCACACGCTCACACGGCATTTCTCACGCAATTCAAGCGCCAAAAATTGTTCACTCGCCAATTGTTCACTTAATGCCATACTGTGGAACATTTCAGGCAGAGCAATATCACAAATATCCACAGAAACGAGCAGGTGACGTCGCCCCAAACAAAAAGCTACATACAGTAGTGCACCCTTAAGTCTAATTAAAGCGAAATACATAGAAAAAATGTTCAAACGTGGATTTCACAGTGTCCAAGCTAGGTTGCCATGGCGTTGCAAATAATGTTCAGCAGAATGGAATAAACCCAGTAAAGCTGACAGCAAACACACACACACAGTAAGAGAAACCTTGTGAAGGCTTTAAAATAGTGACTTATTGCAATCTTCAGAACATAAGACTGTGCACACTGCAAACCAAAAATATGTCAAATACTCTTTAACAACATTGCCTTTGTACTATTGGTAAAAACATACATGTTTCTTCATAATAAAAGGAGAAGTAAGGGCGGAGGTGTGATTAAAACTGTAACTTCAAAATAATTCTAGGAAGATGTTAAGAAATCATGTCAGGAGCAAAGGAAAGACGAACTGTAGACTAATGTACGCACTGGCACGTAAAGCCATAACTTCACAACATAACAAAACGGTAAATATATGTAACCTTTTCAATGTAAATGTTTGTTTTTTTTTGTTTTGTTTTTTTAAGTTAAATGAAGGTATATTTTAAGTGGATCAAACCTAATTTATTTGCTTTGGATCAACTTAAAAATAATTAAACGGAAAAAGGAGAAATAATATATTATACAGTGTTTGTCTATCCAAGTGTATATTATTATATTATATTATTATTATATTATTATTATTATTATTATTATTATTGATACTTTGCAGCTGATGCCATCAACAATCTCTGGGGGTGTCATGCTAACTGCAGACACTACTCTGTCTGTCACAGGCTCCTGAAAATGTATTCAAAATCCTTTTGTCTTTTTTTCTGACTCAAACTCACTTCTTAAAGGTCCCATGGCATGAAATTTTCACTTTCTGAGGTTTTTGAACTTTAATGTGAGCTCCCCTACCCTGTTTAGCCCCCCCCCATGGTTAAAAGTTGCGAAATGTCTAAACTGAGCATTTGCGATCCTTTTCTGCGTTACGAAAAATCGGAGCTCAAACAGGCGATTTTGAACAAGGCACCTTATTGACGTCAGATCGAAAAAAGAAATGCAAATGCAGTTCCACCCCCGTCTGTCTGAACTCAGCGTCTCTGTAAATCACGCCCAGAGAGTTTGGACTGCGAATGCGCTAGGCAATGCGAAATGTGTTTTTTTATTTGCCTGGAGGCACGTCCGAGTGTCTCTAGGCTCGGAAGTCCTTTATCTGAGCCTCTGGACCTTTGAACAGCAGTGGTTTAATTTTATTTTCTGTGGAAATGTGTTTATTTTTCAATGGAATGCTTCAAATCTCTCCCCCCGTGCAAAAACACGGAAATGGATCAGCTGAGAGCTCAGAGCTGAGAGCGGAGAGTTTGGCCACACCCCCACCCTCTACTATAGGCCATCTCTTTTCTCCTCATTTGCATTCAAGCAACAACGCCCATTATTGCCTGTTCAGAGAGAGAAAAAATACTCTTTCTCATCTTATCTCTGTTTCTCATGCACTGAGTGTTGATTTTGAAGAAGGATTCATTTACAGTATTAGGGAACCATTAAGGAGGCATATAAAAGCATCAAGAAGTACCATGTCATGGGATCTTTAAATGCTTTTGACAGTGTTTCATAATGTTTGCATTGTGTCACCATTAGGGATGTCAACAATTAATCGACTTACAATTAATTGTCGATCAAGACATTTGCCGAACAAAATGCATTAATTGTAACTAATCGCTAGAGGGCGCTACTCTGGAATGTGAACACGAGATGCGAACCCACTCACGAGAAAGACCATAGCGTTACATCATGTAACCCTTTCCTCTCTGGATGTTGCCAAACAACTCACAGTAGAGCTGGACCTAGAACCATATATTTTTGAAATGATAAAAGCATGTAACTTACATGCTTTTATCATTTCTTGATTGTTCTGGTTTGAGGCCCTGTAATGTTTTATGCTGTGTCCAGGGGCCCTGTGAAATGTATATTTTGTACTGTAACCCTTCACAGATTAAGGGAGAGAAATATTATTGATGCCTTAGTTCAAAATAAATGTTGAGAATGTCCTAAAAATAGCCTGGATTCACTGGTTTTGTCATAATATGTAGACTAAATAATATTCTGTTATTTAATTTCTTCTGTTCCTTTTAATTTCAAGATTTCCATGCTGCAAGTGCAACAACTGAGCCAGTCCTCAATTTATTTTCAATAAAGAATGTATTTTGTTATTCAGCATCAATACATTTGTCTGCTTTTTACTAAGGAATAATTAATTGAGGAATATACAATATAATAATACTATGATATATTTATGACTCAGTGTTATGTTACTATAGCTTATATTCTTAAAGACCCTATTGAAACACTCAAATTCAGGTGAAAAACGCCGCTTATCAGTTAATCGTAAGTCGATCGATAAGGTCAATCAACTATAGATGAATGAATTAATCGATAATTTGCATCCCTAGTCACCATGGTAACTGCTGCAAAGTATCAGTGGGTTTCAGATGGATCAAACCGCTGGGACTGTCACCATAGTAAATGACAACTGAAATAAAAAATGTTTGAATGGGCAAAAGTCCTTGAAAAGTCATGACTCATGTGACATAAATATTCAATGGAGCTCCGAGCCAATATTATGCACATTCTTGTGGTAAAAGCAAGTTTAATGGTGTAGTCACTGATAAAGTTCAACATTTATGGATTTTCAGTTTACTACTTCCTTTTATGCCTTTTTTTTATTGCAACAGTTTTTTTTTAAAGGGCAACAGTCCAATTACTTCATCAATATAAATGGCATAATCAAAGTTTGAAACAATTTGGATCAAACAGGGAAATAAAACAATGAACCTTTGCACCATGATAACTGAATTCTCTATTATTATTATTAATTCTCTATTATTGCTTTGTTTGTTAGAGACTTTTTAAAAATTGTGAATACAAACTTTCTTAATTCCAGAATGAACACAACCGGAGGCAAAAGTGAAGTGGAACATAATGTGGTTTCAATGGGAAAACTGGGATTTACTTTAGAATATTGCAAAGTATGAAAAATCCAGGAAAATTTGGCAAATGAAAACCACTCAGACACACGTGAGCGATATCAGAGCCTGGTTTAAAAATATTTGCAATTGTGTTTAATGTTATTTGTTAATTTAAGAAGAAATTATGATAGACACTAAGCATTTTTGATGGAAAATGCCAGATTTACAGGTTTTACTGGACAAATCCTTATAGAAAAGTTGCACCCTCTACACTTTTATTGCTTCATCCACAGATATATTACACATTTCATCATAAAATACACTTTTTGTGAAGCTCAAATACAATTGTGAGGGTTGAAATTGTTACTTTTTCCATCCAGAAGCAAACCAACTAACATGAAATTCCAAATCATTGTTTATTTTTTGTTATAATATCGTGAAACCTTTCGCATTTACATCTGTTCATCCATTAATCATTGAAAATACAGTGGTACCTCACCTTAGGAAATTAATTCGTTCCAGAAGTGGTTTCGTAACGTGAAAAATTCGTAAGTTGAGTAGCTATTTCAATGGAAAAAGCCTGATTCGTTCCAAGGCCCCGATCCAAGTTTTTTTTTTTTTTTAATAAAGTTCAAAAGTTCAAAGTTCAAAGTCAGCTTTATTGTCAATTCTGCCATATGTGTTCAACATACAGTGAATCGAAATTTTGTTTCTCTCTGGCCAGGTAGTGCAATAATAGTGTAACATTGTGTTCTGATTGGTTTCTCAGACTGGATTTAAACTTTTCTCACATTTGTCTCTCGTTTAAACACTCAAACTTTCATAGATTTTCAACTAAATTATTAATAATGAAGTGTGGGGGGAAGGGGGAGGGGGGATAAGACTGCGCTCTGACATGTGTGACAGCTGACCCGGCGCGGGGGCTGTCAGCAGGTCTAGACCTGGACTAAACCTGGACTAAACCTGGACTAAACCTGGACTAGACCAGGACTAGACCAGGTGGATTAAAGCGCCGCGCGTGGGTCTATTTCCTGGTTTCGTTTCGAGTCACAGCTGAGGCGAGCCGCTGCTCTAGACCTGCCCGCGTAAGGTGCTCACAGAGCGGCATGGACAGAACCGTGAGGTCAGCCTCTTCAAGACCTCCAGGCCGGTGACCGGGACAATCCCCGGACCCATGCCCGCTTAGGGAGCTCTTAAGGCGGGCTGGCAGTGTCCCCCTGGGTCGCTGGATGTCTGGGGGCCTGGAGGGGGCCCTGGAGAGCAGGTCTAGACCTTGGATGCGAGCAGCGGCTCGCCTCAGCTGTGACTCGAAACGATACCAGGAAATAGACCCACGCGTTCAGGTTTAGTCCAGGTTTAGTCCAGGTTTAGTCCAGGTCTAGTCCAGGTTTAGTCCAGGTTTAGTCCAGGTCTAGACCTGCTGGCAGCCCCGCGCCGGGTCATGCTGCGCTATCACACGTGTCAGAGCGCAGTCTTCTCCCCCCTCCCCCTTCCCCCCACACTTCATTATTAATAATTTAGTTGAAAATCTATGAAAGTTTGAGTGTTTAAACGAGAGACAAATGTGAGAAAAGTTTAAATCCAGTCTGAGAAAAGCGTATAATGTGTGGCTGAGCGCGCATTATTTGAATTTTTGAGATTTCGCGTTTCGTAACTTGAATTTGAATTTGTTGGGTCATTCGTAAGGTGAGGTACCACTGTATTACACATTTCATCATAAAATACACTTTTTGTGAAGCTCAAATACAATTGTGAGGGTTGAAAATATTACTTTTTCCATCCAGGAACAAATCAACTAACATGAAATTCCAAATCATTGTTTATTTTTTGTTATAATATCGTGAAACCTTTCGCATTTACATCTGTTCATCCATTAATCATTGAAAATATATTATGAAAGCTTAATTTTGCCTCCAATTGTCTCCATTCCATCGTTTTGAACATTCCGATGACACAGGATTTTAAAGGGACTATTTCTACACGACTTACTTCTCCTTTAAACAGATTAAGCAGACCCCAGCATTACAGACCCCCATTCAAATGTAACCGCTGAATGAAATAAATACAATACGATCAAAGGAGGCCACAGTTCAAACATTATATTGACCAAAATGAAACAGCATCTCTCGATATTAAACCCTGCAGTCTCTTATTAATAAAAAGAGCTAAAAAAGGAAAGCAGACATTACATTCAGAACTCCCAGTGCCCCATTTGGCCCAACTAATTACATTTGAGAATACATCTACGAATCTGAATTGCCTTAAATATTATTACAAACATATTATGTAACTGTTAAAGATAGAAAAAGGAAACAGACTGCACACATTCATGAGAGTTTAAAAGCAGGTTAGATCTGGTATTGTCTGATCCGCATGGCTTCGTAGAATTTATAGTTATGTACATCTCGACTGAGGGAAGCGACTGTAACTGAACACGGTTAAAGATGCACTGTGGAACTTTTCAGGCGCCGGGTCCGCTACCTGCCTGTTTCCGTGGAGATGCCATTAATACGTGGATTTTAGCGTTCTGTTATAGGCAACCGTGTGAATTTTTGATTTTTGACCGTTTCAAAATGTTCTGAAACTCATTAGTCGCTTGCCAGGAATGTTCCACAATATGGCATCAAAGTGATCTATCTCCATGGAAACGAGCAGGTGAAGCCACAAGCCAAGTTACAGGTCAGATCTGCGGAGAGGTAACCCCAATCACAGTCAGTCAGTTTTTCAAAATATTCCTTTAAGCAACAAAACCGTTGAGTGAACTGAGTAAAATTCAAGGTAGTTACATTTAATGCCACACTACCAAACATTCTAGACAAAGCAATATCATGGAAGAGAGCAGTTACGAGTCAGATCTATGGAAAGGCAACGCCGCTCGCAGTCCATGTCCATGTGAATCCATGTTTTTAAGCAAAAAAAACAAAACAAAACATGTAACTGAGTAAAATTTAAGGTTTAATACTAATACTATTACTATGAAACGTTCAAGGTAAAGCAGCATGTGACAGACCCGCTGCTAGAAAGGTTCCATAGTGCAGCTTTAAGGGCTTTAATTGGTTCAGGGCCTGTTTTCCTGATGTGCTCCCATGTTTGGGATTGAAATGGCTCACACTTCCTATCAATACAGACACACATAAATACACACACAGATATAAAAGACAAGGTGCAATCAAGGTGGAATCACAGGGCGACATTAAAGGTCCCATGGCATGAAATTTTCACTTTCTGAGGTTTTTGAACGTTAATGTGAGCTCCCCTACCCTGTTTAGGCCCCACCCCCCATGGTTAAAAGTTGTGAAATGTCTAAACTGAGCATTTGCGATCCTTTTCTGCGTTATAAAAAATCTGAGCTCAAACGGGCGATTTTGAACAAGGAAACTTATTGACGTCAGATCGAAAAAAGAAATGCAAATGCAGTTCCACCCCCGTCTGTCTGTACTCAGCGTCTCTGTAAATCACGCCCAGAGAGTTTGGACCGCGAATGCGCTAGGCAATGCGAAATGTGTTTTTTTATTTGCCTGGAGGCACGTCCGAGTGTTTCTAGGCTCGGAAGTCCTTTTTCTGAGCCTCTGGACCTTTGAACAGCAGTGGTTTAATTTTATTTTCTGTGGAAATGTGTTTATTTTTCAATGGAACGCTTCCCATCTCTCCCCCCTGCAAAAACACGGAAATGGATCAGCTGAGCGCTGACAGCGGAGAGTTTGGCCACGCCCTCACCCTCTACTATAGGCCATCTCTTTTCTCCTCATTTGCATTCAAGCAACAACGCCCAGAATGGCCTATTCAGAGAGAGAAAAATTACTCTTTCTCATCTTATCTCTGTTTCTCATGCACTGAGTGTTGATTTTGAAGAAGGATTCATTTACAGTATTAGGGAACCATTAAGGAGACATATAAAAGCATCAAGAAGTACCATGTCATGGGATCTTTAAAGACACAATAAACAACAGAGAATCAAAGGCATTAACACACACAGACACACACACAGACTTTGTTTTTCAAATCAAACGACACACGGCTGCTCTCACACTGGGCAGAAAACTCTCATGTCTCATATATTTAAAGGGATAGCGCGTTTTAAAAAAAATGTTAATCTGTCTGGGTTTCCTTCTAAAAGTTCCGTGTGTTGACACCGGTTTACCTCTGACAGTCTCAGCTGATCCCGGTTCAGCTCGTTTTCTGGAGCCCACGTAAGTAGGTCCGGTAACGTCCCTGGAACATGAAATAAAGCTTGTTTTTCTTCTCAAAACAAAACATTTGTTAGAAAACGAGCCGGACCGGGATCAGCTGAGACTGTCAGAGGTAAGCCGGTGTCAACACACGTAACTTTTAGAAGGAAACCCATACAGATTAACATTTAAAAAAACAAAACAAATAGCTACTCAACTTACAAATTTTTCACGTTACAAAACCACTTCTGGAACGAATTAATTTCGTACGGTGAGGTACCACTGTATAACAAAATACTACTCATAAATAAAGCTGAAATTACGAAAATGATTATTAAATTTTGCAACAGGAGTCTCTGATGATTGCATGGTCATGACTCAAAACAAAAACAAAACCCCTGCATTAGACAGTCACACCAAGAATTACATGTTGAAATACTTTAGAGTCAGATATTTCCACAATTTTCCTCAATATTTTTTCTGATTTTGAGATTTCCTTTGCAGTGTGAACGCAGCCAAAAGGACGGGACATTAAGACCAGACTGAACCGGACAGAACAGCTTCTTATGTACATACAGATATACAGCATTATAGCATATTTTACACTACATTACATTACAAAAACCGAAAACAGCTCAAACGGCGACTGAAAGACAACATTTGAGTTCAAGATTTAAGGCTTAAACAGGACAGATCCACCATACAATTTACATAAGTGCCAATATTAAAGAGCACTATGGCTTTGTATTTCACGTGAGCCATGAGCAACCCAAATCTAGCCACTCCGCACACACCTACGTACTTGTTGGGATGCAAACATGACAGCCAGAGAAAGGCCACTAGGGGGAGCTGTGACACGCATTAGGCTTCTTGGTGGTTTGGTTCATATTAGAGCCTCTTCCTCTTGAAGTAGTCGGCGTACTGACCGCCCAGGCCTTGGGAGTGCTGCCCGATGTAGGCGCCTTCTGATGGGGCCACCTCGGGCACTGCCAGCTGGGGGTACTCCCGCTTGTGCCCGCGGGCCTGGTTCTGTAAAGAAGAAGAAGAAGAAGAAGTGACTTTATTATTTCTCACACTGGAGAAATTCTTCTCTGCATTTTAACCCATCCTATATATATATATACATAAATTAGGAGCAGTGGGCAGCACACACATTAGGGCGCCCGGGGACCATCTCCATGATCTTCTTGCTTCGGTTTGGTCAGGACCTAAGCTGGAGGTACCTATGGTGCATGTTTTGGGTTGGTGGGGGAAACCGGAGTGCCCGGAGGAAACCCATCCAGACACGGGGAGAAACATGCAAACTCCACACAGAAATGCCCAGGCGACCCGGGGATCGAACCCAGACCATGCATGCAAACTCCACACAGAACACACACGGAAAGGTCTGGGCGACCCGGGGATTGAACCCGGAACCTTCTTGCTGTGAAGCAAGAGCGCTAACCACTCAGCTACCGTGCCGCCATCAGGGGAAAGCGCAGATGCAGTCTACCACTACCAGAAATTATGCAGTCCACATTTGGGGAATTCACAGGAGATCAGCACACATCCGGAATGCAATGGACGAGCCTCGACGAGTGTAAAGGGCGAACAGGAGAACAGGTTAAACTAAACGGTGAGGAGGTGCTTAAAGCTCAAGACACGTGTTTTCTACTTCACGTTTTAATAGAGGAAGAGAAATAGAGTTAAAGAAAAGAAAAGGAGAGATGGAGGAGGCGAGAGACCTGGAGGAGGGAGTCAGAGAAAGAAGAAGGGATGAGGTGAGAGGAATGAGAAAGAATAGAGAGAGGTAAGGAGAGAGAAAAAGAGTGGGAGAGAGAGTGATAAAGAGAGAGGGAGAGAGGGGGAAGAAAAAAACGAGAGAGAGAGAGAGAGAAGGGGAAATACAAAGAGAAAGAAAAGGAGAGATGGAGGAGGCGAGAGACCTGGAGGAGAGAGTCAGAGAAAGAAGAAGGGATGAGGTGAGAGGAATGAGAAAGAATAGAGAGAGAAAAAGAGTGGGAGAGAGAGTCATAAAGAGAGGGGGAGAGAGGGGGAAGAAAAAACGAGAGAGAGAGAGAGAAGGGGAAATACAAAGAGAAAGAAAAGAAGAGATGGAGGAGGCAAGACCTGGAGGAGAGAGTCAGAGAAAGAAGAAGGGATGAGGTGAGAGGAATGAGAAAGAATAGAGAGAGAAAAAGAGTGGGAGAGAGAGTGATAAAGAGAGGGGGAGAGAGGGGGAAGAAAAACGAGAGAGAGAGAGAGAGAGAGAGAAGGGGAAATACAAAGAGAAAGAGAGAGGAGTGTGAAAGAGAAACAGAGAGAGAAAGAGACAGAAAGAGAGTCCATAGTTTACATGTGTCATTTGAAAATACATTATAAACCAAGAGGCACCTCAAATGAATCCTCTCTCTCTCTCTCTCTCTCTCTCTCTCTCTCTCTCTCTCTCTCTCTCTCTCTCTCTCTCTCTCTCTCTCTCTCTGTGTCTGTGTGTTCTATCGTCTGCAAGCACCGGGTTGATCTAAACAAACTCGTGTCAGCGGGTTGAGAACAGAGCTTAGGCCTGTGTCTGTGCACCATCACTGTCCGTCCATCATTTTTTCCTTTTTTCCATCTCTCTCTCTGTTTTCGCTCTCTCTTTCTACCGCTCCTTTCTCTCTCTCTCCCTATTCTCTGTTACCTATTCCCCTCTCTCCCTCTTTCTTCCCCGTCGCTCTTATTCTCTCTGTCATACACAGACTCTCTCTATCACACACACTCTCTCTTTCTCTCCTCTACCCCTCTTTCTCCCCTCCTCTCCCTCCCTCATGGACAAAAGCTCTCCGGATGAAAACGCGCTGAATAAACGGATTGAGCTCACTGATCAATGACAAAGTGAAAGAGTGGTGTTTTTAAAGCCAGACTCGGGGCACAGCGGAGCGGCGATACGCTCAGGGTTTGAAATGATCGCCGCGAATTCAAATGAGAAGATAAAAAACGTTTGCAGAAATCTGACTAAAATATGATAAAATATGCCACGTTCATTAAAAGCTGCTGTCTGGGGCTGGGCCAGTGAGGTGTGGCATTTCATTTTGTAGATAACATCACAAGAAGACAAGATTAAGAATGATTTTTATTCTTCATATCTCTCCCTTTAGCTTTTTAAAGATGCACAGTGTAACTTTACAGTATAAAGTGTGCAATCTGCTTGTCTCCATGGAGATGTTATTGTTTTGCCTGGAATGTTCCACAGTATGGCATTAAACAAATGAAGCATTCATTCCACTATGTGTTTTTTATTGCTCAAAGATACCTTGGAAAACATGCATTGTTTCAGTGAGCGGGCTCTGATCTGGTCACTTCGCTTACTCTTCTCCACAGAGATAGATCAGTTTAAAGGAGAATTAACGTTTTTTACAATCTGAGCCTTATTTCGGTAATAAAACAAGTTGTTTTACTCACCCATAGCACTTTGGTGTCATATGGAGCACTTCCAGAGATGTTTTAGATTAGCGATAATACAGGCCTCTCAAGTCTCACGCATTGAGAGTGTGACACACGCAATTCGACGTGTTCACACGCTCACATTTGGCATTTCTCACGCTGATTTTTTTTTTATTGTGCCCAGAAAATCGGTCTGTGTGGCTCAGTTTATGCAGGCACCGCGCGTTTTCAGCGAAACACCCCCCCCCCCTCAGATATCAGGCGCCGCGCCCTTTTCAGCCAATCAGAAAATAGATTGTTCTGTTGTTGGGCAGACTGTAGAGTGTAGTTTCAGCTGCTAAGCGCACACTGCAGTCATGATAAAACAAACTGAGAACCATCAGGTAATAACTTCATTTATATAACTCTCATTAGTTGCTTTGTAGTTTAAGTTTGCTCTTTAGACAAACATTTACAGCAGGGCTCTCAAGTCTCACGCATTCAGAGAGACAATTCGACGCGTTCACACGCTCACACGGCATTTCTCACGCAATTCAAGCCCCCCCGCTCCTCGGAAATTACAGTCTCACGCACGACCCCGCTCAAAACTTGAGAGCCCTGTGTAATATATGCCCCGAGCGGTCTCCAAATAACACAAACTTTAGCACTTTTCAAATCATAGAAGCTCAATGTCTTAGTCTACACTTTCGTTTGAGTCAAAAGTGGCCTGTAATCCGAGATTTATCCATAATTTACAGCTTTGCGTTTCATGTTTGGGTCCCGGGAGCTGAGAGCAAAATAAACTGTGACTCCGCACATGTGCACTGTCCTCCTCATCTACTCGAAACTATGGCGAAATCTCGGATTACAGGCCACTTTTGACTCAAACGAAAGTGTAGACTAAGACATTGAGCTTCTATGATTTGAAAAGTGCTAAAGTTTGTGTTATTTGGAGACGGCAAACATTTGTCCCGAGAACTCACATTACGGAGATCGCAAATCTAAAACATCTCTGGAAATGCTCCATATGACACCAAAGTGCTATGGGTGAGTAAAACAACTTGTTTTATTACCGAAATAAGACTCAGATTGTAAAAAACGTTAATTCTCCTTTAATGTCATACTTTGGGACATTCCAGGCAAAGCGATAGCATCTCTGGAGACAAGCAGCATGCAAACTACCACCAGAAATATTTCACAGTGTACCTTTAAACTGCACATGTGCTTTGATTTGCTTTGTATAATTAGTCTTTAATGGACCATAAAATTAACATTTTTTTATTCACACAAGTTTAACACACAAAATCAGACAAAGACATATTGCAATTCTTAAAAATATACCCCCCACTTCTATAATTATAGCTCTGTTTTGGTTTCTGTCGTGATCAACAAAATGTTTTACAATTAGATAAAGACAGAATGAAGTGATCTCATTTTGTTATTAAATGTTGCTTTTACAATATAATCTGTGAGTGGAAAAACAACGTACTAATGAACAAGAACAAAGCCGGGAGCCTTGGCTGTGACATGGATTTGGAAAAGAAATGAACTTAACGGAAAGCACACTTCACAAACTGTTCTTATCTGAATGTTGCACTAGTTTAAAATAGAACTCATAACACAGCAGTCGCTCAGTGTGGTGCTTCGGTGTGGTGCTTCAGTGTGGTGTTTCAGTGTGGTGCTTCAGTGTGGTGCTTCAGTGTGGTGCTTCAGTGTGGTGCTTCAGTGTGGTGCTTCAGTGTGGTGCTTCAGGGTGGTGCTTCAGTGTGGTGCTTCAGTGTGGTGTTTCAGTGTGGTGCTTCAGTGTGGTGCTTCAGTGTGGTGTTTCAGTGTCGTGCTTCAGTGTGGGGTTTCAGTGTGGTGCTTCGGTGTAGTGCTTTGGTGTGGTGTTTCAGTGTGGTGCTTCAGTGTGGTGCTTGATTGTGGTGTTTCAGTGTGGTGCTTCAGTGTGGTGCTTCAGTGTGGTGCTTCAGTGTGGTGCTTCGGTGTAGTGCTTCGGTGTGGTGTTTCAGTGTGGTGCTTCAGTGTGGTGCTTCAGTGTGGTGCTTCAGTGTGGTGCTTCAGTGTGGTGCTTCAGTGTAGTGCTTCGGTGTGGTGTTTCAGTGTGGTGCTTCAGTGTGGTGCTTGATTGTGGTGTTTCAGTGTGGTGCTTCAGTGTGGTGCTTCAGTGTGGTGCTTCAGTGTGGTGTTTCAGTGTGGTGCTTCAGTGTGGTGCTTCAGTGTGGTGCTTCAGTGTGGTGCTTCAGTGTGGTGCTTCAGTGTAGTGCTTCGGTGTGGTGTTTCGGTGTGGTGTTTCAGTGTGGTGCTTCAGTGAGGTGCTTGATTGTGGTGTTTCAGTGTGGTGCTTCAGTGTGGTGCTTCAGTGTGGTGTTTCTGTGTGGTGCTTTAGTGTGGTGCTTCAGTGTGGTGTTTCGGTGTGGTGCTTCAGTGTGGTGCTTCAGTGTGGTGCTTCATTGTTGTGTTTCAGTGTGGTGTTTCAGTGTGGTGCTTCAGTGAGGTGCTTGATTGTGGTGTTTCAGTGTGGTGCTTCATTGTTGTGTTTCAGTGTGGTGCTTCAGTGTGGTGCTTCAGTGAGGTGCTTGATTGTGGTGTTTCAGTGTGGTGCTTCATTGTTGTGTTTCAGTGTGGTGTTTCAGTGTGGTGCTTCAGTGAGGTGCTTGATTGTGGTGTTTCAGTGTGGTGCTTCAGTGTGGTGCTTCAGTGTGGTGCTTCAGTGTGGTGTTTCTGTGTGGTGCTTTAGTGTGGTGCTTCAGTGTGGTGTTTCGGTGTGGTGCTTCAGTGTGGTGCTTCAGTGTGGTGCTTCATTGTTGTGTTTCAGTGTGGTGTTTCAGTGTGGTGCTTCAGTGAGGTGCTTGATTGTGGTGTTTCAGTGTGGTGCTTCAGTGTGGTGCTTCAGTGTGGTGTTTCTGTGTGGTGCTTTAGTGTGATGCTTCAGTGTGGTGTTTCAGTGTGGTGCTTCGGTGTGGTGCTTCAGTGTGGTGCTTCGGTGTGGTGCTTCAGTGTGGTGCTTCAGTGTGGTGCTTGATTGTGGTGCTTGATTGTGGTGCTTCAGTGTGGAGCTTCAGTGTGGTACTTCAGTGTGGTGCTTCAGTGTGGTGCTTCAGTGAGGTGCTTGATTGTGGTGTTTCAGTGTGGTGCTTCAGTGTGGTGCTTGATTGTGGTGCTTGATTGTGGTGTTTCAGTGTGGTATTTCAGTGTGGTGCTTCAGTGTGGTGTTTCAGTGAGGTGCTTGATTGTGGTGTTTCAGTGTGGTGCTTCAGTGTGGTGCTTGATTGTGGTGTTTCAGTGTGGTGCTTCAGTGTGGTGCTTCGGTGTGGTGCTTCAGTGTGGTGCTTCAGTGTGGTGCTTGATTGTGGTGCTTGATTGTGGTGCTTCAGTGTGGAGCTTCAG
The DNA here is from genome assembly GCA_036785185.1 of Paratrypauchen microcephalus. Lineage (NCBI taxonomy): Eukaryota > Metazoa > Chordata > Actinopteri > Gobiiformes > Gobiidae > Paratrypauchen > Paratrypauchen microcephalus. The sequence continues at coordinate 412,504 of JAVJIX010000142.1, forward strand.
TGTGGTACTTCAGTGTGGTGCTTCAGTGTGGTGCTTGATTGTGGTGTTTCAGTGTGGTGCTTCAGTGTGGTGCTTGATTGTGGTGCTTCAGTGTGGAGCTTCAGTGTGGTACTTCAGTGTGGTGCTTCAGTGTGGTGCTTGATTGTGGTGTTTCAGTGTGGTGCTTCAGTGTGGTGTTTCAGTGTGGAGCTTCAGTGTGGTGCTTCAGTCTGGTGCTTCGGTGTGGTGTTTCAGTGTGGTGCTTCAGTGTGGTGCTTGATTGTGGTGTTTCAGTGTGGTGCTTCAGTGTGGTGCTTCAGTGTGGTGCTTCAGTGTAGTGCTTCGGTGTGGTGTTTCAGTGTGGTGTTTCAGTGTGGTGCTTCAGTGAGGTGCTTGATTGTGGTGTTTCAGTGTGGTGCTTCAGTGTGGTGTTTATGTGTGGTGCTTTAGTGTGGTGCTTCAGTGTGGTGTTTCGGTGTGGTACTTCAGTGTGGTGCTTCAGTGTGGTGCTTGATTGTGGTGTTTCAGTGTGGTGCTTCAGTGTGGTGTTTCAGTGTGGAGCTTCAGTGTGGTGCTTCAGTCTGGTGCTTGATTGTGGTGCTTGATTGTGGTGCTTCAGTGTGGTGCTTCAGTGTGGTGCTTCAGTGTGGTGCTTGATTGTGGTGCTTGATTGTGGTGCTTCAGTGTGGAGCTTCAGTGTGGTGCTTCAGTCTGGTGCTTGATTGTGGTGCTTCAGTGTGGTGCTTCAGTGTGGTGCTTCAGTGTGGTGCTTCAGTGTGGAGCTTCAGTGAGGTGCTTGATTGTGGTGTTTCAGTGTGGTGCTTCAGTGTGGTGCTTCAGTGTGGTGCTTGTTTGTGGTGCTTGATTGCGGTGGTTCAGTGTGGTGTTTCAGTGTGGTGCTTCAGTGTGGTGTTTCAGTGTGGTGCTTGATTGTGGTGTTTCAGTGTGGTGCTTCAGTGTGGTGCTTCAGTGTGGTGCTTGATTGTGGTGTTTCAGTGTGGTGCTTCAGTGTGGTGCTTCAGTGTGGTGCTTGATTGTGGTGCTTGCTTGTGGTGTTTCAGTGTGGTGCTTCAGTGTGGTGCTTGATTGTGGTGTTTCAGTGTGGAGCTTCAGTGTGGTGCTTCAGTGTGGTGCTTGATTGTGGTGTTTCAGTGTGGTGCTTCAGTGTGGTGCTTCAGTGTGGTGCTTCAGTGTGGTGCTTCAGTGTGGTGCTTGATTGTGGTGCTTGATTGTGGTGTTTCAGTGTGGTGCTTCAGTGTGGTGTTTCAGTGTGGTGCTTGATTGTGGTGTTTCAGTGTGGTGCTTCAGTGTGGTGCTTCAGTGTGGTGCTTGATTGTGGTGTTTCAGTGTGGTGCTTCAGTGTGGTGCTTCAGTGTGGTGCTTCAGTGTGGTGCTTGATTGTGGTGCTTGATTGTGGTGTTTCAGTGTGGTGTTTCAGTGTGGTGCTTCAGTGTGGTGTTTCAATGTGGTGCTTGATTGTGGTGCTTCAGTGTGGTACTTCAGTGTGGTGCTTCAGTGTGGTGCTTGATTGTGGTGTTTCAGTGTGGTGCTTCAGTGTGGTGCTTGATTGTGGTGTTTCAGTGTGGAGCTTCAGTGTGGTGCTTGATTGTGGTGTTTCAGTGTGGAGCTTCAGTGTGGTGTTTCAGTGTGGAGCTTCAGTGTGGTGCTTCAGTGTGGTGTTTCAGTGTGGTGCTTCAGTGTGGTGCTTGATTGTGGAGCTTCAGTGTGGTGCTTCAGTGTGGTGAGTCAGGTTCTTGATTATGAATGCATTTGTGTATTAGTTTATCAGTTGTGCCTGCTTATTGTACCACAGCCTGTACCTGTGTCGTACTCACATAGTAGTAGGAGCTCCAGTCGGGGGCGGTGGGGTGGGCGTGGGCGACGGGGGCGGGCGGGGCTGTGGCGGGGTGGGGGGGTCCGAGGAAGCCGGGCATCAGGGGCAGAGTGCTGTACGCCGGGAGCACCGCAGCAGCAGGGAGCACGGCGGGGGGAGGGGCTGCGCCGTTACTCACCGCGTGAAGGGACACGCCCAGAGGTTTGCACACGTCTACCTCCTGGAACACAGCAAAGCTCTGCACTTATTTGTACATAGGATTTGAATCATAGGGCGTATTAACAAGAAGGTGCACTGTGTAACCTTTCTGGCTATTCTCCTGTTTTGTGATGTTATTTCTTTGCGTAGAATGTTCCACAGTATGGCATTAAACTCTGTATCTCCATAGAGACAAAAAAAAAGTTACACCATTAGGTAAGAGTGCACCTTTTTCAAGCGATTTTTACCCATAAAAACACCTCTAATTGAATAAATGTAAGATTAGTTAAATGCCCTACTGTTGAATATTCCAGTCTCCATGGTGACAAGCCCACCAGAAAGGATGCACATTGCACCTTTAAAGTTTCAATTTTGTGCACAGCTGTTGCGATATTTGACTTTGTAAAAAGAAATAGAATAGAACGTTCCGATACATAATGCTTTATTCAGGCTGTACAAAATACATTTTTTAGTGTTAGCATTTTCAACTAACTATTTCAGCCCTGATTAGAGTGCATAGAAAATGTCACCAACAGCTGTTTCCACCTTTGTTGGTCATCAGCCAGATATCCATATTCAAGGCTCCTCCCACTGACCAGAGGGTAACCTGCTCAAGTCTCCACACTGCCCACTTCATTCAGTTATAAAGATGGTTGTGGCAGGAAGGGCATGTGGTTTAAAACACCTTCTGATTCCAGTGAAAACCTGAACTTTGAATGTTTTATGTTTTGATATATTATTCTCAAATGGAGCGCTATCAACTACTACCCTTTTCTTCCAGCACACTGGCACTGAATGGTCCAGATAAGTGGAAGCAGTATACCAGTAAATTTGAAATGCACCCATAATGAGCTTGATGATAATGACAAATGTGCTGCTATTAAAGGGATAGTGTGTGTTTTTTTATTTTTATGCCAATCTGTATGGGTTTCCTTCTAAAAGTTCCGTGTGTTGACACCGGTTTACCTCTGACAGTCTCAGCTGATCCCGGTTCGGCTCGCTTTCTGGAGCCCACGTAAGTAGGTCCGGTAACTTCCCTGGAACATGAAATAAAGTTTGTTTTTCTTCTCAAAACAAAACATTTGTCCGAAAGGTGATATATTTGCGTCCCAAACAGTTGTCAACGAAACATCCAGCAGCGAACTTAGCGATCGCGTATTGTGTCTGCCAACTTGTATCACTGTATCACACGTTAGCTCTATTAGCCTTTTAAAGATCCCATGACATGGTACTTCCTGATGCTTTTCATTTTCATTTCATTTCATATTTATTTCTATAGCACATTTAAAAACAACGTCAGCTGACCAAAGTGCTTCACATGAAGGATAAAAGACAAAAGAACATATACATATATAACAGTGTAAGGACTATAATAAAAACTATAATAAAAAACTGACTAACTAGTATTAAAAGCCAGGGAAAAGAGATGAGTTTTTAATCTTGTCTTAAACTGCGTTACAGACTGAGAGGATCTGACAGGAAGAGGAAGGCTGTTCCACAGTTTGGGCGCTGCCACAGAAAAGGCTCTGTCCCCTCTCGTCCTGAGTCTAGTCTTGGGAATGACCAACAGAAGCTGGTCAGCTGATCTCAGGGCTCTGGGTGGAGTGTAGGGCTCCAGTAATTCCCTCAAATAGACTGGACCCAAAGAGTGTAAACATTTAAACACAATTAATAACACTTTAAATTTCACCCGATAGGGGACAGGGAGCCAGTGCAGGTCACACAGCACAGGTGTGATGTGTTCCCGTCTCTTAGTGCCAGTGAGCAGACGAGCTGCAGCGTTCTGGACGTGTTGTAGGCGTTGCAGGGAGCTCTGGTCTAGCCCCACATACAGAGAATTGCAATAGTCCAGACGCGAAGTTACAAAAGCATGTATATGTATATTTTTTATATGGCTCCTTAATGGTTCCCTAATACTGTAAATGAATCCTTCTTCAAAATCAACACTCAGTGCATGAGTAACAGAGATAAGATGAGAAAGAGTCATAAATATCTCTCTCGAACACTTTATTCTGGGCGTTGTTGCTTGAATGCAAATGAGGAGAAAAGAGATGGCCTATAGTAGAGGGTGGGGGCGTGGCCAAACTCTCCGCTCTCCGCTGTAGCTCTCAGCTGATCCATTTCCGTGTTTTTGCACGGGGGGAGAGATTTGAAGCGTTCAATTAAAAAATAAACACATTTCCACAGAAAATAAAATTAAACCACTGCTGTTCAAAGGTCCAGAGGCTCAGATAAAGGACTTCTGAGCCTAGAAACACTCGGACGTGCCTCCAGGCAAATAAAAAAACGCATTTCGCATTGCCTAGCGCATTCGCAGTCCAAACTCTCTGGGCGTGATTTACAGAGACGCTGAGTACAGACAGACGGGGGTGGAACTGCATTTGCATTTCTTTTTTCGATCTGATGTCAATAAGGTGCCTTGTTCAAAATCGCCCGTTTGAGCTCTGATTTTTTTCTAATGCAGAAAAGGATCGGGGGTAAACAGGGTAGGGGAGCTCACATTAACGTTCAAAAACCTCAGAAAGTGAAAATTTCATGCCATGGGACCTTTAACCTTTAGCGGAAGTGTACGGCAGATGCGGTCCGCCGCAAGGGGAAGTTTACAAGTGAACAGGCTAATAGAGCTAACGTGGGCGCAGTGATACAAGTCGGCAGACACAATACGCGATCGCTTAGTTCGCTGCTGGATGTTTCGTTGACAACTGTTTCGGACGCAAATATATCACCTTTCGGACAAATGTTTTGTTTTGAGAAGAAAAACAAGCTTTATTTCATGTTCCAGGGAAGTTACCGGACCTACTTACGTGGGCTCCAGAAAACGAGCCGAACCGGGATCAGCTGAGACTGTCAGAGGTAAGCCGGTGTCAACACACGGAACTTTTAGAAGGAAACCCATACAGATTAACATTTAAAAAAAAAACGCACTATCCCTTTAACAACTACCCTTTCGGTCCAGATCAGTTGTATTGTGCCAGGAGTGGGGCATGTGGAGATGGTATCAGCTGCTGGGTGTGGAGAGATGTGCCCCCTCTAAACCCAGTATCAGTGTCTTAGGTCAGATCCTCAAATAAATACTGGTACGGCGCTCATATACCTTACACTGCGGTCGAAACTCAGGAAGTGGTTTCATTTTAATACCTTTAAGCCTCACATCTCTCATCGTTAATATAATAATAATAATAATAATAATAATAATAATAATAATTATTATTATTATTATTATTATTATTATTATTATTATTATTATTATTATTATTATTATTATTATTATTATATACAAATGATAATACCATTGAGCAAGAATCAAGAATATATTGTTTATAATGGTTTTAATCTATATCAGAAGTAGTACAACTAATATGAAATAAGCTACTATTATTTGGAGTGTATTCTACTGTCTAAAAAAGTGCGTTATCTAGTTTGACATTTTAGGATTGTGACAACACTGTTAACGGTATAACGTTTCTGGTGCTTGTCTCCATGGATATGCTGTCACAAATGTTCCACAGTATGTTATAACTTATTTATCTTCCATTTTTCCAATCATGGGCATTTTTATTGCTCGGCTCCGGCTCCTGTCTCCACGAACTCCACCACCTCCGTCAGCTTTGGTCTACTCAACATCCGCTCACTCAGCAGCAAGGGGCATCTAGTCCAGGATCTCCTCACGGACCGAAAGCTCGACTTTCTGTGTCTCACAGAAACATGGCAGCAGCCCGGTGATTTCGCCGCACTCAACGAGGCTACTCCGGCAGGATTTGTATACAGCTGTCAGCCCCGCGCATGTGGCCGGGGCGGTGGTGTCGCGATGATTCACCGCGATACCTGGAAAGTCCTGCCTGTGTCTGCCCCTGTCTTCTCCTCCTTCGAGTACACTGCTTCACTTCTCCCTGGACCCGCCCCCACCGTTATTGCTACTGTTTATCGCCCACCCAAATACAATAAGGATTTTCTGAACGACTTCTCTGCTCTCCTCACACATCTTTCTTCATTATCCCACAATATTATTATTCTTGGCGATTTTAATTTTCACATGGACAATTGTAATAATTCTCTTTCGAATGACTTCTCATCCTGTTTGGACAGCCTTGGTTTACAGCAATATATTAATTTTCCCACTCACTGCAAAGGACACACCCTGGACTTAGTATGCTGTTCTGGTATCATTCCCTCTGACTGCAACCCCCACACACTCCCATTCACCGACCACATGCTCATCACATTCAGTCTCAAACTCACACTTGCCAAACTCCTCCTCCCTCGCACTATATCATTTCGCAAAATAAAGGACATTAACACCAATACATTTTCTTCTGATATCAATAACTTCCTCAGTACAGATCCTACTACTCCACCTGATGACCTAGTCTCTCACTACAACAACAGCCTACACACACTCCTGGACACTCATGCTCCTCTCAAAACAAGATCAGTTTCCTTCTCCTGCTCCGCACCCTGGTTCACTCCCGCACTACGACAACTCAAAGCCAAAGGCCGACAACTGGAACGACTCAAAAATAAAACTGGTCTCACAATTCACAAGGACATGTACAATAACCACATTATTCACTACAAAGACTCAATATCCACTGCTAAATCCACCTACTACTCCGGCCTGATTCACTCCAACAAACACAACTCCAAGACCCTTTTCTCACTGCTCTCTAACATAACAAAACCCCCTGACTCTCTGCCCAACCACCTGTATTCCACTGATTTTTGCAATTCTCTCATGTCTTTCTTTGTCTCCAAGATCACAACCATCCACCAACACCTGACTAATGGAGCTGCAGTCTCTGGAGTGGACACCTTCTTCCCGCACTCACCTCTGTCACCATTTTCAAGCTTTTCCCTTCCTTCTGTCCAAGTCGTCTCTGAGCTCATTCTTAACTCCAAACCCTCTACCTCCCAACTTGACCCTATCCCTACAACCCTTGTTAAATCCTGTCTCTCCTCTCTTGCCCCCATCATCACTAACATCATTCACTCTTCCCTGGTCTCTGGTACGGTTCCTTCATCTCTCAAAACTGCCTCTGTTACTCCCATTCTGAAAAAACCCGGTCTAGATCCCAACAACTTCAATAACCTCCGTCCTATTTCCAACCTGCCCTTCATTGCCAAAATTCTCGAAAAAACTGTTGCCTCTCAACTCCACACTCATCTCACCACTAACAATATCTATGAACAATTTCAATCCGGTTTCCGCCCACTCCATAGCACAGAAACTGCACTTCTCAAAATCACCAACGACCTCCTGTTAGCTTCTGATTCCGGTTTACTTTCTATCCTCATCCTCCTCGATCTGACAGCAGCTTTTGACACAATCTCCCACAACATCCTCATTCACAGACTTCAGTCCATTGGTATTTCCCACATTCCTCTCTCCTGGTTCATTTCATATCTCTCTGATCGCAGTCAATTCATCCAATTCAAATCTTGCAAATCCAACACTTTCCCTGTCACTGCTGGTGTTCCCCAAGGCTCTGTCTTAGGTCCCCTTCTTTTTTATCATTTACATCCTTCCACTTGGCTTTCTGTTCCGTAAACACAACATTCTTTTTCACTGTTACGCGGATGACACCCAGCTCTACATTTCTACCAAACCTTCCTCATCTCTCCCACCAACCTCTCTTACCCTCTGTCTACAAGAAATCCATTCCTGGTTCTCCTCCAACTTTCTCAAACTTAACAGCTCTAAAACTGAAGTCCTCCTAGTAGGCACCCCCTCCACTATCTCCAAATCCAGCAGTTTCTCTATATCTATCCATGATTCCACTGTCCTTCCTTCCCCTCAGATCAAGAGTCTGGGTGTCATCCTTGACAGCACACTTTCTTTTCAATCCCACATTAATAACATCACCCGCTCCGCCTACTTTCACCTCCGCAATATCTCTCGTCTCCGCCCCTCTCTCACTCCTCACACCACTGCCATACTCGTTCACAGCCTTGTTACTTCCCGGATTGACTATTGCAACTCCCTCCTCTTTGGTCTCCCCAATAAATCCCTCCAGAAACTGCAGCTTCTCCAAAATTCCGCTGCCCGCATCATCACCAGGACCCCCTCCTCCAACCACATCACCCCCATCCTCCAACAACTACACTGGCTTCCCATAAAACAAAGAATTCACTTTAAAATTCTCCTAACCACATTCAAAGCAATCCATAACCTGGCCCCACCTTACATCACTGACCTCCTCCACATCTCCATTCCTTCTCGCTCCCTCCGCTCCTCCTCCTCTCTCCAGCTCTCTGTCCCCTCTGCTCGTCTCATCACCATGGGGGGCAGAGCCTTCAGCCGCTCTGCTCCCCTGCTCTGGAACTCTCTCCCTCCTGACCTCCGCAATATTGACTCTCTTCCCACTTTCAAATCCAGACTCAAAACACACCTGTTCAGACAATCCTACACCACATAACAGTCACTTTCACCATCTTCCAGTTTTGTATTTGTATTTTATTATCTTTGTATTTTAAGTATTTTTATGTTTTAACTTTGTTTTGTACAGTGTCCTTGGGTGTCTTGAAAGGCGCTTTTAAATAAAATGTATTATTATTATTATTATTATTAAAAATACCTTTAAAAAAAACATGCATTCCTACTGTGAGCTGGGTCACCTCTAAAAGATTTGACCTGCATTTTAACCTTGTAGGTGTGTCACCATGAAGATAGATCATCTTAAAGGAAAAGTAACGTTTTTTTTTACAATCTGAGCCTTCTTTCGGCAATAAAACAAGTAGTTTAACTCACCCATAGCAGTTTGGTGTCAATTGGAGCAGTATCGCAGAACTTATGTTGAGCCGTTCTGTTCTACTAATGATCCCGTATCCGTTAGCGTGAGTGCTCGGGGCATTACTTTGCGGTGTCCAAATAACACAAACTTTAGCACTTTTCAAATCACAGAAGATCGCTGTGTCAGGGTAGACTTTTAGTGGATTCCAAAACGGCCTGAAACCCGATATCCAGCTATAGTTTCATTTGATGACGTCATCAGAGAGGACAGTGCGCATGCGTGAACTCAGCTGTTTTGTAAACACCGCTAGTCCGAAAGAAGCTAACACCGCTCTGAACTTTACTTTTCTGTTGCGATATCGGGTTTCAGGCCGTTTTGGAATCTACTAAAAGTCTACCCTGACACAGCGATCTTCTGTGATTTGAAAAGTGCTAAAGTTTGTGTTATTTGGACACCGCAAATCAGTGCCTCGAGCACTCACGCTAACGGATACGGGATCATTAGTAGAACAGAACGGCTCAACATAAGTTCTGCGATACTGCTCCAATTGACACCAAACTGCTATGGGTGAGTAAAACTACTTGTTTTATTGCCGAAAGAAGGCTCAGATTGTAAAAAAAAAACGTTAATTTTCCTTTAATGCCATACTGTGGAGCATTCTAAGCCAAACAATAAAATCACCATGGAGAAGCAGATGGCAGACCCTGTACCAGAAAGGTTCCACAGTGCACATTTAAAAAATATATTTGAAATGTAACCTTTACCATAACCTTTGGCAGCTACAAAGATTAAAGGTTGCCTGTTGAAATAACTTGACCTGCACCTTCTTTTGAATGTCACTTGGAGGAAGTTTTATTACAGGCCGGTGGTGGTTGTGAGCTGTACCTTGGTGGCATAGGCCGGTGTGGCAGTAGCAGGCTGGGAGTAGTACTGAGTCACTGCCTGCATGTATGAATTATAGTCAGCATAGGAAGACACCGGGGGAGCCTGGGACAAAGAAACAACAGATCATGTATAATTTTGAACATGGCGTCATAGGTTTGGTGGTGTTGAGGTAAAGCTCAAATGTGTAACCTGTGTGTGGTCCTTGTAGTCCGTTGCCGTGGCGTCCGGAGGGGCAGTGTTGTAGGTGTGAGCCTGGGCCGCAGCCTGGTAGTGCTGGTACCACTGCTGCATGGCTTCCTGTGAGAAACACACACAAAAAAGAAAAAGAAAACAGTGGTAACACATGCTGTTTATCCAGTGTGTAATAAAATGTATCAGTAGATTTTATTCATAGCATGTTTCATGAACTGAACTGACCACTGAATTGCCAAAAAATCTGTAAAAATGTTTTGCTCTTAAAGGGACAGTGTGTAAGATTTTTACCCGTTAATTACTGAAATTGAAGATACCCATTCAAAAATACATTGTTTTCCAAGCCTTTTCACTTCCATCATGAAATCAAAGTATTCTTTTGGACTTAGATATAGTCACATAAAAGGGGGATCTTCCCCATGCAGAGGCAGCCATTTTGAATACGAGAGCCGCAGAAGGACATTTGGGCTCCGCCTTCGCCTTCGGCAAGGCTCGTGGTTTTGGGTAAACAACACAAGCATGCTGCCGGATCAGACGTCGTAATGGATCTAACACGTGTTTTGGACTAAATTGTTTTACTGGATTTTATTCGCTGGATCCTTACGGACAAATTGAGAGCAAGTTTATGGTGAAATACAGAGTTTGACCTGTGCAAAGCATTCTAAGTTAAGCTAACCTTGTTTTGTGCTTTTCCGTATAAAAGCCCCATGTGCTCGGGGAGTGATTGTTGTGCAGGGAAATGAATTGCATAGTCAAAAAGAGGAGACTGTAAGGTTTCATTTGATATGTAGAGTGTCATGGTACATGATCGGGAATGTGTGTTTTCATGAGAAAAAATAACAAAAACGGGACGGCGTTTTATTTATACAGTAGCGGCTCGTGAGCGCGCCCGGGTGACCCTCGAGGTCTGCCGTAGCTAAAACAGAAAGTGCAATAGCACCATCCACCTATGCGCCACGAATCCTACACACTGGGGCTTTAAATAATATCAAAATTTACAACATCTTCCTATTTTGAATCCTATCTATTCATGAGATTCAGAATAATGAGAAATTAGAACAGCCATCATAGAGATTAACAATTTAAAACAAAAAGTCCTCAGAATGTTAACAGGAAGCTGAAACCGTTAAAAAAGAGACAGCTCCAGCCCAATACAGGCCCAGGGAGACACAAATCTGCACAATTCAATTCTAATGAAAACATCACTCTGTCCTCCCCCTTTGAACCTGCTCTCCTCTTGTGCGCATGGGGCTTTGTTCATGCTGACAGCTCTCCTTTCCCAATTTTCTGTTTCTACACAAATTAAGCTGGCTGTTTTATTGCTTATCTAATCATGACTCATTTATTTGGGGGATTTAGATTGCAATTAACATTTAGAATTGGGTTTGGATCCTGCTGCAGTTTCAGAGACGCCACGTACTGCTGCGGAGAGCCCAACATGACTCAAACAGAAGAGAAATGCCAACAAAAGAAGATAAAAAATAAAGTAAAAGTACACTTACAAGCTCGATAATGTACTTGATTACACATGAAAGTACTGCAGCCAGACTTAAAGGCGCCGTATCAGATTTTGTCTTAAAATGTGAAAAACAGATCTACTTTGCAGTGGTCCAAAGTTACCCCTCATTTACCTTATGAATTCAGAGCATCCTAATAATTCACTGTAATGAGTTTATAAGCACTTTTTACAACTTTCGGAAATCAGAGTGGAGTTTTGCCGTCACAGTAAGGCTAACAATAACTAGCATGCTATCACACACTTTATAATTCCATGCAGACAGTATTACAGACTTATTTTGACCTCAATAGATGCTTATATAGCCTAATATAACTGTACTGGGTTAAGACAAAGTTTGCTCAAATATGTGGAAAAAAGGTTCAGGCTCTTTATGTAAATGTAAATAGTACACATGAAGAATACTAGTTAGTATTTACTACTTTTTAAACACAATTTCAGTAATATTTTTAGACCGAATCAAACAATTTTAGTAGCATTTATGACATTTTACTCTTCTATACAAAACCTGAATTTGGATGAGCGATGTACTGAACTCAGTAAAAAGTTAGAATTACAAGCTACAAATACAAATACAGGTTTAAGAGTCAAAAACAGTACTATTACTCCAAAAATCACCTAAAAAAAAAGTACAATTATCCCAAAAATATACTCAAAATTACTTGTGTATTAGTTAGTTTCCCCTCTATAAACAAAAACCGATTGAAGGAAAGGACGAGGAAAAGGAGGAAGGAGAGGAGGAGGGAGAGGAGGAGAGGAGGAAGGAGGAGGGAGGGAGAAGAGTAAGGAGAGGTGGAAAGAGAGGAAGAAAAAGGAGGGAGAGAAGATGGGAGAAAAGGGAGGAAGAGGAGGAAGAAGAAGAAGAAGAAGAAGAAGAAGAAGAAGAAGAAGAAGAAGAAGAAGAAGAAGAAGAAGAAGAAGAAGAAGAAGACATGCTTTATTCATCCCCGTAGTGAAACTGTTTCTCTGCATTTGACCCATCCTTCAGGAGCAGTGGGCAGCTCGTCTTTCAGGCGCCCGGGGACCCATCTCCATGATCTTGTTGCTCGGCTTGGTCAGGACCTGAGCTGGAGGATTTTACCTGGAGCATGTTTTGGGTTGATGGGGGAAACCCATCCAAACATGGGTAGAACATGCAAACTCCACACAGAAAGGCTCAGGTGACCCGGGGATCGAACCCAGACCATGCATGCAAACTCCACACAGAACACACACAGAAAGGTCTGGGCGACCCAGGGACCTTCTTGCTGTGAGGCATTAGCACTAGCCACTCAGCCACCGTGCCGCCAAGGAGAGGAGGAAGAAACGGAATCACTCGTCTCTGCCAAATTTCGCTGGTGTCTGTCCAGATATCTCCACTCCTCAGTTTCGTGCAGTTATAGCTCCCTCTCTCATCGCTCCATTGTCTCATTATGAATCTATCTCTCCATCAGCCTCTCCATCTCCCTGTCACAGCATTTAACACTAAGACGCCAGAAGACATAATATGCTTTTAGGGTATTTAAAATGAAAATACCACACATAGACCATAAGCGTGAATAATTACAATGTTCAAAATGGAGAAGGTAAGAGAGGAATAACTAGTTCTGTTTTTTCCACATTTTTTCCACTGTAAAAATTTGGTACAGCGTCTTTGGAGCTCAGATGGGCCAGATTGAGAGCGGATTACTTAATCAGAGAAATTCATGGTCCTTCCTTATCTTATAAGTGAAAAAATACAAATAATATACACTGAAAAGCATGGTGGCCTTCTGCAGAATCAATGATATTTTAAAATGATAAATGATCAGCGTCATTTCCTAGGCGTTACTGAAATAAATAAACCTGAATGAATGGCTCTGAGGCTCTCGATGAGCTCTTTTTTTTTTTATCTTGACACAGTTTTGGATGGAATATTCTGAATATTCTACAGAAAATTATCCACCTTACTCCAGAAGTTGCTGTGGGCAATACCATCATACATTGTTTTCCAAGCCTTTTCCCTTCCATCATGAAATCAAAGTATTCTTTTGGACTTAGATATAGTCACATAAAAGGGGGATCTTCCCCATGCAGAGGCAGCCATTTTGAATACGAGAGCCGCAGAAGGACATTTGGGCTCCGCCTTCGCCTTCGGCAAGGCTCGTGGTTTTGGGTAAACAACACAAGCATGCTGCCGGATCAGACGTCGTAATGGATCTAACACGTGTTTTGGACTAAATTGTTTTACTGGATTTTATTCGCTGGATCCTTACGGACAAATTGAGCAAGTTTATGGTGAAATACAGAGTTTGACCTGTGCAAAGCATTCTAAGGTAAGCTAACCTCGTTTTGTGCTTTTCCGTATAAAAGCCCCATGTGCTCAGGGAGTGATTGTTTTACAGGGAAATGAATTGCATAGTCAAAAAGAGGAGACTGTAAGGTTTAATTTGATGTGTAGAGTGTCATGGTACATGATCGGGAATGTGTGTTTTCATGAGAAAAGAAAAAGAAAACAAAAATGGGGCCGTGTTTTATTTATACAGTAGCGGCTCGTGCACGGGTACGGCGCGCCCGGGTGACCCTCGAGGTCTGCCGTAGCTAAAACAGAAAGTGCAATAGCACCATCCACCTATGCGCCACGAATCCTACACACTGGGGCTTTAAAGATCCTTTATTACACAAAATGGATTCTTGTGATCTTTAAGCCATTTTATAATGTCGTTACCTCCTCAGAGACATAGTACCTGGATTTGTGTTTTGTTTCTTTCATACATGTTTGAGTAACCCTGGTTTATTACTCTGTCTACATCTCCAAAACTCAAACACTCTGTTCCACCTTGTGATATCATGCAGTGGTAGTTTTCAAGTTAACAGCTACCCTTTCCCTTTAGTTCAGTAGAGAATGGAAATTCCAGGGCTGAAATTCCTGTATTACCACACAACATCAAAAGGTGGAACAGAGTGTTTTCAGTTTGAGAGACGGCCTAAATATGCAGAGTGTGTGTTAAACATGTGTGAACAAATTAAAACACAACTCCAGGTATGTTTATGATAAGGAAACATTATAACTCAGATCAGAGCCCTTTAACATTCCCTTGGTCTAAAAAACAATCAGCCCCAAAGCTCATATAAAAGAGTACCACAGACAGCAGTGTGTATACCTGTGGGTATGCCTGGCTGTACTGGTTGTAGTCCGTGGAGGTATCCGTGCTGTAGGGGGCGCTGGTGGTGGCCACGCTGTGGGAGAAAGAGCTGGAGGTCTGTGATGCGACAGGTGCGACAGGAGCAACATGGCCGGTGTACACAGCTGCACCTGCCGCCCCGCCCTGCGCCTTGGCCCCCATGGACCCTATGTAAACAAGACAAGATTATAGACATAAAAGGATGTAAGACTATGAAGATTATTATTTAACATTTTAATCATTTTAAATCATATTAACCTAAACCAACTTAATAAGAGAAACAACCTCAAACATTGTCACCAGTGTTGTACCTTCATAAACGCACTCATATTTTGGGTGAACATGAACTGTATTAGTGCCTGATGAACAAACTGTGAACAAGTTTATTCTGGTGTCTGTGAACGGCATGGATTATCGATTTAACTTCATTCAATAGGGTGCCAGATTTCTTTAGTGTTCCAAACTCGGCTAAACACACCGTAACAAGCCCTTAATATTTAGAGGAAAAACATTAAATCTGGCAACAACACTAGTCACCAGCATCGCATCGCTGCATGCCTCATAGAAACAAGACAAAACAAAAAAGCAGCATGGAGGCGACGTAGCAGGCAGGAGCAACAAGGATTCATCATGTGTGAAGAATCCCTCAGTCGTCCAGGTAGAATCCATGGCAAAAGGAGAAATTCAATTTGTCAACTGGGCAAAGTTTATTTGGTCGAATACGTTTCACAGCTCGTCCAAGCTGCTTCTTCAGTTCTGGCTAGAGTGCTGGTGGACACTGCTAGCTGCAGGGAGGAGCTAAGTACAATGAAATTACTATGAAACTATCACACCTATATCAAATAGGAAATGTATTCGACCAAATAAACTTTGTCCAGTAGACAAACTGAATTTCTCCTTTTGTCAAGAATTCATCATATGAACATTTAAAAGAGCTACATGACGGTGATCGGTGAGTAAGGGAATGACCTCACATTTGCAGGGGGTCCTCGGGTTACGACGTTGATCCGTTCTTAAGACGCGTCGTAACCCGAATTTCGTCGTAAGTCGGAATTTGATTTTGATCTTCCAACCAAAGCACCAATAACCTTTCCATCTCAATAATTAGACCACTACGCTGCTTGGTTATCACTGCCGCTTTCATAGGAGCAGATCAGAGCCCACATCAGGTACTTCCACCCACATTGGGCACGCACACGAGGCCGTCTTCTCCGCCCTACAACCACAACAAAGCGTATTCTTCCGCCGTGCGCCGCTCGCGTTTGTTTACGTTGCTTACCACGCTAAACCACGTAAGACAGAATGACGCATAATATATATATATATTTTTTTATGGGGGCGCGTTCGTAACCACGAAAAGGCGTAAGTCGAGACCGTCGTAACCCGAGGACCCCCTGTATGTGCAAACTTTGCCCGTCAGCTTTCAAAAAGAAAATCCGCACTTCAGTCACATCTACAGCAAACTTAAAACGACACATTAACTGAAGCACCTGGCTAGCCTTTCAAGGTATAAGAAAACACGTACGAAATTTTATATGAAGATGAAATCTAACACATAGTTTCATTGTTAAAACTGATAAAATAATTGCTGTCTGTGGTTCTATGTGGGCTTTGGCAATGATATTGAAAAATAATAGCACGCAGCAACGTACTGGGGGGAAAAAAAGGATTATGAAGTAGTTCATTTTTGGAATCATGAATGAACTATTAACTATAAACAATTACGAACTATGAACAAACTAGTTAATTTTGAAATTTGTGAACTGAACTATTTCATGTAGAAAATAAAAATAACTGAATTGTAAAATTGGAGAGTGAAGGGGACAACGAGAGGATGAGGAGGGTGTAGGGGACAACGAGAGGATGAGGAGAGTGGGAGTAATGGGAGTGAGGTGATGAAGGCTGAGGAGAAGGTAAACTCTGGAGAAGTGGTGAGGTAGACGGGAGGAAATATAGGCCCTTCAAGGATAGGTTTCTGAGTGTATTTATTTTTTGTTTATTGACACTTACCTTGCAAGACAACACTGGGCATCACACTGGCCAGATTCAGGTAAGGATTAGAGGGCAAACGGACCTCTTTGGGTGGATCTCCCAGTAAAGAACCCTGACCATTGTTCACCTGTAAAAAGAAAACACTCATAGTTACAGCTCAGTGACACCATCCAGTCACATTGTCAGTGGATGAAATAATACCAAGCAACTTCTCACCATAGCGACACAAGGTTAGCAATGCTCTTGTAATGTAATGAACTAGGAGCTGAGGGAACCAGGGTCCTGCTATGTGCCAAATTAATTACACATAGCCTCCATTAAAAACACTTGGGGCTTGAGTGTACTCCCAAGAGTAGCTAAAAGTGATTACGTCTCTACACTAACTTCTTATGATGGTGTTTTAATAGACATGCCCAGTGTTTAAAACAGAGACAGGGTCTACGGGCAGCCAGACTCAGTCCAGGTGGGCACACAGGTGAGAATCTAAACAAACAAGCAGGCAGAGAATGGCATTGTGGGTAATACGTCCAGGGGAAATAAGATGGTGAAGGTTTGAATTATTCATGAGGTGCAGTGTACTGTTATAGGGGACATTTTGAGGACTTTTCACCATTCAAAATGTACAATGTTTGTTTTAAATGCTCTATTTCCATGACAACGATCATGGTTCATAATTCTGAAACCCATGGACATATTTTTTTACGATTTTGTAATAAATGCATCTTTCTATATATTATAATTTGTATAGCATTGGTTTTAATCAATCATAACTTTATAATCAGACTAAATTTGCTGCCCCCACCCTCTGGAACTCACTCCCACAACCTATCTGTGACTGCTTTGACCTCCCCACCTTCAAAAAACTGCTCAAGACTCACCTTTCTAAAACTGCTTTTAATGTTTCTTAATGTTTAATGTTTTTCTGATTGTTTATTGTTTTATTACTTGTTTTATTACTGATTTTACCTTCTGTACAGCGTCTTTGAGTGTCTTGAAAAGCGCTTTATAAATAAAATGTATTATTATTATTATTATTATTATTATTATTATTATTATTATTATTATTATTAAATTTGAGTAAATAAACACTCCTGCTCACCCACTACACCAGACTATAGTCTATATATATTTTATTTTTACTTGTACATATGCATTTATATATCCATCCATCCATCCATTTTCTTCCACAGGGACTCCCAGACTTCCTTCACCCCGGACACTTCCTCCAGCTCCTCCAAGGGGACCCCAAGGCGTTCCCAGGACAGCCGAGAGACATAGTCCCTCCAGCGTGTCCTGGGTCTTCCCCGGGGCCTTTATATAATTATGCCTTATTTGAAACCAGATTATTAACATTTATATTTTTGCTCTGTGTTATTATATTATATTGTGATGTGTGAGCTACTCTATCCAAATAATTTCCCTTGTGGACCAATAAAGTTTGTCTGTGTCTAAGTTTAAGTTATGTAAAATTATTAATACACTGTCAAACCATCTTGGCTGTTTTGGATGGGAAAAATACAATAAATAGCCAGCTCCTACATCACATAATACAAATATAAAGACTTAGTTGGTTGCATCTGTTTCCTGACACAATATTTTCTTTCCCCATAAAAATGTGTGCTTCTCCTGCCATTGAATTTAATCCAGGTCAACACCCGAGAGCCACAAAAATGTCCAGTGACAGCTCTACACCTGCTTTTTACACAGGCTGTTCTGTAGCTGCACAAAAGAGCCAAATGTTGTGGGAAAATCACTATTTCAGTCAGTCAATATTTTGGGGGATCAAAATCAAAAAGACAATGTTACTGTCATCAGGGGCGTCAGACTGTGGACTGTTTACTCATTCTCATGGACCCAATCTCGTGTCTTGTCTCATTTTGTGGAAAATGTGTGTTGTCTCATCCCTAAAACTTAATATATATATGTGACCCACCACACTTAAATCAGTCACATGACGGGCCAGGCGAATAAATTTGTGATTTTCGTTTTTTGCAAAACGTGGTAGTTGAAATCAGGAAGAAGCCACTCCATGTTTCAGATAACAGCACTGGTTGCTTTTGACAACGGGGCATGTGTAAATTAACATATCAGCTGTGAGCAGCTCATGAATATTTACGCTGCATTTGAAGAGGATAAGGACAGTGAAATTGAGAAAATACGTAACTTTGACTGTAAATGCTACAATGCTACGGAAGGAAAACTCTACTCAGGACACGTTTCTCCGGAGTTCATGTACTGAATGCGATCGGATTCTTTAGCTGCCGAAAGACCATGCATACGCGAATAATGATGTCTGCAGGAACACATTTCTCTTTCTTATGGGGTGAGTAAAGTGCTTCTAAACTTTGACACTACAGACTTTAGGACATGTTTAAATACGTCAGCTTTCGTGTGGTCATATTATTTCTGCATCAACTGGAGATATTTAGCTGAAAGCAGGGGGCTTGTGTCAACATTAGCATGATAATACTAGCCAAAACCTCCCATTACAGCTACTTTTGATTAGTGATGGGCGATTAATGTGAACAGAAACATCCAGAGTGTGTGTACATGTGTGTACGTATGTGTACAGGACTGAACCAGGACTAAACCAGGACTAAACCAAGGACTAAACCAAGGACTAAACCAAGGACTAAAACAGGACTAAACCAGAACTAAACCAGTAACAGTACTTTCTAATTCTGACCTGCCCTGTAGTCTATTGACATTACACTTCTAGGATTGGTTAGCTGAACAGTCAATAGCAACTATAGAAAACCTGTCATTGGTAACTACTATGCCCTTACCATGGTCCCGGGAGGCGCTGGCTGTCGCTCGGTGCAGCCTGATGAGGAAGAGGAGGATGTGGTGGTGGACACAGTGGGGGTGGTGGAGAGGGGGAGGTTTGGATCCCCCGTGGAGGCTCTGGTCTGCAGGTAAGGCATGACTCCCGCTGGGTTGTTGTGGCTGGACACTGGGGCAGCCTCTTGGCCCAGTTCTGTGGAGGACGGAACAGTTAGAGAAATCGCGCACTTACAAGGTCAAATACAAAGGAGTCGTTAAGTTTAACAAGTGGAATTAAGGTTACACTACCCTTCACCCTCATATTCAGAAATTCGGTTCATGGTTTGCAGTCACGTGAGTTAAAGCTGTAATATGTAACAATTAGTGAAGCAAGAGCAACTGTCATAAACCAAAGAGAGCAAAGGATCATGGTCTATGTAGTTTCCTCTGCTTCTTTTAACTATTGCCACGCCTTAACAATGAATTTAAGAAAAGACACTTGATTTTTGATGTATTGTGATGGCCCATGCTATTATCGAGAGACTTTTAACGATACAATATCTTGATATTTCGATTACTGTTACATCCCTAATAACAATTAGATGAACGTTTCTGATCCATAAGAGACACAGTAGCTCATGTAACACATTATGATATACTAGTAATTCCGAAAAGAGCAAAAAAAAAAAAATGATACTAAGATTCAAATTTCAAAGTAATTAAAATAGCAAAATTAGCAAACACTTATATACACGTAGAAATAAAAATACAAAAGAAAAAAAAACTCTGTAGGTTCATCTTTGTCATTGAATCATTTAAGGTGCATTGTGTAACTTTTCTGGTGGAGTCAAATGCTTTTTCTCTATGGAAATGTTATTGCTTTGTCTGGAATGTTTTACAGTACAGTATTAAACCTTTCTGTCTCCATGGAGACCAAACTAGGCCAAGTTACAGGTCAAAACTGTGGAGAGGCAACCCTACTCACAGTCAGAATGCCGTTTTATAGGTATTTTTGAGCTGTAAAACCACTTGTAACTGAATAAACAGTAAAAAGGTAGAGCTGTTTAAAGTCGCACCGTGAAATATTTCAGACAGAGCAATTACATCCCCATAGAAATAAGGTGACGAACCCCCGGCCAAAAAGTTACACTGAGCACATTTAAAATGTTATTTGTCTGTGTTTACTAATGTGTGCATACATACAGAACTCCCCCAGCATGATGTCTTTATACTTTCATAAGAAATATCAAAAAGGTAAACGCACAAATGTTAAACCTCGTCATTTCCTTGTCAACTATACACTATAATTTACTCTACTGCTCTAGAAATTTCAGCTTCTCCCATTTGCATGAAACATTATTGTTATAGTGATATGATGTCATCCGAAAGCTAGGAGTCATTATGCTAACTGCCGCTAACTGGAGGCTAACAGCTCTGCAATATCTCATAAATGCACCATCAGTCATCATTGTGTTTATTTATTTTCTTCAATCTCTCCATATTTCACTCACTGTGGGCTTTAATATACATGCATTTGTGCGTTCAGTCGTATAAAGTAGAATGTACAAGAAACAGAGAAATGCTGACCCAGAAGCGAACATGCACACTGATAAACAGCACTTATGTGGAATCCAATACTGTAGTGACAATCCAATACTGTAGTGACAAATGACTCCACGGGACACAAGAATCAGGGCTTAATCTGAACTATGCAGATAACAGGCTTTTGATGGTGATGTATGCATTACATACTGAGAGGTAGAACTGTTTTATCCACTGCTGGTTTCAGATGACACCACAACATCCTTAAGAACGACGATATTTCAAACAGAAGGGGGAAGCTGAAATGAATGAAGGTGAAATGTATATTCTTGTTGTAATACAGTGAGTTCTTTGCTCTAGTTACTAACATATACAATCAGGTTTAACATTTGTACTTACTGTATTTGAAAAATGCTACATAATCACTAAGGAAAACTGTCCATTTATCTCTGTCCTTGCTGGAGGGTGGCTGCTTGTTTTCTCACTCCCTTATCTACTGCTCTCTCTGTCTGCATGCCTTTCTCTTGTCTTTGTCCATATTTTGCCTATTGGAGTAGATTTTCTAATTCTAAATTATGGAATTGATAAGCTGGTCCCTCAACGCAATTGGCTTTTTTTTTCCCACAAAGAAATGTGGGTTCGGGAGAACTGACCGGAACTATTTACTATTTGGATATTTGACATCTTAATTGGCCTGGGGGATGTTTTCTGATCCATCGGAGAATTGGAATGCCTGCAGCGGACAAAGAGCCCCCACGCTGCTGGCTATCATTCTACACCACAGTGGAGCCGTTGAAGACCAGGGAAGGTCTACATCAGAAGGTGACACAGATTGAGGAACTGTACCTTTTCCAATCGGTGGAAACCCCACTGACGCTCGGATACTATCATGAATATGTTTGTGGAACTGTGCAAAACAAGCGACTCAGTCTACAATCATCTACGCACCAGGAGGGAGGACTGGAAGTTGCATGGCCCTGCTTGGTGACATGAAGTTGGGGACTTTGCAGTACCAGGCCTTTGACCAATTGCCCGTTCATCTGAGTTCTAAAGTGTATGGATTATGTGCATTTTTCCCTAATTAATTATTCTTCCGGAATCTCTGCGACAACGGGACCCTTTGTTTTTTTTTACTCTGTTCTCTCGCACTCAACAGTCCCAAGGATATAACATAAATTGGCTAGGACACGATGACATGTATTTATAAAAACACTGCCCTCTCACATAGTTTGTCAATAATATGACCTCAGTGTTTACCGTTCCACTGTATTACGTCATATGTGTTTGTGACTACTGTGATTGTATCTGCATTTTCTATTCTGTTTGTGTTCTTGTATCACTGAAGAGAGAGGTGGGACGTTAAGGTCCATGGGCCTGTCCTTTTCCAAGTCTTCTCGTTGTTTACAATGACAAATAAACGCTTCCACTCTTGCATCTTATCTGGGAGTATGAGATCATCACATTCTTGTTCTGAAAACCATCTATAGACCAACGATATTTCAAACAGATGGGGGAAGTTAATAAGGTGCTTTGTGTTACATTTTTTGTATGAAAAGGGCTTTATAAATATTGTTTGATTGATTGATTGATAAGGTTAAAATTAGGGATGCAAATTATCGGTAAATTCATTAACTAATAGTTGATTGACCTTATCGATCGATTAACGATTAACTGATAAGCGGCGTTTTTCACCTGAATTTTACTGTTTCAATAGGGTCTTTAAGAATATAAGCTATAGTAACATAACACTGAGTCAATAATATATCATAGTATTATTATATTGTATATTCCTCAATTACTTATTCCTTAGTAAAAAGCAGACAAATGTATTGATGCTGAATAACAAAATACAGTAATCCCTCGCTCTATCCATTTTTTTTTTTTTTTATAGTGTAACATTGTGTTCGGTCCTGATTGGCTAAGAGACTAGACCAGGACTGAACGTGGACTGGACCAGGTCTGAACCAGGTCTGGACCTGGACTGGACCTGGACTGGACCTGGACTGGACCGGGACTCGACAGGGTCTAGACCTGGACTAGACCAGGATTAAACCACCACGTGCCGCTGCTGTTAACCGCTAACCGCGGACACGCGGACCGCGCTGCGCCAAGCTCGACTCACAGCCGACTGCAGGCGCCAACGGCACTGCTCAGCAGCCCCGGGTGTACGCGCGAGGCGAGATCGAACCCGGAATGCGTGCCGCTGCTGCTGGTTTCGCCGCGGCCCGCGCCCCGAGCCGCAGGCCAGCCGTACACCCGGGGCTGCTGAGCAGTGCCGTTGGCGCCTGCGGTCGGCTGTGAGTCGAGCTTGGCACAGCACGGGTCCACGTGTCCGCGGTTAGCGGTTAATTACAATTAATGCATTTTGATCGACCAACGTCTTAATCGACAATTAACCGTTTATCGATTAATTGTTGACATCCCTAGTTAAAATGCAGATTTTTGTTGTAATACAGTGAGTTCTAAGGTATAATCAGAAATAATCAGTTTCAGCATTTGTGTTGTGTTTATCTTTTGGATATTTCATGGAAAAGTACAAGGTAATCAATACAGAAAATTGTCTCTTGCACCTTATCTGGGAGTATAAGATCATCACATTTTAAATCTGAAAACCATCTATAGAACAACAATATTTCAACACATGAGCCTGGCTAAAATTAATATGGTTAACAAGCTGATTTTTGTAATACATTGAATTCTTGGGTCAGTTACTACCATAAATAATCAGGTTCAACATCTGTACATGTACCTGTTTCTAATGAAATATTAAAATACAGAGTAATTAATAGGGAGAACTGCCTCTTGCACTTTATCTGAGAGCATGAGATCATCACATTCTAGATCTGAAAACCATCATTTATCTTAGTAGAAAACAGTTTAAAATAAATAACACATTTCTATACACTGGTTTGGTTTTATTTATTTCACTTGGTTAAAATAAGGCATAATGCATGATACCAAATAGTGTAATGGATGGTTACCCACCCCCCAAAAAAACAAAACATTAAAGTAAAATGGACTCTTGTGAGCTTTAAGCCATGTTATAACATTGTTACCTCATCAAAAGCATACACAGAGTTGTGTTTTGTTTCATTCACACAATAATGCAGGATTACTCAAACAATCCAGTATTATTAATCTGTCTAAGGCTACGTTTATACGGCAACGATCAAAACAGAAGACGCAAAAGTGGCGTCTCGTCTTCAATTTTTTATCCGCGTTTAGACGAGCGTTCTCAACAGGAAATGTTTGTGTATACGAAGACGCAAAAGTGGACGCAAAAGCCAGCGAAGGGAGGCTGGACTGAAAAAAACAAAAACAAAAACATCACAACAGCGTCAAGTTACATTTCTAACCACGACTGTACCGGAAAAGAGAAAGGTAAAACTTCAAAATAAAATGTACTAGTTGCGTTTTAAATCAGTTGTTAAAGGGACAGTGTGTAAGATTTTTACCCGTTAATTACTGAAATTGAAGATTCCCATTCAAAAATACATTGTTTTCCAAGCCTTTTCACTTCCATCATGAAATCAAAGTATTCTTTTGGACTTAGATATAGTCACATAAAAGGGGGATCTTCCCCATGCAGAGGCAGCCATTTTGAATACGAGAGCCGCAGAAGGACATTTGGGCTCCGCCTTCGCCTTCGGCAAGGCTCGTGGTTTTGGGTAAACAACACAAGCATGCTGCCGGATCAGACGTCGTAATGGATCTAACACGTGTTTTGGACTAAATTGTTTTACTGGATTTTATTCGCTGGATCCTTACGGACAAATTGAGAGCAAGTTTATGGTGAAATACAGAGTTTGACCTGTGCAAAGCATTCTAAGGTAAGCTAACCTCGTTTTGTGCTTTTCCGTATAAAAGCCCCATGTGCTCGGGGAGTGATTGTTGTGCAGGGAAATGAATTGCATAGTCAAAAAGAGGAGACTGTAAGGTTTCATTTGATGTGTAGAGTGTCATGGTACATGATCGGGAATGTGTGTTTTCATGAGAGAAAAAAAAACAAAAACGGGACCGCGTTTTATTTATACAGTAGCGGCTCGTGCGCAGGTACAAGAGCGCGCCCGGGTGACCCTCGAGGTCTGCCGTAGCTAAAACAGAAAGTGCAATAGCACCATCCACCTATGCGCCACAAATCCTATACACTGGGGCTTTAAGTTCCGCTCCAAACATTTCAGTGACTTGTATTTTTATTTACATGTTTTTGAATATTGTACTGAAAATAGTGACATTACAGGAGGATTACAGTGAATTAGAAAATGAAATACATTTGAAATACATTTGAAGTGCCTCATGCGGAAGTCGCTTGTCTTGGCGTCTGTGTGGCTGCGAGAGTGTGAGAAAGACTTGTACGGGAAGAAGAGAAAAGACCGTAGACGTGTGTGGGTGCGATTTATACAATTGTTGAAATGCCGCATCTATGTGACGTAAACGCGTACGCGACGAACTGCGTCTTGGGCAGTTTACACGGAGACGCTACAGCGGAGCGTATTTAACTTTTCCACTCTGGAGGGTGGTTTCAGATTTTTGCGTTTTTAGGCCCCAAAAACGCAGTCACCGTGTAAACGAAAGGCACTTCCGATAAAATATTTAGTCATTTTTACCTGTAAGCGTTCTCGTGTAAACAGGCCCTAAATCTCCAAAACTCAAAATGCTCAGATGAAGCTGTAGTTTTCAAGTTAACAGATCCTTTTACCTTTTGTTCCATAGAGATTTGCAATTCCAGTTTGAACTCATCCAAATGATCTAGTGAAGGTGGAAGGAGTTTAAGAACACAATGGAGAACTTCCTATATTGTGATATGACATCACAGTTGTTTTCTGTTTGAGAGAAGAACTAAATATGCATAAATATGCAGGGTTTGTCTGTTAAACATGTGTGAATGAAACAAAACACAACTCCAGGTATGTTTTTGAAGAGGATACAACATTATATAGATCAAAAATAGCGTAATATGGGCCCTTTAAATTAAATGAATAGAAGACCCTGATTTGTAAGTTACCCTTAAAATCAAAATTGTATTCGTTTTATGCTAACATATAAAGTAGAATGTACAAAAGACAGGGAATTGTGTGATGCAGAGAAGCCAAACCCAAAGCGAGCATGCACAATGATCAACAGCTCTAAAATGAAATCCAATATTCCAGTGACAAATGACTCAATGGAACACTACATAAGTTCTAATAAGTCTAAAGATAAAATCCCACTGTACTCTGAGAAGTCGTGTATTAAAGGGCCCATATTATGCTATTTTTTGATTTATGTTATAATGCTGTTTCCTTACCAAAAACATATCTGGAGTTGTGTGTTGTTTCATACACCTTCACTAGAATCATTTGGATAATTTAAGCACTGGAATTGCCTATCCTTACTGAATAAAAGGTAAAAAGGTACCTGTAACTACCACTATCAGCATTCTGAGCTTTGGAGGTGTAGACAAACTAAAAATGAAGGGTTACTCAAACATGAATGAAGCAAAATACAATTCTGGGTATATTTTTGACGAGGTAACAACATTCAAACATGTCTTAAAGGTCCCATGGCATGAAATTTTCACTTTCTGAGGTTTTTGAACGTTAATGTGAGCTCCCCTACCCTGTTTAGGCCCCCCCCAATGGCTAAAAGTTGCGAAATGTCTAAACTGAGCATTTGCGGTCCTTTTCTGTGTTAGAAAAAATCGGAGCTCAAACGGGCGATTCTGAACAAGGAAACTTATTGACGTCAGATCGAAAAATGCAGTTCCACCCCCCGTCTATGTCTCTACTCAGCGTCTCTGTATATCACGCCCAGAGAGTTTGGACTGCGGAGGAGCTACGCAATGCGAAATGCGTTTTTTTATTTGCCTGGAGGCACGTCCGAGTGTTTCTAGGCTCGGAAGTCCTTTACCCGACCCTCTGGACCTCTGAAACAGCAGTGGTTTAATTTTATTTTCTGTGGAAATGTGTTTATTTTTCAATGGAACACTTCTCATCTCCTCCTCCGCGCAAAAACGCAGAAGTGGGAGCCAGCCACAGCGCACAGCTGAAGAGGAGAGAGTGGAGAGTTTGGCCACGCCCCCACCCGCTACTATAGGCCATCTCTGTCCTCCTCATTTGCATTCAAGCAACAACGCCCAGAATGGACTGTTCCAGAGAGATATTTATGACTCTTTCTCATCTTATCTCTGTTTCTCATGCACTGAGTGTTGATTTTGAAGAAGGATTCATTTACAGTATTAGGGAACCATTAAGGAGCCATATAAAAGCATCAAGAAGTACCATGTCATGGGATCTTTAAAGCTCACAAGAGTTAATTTTGCATGCTAAGGGCCCTTTAAGAGGCATACTGTATAAATTAACACAAATGCAAACACCAGACTTGAGTTTTGTTGATCATTTGCATTTTAAACACGACTAATGCTTGTGGACATTTGAATTGTAAATGTGTTCTCTTATATTCTCTTGTGCTTATGAAGTGAAACAGAGTGTGTGGCTTCTATCACTCTAAAGGTCAATGGCCACTACAAACATGTTTTATAATAATTACTACTGAGCATAATATTATTTGAGTGTGACTCCACCATTTTAATTGGAATATTAAAGAGTTCACGGAGACAAGGTGATTTTACACAGTGTAAGAGATATTCCATATGTTTAGAAGTTCAGTGTGAAGAATGTAACAAAAACTCCAAGCTATAAGTAAAAGTGAATGTTTGAAGACAAAGTAATGAAGGTTAGAGCCCTTTTTGGTTCTTGTTTACAACTTCATGTGATTATGGTTTGAGTTAAAGCTCCTACAGTATATTTTGTTAGAATGTCTCCCTCCTAAAAAAAAAACAAAAATACCTGGTTTTGTTTTATTCACTCTAATCATCCTGATTTATTAGTCTTTCTCAAAATGCTCTGTTCCACTTTGTGATGTCATGAAGTGGGACTTTTCAAGATCATATTTACAATTCCAGGGCTGAAATTACCCAGATGATTTTAGTGAAGGAGTATGGAATTTAAAAGCACAGTGGAACACTTCCTGTATTACCACATGACATCACAAGGTGGAACAGAGTGTTTTCCGTTTAAGAGAAGAACACAGCCAAAATATGCAAGATTTGTCTGTTAAATATGAGAGAATGAAACAAAACTCCAGGTATGTTTTTGAGGAGGTAACGACATTAAAACATGGCTAAACGCTCACAAGAGTGTAATATAAGACAGTTTAAAGATCCCATGACATGGTACTTTTTGATGCTTTTATATGGCGCCTTAATGGTTCCCTAATACTGTAAATGAATCCTTCTTCAAAATCAAGACTCATGAACACAGTCAGAGTCATGAACACAGTCAGAGTCAAAAATATCTCTCTGAAACACTTTATTCTGGGCGTTGTTGCTTGAATGCAAATGAGGACAGAGACAGCCCAGTGCAGAGGGTGGGGGTGTGGCCAAACTCTCCGCTCTTTCCTCGTTTAGCGGTGCGTGGTGGAAGATATGAGACACTTTCCATTGAAAAATAAACACATTTCCACAGAAAATAAAATTAAACCACTGCTGTTTCAGAGGTTCGGAGGCTCGGATAAAGGACATCCGAGCCTGGAAACACTCTCACGTGCCTCCAGGCAAATAAAAAAATGCATCTCGCATTGCGTAGCTCGTTCGCGGTCCAAACTCTCTGGGCGTGATCCAGACCGGGGGTGGAACTGCATTTGCATTTTCCCCAAGTGTGACGTCAGAAAGTTCCCTTGTTCAGAATCGCCCGTTTGGGCTGTCTTTTTTTCAAACGCAGAAAAGGACCTCAAATGCTCAGTTTACACATTTCACAACTTTTAGCCATGGAAGGGCTAAACAGGGTAGGGGAGCCCACATTAACGCTCAAAAACCTCAGAAAGTGAAAATTTCATGCCATGGGACCTTTAACAGAAAAATTCCACCTGAATCCTCATCAGTCTTCCAATTCACTTTTATTATTCTTAACTATAGGCTATAATGTGGTGAACCATATCTACATATACTACAGAATATTCTCTCTCTTGTACAAATTATATATATACTCAACAAAAATATAAACGCAACACTTTTGTTTTTGCTCCCATTTTTCCTGAGATGGACCCAAAGATCCAAAATTCACTCCAGATACACAACACTACCATTTCTCTCAAACATTGTTCACAAATCTGTCCAAATGTGTGACAGCGAGCACCTCTGCCCCGCCGAGACAATCCACCCCACCTCACAGGTGCGCCACATCAAGATGCCGATCCGACATCATGACCAGTGCACAGGTGTGCCCCAGACTGCCCACAATAAAAGGACACCCCGAAATGTGCATTATTTTTGCTTCATTGGGGGTCTGGGGACTCAGAACCAGTCAGTATCTGGTGTGACCACCATTTGCCTCATGCAGTGCAACACATCTTCGCATAGAGTTTATCAGATTGTCAATTGTGGCCTGTGGAATGTTGGTCCACTCCTCTTCAATGGCTGTGCGAAGTTGCTGGATATTAGTGGGAGCTGGTACACGCTGTCGTATACGCCGGTCAAGCACATCCCAAACATGCTCAATGGGTGACATGTCCGGTGAGTATGCTGGCCATGCAAGAACTGGGACATTTTCAGCTTCCAAGAATTGTGTACAGATCCTTGCAACATGGGGCCGTGCATTATCTTGCTGAAACATGAGGTGATGTTCATGGATGTATGGCACAACAATGGGCCTCAGGATCTCATCACAGTATCTCTGTGCATTCAAAATGCCATCAATAAAATGCACGTGTGTTCTTCGTCCATAACAGCCTTTGAAGAGGAGTGGACCAACATTCCACAGGCCACAACTGACAATCTGATAAACTCTATGCGAAGAAGATGTGTTGCACTGCATGAGGCAAATGGTGGTCACACCAGATACTGACTGGTTCTGAGTCCCCAGACCCCCAATAAAGCAAAAAAAAATGCACATTTCGGGGTGGCCTTTTATTGTGGACAGTCTGGGGCGCACCTGTGCACTGGTCATGATGTCGGATCGGCATCTTGATGTGGCGCACCTGTGAGGTGGGGTGGATTGTCTCGGCGGGGCAGAGGTGCTCGCTGTCACACATTTGGACAGATTTGTGAACAATGTTTGAGAGAAATGGTAGTGTTGTGTATCTGGAGTGAATTTTGGATCTTTGGGTCCATCTCAGGAAAAATGGGAGCAAAAACAAAAGTGTTGCGTTTATATTTTTGTTGAGTGTAATAGCCAAATGCATTAAAGGGACAGTGTGTAAGATTTTTACCCGTTAATTACTGAAATTGAAGATACCCATTCAAAAATACAGTGTTTT
Source organism: Paratrypauchen microcephalus (assembly GCA_036785185.1). Classification (NCBI taxonomy): domain Eukaryota; kingdom Metazoa; phylum Chordata; class Actinopteri; order Gobiiformes; family Gobiidae; genus Paratrypauchen; species Paratrypauchen microcephalus. Next base: position 442,570 of record JAVJIX010000142.1, read on the forward strand.
CCAAGCCTTTTCACTTCCATCATGAAATCAAAGTATTCTTTTGGACTTAGATATAGTCACATAAAAGGGGGATCTTCCCCATGCAGAGGCAGCCATTTTGAATACGAGAGCTGCAGAAGGACATTTGGGCTCCGCCTTCGGCAAGGCTCGTGGTTTTGGGTAAACAACACAAGCATGCTGCCAGATCAGACGTCATAATGGATCTAACATGTGTTTTGGACTAAATTGTTTTACTGGATTTTATTCGCTGGATCCTTACGGACAAATTGAGAGCAAGTTTATGGTGAAACACAGAGTTTGACCTGTGCAAAGCATTCTAAGGTAAGCTAACCTTGTTTTGTGCTTTTCCGTATAAAAGCCCCATGTGCTCGGGGAGTGATTGTTGTGCAGGGAAATGAATTGCATATTCAAAAAGAGGAGACTGTAAGGTTTCATTTGATGTGTAGAGTGTCATGGTACATGATCGGGAATGTGTGTTTTCATGAGAAAAAAAAAAAAAAACGGGACCGCGTTTTATTTATACAGTAGTGGCGCGCGGCTCATGCGTGCGCCCGGGTGACCCTCGAGGTCTGCCATAGCTAAAACAGAAAGTGCAATAGCACCATCCACCTATGCGCCACGAATCCTACACACTGGGGCTTTAAAGAAAGTTGATTTTTCACACACATATTTTTTCCATGTCATATTCATCTCTCACATGTAGACTTTTCAAACACCATTCCAGTGTGCTGCTTGAGCCCCCCTGTGTCTCACCTGAAGGGGAGTCTCCCAGCAGCCCCTTCCCCAGAGACAGCAGCCCCGGAGGCCTCAGAGACAGGGCTTTGTGCATCAGCAGCTTGGAAGGGTCCCCGAGAAGACTGGAGACCTGATCACAGATACAAACAGAGAAGAAGTCATGATGAGCGAGAAATAATGGGCCAATAAATGTCATTATTTTGTTTGAAAGAATGCATTCTGTCTCTGCCATTTCCTCCTCAGCGCCATGGTCTTGGAATCATTTACAGAAAGATCTTAAATTGTAAACTCCAGAAGATTACGCTGTTTTCAGATCTGTTATAATGTTTCCTCATCAAAAACACACCTAGAGTTGAGGTTTGTTTCATTCACACATGTTTAACACACAAACCTGCATATTTAGTTCTTCTCACAAACAGAAAACACTCTGTTCCACCCAGTTTTTAAACTCCATACAAATTCACTAGAATTATTTGGATCATTTCAGCCATGGAATTACCCATTTCTGCTGTACAAAAAGGTAAAAGGTAGCAGCTAACTTGAAAACTACCACTTTATGACATCACAAGGTGGAACAGAGCATTTTGATTTTTTTGAGATTTAACAATCCAGGATTACTCAAACATGTGTGAATGAAACAAAACGCAACTCCATGTTTTTCAGGCGCTAATGGCATTATAACATGACTAAAACCTCACAAGAATCCACTTTGTGTAATATAGGACCTTTCAAGAACACTTTGATGACATTTACTTTGACATTTGTAATAAATAAATAAACGCACCAGAGACATTTAAACACAAAATATGCAAATGGAAAAAGGGTGCCGTTTTTTCACCTCAGGACCTCTTCTTACACAGAAATACGTAATTAGTTTGCATGATTCCTGGTTGTTTGGCTTCATTAGGGAGAGAAGAGAGGAGATTTGACTGTCGGGGCATGGACATGGGACCCTTGTGGCTAACCTATGCTAATGGAGGTTCACATATAGATATATACAGGTGCTTACAGAAGTCACGCGCTTGTCTTTGATGTGAAGAAGCTGCTGTTGGGCGAGCTGCATGTGTAACAGGTTCTGAAGGACCAGTCCATTCCCGATCATGGCGCTCTGAGAACGAAAAGAGAGATGCAAGTTTATTAGTGTGCTACAATTATATACTACAATAACTGAAAATCTGCATGACTTTAAAAGACTTAGAGCTTAGAGCTTTAGAGCTTAGAATCTGTATCTTGTTTAATAGAGATGGGACAAGACACATTTTCTATTAGACGAGACGTGTCATGAGATTCAGTCCACAGGAACGAGACTTTTAATGAAATGTTTATATTTTTTTAAAATAAAGAAACTGTGCCGTTCAATTCACAATTTTGGATTCACATTTTTTGATGTATTTAATTTAATCATTTTGGTGTCATAGCACTGCTTTTTGGTACTTCAGCTTTTCAAGAGGAGTTACTCAGCAAGGTTAACTGCATTTTTATCCAAGGCAAATGTAAAAATATAAGGAAAGAATCCTCACAAGATCAATCTTGTGGTATGAGATTTTGTCCCATCCCTATTGTTTAGAACAGTTGATGGGTTGAACTTTATCGACCCTTCTGACGAAAGATGTAGAAGGCATAGGAAACATGTCAAGATACTGTATGTAAGATCTAAAAGTCAGTGCAGGTCCTTACGTCACATGAATACAATAAAACGCCTTCTGAATTTTCCTACTTCACTTTTTTTAATGAAATTGGAATACTGCACTGTATCTATTCATGGGTTTTATGGGCATCATGTTGGGTACTTTTGATCACTCAAAAGATATCATATTTTGTTGTTTGTGAATTACTAGTCTAAATATAGACCTTAACTTTTCCCATTGGGTGTTTTTGAATTGGATTTCCTATGAATATTGGTTAATCTGCTTGTCTGTTGTTAATCAGTCATTAATTTTGGGAAGCCCTGTGTGGCTGTGATTTTGTACTATACAAAGTTAGACTGAAATTAAACCAGACTAACAAGTAAAAAAAAAACTACTCAACAAAACATGCAGTACTGAAGCCATTTTACCTTGAGTACATCCTCTTTAGCGGTGCAACAAAATGAATGGTTGTATGGCGTGGGTCTCACCTGGTGGGCTTTTCCCAGAGTGAGCAGTGCAGTGGTGAGGGGAGGTCTGAGGAACGGCAGGCTGCTGTGGTGACCAAACTTTCCTGGAAAACAAACACAATAGAAAAGCATAAATCGACAAGAACAACTTAAAGGCAAAGTAACGTTATTTTACAATCTGAGCCTTCTTTCGGTAATAAAACAAGTAGTTTTACTCACCCATAGCATTTTTCTGTCAATTGGAGCAGTATCGCAGAACTTATGTTGAGCCGTTCTGTTCTACTAATGATTCCGTATCTGTTAACATGGTGCTGTATCATTTGCTCGGGGCATTACTTTGCGGTCTCCAAATAACACAAACTTTAGCACTTTTCAAATCATAGAAGCCCGATGTCTTAATGAAAAATTTCGTTTGAAGCAAAAGTGGCCTGTAATCCGAGATTTAGCCATAGTTTCGAGTAGATGAGGACGCCAGTGCGCATGCGCGGACTGCTCCGGGGACCACAATGAAAACGCAAAGCTGAAAACTATGGATAAACCTCGGATTACAGGCCACTTTTGCTTCAAACGAAATTTTGAACTTCTATGATTTGAAAAGTGCTAAAGTTTGTGTTATTTGGAGACCGCAAAGTAATGCCCCGAATACAAATGCTAACAAATGCTAACAGAAACGCCACAACGTAACTTTCTTCAAACAGCTCCAAATGACACGAACGTGATATGGGTGAGTCAAACGACTTGTTTTATTACCGAAAGAAGGCTCAGATTGTAAAATAACGTTACTTTTCCTTAAAAGTACTGAGTTTCAAGGTTTTCAAGCTAAACTATAACTGTTAATATGAACGGTATAAAAAAATAGGAATAGTAACGTTTTTACAATCTGAACCTTATTTCATTAGTAAAACAGCGTCAGGTACTCACCCATAGCACTTTGGTGTCATTTGGAGCATGTCCAGAGAATTTGTAGTTTAGCGATATCCATAACGTGAGTGCTTGGTGCATATGGTGGTGGTCACCAAATAACACAAACTTTAGCACTTTTCAAATCACAGAAGCTCGATGTGTCAGTTTATAGTTTCGCTGGACTCAAAAGCCGCCTGAAACCCGATACCCAGCTATAGTTTCATTAAATTACGTCATCATCGAGGACAGTGCGCATGCGTGCATTCACAGCTGATTCGCAGATAAACAATGCTCTGAACTTTTCTGTTGCAAGTGAGACATGGCTGAAGATTCGGACTTTGAGACTGAAGAGGAGTTATTTGAGTATGATGGCCGTCCATATTGTTTTGAGTATACGGATGAGGAGGTATTACAAAGAAGGAAGCGGAGACAGTTTGAGGAGGAGCGCACCAGAGAAGAGCAAGCGAAGGCCCGTCTACGAAAAGACAATACCTGGTGGTGTTTATGTGGACATTGTGAGTGGGATTTGCAGCCAGGAGATGAACTTCTGGGTGATGATAACAGAAATCTGTGTCAACTCTGGAGGATATTCGTGCCATGATGAACCGTGAATGTAATAGAAACATTTTTTCGTGTTCCAAAGTTGAATTGGAGGAGCCAGCCAAAGCCTGCCGGACCACACGGGCAACTTTCATTTGAGTAAGTAGCCAACACACAATTATTGTTTGTTTGCATTGAATTGGTTTGTTATGCCTATATAGTCATGATGACGCAATCTAATGAAACTATAGCTGGGTATCGGGTTTCAGGCCGCAATATAGACTGACACATCGAGCTTCTGTGATTTGAAAAGTGCTAAAGTTTGTGTTATTTGGCTGACCGCAACCATATGCCCCGAGCACTCACGTTACGGATATCATCCATCCATCCATCCATTTTCTTCCGCTTATCCGGGGCCGGGTCGCGGGGGCAACAGTCTAAGCAGGGACCTCCAGACTTCCTTCACCCCGGACACTTCCTCCAGCTCCTCCGGGGGGACCCCAAGGCGTTCCCAGGCCAGCCGGGACAAATAGTCCCTCCAGCGTGTCCTGGGTCTTCCCCGGGGCCTCCTCCCGGTGGGACATGCCCGGAACACCTCCCGAGGGAGGCGTCCAGGAGGCATCCGGAACAGATGCCCGAGCCACCTCAGCTGGCTCCTCTCCACGTGGAGAAGCAGCGGCTCTACTCCGAGCTCCTCCCGTGTGACCAAGCTCCTCACCCTATCTCTAAGGGTGCACCCAGCCACTCTGCGGAGGAAACTCATTTCGGCCGCTTGTATCCGCGATCTCGTCCTTTCGGTCATTACCCAAAGCTCATGGCCATAGGTGAGGGTAGGAACGTAGATTGACCGGTAAATTGAGAGCTTCGCCTTTTGGCTCAGCTCCCTCTTCACCACAACGGTCCGGTACAACGACCGCATCACTGCCGACGCTGCACCAATCCGCCTGTCAATCTCACGCTCCATCCTCCCCTCACTCGTGAACAAGACCCCGAGATACTTGAACTCCTCCACTTGAGGCAAGGACTCTCCACCCACCCAGAGAGTATCAGTATTACGGATATCAGTAAACTACAAATTCTCCAGACATGCTCTAAACGACACCAAAGTACAATGACTGAGTACATGACATTGTTTTATTAACAAAATAAGGTTCAGATTGTAAAAACATTTCTATTCCTTTAAAGCTACAATTTGTGATTTGACTGGCTGCTGTTGTATTCTCACATACCACTAGTCTTGTCACAATAACAATTTCTGAAGCACGATATAAGAGAATTATTGCGATAAACGATAATATTGAAACCACTTTATACCACTGACATAAAGCAGGATAATGTCAGGAAATTTTTAACTATACTGTATCATGGGCTGCAAAAAATACAATTAACCAATAATTAGCAATTAGGGATGCAAATTATCGGTTAATTCATTAACTGATAGTTGATTGACCTTATCGGTCGATTAACGATTAACTGATAAGTGGCGTTTTTCACCTGAATTTGAGTGTTTCAATAGGGTCTTTAAGAATATAAGCTATAGTAACATAACACTGAGTCATAAATATATCATAGTATTATTATATTGTATATTCCTCAATTAATTATTCCTTAGTAAAAAGCAGACAAATGTATTGATGCTGAATAACAAAATACAGTAATCCCTCGCTCTATCCAATTTTTTTTTTTATAGTGTAAAATTTTTTTTATAGTGTAACATTGTGTTCTGTCCTGATTGGCTAAGAGACTAGACCAGGACTGAACGTGGACTGGACCAGGTCTGAACCAGGTCTGGACCTGGACTGGACCTGGACTGGACCGGGACTCGACCGGGTCTAGACCTGGACTAGACCAGGATTAAACCACTGGGGCGCGTGCTGGTTTCGCCGCGCCCCGCGCTCCGAGCCGCAGGCCGGCCGCGCGGGGCTCGGGGCTCGGGGCGCGGGGCTCGGGGCGCGGGTCGCGGCGAAACCGGCAGCAGCGGCACGCATTCCGGGTTAGATCTCGCCTCGTGCGTACACCCGGGGCTGCTAAGCAGTGCCGTTGGCGCCTGCGGTCGGCTGTGAGTCGATCTTGGCGCAGCGCGGTTGCCTTGTTTCATGACCACGCGGGTGCGCATGCCCGCGTGTCCGCGGTTAGCGGTTAATTACAATTAATGCATTTTGATCGACCAACGTCTTAATCGACAATTAACCGTTAATCGATTAATTGTTGACATCCCTATGAGCAATAGATGTTATTTATTCTACCCTCTACAACTCAAATTGTACGTTATTACATAAAATAGCAAAAATGTCACCACTATTGCAAATAAATTGTACACATGATAAATACTGAGATCCAAAATGTATTATTCCAGCTTTCATGTATTGAACGTTAAGTCTATATAGTAATTATCACAACAGGCCCACAGCTGCAGCTGTGTGGCCATTGCATGACGATGTCTGAGTGCGTAGGTCCTTAGGTACTGGTCATCGTTGCAGTCTGTCACTCGTGGGGCTCTATCACTCCAATACATTTGCTTCCCTATCCCAAACTTATGGTGAATATATATACACAGTATGTAATATATATATATATATATATATATATATATATATATATATATATACACACACATATATATACAGTATATATATATATATATATATATATATATATATATATATATATATATATATATATACACACACATATATATACAGTATATATATATATATATATATATATATATATATATATATACACACACACATATATATATATATATACAGTGAACCCTCGTTTATCGCGGGGGTTAGGTTCCAGAAATAGCCCGCAATAAGTGAAATCCGCGAAGTAGGACAATTTTATATTTTACAATTATTCTACATGTTTTAAGGCTGAAAACGCTTCACCAGACACATTATACACCTTTCTGAGACTGGTATTAACATTTTCTCACATTTTTCTCTTGTTTAAACACTCAAACTTTTGTAGATTTTCATTAAAATATATTAATAGTGGGGCGGGGGCACGTGACACGCGGGCACGTGCGCGCGGACACGTGCGCGCGGACACGTGCGTTTGTTTTGGTACCACATATCCATGCCATGTGCGAAAGTCGAGTGGAAAGCGACCTGGATATCATTTTGGGCAAGACTCAAGCCACTGCTAACAGTGCCAAACCGCTAACAGACGCCTCTGAGCACCACAAGACCAGGTAAGACCAACCTGCGCTCACAAGAGTTGGTTGCATTTCACCCCGGCTCCAAAATCAGACCGCTATCAATGCGTCGCCAATACTCCACAGCTCTCTAGGACGGGGTCGGGTTCATCCTCTCGTCCTCTCACGGGGAAGAGCCACTGTCTCCTCTGTGCGCGCGAGTGTCCTCTCCCCGCTGCGGCTCCCCCGGACGCCGCAGCGGGCCCGTCCATGTTGATTCTTGGAAGAGTCCATGTTGATTCTTGGCTCTTCCATGGTCCGGCTCGCACTCTCTTCCATGGCTCGTGCAAGTAAACAAAGGCCACACCCCCTGTCACCCAGGCGCTCTCGTGAAGGAAATCTGAGACTCTGTCCCTACCATCCCTGGTCTAGACCTGGTTTAGTCCTGGTTTAGACCTGGTTTAGTCCTGGTTTAGACCTGCTTTAGACCTGGTTTAGTCCTGGTCTAGTCTCTTAGCTAATCAGGGCGCAGGACAGAATGTTACACTGTAAAAAAAAAGTTACACTATAAAAAAAATTGAAAAAAAAAAAAAAAAAAAATTGGAAAAAAAAATCCGCGAAACAGCGAGGCCGCGAAGAGTGAACCGCGATACAGCGAGGGTTCACTGTATATATATATATATATATATACTGTATATATATGTGTGTGTATATATATATATATATATATATATATATAATATTAGGGGTGGTAGGGCTAACAAAATTCACGGTTCAGTTCGTATCACGGTTTAAGGGTCACGGTTTTCGGTTCTGTACGGTTCTTATTGGTTTCTTTCAAAATACACCTTATATCCATTTATCTTAATAATCCACAATAACAGGATATAACATTAAAAAGGTTATAAGATTATATAATAATCTAATGTAATATAAAATGTTAATACAATGTAATTATCACACAATCTGAATTTGACATGACTTTAAGCCCATTATTGGAACCATCTCCGATCTGGTGGCAGTAACTATGTTGAAAAAACCCAACCACTAGATATTGAAGAAACAGAAACAAAAGTACGTGTCTCGTATTAAACTTCTACCGGTGTGCGGGCCGCGCTCCGTCTGGAGCTGCGGACACCGCACATCAGCGAGCGACCGCGTGAGCTCAGCTCTTTCGCACGTGTAACGTGTAATGTGTATCACAGGGCAGGTTAAACTTTATAAAACATCTGTCCGTGCCTCACTTACCGACTTTTCAACACGCTCTCTCCTCCTGTTAGCTTCCCTGATAGCATAAACTCCCTCCTCAATGCCTCTGATTAGAGCGCATTTCGGCGGCGGCGTGGGAGGGGGGTGTCCGTGACTTTCCGCTTTTCCCCAGACACCGGACTTAAATGACACTGGTGCATCCTCTATGTCCTTGCCGCTATCTCCACTCTCACTTGCCATTTCTATCTAACTTTATTTACCGCACTCATTCATCTTACATACGAGGTTACATACGGGCATGCCAGAGGCAAGTATACATTGCGCATGCCCGGAACCGTCAGGTGCGCACCGAACGGTTCGTCGTGACAAGTGAACCGAACGGTTTGTCGGTTTTTCATGAACCGTGCCACCCCTAATATATATATACATATATGGGACCTGGGTTCGAATCCCCCCCGGCAATGTGCAAGCCAGTGTGGGTCCTTGGACAAGACCCTTCACTGTACTGCCCCCCAGGCGCCTGAAAGATGTGCTCCTGAAAGGATGGGTCAAATGCAGAGGAATAATTTCCCTACAGGGATAAATAAAGGATATTAAAAATTTAAATTAAATCAATACAAGAATGCTGGTTCCTGTGTCACCAACACAGCAAAAAGGTGAAATGCATTTGGGAACTTTTCAATATTTTTCTTAATTTTTGTGTATGGAGTTTAAAAACACAGTGGAGCACTTCCTGTATTACCACATGACATCATAAAGTTGAACAGAGTGTTTTCTTCAATTGCATTGCAAAATATAGGTTAATTTGCCACAATCACAAGCCAAATTTCAGATATCAGTATTCGCAGAAAAATTTATATCTGACAAGTCTTTTTTTAAAACAAACCATTAATCAAAGTTTGGGCTCAAGGAGGTACACTGTGAGAGCAAATCCAATGCCAATGCTATCTGTCATTTTGAGACAGGCACTACAGGGCACACCTTTACCAAACAAGAATACAGCAATCGATAAAGGCCTACAGGTCAAATGTTCTCAAAAAGCTAAAAATACATTTGTTGATGTTGTTGCAGTGTTGTTGATATATGATGTGTAGCAAAATGTATATACAGTAATCCCTCGTTTATCTGGGTTAGGTTCCAGAAATAACCCGTAATGAGTGAAATCCGTGAAGTAGGACAACTTTATATTTTACAATTATTATACATGTTTTAAAGGTCCCATGGCATGAAATTTTCACTTTCTGAGGTTTTTGAACGTTAATGTGAGCTCCCCTACCCTGTTTAGCCCCCCCCATGGTTAAAAGTTGCAAAATGTCTAAACTGAGCATTTGCGATCCTTTTCTGCGTTACAAAAAATCGGAGCTTTTGAATTTTGAACAAGGCACCTTATTGACGTCAGATCGAAAAAAGAAATGCAAATGCAGTTCCACCCCCGTCTGTCTGTACTCAGCGTCTCTGTAAATCACGCCCAGAGAGTTTGGACTGCGAATGCGCTAGGCAATGCGAAATGCGTTTTTTTATTTGCCTGGAGGCACGTCCGAGTGTTTTTAGGCTCGGAACAGCAGTGGTTTAATTTTATTTTCTGTGGAAATGTGTTTATTTTTCAATGGAACGCTTCAAATCTCTCCCCCCGTGCAAAAACACGGAAATGGATCAGCTGTGGGCTCTGACCTCTTTGGCCACACCCTCACCCTCTACTATTGGCCAGCTGTTTTCTCCTCATTTGCATTCAAGCAACAACGCCCAGAATAAAGAGTTTGAGAGAGATATTTATGACTCTTTCTCATCTTATCTCTGTTTCTCATGCACTGAGTGTTGATTTTGAAGAAGGATTCATTTACAGTATTAGGGAACCATTAAGGAGCCATATAAAAGCATCAAGAAGTACCATGTCATGGGATCTTTAAGGCTGTAAATGCCTTAAAACACTGGAATTAACGTTTTCTCACATTTCTCTCTCGTTTAAACACTCAAACTTTCGTAGATTTTCAACAAAATGTATTAATAGTGAAGCGTGGGGGCTCCGCCGGGAGCCCTGCCGGACGTGCGAGGGGAGCGGAGACATGAGTCACTGGATCCGCAGGAAGCACCGCGCTCATACAATGGCACTGCCACATCCCGGGACGCAACACGCATCAACCCCTTGGAGAAGTGCGCGTGGTCAAATCCGTGACAGAGCAGCACGACTGGCGCAAGGCCATGGCTGCGAGCACGAGATCGAACCGCGGCGCCCGAACCATGCCTCCCCCTCAGGACCGCGTCCTCGCAGCCCGAGCCACAAACCGAACACGCACAAACGAACGCAAGAGCCGCACGAAACCAGCAAAGAGCCACGGGAGTGATTTAATCCTGTTTAGACCTGGTCTAGTCCCGGTTTAGTCCAGGACCAGTCCAGGTTTAGACCTGGTTTAGGCCTGGTCTAGACCTGGTTTAGTTCTGGTCTAGATCTGGTTTAGTCCACGTTTAGTCCTGGTCTAGTCCTGGTCTAGTCCTGGTCTAGTCCCGGTCCCCCCTGCATCTATCACTCGGCAAAGGTCTACAGTCTCTTAGCCAATCAGGACGCAGAACACAGTGTTACAGAAGTGGTACTGTATTACACTTCTATGGGTATTAACTGCTAACATATAGCATAGATCACCATGTTACCTTTTGTTATTCTGACCTCTTTTAGAAGTTTTATCTACACCTCTACCCTCTACCTCAGTCACTCCACCATTACAATCGCCTTGCATTCCGCTAATGACATGCACGTCACATCAGGTTTATGAAGTTGTAGTCTATTGTTTTGTATAATATTTTTATATATTAATGGAGAATTAAAGTGCAGAATCCTCCTTACCGCTAAGCATACCACTAAGGGTTTGAATAGCGCTCGGGAGAGATCACTAAATTACTCAAACATGCATGGATGACATCTAAAACCTCTTCAGGCATGTTTTTGATGAGGGGAACATTATAACCTGGTAGAAAGCTCCAAGGTTGCATGCACTACCTTTGCAAAACACCAATAAGAGAATCAATTTGAAAATGTTTAATTTTAACACAAAGGCTGCAATTTAAAAAAAAAATCTGCTATTCTTATTCTGTTGACCCTGTTGTTTAGATCTGAAATATGATTATTGGATTGGTTTCCAGTTCATGGTTCAGTCTTTTTGTCAACTTTGAAGAAACAGATCACAATGTTCAAAATCACAACTAAATGTTTTTCTCAAATCGTTCAGCCCTAATGCATGTGTGCTCCATTATAATAAATGTAGCTAACCGTCATGGCTAATGAAAGCTAGCTTCCGGAGAGAAAGTTTAACATTTAATCAAGCTGCTAATTTTAGACTTTAATTGTGCGTGCGCTTCTTTAAGAGCTCCCCCCTCTCCACCGCTGTCACCACCATACTCCTCCATCGTAGCTGCTTCCTGTACTCATTTGTTCTGCTAATGTCGCTAGGTTTCATTTTAATACCTGATTAGCCATTCATCAAACAATGACGAGGTGATTGTGCCAAAGACTGAATCAGTGTGTAACCTGCGATGGACCTGGTGATTAGATAAGAACTCTGGAGCAGTGTCTGGGAGGATATCAGGGTTTAACTGAAACTGAGACTCAGGCAGGGTGAGATAACGAGAGGTAATAATGGGCAGTGGAAGAATAGGCTTTGGGTTTTATTAAAGGTGTACTATGTCACTTTTCTGTCTGGGGTTTCATAACCTGCTTTTCTCACCTTTGTGGTGTTATTGTTGTAAATGTTTCACAGTATGGCATTAAAACGATCTCTCATGCATTCAGACACAACACACTGTCATGTTACACAGTTACATATCACAGCTCTCAAGTCTCACGCTTTGAGAGTGTGACACGCATTTCAACGAGTTCACATGTTCACACGCCACACATGGTAAAGCTCACGCTGAAATTTTGTTAAAGCCCCAGTGTATAGGATTTGTGGCGCATAGGCGGATGGTGCTATTGCACTTTCTGTTTTAGCTACGGCAGACCTCGAGGGTCACCCGGGCGCACGAGCCGCGCGCCGCTACTGTATAAATAAAACGTGGTCCCGTTTTTTGTTTTTTTTTTCTCTCATGAAAACACACATTCCCGATCATGTACCATGACACTCTACACATCAAATGAAACCTTACAGTCTCCTCTTTTTGACTATGCAATTCATTTCCCTGCAAAACAATCACTCCCTGAGCACATGGGGCTTTTATACGGAAAAGCACAAAACGAGGTTAGCTTACCTTAGAATGCTTTGCACAGGTCAAACTCTGTATTTCACCATAAACTTGCTCTCAATTTGTCCGTAAGGATCCAGCGAATAAAATCCAGTAAAACAATTTAGTCCAAAACACGTGTTAGATCCATTACGACGTCTGATCCGGCAGTATGCTTGTGTTGTTTACCCAAAACCACGAGCCTTGCCGAAGGCGAAGGCGGAGCCCAAATGTCCTTCTGCGGCTCTCGTATTCAAAATGGCTGCCTCTGCATGGGGAAGATCCCCCTTTTATGTGACTATATCTAAGTCCAAAAGAATACTTTGATTTCATGATGGAAGTGAAAAGGCTTGGAAAACAATGTATTTTTGAATGGGTATCTTCAATTTCAGTAATTAACGGGTAAAAATCTTACACACTGTCCCTTTAAGCAATTCAATGAAACTCCAGCCACTGGTCACAGCGCTTCTGTGCCCAGAACATCGGTCTGTGTGGCTCAGAAGAGTTATCCAGGCACCACGCCCTTTTCAGCCAATCAGAAACTAGATTGTTCTGTTGTCGGGCAGACCATAGAGTCTAGTTTCAGCTAAGCGCGCGCTGCACTGTCAGTGATAACTGAAGGACGGCAACTGAACACGAGTGAGACAAACGAATGATGACAAAACGGTGAATGATAAAACAAAAATCCAACTCAGGACTGAGAACCATCAGGTAATAACTTCATTTATAACATTTATATAACTCTCATTAGTTGCCTTGTAGTTTTGCTCTTTAGACCAAAAAAAACCCCAAGACCCCCCCAAAAAAATCTCACTCCAACCAAACTTCAAAACTTGAGAGCCCTGTACATATTGTACCTTTAAGTATGAATGAATAGAGGAAAAACTCTCCCTGTTCTACACAGTAGTATTAAGGAAAGGGGTGGATAAGCTTGTCTATGTGGAGAGATAAGTTTAATGCCATACAATGGAATATTCCAGGCAAAACAATATCATCTCCATGGAGACAATAAGGTGGAGTACCCTCCATCAGAATTTAAAAAAATTAAAACTGTGCAACTTTAAACACAACCAGTTTCATTTATTTATGCTCAAAGGGTCACATAGGTTATTTCATTTTCCATTTACATGTGAGTTGGGGTGGTGGTGTGCCAAAGAATGATTTTCATGATTTTCTACAGGAAAGATTTCAATTTCAGTTTCATTGAAATTCACTAAATAACATTTAAAGACAGTAAAAAGCTATCTACAGTTACTTGAGCTACTTCTGAGATAGCTAATCCCTATGTTACATCTATAATATGACCAGTCCTTACCTCCTCTTTTGCCTGTGCTGTACGGTCTCATGAGGATCTGCAGGGCGGCTGGGTTGGTCATACTGGTCAACAGCTGGGCTATGTTCGGCTCTGGCAGCAGTCCTTTTCTGTTGCTCAGAATCTAGAGGAAAAATCACAAATTAAAATCACATATTAGAGCTGCAAGATTAATTGCAATCAAATCAAAATCACAATTAGCAAATTGTAATAGTCTGCCCCAAAAACAACAAAATCTCCTGTCTTATTCTACATGAAAACTCCTAACCCTGTAGTTTAGATCGATACAAATGTTCTGAAATGTCATTCTTCTTGTATTAGTTTGTCATTTCTTAGAAGTGTTTAAAATGTGAACTTTGAACAGAATTCTATTATTAAAACATAGTAAGGAACAAACGCTATAGGCTACCTCAAATTGCCCTTTTCAAATATCATATAGCAATTCAAATAGCATTGGTTTCCTCATATAGTTACCATTACACCGGTTTACATCATGAACACGTCTATAGTATCAGGAGAGAGGAAGAGGAAAGGGGGATGAGGAGCCGAGAGGAAGAGGCCAAACAAATAGGAAGCAGGCAGGAAAACGAATGCAGAAAGAGGATGTGAAATTAGATTGAATAAATAATGTTACACAGTTCCTCAGAACAGTATGTCTCGGAGGAGCGAGAGGGAGCGGACATTCATTTCAGATAAATTTCTACCATTAAAAAGCACCAGAGGAAACTCCACTACTGACTATGATAGAGCAATGATACGTTCGCCTGTGGAAATGTAGGCAAAGATGTAACAGTGATTATAATGTAATTCTGTTCATATTTTAGCTGCTCTGGCTGTCTTACATCAAATATACAGTAATTATAGGGTCAGATCATTAAAAACGTGGGGAGTCAACAGGGATGGATAAAGGGCTCTGTTGTCCTGGACCCCAGGGTCTTAGGGGGCCAAGAATTAAAATCTCTACCTATTAAAGGTCCCATGACATGGTACTTCTTGATGCTTTTATATGGCTCCTTAATGGTTCCCTAATACTGTAAATGAATCCTTCTTCAAAATCAACACTCAGTGCATGAGAAACAGAGATAAGATGAGAAAGAGTCATAAATATCTCTCTCAAACACTTTATTCTGGGCGTTGTTGCTTGAATGCAAATGAGGAGAAAAGAGCTGGCCTATAGTAGAGGGTGGGGGCGTGGCCAAACTCTCCGCTCTCGGCTCTGAGCGCTCAGTTGATCCATTTCCTTGTTTTTGCACGGGGGGAGAGATTTGAAGCGTTCCATTGAAAAATAAACACATTTCCACAGAAAATAAAATTAAACCACTGCTGTTCAAAGGTCCAGAGGCTCAGATAAAGGACTTCCGAGCCTAGAAACACTCGGACGTGCCTCCAGGCAAATAAAAAAACGCATTTCGCATTGCCTAGCGCATTCACAGTCCAAACTCTCTGGGCGTGATTTACAGAGACGCTGAGTACAGACAGACGGGGGTGGAACTGCATTTGCATTTCTTTTTTCAATCTGACGTCAATAAGCTGCCTTGTTCAAACTCGCCCGTTTGAGGTCCGATTTTTTGTAAAGCAGAAAAGGATCGCAAATGCTCAGTTTAGACATTTCGCAACTTTTAACCATGGGTGGGGGGGGCTAAACAGGGTAGGGGAGCTCACATTAACGTTCAAAAACCTCAGAAAGTGCCATGCCATGGGTCTGTTTAAAACATCCAATGATTTGTAATATTGGGCTGTACAATGAATTAATGTTTTGTTTTGAATGTTCCACTGTATGGCATTAATCTTAAATTAAGACAAGCAAGCAGAGAAAACGCCACTAGGTCAAGTTACAGATAAATCGGTGGAGAAGCAAGCCTTTTCACAGCAGGAATGCATGTTTTTCAAGGTACTTTTAAGCAATTAGATCACCTGTTTTGTAATAAATTATACATAGATAAGATTAATGTAATACTATGGGACATTTCTGGTCAAGCAGTAATATCTCCATGGAGACAAGCAGGTGGTGGATGTCGTACCAGCAACATTACACATTGGACCTTTGATTTGGAGTTTTATTGTAACAAAAAATGAACTAACGGTCTAGAATGCCAATATTTTGAATGTAATTTGCAGTGAGGAAATAGAAAAATCAATAGAAACTTCCAATAAATCAATACATGAGCACAAATGGGCACCTCCTTCATTGTAAAAGCCAATGCAGAGACTTAAAATTCACTTGTAATTGGATATTTTTAGCTTAAAGGTGCATGCACAACCTTTCTGGTGGAGGAGCTTCTACTTACTCGTCTCCATGGAGATGTTATTGCTTTGCCTCAAATGTTTCATGTTATGACATTAAGCATATCCATATCCAGCATTTATTCATTATAGGTGTTTCTATTGCTCAGAAATGCAGTAATTCCTTCCTTCCTTCCATTCTAGACAAAGCAGTAACATTTCCATGGAAACAAGCAGGTGGTGAAACCTTCGCTAGAAATGTTACACTGTGTGCCTTTAAAGTTAAAAGGCATTATATAGAGCAGGGAAACATATGGGTTGCATAACTTGGCGCAGCGTTAGAGACACCCCATGTTTCTGCAGGAAATTTAGCATAAAATACTTTTAGGCACAACCTTTGAGGTATTTAGGCGTGAATTCTTGGTTCACTTTAAAGAGGGAGTATTGTGCAACTATCAACTTTTTGGAGCTTTCTACCATGTTATAATGTTGTTCCCTCAGCAAAAACATGCTGAAAAGGTTTTAATTGTCATCAGTGTATGGTTGAGTAATCTAGTGATCTCTCCCAGGTCCTGTTCAGACTCTCCTTACGGTTATCTGTAAGATTCTGTCCAATGCTCCACCCACAAGCCTACGTCATCCATGCTCCCACAAGACAATTCAGTCCATAAATATACAAAAGCATGATACAAAACAATTCACTACAATTTCACAAAGCTGATGTGATGTGCAGTAGTGTCATTAGCTGAATGCATGTCAGCTGTGTTCCACAGCATGGCCATGAACATATGAATCTCCATGGAGACTTGCAAGCCAAATTACAGGTTAGATTTGTGGAGAGGCAACCACATTCACAGTAAGAATGGATGTTTTTTAAAGATGTTTTTAAGCAATAAATAACCCCTGTAGTTGAATAAATGCAAGACAGATTAAGATAAGATAAGACTTTATTGATCTCACACAGGAGAAATGTACTTGCCACAGTAGCTCCAGGACAGTTTGAAAACAAGAAAGAAAAGTGCATGCAGGCAAGAATGGGATAATGTAAGTAAGTAAGTAAGTAATAATAATAATACAAACATTAACAAGGAGAGCATGGAAAAGAGGATATTGCACATCTGGCCTATATGTTAGAATTATACAGTCTGATAGCGGTGGGGATGAAGGATCTGCGGTGCAAGAAGGAGCTTCTTGCACTGGGGGTGCCTCAGTCGGCTGCTTAGTTTAATACAATACAGTGGGCAATTTAAACTACAAAGAGACAAACAGAAATGTTACACAGTGCGCCTTTAATACCACATAGAAGTGTAATACTCCCTCTTCTTTTGAAGTTTAAGATGAACTGTGTAGCTTCTGGTGGAGGGTCCACCATCTGCTTTTCTCCATAGAGATGTTATTTCTTTGTCTGAAATATGTGACGCACCACGGACTTTGAGGGCACAACTCGGGATTAGGCAATCTTAGATACAAGCGTTTTACAACCTTTTACCAAATTTGATCAAAATGTGTGATTTTCGTTTTTTTGCAGAATGTGCTAGTTGAGATCATGAAGAACCCACTCCATGTTTCAGATAACAGCATTGGCTGCTTAAAAAGCATACATTTTGTCTGTGAAACAGGCTTATTTTTTGGTAAGAATCGAGGTGTGTCTAAATTACCATCCTACCGCTGCGGACCAATCATGTGACATTTGTGCTCTTTTGTTTACTTTTTCCGCCTATCAGCTGTGCTCAGCTCCTGAATATGTAGCTGCATTCCATAGGCTGCATTTGCGTCTGTAACTTAAAAATCCTTAACTTTGACTGTAAATGCTACATAAGGAAATGCTGTAAACACTCTCTTCGGGACATATGGCATGGAGTTCTCTGGAGCTCTCCGGAGCTCATGTGCAGAATGCGATCGGATATTTTACTGGGGAATAGAGGGCGGATATGTGATCCACGGACAACAAGGTAAGTAACAAGAGGTAAGTAAGTGTCAGAACACGTGTACTTTATAGACTTTAGGACATGTTTAAATACTAATTCAGCTTTCGTGTGGTGATCATATTGCGCTGTGGTCTGTGCGGGACAGGGCTCTCAACTTTCGAGCGGGGTCGTGCGTGTGACTGCGTAATTTCCGGGGGGAGGGGTTGCGAGTGACTTTTTTTTTTCTGCGAGGAGCGGGGGGAGGGAGGGAGGGGGACGAATGGCGCTGAAACCGCGTGGTGCCTGACCAGATTTCTGGGCACAGAAGCGCTGCGCTTGAATTGCATAACTAAATTTCAGCGTGAGAAATACCATGTGTTGCGTGTGAACACGTCAAATTGCGTGTGTCACACTCTCAATGCGTGAGACTTGAGAGCCCTGGTGCGGGACCACGCTGTGCGGATCTCCATTCACAATGTGGCTAAGCTAATGCTAACGCTAGCATTGAAACAATGCGATCAGCGCGAACAAGAAGCGTGTCTTTAGGTTAATTTCCACTCTATTTTTGTTTATATAAAAGCCGAATGTTTTGCCATAGGCTATAGCGGTAGAGTAATACTTTATTTTGATTCAATTTGACCCGTTTTGGTACTTTTGTAACTTTTTTGACTCGGCGCTTATAAAGCCATGAGGGTTTGAATGGAAGTTCTTATGGGACGCGTAGCATCTGAACCTTAAATGTTTTCTTTTTGTAACTTTCTTTGAATGAATTAGGCTGCAATGCCAATACTAATTGATTTATTTAATAGAACTTTGAAAGTGCACTTTACTTTGTTTTTGGAATTAAAGCTAGCTTATTGAAATTATTGAATTGTTATTAAAGTCCATTTTGATGTGACCAAAAGTTTATTTATAGGTAGATATATATGGCATGTATTTATTTATTGTTATTTATTTATTTAAAGCATAGTATATTATAAATGGGCGAGATGCGAGAACAAGGCTCTGTTGGATATATATATATATATATATATATATATATATATATATATATATATATATATATATATATATATATAAAATGCTATATTATGTGCAACACGAAATTCATTTGAGCAGTATTACCTTCTGTGAAATACTCCTTAAATACCTGTACCTTGGTATTTTATTACATATTTTATTACTTTTTTTAAAATTATTATATTGGTTACTTTACTATGCTATTAGTACTTCCTGACTATAAGTAAATTTTGTAGTAAACTTTGACTTAACATATTATCCTGTGTATTATTAAATTATTGAATGATTCTGACCTGCCTGGACATTAACACCACATCACAGTGATAGTCATGATGGGGGAGGGCTCAGCTTAATGTCATGCAAATTAGGCAAGGAGGACTGAAGAGAGCAAAACTTTGAGAGGCTGTTTTGAGGGCTTTCGAAAATCTGCTATGCCTGCTTTCAAATAGCGACAACTTCTTTAAATATGGTCAGATTTTCACATGTAAGACATCATTGGAAAGCTTAGAACCTGTACTTTCAGAATCTGTGAATAACTCAAAACGCCTCCGGGACTTGGTATTGGTTTAGCCGTGGTTGGACACATATTTCACAGTTTGACATTACTGTATCCTTAGAGACCAAATCAGGCAAGTTAAAGGTCAGATCTGTGGAGGATCGGCTCACAGTCAGAATGCCTGTTTTTCTAGGTATTTATGAGCTATAAAACTGCCTGTAATTGAATAAATATAAGGTAGAGCTGTTTAAAGTCATATTGTGGAACATTCGAAGTGTAGTCTCCCTGTTTCTATGCATAGAAACAAGGAGGTGACAGGCCCCTAACCGAAACGTTAGGGGCCTCCTTTCCAGGCATCCCTGCATTCGTGGAAATCCTTTTTTACAATATGTAGCCAACAGATTTCTCCCGTCTGTTTAAAACTCACTTGGAGGCACATCCTCAAATAAAAATTAATTACTCATTACGCTGTGTAAATTTAATTCTGCAGCACACTGCAATGGCAGGGTATTAAAGTTGAGTTGGTTGAGCCTCTCCTCTGACAGGAGCAGACTGGTCCTTGGTAAATGGCCAAAAGACATGGCTATATAAAATACATTGGTGTCTTTGTGATACCGCGTGGTTTTCCAGCCGTAAGTATGACTCCAGTATGACTCTGGGTCTGCTCGGACTTGTATTCTCACTGTCACAATGTGAAGATGGAGAGCTTTGATGAGGGGAGAGAGAGGATTTGACAGACGTACGTCTAGTCTGAGTGTGCACAGAGCTGCTGTAGCTGTATTTTTAGTACAGAATAATGTTCATAGTAAATCCATGTTGCCATAGTGATGGTGGGAAAAAGAGTTGTCATTCTGTGTCATCAACATTCCCCGGGGGTGTGATGCTAACTGCAGGCACTGCTCTGTCTGAAGTTCTGTTACTCAAGATAGACGTTAATCTGCGTTTTATTTGAACATAATCTGACCAGAAAGAAGTGATTTAGCTGGAACTACAACAAGTGAGCTGATTTGTGCTCTTAAATAACACACATCTCACACACATGACATTACAGTCACAAGCTACTTAGCACTAGCCAACAGTTTTTCAGTTAGTCACTGTCACCTTTTGGTTGAAAATCAAACACTGAAATCCACCTCTTTCTGTTTCCTACTCGTCATTTTGCTGCAGCCCATTCTCCTGAATGATGAATGAATGAACAAAATAAAACACTAATGCATTTATAACCTCTTATACAATAGTTAGGCTGCAAAGTTCTGCTAATTCTTAATCCAATCTGCCATATAATGCACAGGCAAAACAAAGCTAAGATATTGTAAATATATAGAATGCTAAAGTACACTGTAATATCATGTCTTTGTAATAACCTTCACTTTTTATACATTGTTTCCTTGAGCAAAGCACCCCAGAAAGAAAGATTATATAGAAAT
Source organism: Paratrypauchen microcephalus (assembly GCA_036785185.1). Lineage (NCBI taxonomy): Eukaryota > Metazoa > Chordata > Actinopteri > Gobiiformes > Gobiidae > Paratrypauchen > Paratrypauchen microcephalus. Next base: position 463,788 of record JAVJIX010000142.1, read on the forward strand.
AATACCATTATCTATGAATTACTGGATGGCTATTAAAATGACTAGAACTGTTCTTCTTCACCTCGCTATGAACCAAACATTTTGATTACCTGGGTGAGAAACACAGTGCAAACGGAACACTGCTTAGTGGTTAAAGTACATACTGTTGTTTTGATGTTTGTGATGATCTGATACTGATTAGTCCTTCTCTCTAATCGTCTCTGATCTAATTATTACTCTGATTACTTTGAATATAAGTTACTGCTATACTATACGTTAAAAAAGTTGGTGTTCCCTTATAGCACAGTTCTCCTTAAAGCCCCAGTGTGTAGGATTCGTGGTGCATAGGTGGATGGTGCTATTGCCACTTTCTGTTTTAGCTACGGCAGACCTCGAGGGTCACCCGGGCGCGAGCCGCGCCGCTACTGTATAAATAAAACGTGGTCCCGTTTTTTTTTTTTTTTTTAATTTTCTCATGAAAACACACATTCCCGATCATGTACCATGACACTCTACACATCAAATGAAACCTTACAGTCTCCTCTTTTTGACTATGCAATTCATTTCCCTGCACAACAATCACTCCCCGAGCACATGGGGCTTTTATACGGAAAAGCACAAAACGAGGTTAGCTTACCTTAGAATGCTTTGCACAGGTCAAACTCTGTATTTCACCATAAACTTGCTCTCAATTTGTCCGTAAGGATCCAGCAAATAAAATCCAGTAAAACAATTTAGTCCAAAACACGTGTTAGATCCATTACGACGTCTGATCCGGCAGCATGCTTGTGTTGTTTACCCAAAACCACGAGCCTTGCTGAAGGCGAAGGCGGAGCCCAAATGTCCTTCTGCGGCTCTCGTATTCAAAATGGCTGCCTCTGCATGGGGAAGATCCCCCTTTTATGTGACTATATCTAAGTCCAAAAGAATACTTTGATTTCATGATGGAAGTGAAAAGGCTTGGAAAACAATGTATTTTTGAATGGGTATCTTCAATTTCAGTAATTAACGGGTAAAAATCTTACACACTGTCCCTTTAAACGAATAGGTTATTTGTATTATTTTGGTTCACAGTTATATGACTCTGATACCAAAAGATGACATCCCATATTATTTATTTATTATTTTTGTGTGTTTTATGACACACTTCTATGAATTACACACATTTTTTGGCATGTAAAAAGTAATTAAAGGCTACAAGGGCAAGAAACTCTAATCTAATTACTACATTTTCATTTCTAGTTCCATTACTGCATTATTAAGAAAATAATCTGATTACAGTAAGATTTAATTTGTAACTTGATATTGCCCCAAACCTTTGAGTTCTGACATTTCATAGAGCACAGTGGAACAAGGAAATGGATTTTGGCTCATACAAAACATTAATGCACCAAGACTTACAATTTTTGACAAAATGTGCATAAGATATTCTGTAACAAGAATATATGAATAACTGAATTGTTGACAAAAACATCAGCGAGAACCTTATAATTTTAAGTGGACAAACGCATTAATACAAGGCACTCCTAAAATAGCCACCTGTAGTGTTTTGCCACACACTAACTCTATTCTGAGTGGAGCTCCAGCTGGACTTGCTTCCTGCTTGTCACTCCCCATAAGCAGAGCTCTATGATGGGGACAGAGTGAGTTTGATGGGCCCCTGACAGCCACAGTCTCTGGTAAAATCTCTCTCCCTGCGTCCTCGGGGCCACTGTCAAACAAAAACGGACAGCGCTGACAGCAACGGCGCTCCAAAAAATGTCAGTGTGCATTCGTCCTCTTGGCTACGGGCTCCAAATGTACGCTACACGCCCACACGGTAACGCACACACACATGCCAGGGAGGTAAGCTGCGAAAGAGGGAAGGCGAGAACTATCGGAGAGGGGGAGGATGGAGAGAGAGAGAGAGGAGAGGAGGAGGAGAAGAGGCCATCTGGTCCTTAGTGTTCACGCTTGCTTTGGATGATAAGTGTAAAATTTGGGAAAGTGCGGTGGAGAGGTGCAGGTAGAGCAGGTTCTGATGTGGCTCTGATTTTGGTTATTGCACAGTTCACTTCAAAGTAGGCTAGGTAATAAATTAAAGGGCCCATACCTAGAATTGGCAATCTCCACAGAACTAAAGGTAAAAAGCTGTCAACATGAAAACTGCCGCAGTTTGAGATTTGTGAATACAGACTAATAATAAAATATTAGTCTGAGTGCATTATAACACGGCTTAAAGGGACAGTGTGTAAGATTCGTGGCGCATAGATGGATAGTGGCTATGGCACTTCCTGTTTTAGCTACGGCAAACCTCGAGGGTCACCCGGACGCGCCGTAGCGGACAGCTCGCATACCTGCACGCGCACCCGCCGCGCACCCGGCCGACTACAACGGTATTAATAAAACACGGTCCTGTTCACTGTTTTTTTTCTTTTCTCATGAAAACACACATTCCCGATCGTGTACCATGACACTCTACACATCAAATGAAACCTTACAGTCTCCTCTTTTTGACTATGCAATTCAATTCCCGGCACAACAATCACTCCCTGAGCACATGGGGCTTTTATACGAAAAAGCACAAAACGATGTTTGTTACTTTGCTTACCTTGAAGGCTCTGGACAGGTCAAACTCTGTATTTCACCATAAACTTGGTCTCTATCTGTCCGTAAGGATCCAGCGAATAAAATCCAGTAAAACAATTTAGTCCAAAACACGTGTTAGATCCATTACGACGTCTGATCCAGCAGCATGCTTGTGTTGTTTACCCAAAACCACAAGCCTCCCCCCACCCCACCCGCACCTCTCTCCCTCTCTCCTTCTCTCTTGTGCAGCGCACGCCGAGCTCTCCGCCTGCTTTGCCTCCGGTGCTACCACGAGCCTTGCCGAAGGCGAAGGCGGAGCCCAAATGTCCTTCTGCGGCTCTCGTATTCAAAATGGCTGCCTCTGCATGGGGAAGATCCCCCTTTTATGTGACTATATCTAAGTCCAAAAGAATACTTTGATTTCATGATGGAAGTGAAAAGGCTTGGAAAACAATGTATTTTTGAATGGGTATCTTCAATTTCGGTAATTAACGGGTAAAACTCTTACACACTGTCCCTTTAAATCTCTCACAAGTCCATTTTGCACAGTAAAGGACCTTTAATAAAAACTAATAAACTAAATTAAACAGTGCTACTTTCTTTCTTTTTTTTATTACAGGTGGTTTTATAGTTCAACAATACCTACAGGCATTCTGACTGTGAGCAGCAGTTACATGTCAAATAAAAATGTGCTCCTCACCTTCCACGGTGGTTGGTCTCTCCCACTCTCACCCAGCTCGGGTCCTCTACCAGAGGCCTGGGAGCTTGAGAGTTCTGCGCAGTATCTTTGCTGTTCCTAATACTGCACTTTTCTGGACTGAGATGTTTGATGTTTTTCCTGGGATGTGCTGTAAACACTCCTCCAGTTATATGGATTCCAACAGATCGTTGTTCTTGCATCTGGGCGAGGTGCGAGAACAAGGCTCTGTCGGAATGCATATATGACATTATATTCTGCATTGCAATACCTGAGATCTTTTATTTCTACCATGAACACATCATAGAAACTGGTAACCCTGTCTGATAACTTTATTTCTTTTTAAGCTTTCTTCAGTGATTCCATTTTCCAGCCTGTGTCCGTGTCTTTCTTTTATTTTTCTTACAGGCTGTGTTTATGCAAATGCCAGGCTGTTCAGTATTTGAAGTTAGTGAGCAAAGAATACAAATGGACTTCTATAACTGAACTGAAATGGGTTCCTCGGGCTGTGTCTGCCCTAGGTCAAACCAAGAGTTAAATTTGTCAAACGAGTGGACAAATCTTCACACTGAAACAAAGAAAAGATAGGCATGTCTGGACTTAAGAGTAAAGGTGCACTGCGTAACTTTTTGGTTTGGGGTCCATCACCTGCTTGTTTCTATGGATATGTCATTACTCTGCCTGGAATGTTCCACAGTATGACATTAAACAGCCATACTTTTACATCTATAGCTCAAAAATACAGAGAAAAACCTGTAACTTGCAAGATACATAATGCACCTTTAAAAACACAAAATCTCCATCTGGGTTTGTCACTATATTCAAATGTTATCATTCTGATCATTTTGGAGTATTGTGCATATTATAGTAATGTGATATGCATAATGATGACAAATAACCAAATAAATACTTACTGATATATTTCTTTGTTTTTAGATAAAACAAATAGAATAAAAACTGATGGATACATTATGCAATAAGGTCAATACAAAACTGTTTCCATGGAGATTATTGCTTTTCCTGGAATAGTAGACAGTATGGGATTAACCTATCTTGCATTTATTAAATTATAGGTGTTTCCATTGCTAAAGAAACTACTTACATAACATACTGTGCTTGGGATCACCTCTCCAGAGATCTGGTCTGTAACCTGACTGATGTTGGTTACAGTCTACTGTAACCTGTAACCTACTGTCTGAATAAAGAGTTTTTTAAAAATGTATTATTATTATCGTAGTGGTACAGTGGTACCTCACCTTACGAAAGACCCAACAAACGAAAATGTCAAGTTACAAAACGCCTTCACGTTAAATTTTGGTCTCTTTCTTCAAGTTTCGTAACTTGAAGAAAATTCAAGTTACGAAACCTCAGGACTCAGACTGAATTTAAACTTTTCTCACATTTGTCTCTCGTTTAAACACTCAAACTTTCATAGATTTTCAACAAAATTATTAATAGTGAAGTGTGGGGAGATGGGGGAGGGGGGCAGCATGACCCGGCGCGGAGCTGACAGCAGGTCTAGACCTGGACTAAACCAGGACTAAACCTGGACTAAACCAGGACTAGACCAGGTGCATTAAAGCGCCGCGCGCGGGTCTATTTCCTGGTTTCGTTTCGAGTCACGGCTGAGGCGAGCAGAGAGGGGGACCGCACGCAGTCTGAGCGCACGAACGAACGCATGCAAGAGCCGTGGTGGTCTAGACCTTGCCTAGACCAGGTCTAGAGGAGGTCTAGAGGAGGCACGGTTTGAGCATGGGTCTCGTTCATGCACTCAGACTGCGTGCGGTCCCCCTCGCTGCTCGCCTCAGCCGTGACTCGAAACGAAACCAGGAAATAGACCGCGCGCGGCGCTTTAATGCACCTGGTCCAGTCCTGGTCTAGTCCTGGTTTAGTCCAGGTTTAGTCCACGTTTAGTCCTGGGTCTACAGTCTCTACGCAGAACACAATGTTACACTATAAAAAAAGTTACACTATAAAAAAAAAACTTGGATTGGGGCCTTGGAACGAATCAGGCTTTTTCCATTGAAATAGCTACTCAACTTACAAAAAATTCACGTTACGAAACCACTTCTGGAACGAATTAATTTCGTAAGGTGAGGTACCACTGTATCTGTATTGAGTACTGAGTCTATATTTGAAATTTTAGTATTGAGGCAACACTAACAAACTGTCATACACTGCCAGTCAAACTCAGTGGGCCCCAAATGAATCCCTGTACAATGCTGCATATTCACATGCATGCCTTCTATGTAAATCCCTATGAGTGTATGACTGTCATTCTGTGTACCGCGGTTTATTCTGGGCACAGGGGCGACAAGGAGCCCAATCAGTCCATACAACTATAATTATCACATCAGCGCTTGTATGGCTCTGCACGAGTGAGTGGGAGGGACACCACAGCTACATTCACTATCCCAGCACAAGCTGTACATGTATGTGCACCATGTCAAGGCCCTGCAGCTCAGAGCAGAGAGAGTGAGAGTGTGGAGGAGAGGAGTGCTACAATTACAGAGCCACTGCAGGTCTGCCTCAGGGTAGAGTCTGATAAGGTGAGAAATGCAAGCTATAGGTAAGGCCCTAAGAAATAGTTAAAGGGTCAGATGCTGCATGTGCTGGTTTGGAGATATCGTCCAGTTGTAAATAATAAATAACATGTGTGAGGCAATGTAAAACTGCTACTAGAAGAGTGTGGGTGCGAGAATATTCTGTCAAAGCCACAGTATATAACTTTATGGCACACACACACTCACACACATACTAACATGATAAAATACATAAAAGTGCACATAGTAAAAAGTGAGGCTGTATACAGGCGAACCAGTTGAGAAAGCACCATCAGAGGAGCCATCTACACCAAGAGCAGAGAGCCGTCCACCGCCACCAGGACCCACCACAGGGCCCAGGGGAGAGATGAGGCCCAAGCACCATCCCCCCACCAGGACACAGGGCCCAGGGGAAGAGGCCCAAGCACCATCCTTCCACCAGGACACAGGTCCCAGGGAAAGAGGCCCAAGCACCATCCTTCCACCAGGATACAGGACCCAGGAGAGAGATGAGGCCCAAGCACCATCCTTCCACCAGGATACAGGACCCAGGAGAGAGATGAGGCCCAAGCACCATCCTTCCACCAGGACACAGGGCCCAGGGGAAGAGGCCCAAGCACCATCCCTCCACCAGGATACAGGGCCCAGGAGAGAGATGAGGCCCAAGCACCATCCTTCCACCAGGACACAGGGCCCAGGGGAGAGACGAGGCCCAAGCACCATCCTTCCACCAGGACACAGGGCCCAGGGGAGAGATGAGGCCCAAGCGCCATCCCTCCACCAGGACACAGGGCCCAGGGGAGAGACGAGGCCCAAGCACCATCCTTCCACCAGGACACAGGGCCCAGGGGAGAGATGAGGCCCAAGCACCATCCCCCCACCAGGACACAGGGCCCAGGGGAAGAGGCCCAAGCACCATCCCTCCACCAGGACACGGCCCAGGGGAAGAGGCCCAAGCACCATCCCTCCACCAGGACACAGGGCCCAGGGGAAGAGGCCCAAGCACCATCCTTCCACCAGGATACAGGGCCCAGGGGAGAGATGAGGCCCAAGCACCATCCTTCCACCAGGACACAGGGCCCAGGGGAGAGATGAGGCCCAAGCACCATCCTTCCACCAGGACACAGGGCTCAGGAGAGAGATGAGGCCCAAGCACCATCCCCTCCACCAGGACACAGGGCCCAGGGGAGAGATGAGGCCCAAGCACCATCCCCCCACCAGGACACAGGGCCCAGGGAAAGAGGCCCAAGCACCATCCTTCCACCAGGACACAGGGCCCAGGGGAGAGATGAGGCCCAAGCACCATCCTTCCACCAGGACACAGGGCCCAGGGGAGAGATGAGGCCCAAGCACCATCCTTCCACCAGGACACAGGGCCCAGGGGAGAGATGAGGCCCAAGCACCATCCTTCCACCAGGACACAGGGCCCAGGGGAGAGATGAGGCCCAAGCACCATCCTTCCACCAGGACACAGGGCCCAGGGGAAGAGGCCCAAGCACCATCCTTCCACCAGGATACAGGGCCCAGGAGAGAGATGAGGCCCAAGCACCATCCTTCCACCAGGACACAGGGCCCAGGGAAAGAGGCCCAAGCACCATCCCTCCCCCAGGACACAGGGCCCAGGGGAGAGATGAGGCCCAAGCACCATTCTTCCACCAGGACACAGGGCCCAGGGGAAGAGGCCCAAGCACCATCCTTCCACCAGGACACAGGGCCCAGGGGAAGAGGCCCAAGCACCATCCTTCCACCAGGATACAGGGCCCAGGGGAAGAGGCCCAAGCACCATCCTTCCACCAGGATACAGGGCCCAGGGGAGAGATGAGGCCCAAGCACCATCCCTCCACCAGGACACAGGTCCCAGGGGAGAGATGAGGCCCAAGCACCATCCCCCCACCAGGACACAGGGCCCAGGGGAAAGAGGCCCAAGCACCATCCTTCCACCAGGACACAGGGCCCAGGGGAGAGATGAGGCACAAGCACCATCCTTCCACCAGGACACAGGGCCCAGGGGAGAGATGAGGCCCAAGCACCATCCTTCCACCAGGACACAGGGCCCAGGGGAGAGATGAGGTCCAAGCACCATCCCTCCACCAGGATACAGGGCCCAGGGGAGAGATGAGGCCCAAGCACCATCCCTCCCCCAGGACACAGGGCCCAGGGGAGAGATGAGGCCCAAGCACCATCCCTATGATAAAAGTGTTTACAAATTACAATGATCGTTTAATACAATCATCTTGGGGCTTTTTAATAGATCTGGTCTATCTACTATTTCTGTGGTGGAAAATCCAGTGGTTTGGTGAGGATTTGGATTTTGGAGGAAAATATCTTAATAACATGAAATAATTTCCTTGCACTTCCGGATGATTGCAGCTCATCTCCACCAGACACAATGTAACTCTGACTCTAGGTGTCCCATTTTCAAGAACACCTCAAACCTGTTAAATGAACTGGGGGTCTCTCTCTCTCATCTCTCTCTGTCTCGCTCTCTCTTTGTCTGCTTCTTTCTCCATATCTATCTATCTCTCTCTGACCCCCCCTTTCTCTCACTCCCTCTCTCTCACTCTATCTGTGTGTCTGTCTCTCTCTATATATATCTGTCTCTCTCTCTCTCTCCATCTCTCTGTGGCTCTGTCTCTCTACCTCTCTATGTATGTCTCTCTCGATCTCCCTGTGTCACTCTCTATATATCTCTCTGCCTCTCTCTCTCTATCTCTCTGTGTATCTCTCTCTCTATATATATATATCACTTTGTCTCTCTCTATCTCTCTCAATGTATTTAGAGTTAGAAAGTTGACAAAAAGGAAGTCAAAGTTACAGAATCAGGAGGCATGCATAATTTACCCTCTACATGTACTACTGCATATATTAAAGGATCAATATTACACAAAATTGACTCTTGTGAGCTTTAAGTCATGTTATAATGTTGTTACTGCCTCAAAAACAGACCTGGAGTTGTGTTTGGTTTCATTCACACAAGTTTTAATCTTTTATTATTTGACTGTCTACATGTCCAAAGTTCAAAATGCTCTGTTCCACCTTGTGACGTCATGTAGTAGTAGTAATCAAAAGTTACATTTTACCTTTTTTCACGCCTTCAGATTATTCTAGTTAAACTGTTTGCAGTGGTCCAAAGTTTTTAGGCTTACTCACTTTGCTGACATGTTCCTCGCATCCTAATGATTCACAGCAAGTTTTCAGGGTAATGTTAACAACAACTACCAGACTAACAGGATACAAATGGTCTCTCATTAAATGCAGATAACACAGTTGTTTCATTTTGACAGATTATTTTATAATATCTGTACTAGGGGTGTGCAAAATAATCGTCATGACAATGCATCGCGATACTAACTTTCACAATATACTGCATCGATTCTTGATGCCAAAAATCGATTATTATTAATTAATAATTTAATATTTAATAATTTAATATTTAATATTAATAAATACATTAATTGGTAAATGGTCACATCTTTATATAGCGCTTTTCCACCTTCAAGGCACCCAAAGCGCTTGCCTGGAAGAATCCATGACTCATCGCTGTACCAGCGAGTGAGTCTGGTAACGCTTGGTCCAAAATGCGCTGCAGTTGCGCGTAGACAGACAGCTAAGTGAACCAATCAGAGATGGTATCGCGCTGTATAGGAAATACAGAGAGATATCATTTGGCTGGCCAGGTAACCAAAGCGCTTTACAACAAGGAACCAATCACCCATTCACACACACATTCACACACCAGTGTATGCAGACACTGGGGGCAAGGAGGGTTAAGTGTCTTGCCCAAGGACACAACGGCAGCATTCATCTGTGGGAGCTGGAATCGTACCAACCAACCTGTGGGTCAGTGGATCTGACCGCTCAACCACTGATGTTTCTTATGTCAAGAGCGGGATTTGAACCGCCAACCTTTGGATCAGTGGACAAACGCTCTACCAACTGAGCTACTGCCGCCCTAATTAATTAATTAGGGCTAATTAATTATTAGTTTATTTTTTTTATAAATCCTATGCACTTTTTTCTTTGTGAATATTGTTTGTTATGATGGTAGCTACCTCCAAAATGGCAAATGTTTGAACATCATTTTTTGTTTTAGAAAAAATCCTATGCACTTTTTTTGTTATTGGTTTGGTTTATTTGTTTTTGTTATTCAATAAATTCAGTTCTGAATTGAGTTGCTCAGAGTTATGTATCAACTGAAGACACTACCCAGATACACAGCCACTGATATTTAAGTTTCCTCTTTTTTTTGGTACATTTTCACTGAAGTATGTCGAATATATTGCAGTGCATCGCAATAATTCAAGTATCATGATGCATCGTGATAGTATCGCATCGTGGCATATGAATCGTGATTCGAATTGAATCGTGACTTCTTTGCCAATACCCACCCCTAATCTGTAGTGCATCCGGCAAAACATTACTTTATGACATTATTTTAAAAAAATATGTAGAGCCTTTAAAGGTGCACTATGTCCATTTTTGATTGGGGTCCGTCACCTGCTTGTTTCTATGGATATGTCATTGTTCAGCTCTACCTTACATTTATTTAATACAGGTGTTTTTATTATTTATTGCTCAAAAATACCATGAAAAACAGGTATTCTGACTGTGAGCAGCATTGCCTCTCCACAGATCTGACTTGTAACTTGGTCTGGTTTGATCTCCATGAAGATAGAAAGGTTTAATACCAGTCTGTGAAACATTCCAGACAAAGCAAAAACATCTTTATAGTAGAAAAAAGTTACACAATCCACCTTTAACTGCATTGTCCTTGTCATATTAAAAATAAAACAGCTGAGCCTATAACAACTACGCTTTATAAGAACCCAGTTGTCTATATTATTGTCAGCACAAACTTCCTGGTCCAGAGTCATCAAACCCAAGGAGAAAACTGACAGGTGCCACAGAGCTGCTCACTGCTCCTGTCATTTTAATGATCCTGTCACAGCTGGATGTGCAGAGGTGTGAAAACATGCTACTCTATAGTTTTATGTGAGCTCATATTGATAATTTTAAGTTGTTGTACCATGGACTGTATAGAAAAGTGGGCTACGGAAGTGTGATATCACCCATAGCTCCAGTCAAATGAAGCTCACCGAAGCTAGCAGTTATAGGGAGAATTTAGAGTTGCATATTAGGAAGAGGAATTTATTTACAGACATAACAGCGAAATAAAAACATCAGGATCACGTGGGGCAGTGGCAGCAACGTCCGTAGAAATGAACATGTTGGTGCGGAGTCGCAGCCAAGAATGGTGGGATTGCTACGTGCTTCGCCGCTTCACTGACACGGAGTTCATATACAATTTTCGCACGACGAGAAGAATGTTTACGTACATTTGTGAGCGCCTACTTGAACCACTCTCGCCGGAGGAAACACACCCAGGTCGGATGAATGCGACCTGCCCGTTCAGACTGAAGTCGCATGCCAAAAGTTCAGATATGTATCGGTTTTAGGACCACATATCTTGGGTTACGTTCACACTGCAGCCTGAAGTGACCCAAATCAGATTTTTTTCCGCCACTATGCGACTTTAAAATAATCTCACTCCAAAAGCCCATATTTGCCATGTCTAAGAGGTCATTCTAAATGGACTAGAATGCAGGAAATCACATCTAAACCCCCCATCAACCTCAAAAGTAGATCTCGGTTAAAAAAAAGGTTGAGCACCCGTGATGTAGAGTGAGTTAATATGAACATTTTAAAGGAAAATTAACGTTTTTTTTTTAACAATCTGAGCCTTCTTTCGGCAATAAAACAAGTAGTTTTACTCACCCATAGCAGTTTGGTGTCAATTGGAGTGGTATCGCAGAACTTATGTTGAGCCATTCTGTTCTACTAGTGATCCCGTATCCGTTAGCGTGAGTGCTCGGGGCACTGATTTGCGGTGTCCAAATAACACAAACTTTAGCACTTTTCAAATCACAGAAGATCGCTGTGTCAGGGTAGACTTTTAGTAGATTCCAAAACGGCCTGAAACCCGATATCGCAACAGAAAAGTAAAGTTCAGAGCGGTGTTAGCTTCTTTCGGACTAGCGGTGTTTACAAAACAGCTGAGTTCACGCATGCGCACTGTCCTCTCTGATGACGTCATCAAATGAAACTATAGCTGCATATCGGGTTTCAGGCCGTTTTGGAATCCACTAAAAGTCTACCCTGACACAGCGATCTTCTGTGATTTGAAAAGTGCTAAAGTTTGTGTTATTTGGAGAGCACAAAGTAATGCCCCGAGCACTCACGCTAACGGATACGGGATCATTAGTAGAACAGAACGGCTCCAACATAACTTCTGCAATACCACTCCAATTGACACCAAACTGCTATAAGTGAGTAAAACTACTTGTTTTATTACCGAAATAAGGCTCAAATTGTAAAAAAAACGTTACTTTTCCTTTAATATGAACATTTTAAGACAAAAATGACAAGGCTCACTGCAGCAGTTACAGAGGGGTGACAGTTTTTCAATGTAAAGTCAATTGGACCCAGAGTCGATGGAGCCGAAAGCACCCCCACGTTCACTTTCTGTGTCCGTTTATTTATACAGCCTATGGATTGTAATACACACAAACTCTATATTGTAAAAGGGTCTATATAGTCTTCTGGTCCCAGTAAGACCACCGTAGGCTGTTTGAATCTAATTACAAAGAGTTTTATCATCAGCAAACAGGTAAGTGCGCTGTTATCATGCTAGTTTTTGTTAGCAATACCATGACGGCAAACTCCGCTCTGAAAGTTGTGAAAAGCTAACTCAACTTATAACTATTTCAAATCAACTAGTTTTGTTTTCACATTTTTAAGAGATGTGAAAATCTTCTATAGACTTTCTAAAGAGTTTTTTGTGTGTGTGTGGTGCCCTCTTCCCTTTTTCTTTGTGATAAAATAAAGCTTCAAACCTTTCATTTAGTCAGGTGGTCAAGGAGTCAAACGGATTAACTGAGTCTTAAAAGATGGAAATTAAAAGTTTGTTTTAGAGGATTTCAAAAAGTTGATCATATGGGAGATAATATTTTAAAAAATACAAATAAGACACAATTCTTGAATATTTAACTACTAACAAACTCTGTTATTTTGATATTAAGAGAAAGGCTTGATTATTTATTACTAGAATTACTAGAAAAATACGCTATTAAATTGGGCTATATAATGTAATTTTCAGCACAAAATAATAGTTTGTTTTAAAGGTGCATTGTATAATTTTTTGGTTGGGGATCTGTCACCTGCTTGTTTCTATAGATGTCGTTGCTCTGCCTGGAATGTTCCACAGTATGACATTAAACAGCTCTATTTTACATTTATTCAATTACAGGTGGCTTTATTGCGCAAAAATACATAGAAAAACAGGTATTCTGATGCTCATGCAAGGTCTCCTCTCCGCAGATCTGACCTGTAACTTAGTTTTATACTATGGTTACTATGGTTACATACTATGAAACATTACAGACAAAGTACAGTGGTACCTCACCTTACAAAATTAATTCGTTCCAGAAGTGGTTTCGTAACGTGAAAAATTCGTAAGTTGAGTAGCTATTTCAATGGAAAAAGCCTGATTCGTTCCAAGGCCCCGATCCAAGTTTTTTTTTTTTTTATAGTATAACTTTTTTTATAGTGTAACACTGTGTTCTGCGTCCTGCGTCCTTTTCTCACATTTGTCTCTCATTTAAACACTCAAACTTTCATAGATTTTCAACAAAATTATTAATAGTGAAGTGTGTGGGGAAGGGGGAGGGGGGAGAAGACTGTGCTCTGACACGTGTGATAGCGCACATGACCCGGCGCGGAGCTGACAGCAGGTCTAGACCAAGGTCTAAACCTGGACTGGACCAGGACTAAACCAGGACTAAACCAGGACTAAACCAGGACTAGACCAGGCGGATTAAAGCGCCGTGCGTGGGTCTATTTCCTGGTTTCGTTTCGAGTCACAGCTGAGGCGAGCCCCTGCTCTAGACCTGCCCGCGTAAGGTGCTCACAGAGCGGCCTGGATAGAACCGTGAGGTCGGCCTCTTCAAGACCTCCAGGCCGGTGACCGGGACAATCCCCGGACCCATGCCCGCTTAGGGAGCTCTTAAGGCGGGCTGGCAGTGTCCCCCTGGGTCCCTGGATGTCTGGGGCTCCGTGCCTGGAGGGGCCCTGGAGAGCAGGTCTAGACCGCGGCTCTTGCAGGCGAGCAGCGGCTCGCCTCAGCTGTGACTCGAAACGATACCAGGAAATAGACCCACGCGCGGCGCTTTAATCCACCTGGTCTAGTCCTGGTCTAGTCCTGGTCTAGTCCAGGTCTAGTCCAGGTTTAGTCCAGGTTTAGTCCAGGTTTAATCCTGATTTAGTCCAGGTCTAGACCTGCTGGCAGCGCCGGGTCAGCTGTCACACATGCCGCTATCACACACTTGTCAGAGCGCACTCTTCTCCCCCCTCCCCCTTCCCCCCACACGCTTCACTATTAATAATTTTGTTGAAAATCTATGGAAAGTTTGAGTGTTTAAACGAGAGACAAATGTGAGAAAAGTTTAAATCCAGTCTGAGAAAAGCGTATAATGTGTGTGACTGAGCGCGCATTATTTGAATTTTTGAGATTTCACGTTTCGTAACTTGAATTTTCTTACGTATCTAGAGACCAAAATTTACCGTGAAGGCGTTTCGTAACTTGAAATTTTCGTTTGTTGGGTCATTCGTAAGGTGAGGTACCACTGTAATAACATTTTACACAACAGTTTACAATAATTTACACAATGCATCTTGCTAGAAATCATGACAATACACTAGGGAATTTCATAACTGTTATCTAGGAACCATAATGTTCACTGGGCCAAAACTCCTCTAATGTAGACAGAAATTATTGTTTGACAAATAAAAATATAAGAAAACATCTTTATTTTGTTGTATTGTAATATTTTTTGCATGTAAATTGTGCTGAACTTTTGGATAGAATTCTCCCAGTGTGATCTTACCAATATTGAATTCTTTGACAAAGAACTCTCAACTTCCTGTAATTTTCCACATATTTTTCAACTTTTCCTCACAAAATTGCTTATTGATTGGTATAATACTATAATTTCTATGTAGAACTGGTATTATCCCACTAACCTAAGTAGAAAGTAGAAAACTGTCAAAACTTGTCATAAACATTTTAACATCAGAAGATTGAAATATGAAGTGATGCACAAATACAAGAATCCCATGCATTTCAGAACATTTTTATAGAGGTCTACACTACATGTGCAACAAGTTTTTCTATAAAAACGACTAAACCTATTGGTCAGTACTAATACTTAGAATTAATAAGTAAAATTCGTATCTGTGCATGTATTTTTGACATCCTTAGCAGATACTGTATGACCAGTTTGTACTCACCATGCCCTGTGCAGCGATCAGAGCAGCCAGTGTGCTCCTGCCTGAGGTCCCGGGGGAGCAGAGTGACAGACGCACCACCTGCCCCATCACCACGGTCCTGTCCATCTCTGTGAGCACTGCCTCCGCCTGCTCCGCACTCTCATACTCCACCACCCCAAAGCCCCTCACCGGGCTGCCCTCGTCCTGAGCCAACTGCAACAAGCACACACACAAGGGCATTAAGACAAAGGGAAAGGAACAGTCCCGAGAGGATATGTTGACATTTAAGGTGGACTATGAAAGTTTTCTCGTTGGAAGTCCGCTCCATGGAGATGTTATTGCTTTCACATTGAATGTTCCACAGATGGTTTTATTGCTCTTCAATACTCTGAAAAACATGCAGATTTCTCTCGACAGATTTGTCATGGAATACAAAGTGTATTGAAATATACAAACAAAGCAATAAAATCTCCATGAACACAATCAGGTGGCGGACCCTATTCCATAAAAGTTTGTTCTCTGCATGTGATCCATCCTTCAACAGGGAATCTCCTCAGGAGCAGTGAACGCCACAGCGCAGTTCTCGTGGACCCATCTCTGTGATCTTGTTGGCTTTTTCAGGATTACTTTAGCTAGAGGATTTTGTTTATGGTGCATATTTGGGTTGATGTTGAAAATTGGAGTACTCAGAGGAAACCCACCCAGACACAGGGAGAAACATGCAAACTCCACACAGAAAGGCCCGGGGATCAAACCCAGAACCTTCTTGCTGTGAAGTGTGATAGCCACTGTGATGTTTTATTTTTTCCTGATGTTGACTTGGTTTAGTCTTATTGTATTTTTCTGTATAGTCTTGCAGTTGTCCTATTGTAGTCCTGTTTAGTCCCGGGCTTGCCATGAATCACAGTTAAGTTCTTAAAGGTCCCATGACATGGTACTTCTTGATGCTTTTATATGGCTCCTTAATGGTTCCCTAATACTGTAAATGAATCCTTCTTCAAAATCAACACTCAGTGCATGAGAAACAGAGATAAGATGAGAAAGAGTCATAAATATCTCTCTCAAACACTTTATTCTGGGAGTTGTTGCTTGAATGCAAATGAGGAGAAAAGAGCTGGCCTATAGTAGAGGGTGGGGGCGTGGCCAAACTCTCCGCTCTCCGCTGTAGCCCTCAGCTGATCCATTTCCGTGTTTTTGCACGGGGGAGAGATTTGAAGCGTTCCATTGAAAAATAAACACATTTCCACATAAAATAAAATTAAACCACTGCTGTTCAAAGGTCCAGAGGCTCAGATAAAGGACTTCCGAGCCTAGAAACACTCGGACGTGCCTCCAGGCAAATAAAAAAACGCATTTCGCATTGCCTAGCGCATTCGCAGTCCAAACTCTCTGGGCGTGATTTACAGAGACGCTGAGTACAGACAGACGGGGGTGGAACTGCATTTGCATTTCTTTTTTCTAAGGTGCCTTGTTCAAAATCGCCCGTTTGAGCTCCGATTTTTTGTAACGCAGAAAAGGATCGCAAATGCTCAGTTTAGACATTTCGCAACTTTTAACCATGGGGGGAGGGGGCTAAACAGGGTAGGGGAGCTCACATTAACGTTCAAAAACCTCAGAAAGTGAAAATTTCATGCCATGGGACCTTTAACACTTACAATGGTGCAAACTGATACTCATTCTTTATATTACAAACATTTATTTATTTATTTATTTTAATTCAAAGTATTAAAATGGTTGTTCAAACTGTGATGACAGAGTCGACACAAAATAAAGAAAGGGAGAGCAGACTTACCCATTACCAGAAGAAGAAAGAACAAATGTTAACAATCAGAGCCTTTCAAAACTACTAAATGGACTGACTCACAATGAATGGGATATTTCTGAATGTTAAGTAGCTAAGGATCGAACAGCGTCACGGTGACCTGACCTCTCCTGTAAACCCCGCGCTCCCTCAGTAAATTGCTACTTACAGTAATTGCCAATTGTAGGAAATCAGTGGGTCAAAAGTTGAGTTTTCCTTCACTATGCAAATTTAACAAGTCATATTAATTTCATCCAACTGCAAGCTCCGGAAAAGGTTCCGCAGTGGGTAAAACGGCAGCTACACCCCAGCGTTTAGTCCGTCTTTAATAAATGATAAGACCCACGAGCAGTTCAGTTGCCCAAATCTCTCTCACTGTAGTAAAGTAAAAGAAAAGCATCACATGAAAAGACCTACTTAAAGGTGCACTATGTAACTTTTTACATATGACAATATGTCTCTGCTCTGTCTGGAATGTTCCACAGTATGACATTAAACAGCTCTACCTTACATTTATTTGATTACAGATTACCTAGAAAAGCAGGCTTTCTGACTGTGAGCAGGGTCACCTCTCCACAAATCTGACCTGTAACCTGATCTGGTTTGGTCTCCATGACAGTAGAAATGATGAATATCATACTGTGACACATTCCAGACAAAGCAATAACATTTCCATGGAAAAAAGGATTTGATGGACCCTCCACCAGTTACACAATGCACCTTTAAGTAAAAATATTAAAGTACCTTAAGTAGTAGAGAAAAAAATAAAAATGTTGAGGTCTGATTTTGATACAGATCTGTGCTGAATTTTGTTCAGCAGAAGCAATTGAATTGATAGTTTTCTACATAGCTGTTTATTTTTGTTTGCTCAAATGTTCATTCATTTATTTTCTTCCGCTTTTCCATTTTCTGGGTCGCGGGGGCAGCAGTCCAAGCAGTGTTCTGCTGCCCAGAACACAATGCACCAGCCCCCATGAATCCTTCCGTGGGTGGTGGGTCCACAGGAGGACGGCTCACGTCACAACGGGCCTTGATGTATCTTCTGTCATGGGGGCTACCAATGTCCACAGACACTGGGGGCGAAGTGGGGTTAAGTGTCTTGCCCAAGGACACACTTCCATCATGAAATCAAAGTATTCTTTTGGACTTAGATATAGTCACATAAAAGGGGGATTGACCCCATGCAGAGGCAGCCATTTTGAATACGAGAGCCGCAGAAGGACATTTGGGCTCCGCCTTCGCCTTCGGCAACATGCTTGTCGTTGTTTTGGATAAACAACGACAAGCATGTTGCCGGATCACACGTCGTAATGGATCTAACACGTGTTTTGGACTAAATTGTTTTACTGGATTTTATTCGCTGGGTCCTTACGGACAGATTGAGACCAAGTTTATGGTGAAATACAGAGTTTGACCTGTCCAGAGCCTTCAAAGGTAAGCTAAGTAACAAACCTCGTTTTGTGCTTTTCCGTATAAAAGCCCCATGTGCTCAGGGAGTGATTGTTGTGCCGGGAAATGAATTGCATAGTCAAAAAGAGGAGACTGTAAGGTTTCATTTGATGTGTAGAGTGTCATGGTACATGATCGGGAATGTGTGTTTTCATGAGAAAAGAAAAAAACGGGACCGCATTTTATTTATACCGTAGTTGTCGGCGAGGGCTCGCCTCACGCGTTCGTGCGCGGGTACGCGAGCTGTCCGCGTTACCACGCACCCGGGTGACCCCCGAGGTCTGCCGTAGCTAAAACAGCAAGTGCAATAGCACCATCCACCTATGCACCACGAATCCTACACACTGTACCTTTAAGTACAGTACTATTACTTCAATGCAAGCCTAATATCACAAAACTGCATTACAAATGGACTATTCATATGATTACAATAGCCAGATATGAAAGTGCATCAAACAAATTAGATTACATTGTTAGCAACTCTTAAGTTTCAATGAAATGGTAAAACAGTCACACACATATATAGATCTTTCATTCAATGGGCATTCAAAGCACTTTATATCAACAAACCACTCACCCATTCACACAGACACTCATACAGTGCTGTACGCAGACACTGAGGGTGAGCCCAGTTAAGTGTCTTGCCCAACAACACAATAGCAGAATTTTATTTAGTTGTGGGAGCATTATTCGAACCTCCAACTTTTCAGATTAGTGGACAACAAGTGGCATGCACTGAAGAAAACCAGAACTAACCTGTGTATTTTTTAAAGATCCCATGACATGGTACTTCTTACTGTAAATGAATCCTTCTTCAAAATCAAGACTCAGTGCATGAGAAAGCCTCATGGACACAGTCAGAGTCAAAAATATGTCTCTGGAACACTTTATTCTGGGCGCTGTTGCTTGAATGCAAATGAGAAGGACAGAGACAGGCCAGTGCAGCGGGTGGGGGGCAAACTCTCTGCTGTTTCCTTGTTTCGCTGGATCCACTTCCGCGTTTAAGTGCGAGGAAGATATAAGACGATTTCCATTGAAAAATAAACGTAAAATAAAATGAAACCACTGCTATTTCAGAGGTTCGGAGGCTCGGATAAAGGACATCCGAGCCTGGAAACACTCTCACGTGCCTCCACGCAAATAAAAAAACGCATCTCGCATTGCGTAGCTCGTTTGTGGTCCAAACTCTGGCCGTGACGGTGGGTAGATATCCAGACGGGCGGTGGAACTGCATTTGCATTTTGCTTCAGTGTGACGTCATAAAGTTTCCTTGTTCAGAATCGCCCATTTGGGCTGTCTTTTTTTCAAGCGCAGAAAAGGATCGCAAATGCTCAGTTTACACATTTCGCAACTTTTACCCATGGGGAGGGGGGCTAAACAGGGTAGGGGAGCGCACATTAACGTTCAAAAACCTCAGAAAGTGACAATTTCATGCCATGGGACCTTTAAGATGCACTATGCAACTTTTCTGCCACCTACTTGTCTCCATGGTGTTTTTAATGCTGAACCTGGAATGTTCCACAGTATGGCAGTAACTGTATCTATCTCCATGGCGACAAGTAGGTGATGCCACTAGGTGAAATTACAGGTCAGATCTGTGGCGATATGACCCCACTCACAGGGTGAATTTATGTTTTTCTAGACATTTTTTAGCTATAAAAAACACCTATTGATACTTTGCAGTGACATCACGTTGGGGGTGTTCTACATGTATCTCTAACGGCAGAATCTTCAGCAGTTACCATAGTGATAGCCTGAAAACTCAAGAAAAAACACAACAGAGCAGGGCCTCTGGTTTGTTTCATCAATATTGATGACATCAGCATCAGTCAGTATCAATACCTGAACAAAAAAACAAAAAAAACAAAAAAGTATGATGTCATACAGTGGAACATTCCAGGCAAAGCAGTAACATCTCCATGGAGACAAGCACAGGAAAAGTTACATAGTCCAACTTTAAAGGTCCCATGGCATGAAATTTTCACTTTCTGAGGTTTTTGAACGTTAATGTGAGCTCCCCTACCCTGTTTACCCCCCATGGCTAAAAGTTGCGAAATGTCTAAACTGAGCATTTGCGGTCCTTTTCTGTGTTACACAAAACCAGTGTTCAAACGGGCGAGTTCGGACAAGGCACCTTATTGACGTCAGATCGAAAAAAGAAATGCAAATGCAGCTCCACCCTCCCTCTGTCTCCGCTCAGCGTCTCTGTATATCCCGCCCATAGAGTTTGGACTGTGAATGCGCTACAATGCGCTACAATGCGCTACAATGCGAAATGCGTTTTTATTTGCCTGGAGGCACGTCCGAGTGTTTCTAGGCTCGGAAGTCCTTTACCCGAGCCTCTGGACCTCTGAAATACCAGTGGTTTAATTTTATTTTCTGTGTAAATATGTTTATTTTTCACTGCAAAGTCTCCCATCTGTCTTCCCGTGTTAAACACGGAAATGGATCAGCGGTGCCGAGCTAGCGCTGAGGAGCGGAGAGTTTGGAAACCACGCCCCCGCCGCTCTACTATAGGCCAGCTCTCTCTGTCCTTCTCATTTGCAGTGAAGCAGCAACACTCAGAATAAAGCATTTTAGACACATATCTAGCCTCATGAAGACTGTCAGAGTCATATCTCATGCAATGAGTGTTGATTTTAAAGAAGGATTCATTTACAGTATTAGGGAACCATTAAAGGTCCCATGACATGGTACTTCTTGATGCTTTTATATGGCTCGGGGGGGCGGGTTTCCCCCGCAGCTCGGCACCGCTGTCTGCTCTATTCCGTGTTTAACACAGGAAGACAGATGAGAGACTTTGCAATGAAAAAAAGCATATTTACACAGAAAATAAAATTAAACCACTGGTATTTCAGAGGTCCAGAGGGTCGGGTAAGGGACTTGCGAGCCTAGAAACACTCGGACGTGCCTCCAGGCAAATAAAAAAACGCATTTCGCATTGTAGCGCATTCACAGTCCAAACTCTATGGGCGGGATATACAGGGACGCTGAGCGGAGACAGAGGGAGGGGCTGGAGCTGCATTTGCCGATCTGACGTCAAAAAGGTGCCTTGTCCGAACTCGCCCGTTTGAACACTGGTTTTGTGTAACGCAGAAAAGGATCAGTTTACACATTTCGCAACTTTTAACCATGGGGGGGGGCTAAACAGGGTAGGGGAGCTCACATTAACGTTCAAAAACCTCAGAAAGTGAAAATTTCATGCCATGGGACCTTTAAGGAGCCATATAAAAGCATCAAGAAGTACCATGTCATGGGACCTTTAAGAGATTTTGCTGATGAGGAACAACATTTTTTTAAAAGATCGGCTTTTATCTAGGAGCCCCAGTCATCTCTGGTGCACAAGAGGCAGCTAAATAATGCAGCAAGGCTAAAAGCTCACAGCTAATGGAGGTTAGTGGATACTGACAACATCTGAAAGCTAATGGCTAGCGGCTAATGCTAGTGACTGGCTGAAAGTATAGCAAATAATGATCTATGGGCACTTCTCGTAGCCCGTATCAGCTTTCAATCTTTTAGTCAGTGCTTAAAGTGATCAAGGTGGTTCCCAAGAAAAGTTCAATGTAGTTTATATGTATGCAAATCAAATATAGATCAACTGACACTTATAATAACTTTGCATTTGGCATCGCAGTGAAAAACTAAACTTAAAGGTCTATAAAGGCTAGTATAAGATAAGATAAGATAAGATAAGACTTTATTGATCTCACACAGGAGAAATTTACTTGTCACAGTAGCTCCAGGTAGGGACAGTTTGAACAAGAAGACAAGTGCATGCAGGCAAAAAAAGGCATAAAGATAGGTGATAATAATAATTAAAAAATAAGTAATAAATCGAATAATAATAATAGTAGTGATAATAATAAAAAACAGTGACAGGGAGAGTATTGAAAAAAATTGGAAAAACGATATTGCACGATAGGAGTATTGAAAAAAAACAACAACAATATTGCACATTGGGAAAACGATACTGCACGGTAGGACTATACAGTAGAATTATACAGTCTGATGGCGGTGGGGATGAAGGATCTGCGGTAGCGCTCCTTCTTGCACTGGGGGTGCCTCAGTCGGCTGCTAAAGGAGCTGCTCAGCTCCTCTACAGTCCGGTGCAGAGGGTGAGAGGTGTCGTCCTTAATGGACATGAATTTGGCCAGTACCCTCCTCTCAGCCACCTCCTCTACACGGTCCAGAGGACAGCCCAGGACAGAGCTGGCCCTCTTAACCAGCTTATTCAGTCTTTTTCTGTCCCGTTCTGTGCTGCTCGGGGCCCAGCAGACGACAGCATAGAGGAGAGCAGAGGCCACCACAG
This sequence comes from Paratrypauchen microcephalus, assembly GCA_036785185.1. Classification (NCBI taxonomy): domain Eukaryota; kingdom Metazoa; phylum Chordata; class Actinopteri; order Gobiiformes; family Gobiidae; genus Paratrypauchen; species Paratrypauchen microcephalus. Next base: position 486,458 of record JAVJIX010000142.1, read on the forward strand.
AGAGTCATAAAAAGTCTTGAGCAGAGGCCTGCTCACTCCAAAGGAACTCAGTCTCCTCAGGAGGTGGAGGCGACTTTGGCCCTTCTTGTACAGGGCGTCAGTGTTGTGGGACCAGTCCAGTTTATTGTTGAGGTGAACACCCAGGTACTTGAAACTGTCCACAGTCTCTATGTCCTGCCCCTGGATGTTCACCGGTGAGTGAGGTAGTGGTCTCCTCCTGAAGTCGATCACCAGCTCCTTTGTCTTACTGGTGTTAAGGCTCAGGTGGTTGCGCCCACACCAGTCCACAAAGTCACTGATGACCGAGCGGTACTCCAGCTCGTTCCCCTCTGACACACAGCCCACAATGGCCGAGTCGTCAGAGAACTTCTGGAGATGGCAGCTGTCCATGTTATATGTGAAGTCCGAGGTGTATATGGTGAAGAGGAAGGGTGAGAGGACAGTTCCCTGGGGAGCCCCAGTGCTGCAGACTACCACCTCTGACTCACAGCCGCGCAGCCGCACGTACTGTGGACGGTCAGTGAGGTAGTCGATGGTCCAGGCAGCGAGATGTCCATCAACTCCCGCATCCTCTAGCTTCCCCGCAGCAGCGCCGGCCTGATGGTGTTGAAGGCGCTGGAGAAGTCAAAGAACATGACTCTCACAGCACTCCCGGCGGTCTCTAGGTGGGTGAGCGCCCGCTGCAGCAAGTAGATGACGGCGTCCTCTACTCCTACGTTTGGCTTGTAGGCAAACTGCAGCGGGTCCAGGGTGGGGCTCACCACAGAGCGGAGGTGGCTAAGGATCACCCTCTCCATGGTCTTCATGAGGTGGGAGGTCAAGGCGACTGGTCTGTAGTGGGCCGGTTCCCTGGCGTTTGTTGTTTTGGGAACCGGGACCACACAGGAGGTCTTCCACAGGACGGGGACCCTCTCCAGGCTGAGGCTCAGGTTGAACATGTAGCAGAGAACCTCACAGAGCTGGTCTGCACAGGTTCTCAGCAGCCTGGGGCAGATACCATCAGGACCTGTGGACTTCCTCTGGTTGAGCCGCCTAAGTTCCCTCCTCACCTCGTCTGGTGTGATGGAGAGGGGGGAGAGGGGGGGACTGGGGTGGACTGCAGGGGCTGGTGGAGGTGGGGGGTGGAGGGGGGCTGGTGCTGGGTTGGGTCCGTGTGAGGGGGAAGGGGGATGTGGCCACTGGCCCGGGGAGGTGTGAAGAGGAGGAGGGGAGTCGGCAGAGGGGCAAAGGGGGTGGGGGCGAGTCAAACCTGTTGAAGTAACGGTTTAATTCGTCCCCGCCCAGCGCTGATCACCATCAGCTGTCCCTCTGCCACTCTGTCCAAAACCAGACATGTTCCTCAGTCCTCTCCACACGCCCCGTACGTTGTTTTGGGCCAGCTGCTCCTCCATCTTCCTCCCATAGTCCTTTTTGGCCCGTCGGATCCTCCATTGAAGCTCCCTCTGGACCCTTTTCTGCCTCCTCTCTGTCCCCTGAGTTGAAAGCCCTCTTCTTCTGGTTCAGGAGGGCTTTAAGCTCAGGGGTGACCCAGGGGTGGTTGTTGGAGAAGCACCGTACCCTCCTGGTTGGTACAGTGTTCTCCACGCAGAAGTTAATGTAGTCCGTAATGCAATGGGTCAGGCCGTTGATGTCATCTCCGTAAGAGCCGCTGAACATGTCCCAGTCAGTGTTCTGGAAACAGTCCCTCAGACTCTCACAGGCCTCCTGAGTCCAAAGCTTCACAGACCGCTTCTGCGCAGGTTGTCTTCGCACCCTGGGTGTGTATTGCGGGAGCAGGTAAACCAGACAGTGGTCTGAGCGTCCGAGCGGGGGGAGGGGGGCGGAGGTGTAAGCGTCAATATGCGACCATAACTTAAAAGTTCCACTGTGTCCATACGCCTTCACAATCTCTACTGAACTAGAAGTAAAAGGAGCTGTTAACTTGTCACTTCATGACATCACAAGGTGGACCAGAGCATTTTGAGCTTTGGAGATGTAGACAAACTAATAATGGAGGCTTACTGAAACAAAACACAACTCCAGGTATGTTTTTGATGAGGTAACAGCATTATAACATAGAAAAAAACTCATAAGAGTCCATTTTGTGTACTATAGTACCTTTAAATGTAGCCCTTCTCAGAATTCTCCACAAATTTGCACCATCTTTCCTTCCATTTTTCGATCATTTCAAAATTTTAGCCCTGGCCGTGTTCACCTATTGCTTTCTGCGCCTTCACTTTCTACTGCGGTCTATTATAAAAGTCATTAGATTTCATTTGGCTGGCATTATAATGAGTTAACGCCACCTCCGACTCCGAGTCCAAAAGTCCACTCTGCTAGTCTGCGTATGCTAATGCTTTCCATTCATGTAGCTAATAAGCCACTAGCACTCCGCCGTAACAGTCCCGTTTTTAACAGTAATTGGGCCTTGAGCTGCACTTGACAAGAGAAGGGCTCACTGGACGGATTCAAGCAGCGAGAAGAGGAAATCTAGAGGGAAAAATCAGTCCACCAGGAGTGATGTGTAATCCTGCGGGTAATAGATGTCATGATATTTATGGAGTTCAAGAGGACAAAGCATCGCAAAGGCCTGAAAACGCAAGAGAAAGATCAACAGCAGCTCGTAGCAGTACTCGGGGGGTATCATGTCCACCGGGAAAGTGCTTCAGACAGACTCAAGGTTCTCAAATGTCAATGTACAATGGTGTTTTTCTGTTTTAAACATCCAACCAAGCAACAACATTTCCGTTGCATTTGTTCAGTTCAGGTGTTTTATAGCTCAAAAATACATAAATAAATGTAAATTGTTGCCATGTGCAGGCTTGTTCTCCATAGATCTGACCATTAACCTGTCTCTATAGTTTTGGAATGGAGACAGGAAGAGTGGACACACTTTCTAATTCATTTAATTCAATCAATTTAGTTTTTTTTCTTACTAGTTTCTTCATTTTAGATACATACATAAGACATCAAATACATGAAGTAAGATAATGTAAGAAAGAATTTAGTGCAGAAACAACAATCAAAGCAGCAAACTATTATTTATAAAAAAGTTATATACAGTGGTACCTCACCTTACGAATGACCCAACAAACGAAAATTTCAAGTTACGAAACGACTTCATGGTAAATTTTGGTCTCTAGATACGAAAATTCAAGTTACGAAACGCGAAATCTCAAAAATTCAAATAATGCGCGCTCAGCCACACACATTATACGCTTTTCTCAGACTGAATTTAAACTTTTCTCATATTTGTCTCTCGTTTAAACACTCAAACTTTTATAGATTTTCAACAAAATTATTAATAGTGAAGTGTGGGGGGAAGGGGGAGGGGGGAGAAGACTGCGCTCTGACACGTGTGATAGCGCACATGACCCGGCGCGGAGCTGACAGCAGGTCTAGACCAAGGTCTAAACCTGGACTTGACCAGGACTAAACCAGGACTAAACCTGGACTAAACCTGGACTAAACCAGGACTAAACCTGGACTAAACCAGGAGGAGCCCGCGGCTCTTGCATGGGTCTCGTTCAGGCGTTCATGCTCTCAGACTGCGTGCAGTCCCCTCCTCGCTGCTTTAATCCACCTGGTCTAGTCCTGGTTTAGTCCAGGTTTAGTCCTGGTTTAGTCCTAGTCCAGTGCAGGTTTAGACCTTGGTCTAGACCTGCTGTCAGCTCCGCGCCGGGTCATGCTGCGCTATCACACATGTCCGCGCAGTTTTCTCCCCCCCTCCCGCTTCCCCCCACACTTCACTGTTAATACATTTTGTTGAAAATCTATGAAAGTTTGAGTGTTTAAACGAGAGACAAATGTGACAAACACAGAACACAATGTTATACTATAAAAAAAGTTACACTATAAAAAAAAAAAACTTTGATCGGGGCCTTGGAACGAATCAGGCTTTTTCCATTGAAATAGCTACTCAACTTACGAATTTTTCATGTTACGAAACCACTTCTGGAACGAATTAATTTCGTAAGGTGAGGTACCACTGTATTTTGTTCTGAATGATATGATATATCCAAATTACTGTGGTTGAATCATCTCAAGTTTGGGTATAGGTTTTTCACTCTCTTTGGTCCAGTTCCAATCTTTCCTGGATTTGAATGGAATGTGGAAGGGACTGGCTGGTCAGACAAGTGTTGTTGTTTTTTTGTTTTTTTTTTACCCCAGCCATTCACCAGACCCTATAGTTGTGAAATGAAACCCACCTCAGACCTAGAATTTCTGTCCATAAAGATGAACAGAACGGGCCCTGAGTCCAAAATACAGTGGTGTTTTGTATGAAGAACAATACACGCGCATTGTTTTTTCTTTTTTTACATTGTACATGAATCCATACCACCCCCGCCCCTCCTCCTCCTCCGCTCCTTCTTTCATTCGTCTGCCATTCCCTCCGGTCTGAGCAGCGTTGGATGGATGGAGCACAGGGAGGGGGAAAAATAGACGTATGTGTGGAGGAGTGGGTCGATGGCTATTATCATCAGCATGCATTAGGCAAACTGTATGGAAATGACCCAAGCCACTCTAGCACTTCAGTGATGGGAGGATGAAAGAAAGAAAAACATTAGAGATTGATTAAATGAATGTGAAAGGAGAGACCCACTGATGATATGAGACTAAAAAAACAACTCATAACATTCAAATCATTTCAGCTCGCCACAATAACCGCAGCTCCGAGCGGCGTTGTATATTAAAATGGATTTAAATTACATAAAATTTATTCGTATTTGCGCGAATGGGTGACCAAAATCATACAAATTTTTAATCTTCTGCTTAACTAATCTTGGAGTTTTTAAATAAACCAACTCCTGTGACTCTAAATCATGATTTTTTTCAAAATTGGCAGAGACAATCAAACGTTGTGAATAAATGGATTGCGGTTTCTAATGATGGGAATATTAGAAAGCTTTTATTCAAAATGGACTCTTTGAGCTTTTAGTTATGTAAAAACGTTCTTAGCTCCGTACCCAGAGTTGTGTTTTATTTTATTCACACATGTTTGAGTAACCCTTTATTATTAGTCTGTCTATCTCAATGATCAAAATGCTGCGTTCCACCTTGTGATGTTATGAAGAGGTAGTTTTCAAGTTACTACTCTCTACCTTGAGTTCGAGACTGTTAAAGGAAAAGTTACGTTTTTTTACAATCTGAGCCTTATTTCGGTAATAAAACAAGTTGTTTTACTCACCCATAGTACTTTGGTGTCATTTGGAGCAGTTTCGTAGATGTTGTGTTGTAGCGGGATCCGTGAACGTGAGTGCTCCGGGCATAGCTTTGCGGTCTCCAAATAACACAAGCTTTAGCACTTTTCAAATCACAGAAGATCGCTGTGTCAGCGTAGACTTTTAGTGGATTCCAAAACGGCCTGAAACCCGATATGCAGCTATAGTTTCATTTGATGACGTCATCAGAGAGGACAGTGCGCATGCGTGAACTCAGCTGTTTTGTAAACACCGCTAGTCCGAAAGAAGCTAACACCGCTCTGAACTTTACTTTTCTGTTGCGAGACATGGCTGAAGATTCGGACTTTGAGACTGAAGAGGACTTATTTGAGTATGATGGCCGTCCCTTTTTGAGCTTGAGTTTACGGAGGAAGAGATATTAGAAAGAAGGAAGCGAAGAGAGCTTGAGGAGCAGCGCACAAGAGAACAGCAAACGACGAAACTACGAAAAGACAGTATGTCTGTATTGTATGTCAATGGCAACAGAGGAAGAATGCCTTTGCTGTGTCGAGTGGGATTTGCGGCCAGGAGATGAACGTCTGGGTGATGATAACAGAAATCTGCCTTTGTGTTTGTGTTATTTGGAGACCGCAAAGCTATGCCCCGAGCACTCACGTTCACGGATCCCGCTACAACACAACTTCTACGAAACTGCTCCAAATGACACCAAAGTGCTATGGGTGAGTAAAACAACTTGTTTTATTACCGAAATAAGGCTCAGATTGTAAAAAGATGTTACTTTTCCTTTAATGGCAGACCTGAAATGTTCTAAATGATTCTACAGAAGGTGTGTGGAGCAAGGTGGAACAGAGTGCTTTCTGCTTGAGAGAAAAACGTAAAAAAGCGTAAATATGCAGGATTTGTGTGTTAAACATGTGTGAATGAAACAAAACACAACTCCAAGTATGGTTTGATCAGGAAACAACATTAAAACACAGATCAGAAAACAGCGTGATATGACACCTTTAAGAAATCGTGGTCATGTTTCTTGTCAATAGGAGCATGCAATGAGCTATAGTATTTGATCAACCATCATTAACTATTCATTGAGTTCAACCCAAAGACTTGAGAAGGAAAATAACAGCTGAAAGTTATTGTTATTGAAATCATGAGACAATTAATAGACAATTAGTATGTTTATGTTTATATCTAATTAATGTATGAGTACAATAAGTTGTCTCATTGCAACCTACTTGAATACTACAAAGTTATTCTCCAAGCAGCTATTACCAAAACTGCATTTTTTGGGCATACCGGGCATTTTCCCGGTGGGCTGACAGTCCTAGGGGCCGATGTCCTTTTTTTTTTTTTTTTTTACTTAGAGACCGGCCCACAATTTAGGACTGAACCAGGACTAAACCAGGACTAAACCAGGACTAAACCAGGTCTGAACCAGGAGTAAACCAGGACTAAATCAGGATGGAACCAGGACTAAACCAGGACTAATCAGGTCTAAATCAGGACTAAACAGGATTGAACGAGAACTAAACCAGGACTAATCAGATCTAAATCAGGACTAAATCAGGTCTGAACCAGGACTAAACCAGGACTAAATCAGGACTGAACCAGGACTAAACCAGGACTAAATCAGGACTGAACCAGGACTAAACCAGGTCTGAACCAGGAGTAAACCAGGACTAAATCAGGATTGAACCAGGACTAAACCAGGACTAATTACATCTAAATCAGGACTAAATCAGATCTGAACCAGGACTAAACCAGGACTAAATCAGGTCTAAATCAGGACTAAATCAGGTCTGAACCAGGACTAAACCAGGACTATTTATGAGGGGCCGGTCTAAGCCAAAAATGCCAGGGCCATTTTTTTGTCCCAGTCCAGACCTGGCACCTATGCAACATTTTTAAACAATTACTGATGCTTCTTTAATCCGTTCTTCAACAAGACAAGCAACCAACAAACCTCGTCAAACAATGTGTAACTTTTATAAAAATAAAAGTAACATGAGATTGTGGATGCCTGAGTGGTCATTTTGCGTGAGGGAAGTGGACGGATGTGCAGAGTCAGGCCTCTCTGACAGACTAACCCAGGAGTCTCCTCATAACCACCTCTCTTTCTTTCTTCCTCTCACTCTCTCTCTCTCTCTCTCCTGAGCCCTTTGTCTCTGGGGTTCTTGTTATCCCTCTCTCTCCTTCTTTCTATCACTCTCCTCTCCCTTTCTCTGTCTCTCCACTCTCTCTTCGTCTTCCACTCTTCCCCCTCTCTTTCCATTTCTGTTTCTTTCTCCCCTCTCTCCTGACCCCATTGACTCCACAGCCCATGTCACCTCATTTTCACTCTCTGCTTCCCACTCTTCCTCTCTTCTCTTTATCCCTATCCTCTCTCCCCTCCCTCTCTCTCTCTTCTCCTCTCTAATCCCACCCTCCATCCCTCCTGCTCTCTAATGTCAGTTATAGCGTCTCTCTCTACCTCCCCTGACCCCCTCTCTCCCTCCCTCTTCTCTTCCTCTCCTCCCTCCTCTCTCTAATGTCAGTTATAGCGTCTCTCTCTACCTCCCCTGACCCCCCTCTCCCTCCCTCTTCTCTTCCTCTCCTCCCTCCTCTCTCTAATGTCAGTTATAGTGTCTCTCTGTACCTCCCCTGACCCCCTCTCTCCCTTCTTCTTCCTCTCCCTCCCTCTCGCCGTCCCTTCATCATTCTCTCTTTCTAATGTCAGTTATAGCGTCTCTCTCTACCTCCCCTGACCCCCTCTCTCCCTCCCTCTCGTCTTCCTCTCCTCCCTCCTCTCTCTAATGTCAGTTATAGCGTCTCTCTCTACCTCCCCTGACCCCCTCTCTCCCTCCCTCTCCTCTTCCTCTCCTCCCTCCTCTCTCTAATGTCAGTTATAGTGTCTCTCTCTCTCTCTACCTCCCCTGCCTCCCTCTCTCCCTCCCTCTCGTCTTCCTCTCCTCCCTCCTCTCTCTAATGTCAGTTGTGGTGTTTAAGTGGCGGGGTCATACAGAAGCAGAGTGATGGGGTCGTGGCAGAGCTGTCTGGTCAGTCTGTGACATGACGATCAGAGGCTCAGAGTCTGAAGGATGGATCAAAGAGAGACAGAGGCAAAGGTGAAGGACTCATCCCATCTTCATACATTGACATACTGCTTTAAAAGATCATGAACCATCTAACTGGCATAATCATTAAAGGAGAATTAACGTTTTTTACCATCTGAGCCTTATTTTGGTAATAAAACAAGTTGTTTTACTCACCCATAGCACTTTGGTGTCATATAGAGCACTTCCAGAGATTTTTTAGATTAGCAATAGCCGTAGCGCGAGTTCTAGCCGTAGCTCAGGGCATATAATATATGCCCCGAGCGGTCTCCAAATAACACAAACTTTAGCACTTTTCAAATCATAGAAGCTCAATGTCTTAGTCTACACTTTCGTTTGAGTCAAAAGTGGCCAGTAATCCGAGATTTATCCATAAATTACAGCTTTGTGTTTCATGTTTGGGTCCCGGGAGCTGAGAGTGAAATAAACTGTGACTCCGCACATGCGCACTGGCGTCCTCATCTACTCGAAACTATGGATAAATCTCGGATTACAGGCCACTTTTGACTCAAACGAAAGCGTAGACTAAGACATCGAGCTTCTATGATTTGAAAAGTGCTAAAGTTTGTGTTATTTGGAGACCGCACGGGGCTACGGCTAGAGCTCGCGCTACATTTATCGCTAATCTAAAACATCTCTGGAAATGCTCCATATGACACCAAAGTGATATGGGTGAGTATAACAACTTGTTTTATTACCGAAATAAGGCTCAGATTGTAAAAAACGTTAATTCTCCTTTAAATAGCCCATATTATACTATCATATTATAGTATTATATACATATTATATTATCAATGTTACAATGTTGTTTCCTCATCACAAATATACCTGGAGTTGTGTTTTGTCTCATTCACATTGCTTTTCTCTAAGACAGAAAAGGCTTTTTTCCACCTCGTGATGTCATGTGGTAATACAGGAAGTGCTTCACTGTGTTTTTAAACTTCATGCTCCTTCACTAGAATCATTTGGATGATTTTAGCACTGGAATTGCCAATCTCTACTGCACAAAAGGTATCTTGAAAATTCCTGCTTCATGACATCACAAGGTGGAAGAGAGCATTTTGAGCTTTGGAGATGTAGACGAACACGTGTGAATGAAACAAAACACAACTCCAGGTCTGTTTTTGACAAGGCAACAACATTATAACATGGCCTCACAAGAGTCAATTTTGTGTAATATAGGACCTTTCTTGTTATACTGATTCATAAATAACACACAAAAAATAACACTTCTGTTACTTTACAGACCAAAGGGGTTTATATTGTAAAAGCAGCTTCTTAAAATGAGACTTATGTGTCCTGTCTGCATCTAATAAAAGAGTTTTCAAGGCCGTGCATCAAATACAGTTGGTGCGTGATTGTAAGTTGTTTGATTTGAATAACAGAATCATTGTATTAGCATGTTACTTCAAGTTGTTATGGAGACAGTGACCAAGCAAAGCTTTAGTTGGCATTCGCATTAATTTGTATAGTGATTAAGTGATTCTCCCCAAATACAAATCATTAAAGGTCCCATAGCATGAAATTTTCACTTTCTGAGGTTTTTGAACGTTAATGTGAGCTCCCCTACCCTGTTTAGCCCCCCCCCCCATGGCTAAAAGTTGCGAAATGTCTAAACTGAGCATTTGCGGTCCTTTTCTGCGTTAGAAAAAAACACAGCTCAAACGGGCGATTCTGAACAAGGCAATTTTGTTACGTCACGAAAAAAGAAATGCAAATGCAGTTCCACCACCGTCTGGACGTCCACCCCCTGTCTCTGGAAATCACGCCCAGAGAGTTTGGACCGCGAAGGAGCTACGCAATGCGAAATGCGGTTTTTTTTTTTATTTGCCTGGAGGCACGTGTGAGTGTTTCTAGGCTCGGAAGTCCTTTACCCGACCCTCTGGACCTCTGAAACAGCAGTGGTTTAATTTTATTTTCTGTGAAAATTTGTTTTTTTCATTGAAATTCCTCTCCTTTCTTCCTCCGCGCTTAAAACGCGGAAGTGGGAGACAGCGCACAGTAACAAGGAACCAGCGGCGCATTTGCCCCCCCACCCGCTCCTCTAACCTATCTGTGTCCTTCTCATTTGCATTCAAGCAACAAGGCCCAGAATGAGTTGTTCAGAGAGATATTCTGACTCTGACTGTGTACATGTGTCTTTCTCATGCACTGAGTGTTGATTTTGAAGAAGGATTCATTTACAGTATTAGGGAACCATTAAGGAGCCATATAAAAGCATCAAGAAGTACCATGTCATGGGATCTTTAACATTTCCGTTTACTTTCAATTCAATTTCACATCAGTCTCATTGATCTCATTCTAGTCAAACAGAATCCCTCTCACTAGCTGTTTACCTCTCTCTCTCTCTCTACCTTTTCCGCTCTACATCTCTCTCTTTCACTCCATCTCTCTCTCTTCCCACCTGTTTCTTTCTCTCCACCTCTCTCTTTCCTTCCCTCTCCCTTTTTTACTCCCTCCTACTCTCTCCCTCCATCTCTCTCTCTCCACCTCTCTTCCGCTCTCTTTTCTTCCCTCCCACTCCCTCTCTCTCTTCCCACCACTCTCCCTCCTGCTCCCTCCCTCCCTTTCCCCCTCTCTTTGTCCCTCTCCTACCACTCTCTGTCTCTCTCCCTCACTCCTATACCTCCCTCCCTCTCTCTCTCTCCATCCATGCACTCCCTCTCTCCCTCCCTCCCTCTTTCCACCCACTCATTAATAGGTCTGGCATTTCAGCATTAGCCTTGCTGCCGACTGTCTCCTCGCTTGTCCTTCCCTCTAATATGGCTGATACTCTTCACCCTGTCCTCTCCTCCTCCCCTCCTCTCCTCCCCCTCCTCTCATCTCTCCATCTTCCGGGCTGATTCAGACTAAAGTGGTACCTGGAGGGCCCTTACATTGGCAGCAGAATCACAGCGCTCAGGGACGACTCCACAGGTTAAGAGGAGAGTGAAGGGAGACTGCTCTACCTGTGTCCATGTGGGAGGGAGATGGTTTATGTAATACACAGAGGAGCAGAGTGGCCACTGGCATTAGAAGGCAATATAAGACAAATGTATATGGAACTACATATAAGTTCAGCTGTCTGGACCTGAGAGTGAGTCAGACAAGTTTTGAACAACTTTTGTAGAACTTCTGGTGGTACACTGAAAGTACTCAATTACTCAATTACTGGAAAATGAACATAGTGTTTCGGTCTGCTATAGTTATAATCTACGACACCTATGGATCATTGTGTTTGGACATTTTAAATCACAATATTCAACTGAAACAACTTTATAAAAGAAACAAATCTGGTGATGACTGAGTTAGAAAACTGTGGTCCCCAATGAGACCAGACCATCAGAAACATCATCACAACAAAGAGTCAGCACCTCCAATGGATAGATGCAGATCTTTTTTTTTTTCCATTTGTAAAAAAATTACTATGTGTATCACCAAATAAGAAAAGAATATTGGCAAATGAAGAAAGTAGAGAGTAATGGGGATTAAACAGCAGTATGGTGTCTTGAAAAAAGCTTAAAGGAGAATTCACGTTTTTAAAAATCTGAGCCTTATTTCACCCATAGCACTTTTGTGTCATATGGAGCATTTCCGGAGATGTTTATATCCGTAACGCGAGTTCTCAAGGCATGTAATATATGCCCCGAGCGGTCTCCAAATGACACAAACTTGAGCACTTTTCAAATCATAGAAGATCAAGGTCTTAGTCTACGCTTTCGTTTGAGTCAAAAGTGGCCTGTAATCCAAGATTTATCCATAATTTACAGCTTTGCGTTTCATGTTTGGGTCCCGGGAGCTGAGAGTGAAATAACCTGTGACTCCGCACATGCGCACTGGCCTCCTCATCTACTCAAAACTATGGATAAATCTCAGATTACAGGCCACTTTTGACTCAAACGAAAGTGTAGACTAAGACATCGATCTTCTATGATTTCAAAAGTGCTAAAGTTTGTGTTATTTGGCAAACATTTGCCCCGAGAACTTAAATTACGGAGATCGCAAATTTAAAACATCTCTGGAAGTGCTCCATATGACACCAAAGTGCTATGGGTGAGTAAAACAATTTGTTTTATTACCGAAATAAGGCTCAGATTGTAAAAAACGTTAATTCTCCTTTAAAGATTGCTCAAACATGCACGAATGACTCCGAATACAACTTCCAGGGGGTAAATGAGAAGGGGAAACAACTATAACATGGTTAAAGGCTCTGAAAATTTTACATATCAGATCTGCTTTAATTTAGTATTTATTATTAAAGGTGCCTATCTACATTTATTCAATAACATGTGTTTTTATTGCTCCAAAATGCCTCGAAAAACATTCTGACTGTGGGTACAGATCTGACCTGTATCTTGGCCTGGTTGCATCACCTGCCTGTTTCCATGGAATTAGACTTTATACCCATATTGTGGAACATTTTAGTCAAAGTAATATACATCTCACCATGGAGACCAGAGGTTGGCAGACCCTCCATTAGAAAAGATACATGGTGCACCTTTAAGCAATAACATGTGCAAATCATTATTTTACACTTTGTTCATTGTAAACAGCAGCACTGATCTAAAAATGACTTAATAATAGAAAACAGGTCCATTGACTTAAAGGGATATGCCACCCCCAGGTCAAATTTGGGCATCTCCCCACAGTCCAGAGACTAAAACAAGTGATGAAAAGCGTTTTCCTGGTCACCCAGCCATTGTCCGAGTCTGTCGCCACTGACCGCCGCGCGCAGCTGCTGCTCCTCCGCGTTAGACTGGAGGCAACGGCGCCAGAGAAAGATTTCGGCCAAAAGGAATTAATTTGCTCGATGCTTTTCCCAATTACTTTCTGTGTAGTGCGCATTCATATCAAGTGCAAATAAATGTGCAAATCAACACGGAGAGCTTGACTTGGTCATTTTGGGTGGGAACTATTTTTCAGTGCGGAAAAAGAAAGCCGAAGCACACAGCACGCAGCGTAACGGGGGAACTCCCTTCCTGGTGCATAACAGGGATTCCCCTGTCAGTGTGGTGTGTGCTTCGTCTGTCTTTTTCCGCACTGAAAAATAGTTCCCACCCAAAATGACCAAGTCAAGTTCTCCGTGTTGATTTGCACATTTATTTGCACTCGATATGAATGCGCACTACACAGAAAGTAATTGGGAAACGCATCGAGCAAATTAATTCCTTTTGGCCGAAATCTTTCTCTGGCGACGTTAGACTCCAGTCTAACGCGGAGGAGCAGCAGATGCGTGCGGCGGTCAGTGCTAACAGACTCGGACAATGGCTGGGTGAGCAGGAAAACACTTTCCACCACTTATTTTAGTCTCTGGACTGTGGGGAGATGCCCAAGTTTGACCTGGGGGTGGCATATCCCTTTAATAACAAGTAAGTACAGGGCAGTGGGTGGCGATCAGGAGAAGGTGAAAACAGGAGTGTTCTGGGCACTTAAGCAGACCCTCCAGGAATTCGCGATGTTGCGATTTGCAACTTCAACGCAACTTCAGCCAATCCCCGTGAATTCAGGGCGGTGTTGCAATTTTGACCAATCGCCGCAACTTTCCCGCAATTTTTACCAATTTTGACCAGTCATCGGCGACGTATTGAACTCACGTCGACCAACTTCCTTACTTCTGTGTGACGAAACGAAACTGCGGCCGTGTTCCCAGTTCAGAGCGTGGTTTGAAGTGGTCCTGAGTGCACTCCGCGGACCGCACGGCCGTCTGCGAAATGCGACAGGTCTCGCAACTACGGGAAGCAGCCGCCGACTCCATTTTCTCCCGTAGAAGAAGTAGCACGCGGTGCATGCTGGGATATATGAGTGTGCAAAGCGTGCTTTTTCACGCGCTTGGTCCACGCCCCGATTTCCATAGAAACAACTGCGGTCTGCGAACGCGTGTTAACTGCGCATGGGACAAAAAAGAAATGACGCACATGCCCTTCAAACGACGCTCCGAACTGTGCACTCTGGGAATTGGGACACGGCTTCTAATGGCAAAGAAACATGTCTGCGGCGCCATTTGCACACAAAAATAACAGCAAAAGACCGAAACAGTTCCCCTCCTAGTAGTAATTTATTTTCGATGTTGGTAAGGTTGTTTTAGGACCATATCTGTGATCTCTGTGTCTTTGTATTATTCTTTGTCAGTAATAACTCAGTATTCAAAATATTACTCAATTTTAATTACAAAAAGGGAAAATCACAACTATTTATCGCAACTTTCACTTCCTCCCGCAACAAAATCGCAACAAAAACCTTAAAAGCACCGCAACTTTCATCACAACTTTTTGGAAAAGCTCCCGCAAATTCAGGCATTTTAGCCCGAAACAATCACAAAAAATGCCCGCGAAATCCTACTAAAACATGCATGAATCAATCCAACACCTGCTCTTCTAACGGGAGATCTTCTTAGACTAGAATTAGAACTTTTAGACTAGACAGAATTAGAGTAAAATGTGCTCATTTATAAAACAGTTATTTATTCATAAGAGGAAAGAGCAGAGGATCTTTCCAGGCAGGTGATCAGGATTGTCTCACCAGGAGCTCCAAGGACATGCTGTCTATATCGACTGTGGAGCAGGAGGAAGTGTCTGGAGAGACGGAAGAGCTGTCACTACAACCTGGCCCCAGATATGCATTAGCTTATGACTGATTCTCTATTATTATCATGTTTATTATGGTGTCCTGGCCTGCTCTGTACTAATCCAACATGTACAGGAAAGCGAGTGAAAAGCTGCACTGTGTAACTTTGAGGGGGGAGGGTCCGTAAACCTGCTTGTATCCATGAAGAAGATTTTCCTTTGCCTGAAATGCTCCACAGTATTCATTAAACTTGTATAATTTACATTTATTTAATTCCAGGATGCTATGCTTATTGAGCACAGGGCCACTTCTCCACAGATCTGACCTATAACTTGGCCCTGGAGCATCAACTGCTTGACTCCATGTCATACTGTGGGATGTTTTGGCAATAGCATCTCCATGGAGACAAGCAGACATCAGAAAAGTTACACAGTGTACCTTTAAAGTAGGGATGAGCAATATGACAAAGAGTTAATTAATTAGAAACCTTAGATTCTCTATTTGCCACTGTAGCACAGAAAAAAAGTTTTTTAGATACATTTTTAAATGTCATACTATATTAGCAAAAATTGACACTTGTGAACTTTAAGCCATGTTAGAATGTTGTTACCTCATCACAAACACACCTGGAGTTGTGTTTTGTTTCATTCACACATGTTTGAGTAACTCTACATTATTAGTCTGTCTACATCTCCAAAGCTCAAAATGCTCTGTGATGTCATGAAGTGTTAGTTTTCAAGCTTTTGTTCAATAGATACAGTCATACCTCACCTTACGAAATTAATTCGTTCCAGAAGTGGTTTCATAACGTGAATTTTTCGTAAGTTGAGTAGCTATTTCAATGGAAAAGGCCTGATCCGTTCCAAGGCCCCGTTCCAAGTTTTTTTAATAGTGTAACTTTTTTTTTTATAGTGTAACACTGTGTTCTGCGTCCTGATTGGCTAAGAGACTGTAGACCCCAGGACTAAACGTGGACTAGACCAGGTCTAAACAAGGTTTATACCTGGACTGGACCAGGACTAAACCAGGACTAAACCAGGACTAGACCAGGTGGATTAAAGCGCCGCGTGCGGGTCTATTTCCTGGTTGGAGTCACAGCTGAGGCGAGCAGCGAGGAGGGGACCGCACGCAGTCCGAGCGCATGAACGAACGCAGGTAAGACCTGGTTTATACCTGGTTTAGACCTGGTTCAGACCTGGTTTAATACTGTTTTAGGGGAGGCACGGTTTGAGCACGGGTCTCGTGCTCGCAGCCCCGCGCCAGGTCATGCTGCGCTATCACACATGTCCCCGCGCACACTTCTCCACCCTCCCCCTTCCCCCCAGACTTCACTATTAATACATTTTGTTGAAAATCTATGAAAGTTTGAGTGTTTAAACGAGAGAGAAATGTGAGAAAAGTTTAAATCCAGTCTGAGAAAAGCGTATAATGTGTGTGGCTGAGCGCGCATTATTTGAATGTTTGAGATTTCGCGTTTCGTAACTTGAATTTTCTTTCATATCTAGAGACCAAAATTTAACATGAAGGCATTTCATAACTTGGAATTTTCGTTTGTTGGGTCTTTCGTAAGGGGAGGTACCACTGTATTGCCAATTCCAGGGTGTATGGATCTTAAAAATGCAATAGAGCACTTCCTGTATTATCCCATGACATCACAAGGTGGTGTGGTGGAGTGTTTTCTTTTTGAGAAATAACTCCTAAATATGCAAGGTCTGCGTGTTAAACATGTGTGGATGAAAATCGAGTAAAATTAGCTCTTTAAATAACCATAGGTAAACTGCATTCTTGCCTGACCTTGGTCTAGTTTTCTAGTCTAGCCTTTTCTATTGGGGGTGTGGGGGTCTGTCTTGGTCTTAACTTTAGTTTCAGTTTCTGGTTACCGTGACGACAGAACTGTCCGTGTGTGTTCCCAAATCTGACACCAGCCTATCCGTTTGCAGATCACATCCTCCTGCAAACAGAACTCCAAGCCAAAAAGACATCAGCACAAACAAGATGGGCCATAAATAATTATATAACTACACATTTAGCTGTTTTAGCCTCTCAGTGGTTGGTTGGATTCAATTTGGGTAGGAAATAGATGTCAAAAGTATCAAAAAACAGATTCTAATTGATTCTAAATCTGGTATCGAGACTAGACACGCATTTAAACACGTATCAATACTAAAAAAGTCACATTTACAGAACAGAAATGAACCTTTCCTGAATAGTTCTAGAATGATCTTGAGCTGTATCAGAACAAGTATAGTATAGTTTAACAGCACTAGTATGTGCCCATGGACCACTGAGGGATTACACAGATAAGACCATATCGGAATAGAAAAGAAAGTACAGTGGTACCTCACCTTACGAAATTAATTCGTTCCAGAAGTGGTTTCATAACGTGAATTTTTCGTAAGTTGAGTAGCTATGTCAATGGAAAAAGCCTGATCCGTTCCAAGGCCCCGTTCCAAGTTTTTTTTTATAGTGTAACTTTTTTTTTATAGTGTAACACTGTGTTCTGGGTCCTGATTGGCTAAGAGACTGTAGACCCAGGACTAAACGTGGACTAAACCAGGTCTAAACAAGGTCTAAACCTGGACTAAACCAGGACTAAACCAGGACTAGACCAGGACTAAACCAGGTGGATTAAAGCGCCGCATGCGGGTCTATTTCCTGGTTTCTCACGAGTCACAGCTGAGGCGAGCAGCGAGGAGGGGACCGCACGCAGTCCGAGCGCATGAACGAACGCAGGTAAGGTAAGTTTAACCCTGGTTTAGACCTGGTTTTGACCTGGTTTTGACCTGGTTTAGACCTGGTTTAATCCTGTTTTAGAGGAGGCACGGTTTGAGCACGGGTCTCGTGCTCGCAGCCCCGCGCCGGGTCATGCTGCGCACGCTTCTCCCCCCTCCCCCTTCCCCCCACACTTCACTATTAATAATTTTTGTTGAAAATCTATGAAAGTTTGAGTGTTTAAACGAGAGACAAATGTGAGAAAAGTTTAAATCCAGTCTGAGAAAAGCGTATAATGTGTGTGGCTGAGCGCGCATTATTTGAATTTTTGAAATTTCGCGTTTCGTAACTTGAATTTTCTTTCGTATCTAGAGACCAAAATTTAACGTGAAGGCGTTTGGTTTGTTGGGTCTTTCGTAAGGTGAGGTACCACTGTACTGTGATTTCATTGAATTTTTATTGTCTAAAGAAAGAGTGTTGTTAGGGATGCACCGATGTGATACCAATATCTGATATTAAGCTTGGGGGCTTTTAGCCTTTATTGGTCTCACACACAATGACACACAGTGACACACGGGAGAAATTTGACTTCTGCATTTGACCCATCCTTTTTCAGGAGCAGTGAGCAGCCATCTTTTTCGGCGCCCGGGGCCCATATTAATGATTCTGTTATCGGCCGATACTGATATTAGCCTATACCGATATTTATTTTTAATTCTGAGATCACATTTTATACAGACTGAAAATCATGCTAAATGAATTTTTGAATGTCTTTTATTTTCAAAACATGTTTTGACTCCTGATTTTTTTTATTTTTTTTTTCCCAATTTAATTTTTTTTAAAATAGTGTAACATTGTGTTCTGCGTCCTGATTGGCTAAGGGACCTTTGCTGATTGATGTTATAGATGGGGGACGTGGGGGGACCGGGACCAGACTGGAACTAGACCAGGACTAATCGCGGAATAAACCAGGTCTAAACCAGGACTGGACCAGGTCTAGACCTGGACTAAACCAGGACTAGACCAGGTCTAAATCAGGATTAAACCACTGTGTGCGGCTCTTTGCCTGGTTTCATGCGGCTCTTGCGTTCGTTCATGTCGAGGTTTGATGTGCTCGGAGTCACGGTTTGGACACGGGTCTCGTGCTCGCAGCCCCGGGTGAGACGCGCGGTCTCGCGCCGGTCATGCTGCGCTACCCCCCCCCCCACGCTTCACTATTAATACATTTTGTTGAAAATCTACAAATGTTTGAGTGTTTAAACTAGAGAGAAATGTGAGAACACGCTAATTCGAGGGATTACTGTACTGACAAATATCGGTCATTAATATTGGCCCACTTTTACACATCGGGCCGATAGTGATATGTTAAAATTTGGCAATATCGGCCGATACCGATGTTAATGCCGATATATCATGCATCCCTAGTGCGGTTTTGTTATTATTGTGGTATCAGAATTGGTCTTCAGTATCAAGTCTATTCCTTAGTACTGAAATCAGGTTTGAGATTTGAGTATCATGACAACGTGAGTACGAAACATGAAGTTTGTATTTTATTTATTTATTTATTTTTATTTTTTTATATTCGCTGTGCATACATCACAACCTACAATCTAAAAACAACCATTAGAAGATACTAGGTCCAGCCATCAGATCTGTGGTAAGTAAGAATGCATGTTTTTCAAGTAATTTTGTTTATTTTTTTATATTCGCTGTGCATACAAAAAGTTATATGACACTGGGGATGTCAGTTGATAATCATGATTATTCACATCACAAAATAACCATAAGGGCAAAAAAAAAAAAAAAATGGTGATGATTTTAGATTTTACAAGACTTCTAGACTTAAAAAATATAATTGTAAAGTGCTTTTTTATCTGGCTGTTTATGCCACATTAACATAACTTTATTGTTGAGAAAGACTTGAAGAATGTAAATGTATTACATAATAGAAATAAAACATAACGATTACAGTAGTTTGTACATATTATCAGTAATTGAATATTATGGTAAAGGTTACAATTTTATGCAGCGTTTTTCCATGTTCAAGGCACTCAAAGCACTTTACATCAAGGAACTTCACACACACATTCATACACCAGTGTAATAATAATAATAATAATAATAATAAATATAGCTGCAAGCAGCAATGCGGGGGCCAAGCACCGTTTGACAGGGTCTAACAAGGTCTGACAGGATCTAACAGAGTCTGACAGGGTCTGACAGGGTCAGGGTCTAACCCTGTCAGAACAGACACATCAAAGACAGATCAAAGGTTGCTAGGTGCGTTGCTAGGCAGTTGACAAATTTCTGCAACTTTGACCTGCTGGTGCCACTAGACGGTTGGAGCTGGGGACCTATAAATTGCTGTCGGTAATGAGGACACAGGCTGGAATGTGCATGCCAAATTTCACAACTTTTTACCAAACGGTTCTAGGGGCTGCCCTAGACTTCCTATACTAGAATAATAATAATAATAATAATAACTTTCAGACCCGAACATCAAAGCAAAGATCAAAGGGTTACTAGGCAACTCGCCTAGGCAACGGAATACGATTCCTAGAGGGTGCCCAGCACCTCTGGTGCTTGGCCCCCTAATAATAATAATAATAATAATAATAATAATTCATAGCATTTATATAGCGCCTTTCATGACACCCAAAGTGCTTTACAATTCATGTTCATTCACTCCACACTTTGTACAGACTGACGGTGTACACAGACACTAGGGGCGAAGTGGGTTAAGTGTCTTGCCCAAGGACACAACAAAAGCATTCATCTGTGGGAGCTGGAAACACACAGCCAACCTGTGGGTCAGTGGAACTTGAGCCTTCTGGAACCTTGGAACCTTCTGATTAGTAAACAAACAATCTACCAACTGAGCTACATATATATATATACTATATATAAACACAGACTTCATCAGGACATTAAATGATGATGTTTCTTCTCACTGTAATCGCACCTCTTAAATCTGACACGGAAACATCTCTGTACATGGCACCAGTCTGATGTTGTTGACACACAACATAAATCTCACACTTGTATTTGTTGTCTTATCTCCTGTACAACTGTCAGACCTGACAACCCCTCTGCGGGTCCAGATGGTCTGATCTGTCCACAGCTTCAGACAAAAGTAGAGGACACTGTGAAGTATAGCACTCATTTAAACCTGTTCACTCTTCTGTTGATGATATTTAACCTGTTGATTGGGTGTTCCACAGTATGGCATTAAACTAATCAACTGCAATGGAATAAGTCTCCATGGAGATACACAAGATATTGTTGGGTTTCAGATCACATCACAACTTTCTATAGGACAATATTATTTAATACAGATGGGGGTCAATTAAAATAAATATTGTTAAAATACATATTTTTGTTGTAATACGGTGAGTTTAAAGGTCTAGAATAGAATAGAAATGATCATCTTCAACATTTGTGCATTTACCTTTTGATTATTTCATGGCAAAGTACAATATAATCAATAGGGGAAAAACTCTTGCTCTTGGCCCCATCTGAGAGAGATCTACAATCTACAATCTAAAAACAACCATTAGAAGATACTAGGTCCAGCCATCAGATCTGTGCTAAGTAAGAATGCATGTTTTTCAATTAAAAAATTACCCCTGTAACTGTTAAATGCAAGATAGATAGACCATACTGTGGAACATTCCTGGCAAAGCACATCTCCATGGAGACAAGCAAGTAGCAGACCCTCCATCACTAAGTTACATAGTGCATCTTTAAATCCTTTTTTTCTGGGTTTATGTGCCATATATTTAACAATTTTAACTGAATTCTTTTCTAACAAATAATGAACTCATTTTTTGGTCATTTATTTACAATATTTGTTCTATCCACAATTAAACTAACATATGATAACGTGAAATAATGGTCAACTTCTGATCTTGTGTTTTGCAGTTTGCGAAGAAAAACATCAGATCATACTCCAATTATTACACCACCACTGGCCCTTAGCCAAAACAAACAAACAAACAAACACAAAATTATATTACATACACAAGCTTGTAATATTTTTTTCCACACTGCTTGTATAATGATCCGATCTGAGGCGCTACATACTCCAGTCCTACACATCGAAGCACATAGTGTACTGTACATGAAAATGCTGAACCATAGGTCAAAGCCTGCTGGCGTTGCAACATGAGCTAAACTCCCACAATGCATCATGGGACCTGAGTGATGTGGGTGTATTGATTTCCGTGTGGGAGCGGGGCGTACGGGTGGAGCTAAAACCACCTCTCACACACACATGAGTGAGTGATTTGTAAATGTGCATACAGTAAGTGGGTGGAGTGGTTCGTAGTTCAAATATCCTAAATAAGTAAATAAAAAGGACAGGACTTGGGGCGTGGCCGGGATCACAGCAGCCACACCTCGCCATGGAAACAGTTGCCCACTGTGATGGAGGGATTAATCAATAGGGATGCTTGGTGCTCTGAATTTTGAATGAATTTTGAATTTTGATCACCTGGTGCTTTAGCGGCTGTTAGCACTGTCACCACTGCCAAACATTTGACCTACATTTAGCAAAAATGTCATTGCCATTTTCATCTGTTTTAAATTAAATATTACATTTTATTACCTAGAGTTGCGTTTTTACATAATTAACACACAAACCCTGCGTATTCTGAGTTTTTCTCTCAAATGGAAAACACTCTGTTCCACCTTGTGATGTCATGTAGTAATACAGAAAGTGCTTCATTGTGTATTTAAAGGTCCCATGACATGGTACTTCTTGATGCTTTTATATGGCTCCTTAATGGTTCCCTAATACTGTAAATGAATCCTTCTTCAAAATCAACACTCAGTGCATGAGATATGACTCTGACAGTCTTCATGAGGCTAGATATGTGTCTAAAATGCTTTATTGTGGGTGTTGCTGCTTCAATGCAAATGAGAAGGACAGAGAGATTGGCTAAGGAGCGGGGGGGGGGGCGGGTTTCGAAGCGCAGCTCGGCGCAGCTCGGCGCAGCTCGGCGCAGCTCGGCGCAGCTCGGCGCAGCTCGGCGCAGCTCGGCTCTCTTCCGTGTTTTACGCACAAAGACAGATGGGAGACTTTGCAATGAAAAAAAGCATATTTACACAGAAAATAAAATTAAACCACTGGTATTTCAGAGGTCCAGAGGGTCGGGTAAGGGACTTGCGAGCCTAGAAACACTCGGACGTGCCTCCAGGCAAATAAAAAAACGCATTTCGCATTGCCTAGCGCATTCACAGTCCAAACTCTATGGGCGGGATATACAGGGACGCTGAGCGGAGACAGAGGGAGGGGCTGGAGCTGCATTTGCCGATCTGACGTCAATAAGGTGCCGAACTCGCCCGTTTGAGCACTGTTTTTTTGTAATGCAGAAAAGGATCGCAAATGCTCAGTTTAGACATTTCGCAACTTTTAGCCATGGGGGGGGGCCTAAACAGGGTAGGGGAGCTCACATTAACGTTCAAAAACCTCAGAAAGTGAAAATTTCATGCCATGGGACCTTTAAACTCCATACACCTTCACTAGAATCATTTGGATAATTTCCGCTATAAAATTGACAAGCTCTACTAAACAAAACATAAAAAGGTAGCTGTTAACTTGAAAACTATACTACTACTGGCTGTGATTTGGTGGTTATGATCTGACAGAGCAGCTCCGAGTCACGCTGACACCACACATGAGGAGCGCAGCAGAGTAAAAAATCTCATACAAAGACAAAAAGTCAGGTCCCACTTTCCCAAACTCGGAGAGAAGCAAATTGCAGCCAAAATCGGGCAAATTCTCCTGTAGTGTGTGACGGCTGTAACATGGCTTAAAGGAAGGACAGCTCACAGGAGGAAAATTTTTGTCATATTTAATCTTCAATGAAAAAGTGAGGCATTAATAAATGGGACAAAGGACAGTAGGCCAAAAGAGGGAGAGGTGGTCACCCAATGTACTGAGCAAGTACAGTAACGGATAGTGTCCCTTTGTTACTGTTTCCTCGGATCCAGAATAAATAACCCTGCTGGGTACAAGGAAAAAAAAAAAGAAAAAAAATATTTCAAGAGAATTAATGAATGAAGCACTAAATAGAGAAATGTAATTTTGTGATGAGCTCCTTTGTTTCTTATTTGCCACTGACATACACAGATCTGATCACACAAACATATCTGGTTCTGGCTCGAGGTGCAGCGGTAGGTGTGGGTACCGGACTGAAATCCCACTGTATAATAAATACAGAGAAATATCAGGATTTACCAGGAAACAAAGTCCTTATTTTTTTCTTCAAACGTCCTATACAGTGGTACCTCACCTTACGAAAGACCCAACAAACGAAAATTTCAAGTTAAGAAACGCCTTCACGTTAAATTTTGGTCTCTAGATACAAAAGAAAATTCAAGTTACGAAACTCGAAATCTCAAAAATTTAAATAATGCGCGCTCAGCCACACACATTATACGCTTTTCTCAGACTGGATTTAAACTTTTCTCACATTTGTCTCTCGTTTAAACACTCAAACTTTCATAGATTTTCAACAAAATGTATTAATAGTGAAGTAAGGGGGGAAAGGGGGAGGGCGGTGTGTGTGCGCGTGGACACGTGTGTGATAGCGCAGCATGACCTGGCGCGGGACTGCGAGCACAAGACCCGTGCTCAAACCGTGCCAGGTCTAAACCAGGTCTGAACCAGGTCTAAACCAGGTCTGAACCAGGATTAGACCACCGCGGCTCTTGCATGCGTTCGTTCATGCGCTCAGACTGCGTGCGGTCCCCCTCGCTGCTCGCCTCAGCCGTGACTCGAAACGAAACCAGGAAATAGACCCGCACGTGGCGCTTTAATCCACCTGGTCTAGTCCAGGTTTAGTCCTGGTCCAGTCCAGGTTTAGACCTTGGTCTAGACTGGTATAGTCCAGGTTTAGTCCTGGGTCTACAGTCTCTACACAGGACACAGTGTTACACTATAAAAAAATGTTATACTATAAAAAAAACTTGTAACGAATCAGGCCTTTTCCATTGAAATAGCTACTCAACTTACGAAAAATTCACGTTACGAAACCACTTCTGGAACGAATTAATTTCGTAAGGTGAGGTACCACTGTACTACACAAAATCAACTCTTGTGAGCTTTAATGTTATTACCTCCTTAAAGGGACAGTGTGTAAGATTTTTACCCGTCACATAAAAGGGGGATCTTCCCCATGCAGAGGCAGCCATTTTGAATACGAGAGCCGCAGAAGGACATTTGGGCTCCGCCTTCGGCAAGGCTCGTGGTTTTGGGTAAACAACACAAGCATGCTGCCGGATCACACGTCGTAATGGATCTAACACGTGTTTTGGACTAAATTGTTTTACTGGATTTTATTTGCTGGATCCTTACGGACAAATTGAGAGCAAGTTTATGGTGAAATACAGAGTTTGACCTGTGCAAAGCATTCTAAGATAAGCTAACCTCGTTTTGTGCTTTTCCGTATAAAAGCCCCATGTGCTCGGGGAGTGATTGTTTTGCAGGGAAATGAATTGCATAGTCAAAAAGAGGAGACTGTAAGGTTTCATTTGATGTGTAGAGTGTCATGGTACATGATCGGGAATGTGTGTTTTCATGAGAAAAGAAAAAAAAACGGGACCGCGTTTTATTTATACAGTAGCGGCGCGCGGCTCGTGCACACGCCCGGGTGACCCTCGAGGTCTGCCGTAGCTAAAACAGAAAGTGCAATAGCACCATCCACCTATGCGCCACGAATCCTACACACTGGGGCTTTAAAACATACTTGGAGTTGTGTTTTGTTTCTTTCACACATTTTGACTTTATTATTAGTCTGTCTACATTTCCAAAGCTCAGAATGCTTTGTTCCACTTGGTGATGTCATGAAGTGGTAGTTTTCAAGTTAATAGCTACATTTTACCTTCTGTTTGGTCGAGATTGGCAATTTCACAGCTGAAATCATCCAAATGATCATAGTGAAGGAGTATGGAGTTTAAAAACACAGTGGAGCACTTCCTGTACTAACAGTGTTTTCTGTTTGAGAAAAGGACTCAGAAGAACTAGAAGAACTAAATATGCATGGTTTTGCAAATTAAATAAACAAAAAACAAAACTTTAATTGGGTCAAGGACATGTGGTTGCCAGATGTACTGAACAACTATAATAAAAAGATAGCATCATTTTCTTCCTGTCTTTTTGTAATATTGATAGTCAGGCTCTTAACAGCAGTACTAAACATTTATCGCACAATAGTTTCTCAAATGTGGCATATTTAATGGACTATAACCAACATAAATTGCAACACTGACAAGAGCTACTATTAAGCCTGTCAAGTCCTGTCATGTTTTTAATGTAGAGTCAATGTAATATTCACACATATTTCCGGGTTATGGATTAGCTGTCATTGATCAGGATTAGAATGGGGGTAGTCTTGAAATAAAATGGTTTGAATATTGTGTTGGTTGTAGTCTTCTAATGCTAATAATTTGTCTGGGACTGTTGACATGTTATATTTAGACATTTGCATTTTATAGCCATTTACTAGTAACATATTGAATAAATTACACTTCAGCAGCTTTAAGTGAATGTATTTAAAGGAAAAGTAACGTTTTTTACAATTTGAGCCTTATTTCGGTAATAAAACAAGTTGTTTTACTCACCCATATCACTTTGGTGTCATATGGAGCATTTCCGGAGATGTTTTAGATTAGCGTTAGGCTAACGCCGTTAGCCTAGTGCGACTTATAGCCATAGCTCGGGGCATTCCCCGAGCATGTAATATGCCCCGTGCGGGCTCCAAATAACACAAACTTTAGCACTTTTCAAATCATAGAAGCTCGATGTCTTTAGTCTACGATTTCGTTTGAATCAAAAGTGGCCTGTAATCCGAGATTTATCCATAGTTTTCAGCTATGCGTTCCATGTTTGGGTCCCGGGAGCTGAGAGCACAGTCCGCACATGCGCACTGGCGTCCTCATCTACTCGAAACTATGGCTAAATCTCGGATTACAGGCCACTTTTGACTCAAACGAAAGCGTAGACTAAGACATTGAGCTTCTATGATTTAAAAAGTGCTAGATTGTAGGCTGAGAGGCTCAGATTGTAAAAAACGTTAATTCTCCTTTAAGTTGTTTTCTCCCCATTTTTTACATGTAAGTGGCCATGTTTGTTTTGACACCAGCGGACCATGCTTCTCTCTGATTGGTTAATCCACCTGTCATTCAAGCCCTCTGAGCTCAGGAGACAGGATACAGCTCAAGATCCACTTGACTCTGTAAAGTCTTGACAAAGCATGTGGTTCTGGCTGGTCAGGCAACACAGAACCCACTAGCGCTGGCCAAGCTGAATTCATTTTCTACGGTAATTGAACATGTCAGTTAAATCCATTGGCTGCAGTGAGGGAAGTTTAACATTGAATCCAGTCCTCAAAAAGCCTGGTGTAGTGTTGGCGTACCTGACAGAAGACAGGCTTGTATGTCTCGGAGAAGAGCTGTGTAAACTCCTCGGAGTCACAGAGGTCCAGGGGCAGTCTGTCCACACACACACATTTGGAGTGAAGGCTCTCCTCCTGACTCAGCTGGTTTACATCCATCCATTGCACCATCAGAGACCGGTCACCCTAAATATAAAACAAATAAAATATAACTAAAAATATATATATACATACTTTTACACAAACATTGGCATACACAGATCCATAAGCAACCACACAGAGGCCTAAACACTCCATACAACTGTCACAATTCTCCCTTATGTAATAGAAAACCTTTTGTCATGTCATACTTGTACATATACTTTTATATACTACAAATTATGCCTTATTTGACACCAGTCTCTTGCTATTTTTGCCACTTGAAATGAATTTATAATTATATTTTTATTATAATATATTGTGAGTACAGTTTTCCTTGTGGATCAGTAAAGTTTGTCTAAGTCCAAGTCTAAGGCTGCATCCCATTTCTCTGTCTTACCCCTTCGTCTTACTTGGTTTTGCTCGTTCATGTGAGGGCAAGGAGTCTCCCGATTCTAATTTTGATCAAGGGCTCGGGCCACGACCGAGGGCTACTGTACATACCCCTTGAAACGAAGTAAACTCTCAACCAGACTTGAAACGAAGGGGTACGCCTACGAGCTTTTGGGATCAGGATGGCAGCGTCACATCAACCAGCCAAGGAGTCTCATAAATGTATTTTCAGCAGTTGTAATTATCGATTAACAGTTTAGCAGGTTTACAATTATGACGCTTATGTTCTACGTTATTTTAGTGAACTGTAGTGATGTCTGTTTATCCGACGTTCTCGTTTTCATCAAACTTTCATGTATAAACAAGCTAGTTTTTTTGTGGAGCTGAGGTACCCGATAATCCTTGACATTTGTATACGTTTGTTTGTTGTTGTCGCCTCTGTAGACGTAGCAGTCAGGTAGAGGCGAGGGACGATGACGCAAACGGTAATCGAGTGGTGTCCCATTTCTTAGGGGAACATTCGTACCCCGAGCCCTCTCAGCTCGGTATCGGTACAAAGACGTAGATAAAGGGTATGGGAAGTGGTAAGACAGAGTAATGGGATGCAGCCTAAGTCTAAATTGTAGAAATTGTATTTTTGTTTTGTTGCTATGCCAACATAGTAGCAAAAATAGTTGTAAATGTAAGCTTATCTCCTTCGGCAAGGTCAGAAATTGTGCATTTTGAGAGTATATTTTTAAAGGAAAATTAACGTTTTTTACAATCTGAGCCTTATTTCGGTAATAAAACAAGTTGTTTTACTCACCCATAGCACTTTGGTGTCATATGGAGCACTTCCAGAGATGTTTTAGATTTGTGATCTCCGTAATGTGAGTTCTCGGGGCACTTATTTGCAGTCTCCAGATAACACAAACTTTAGCACTTTTCAAATCATAGAAGCTCAATGTCTTAGTCTACGCTTTCGTTTGAGTCAAAAGTGGCCTGTAATCCGAGATTTATCCATAGTTTCGAGTAGATGAGGAGGAGAGTGCGCATGTGCGGAGTCACAGCTGATTTCACTCTCAGCTCCCGGGACCCAAACATGAAACGCAAAGCTGTAAATTATGGATAAATCTCGGATTACAGGCCACTTTTGACTCAAACGAAAGTGTAGACTAAGACATTGAGCTTCTATGATTTGAAAAGTGCTAAAGTTTGTGTTATTTGGAGACCGCTCGGGGCATATATTACATGCGAGAACTCGCATTACGTCTATCACAAATCTAAAACATCTCTGGAAGTGCTCCATATGACACCAAAGTGCTATGGGTGAGTAAAACAACTTGTTTTATTACCAAAATAAGGCTCAGATTGTAAAAAATCTTAATTCTCCTTTAAACTAAATCTGATTTTAGAACTAGAATTATTATATGTGTGTGTGAAATGTGCATGAAGTGTACTAGATACATGTATGCTTTTTGTCTTCATTAATCAACTTGAAATAAATAAATTAAATGAACTTTGTCATTTTGTAATAAACTAAGCCAAACTAAACCAATTCCCATTATTTCACATTCACCACACACACACACACACACACACACACATACACACAGGCACACACACAGACACACACACACACACACACACAGACACATACACACACACACACATACATACCAGCGGTCTCCCCAGTAGCTCAGATCTGGCCCGTGAGGCGGAGTCCTTCTTCATGTACTCCACAAACCCATATCCTTTGGAGTGCCCCGTCAGCTCGCTGTACACCAGGAAGGAGCGCTCGATGTTTCCGTAGGCACGCACCAGCTCCTCAAACTGCTGGGCGGTGTAGGTGTGGGGCAGGTTGGTGACACAGAGCAGAGAGTCTGTGGGCTGCAGGGTCACGTTGATCAAGCGCCCCCGAACAGTGCTGTGGTGGAGGGAGCGGATGGCATCCTGAGCCTGGTCCCCGTTCAGCAAAGTCACAAAGGCTAGAGGAGGACACATGATGGAGACCGAGATGGAGGACGGGACAAAAACAGTAAAAGACACATGAACAAGAGACGTCAGACATCGAGAACATCCAAAAGGAAAAAAAGGGGGGATAGGGAGGAAAGATGGAGGAGCATACAAGCAACAGAAAGTAAAAAGAAAAAAAAAGTGGAAAAGGAACAGATTTGAAGGGAGGTTGAAGCATGCTCAACATAGATCACAGTTATAGAGACAGACACACAGATACACAGAGAGAAAGACAACACATTAGCCAGAAAAGCCAAAAGGGAGGAAGGTACTATGTGGGGAGTGCACTGTGACACACACATATACAGCTATATGTCAGTGAGGTGCACTAGTCACAACCAGGAACAAGGCAGGAGATAGTGTAGTATAAAACTAGTGTCATAGGGTTTTTATAGTATAAATGTGTGATATAGTATATTACATTTGTCAAAGATATTCATATCAACCTACATAAGAAAGCAAGGCAGTGGATACCCCAAAAAATAAGAACAAAAAAAAACAAAAAACATATTCATCATCTCTGGTACCTCATCAAAAACATATCTTTTTTTTTTATTTCATTCACACATGTCGGAGTGACTCTGCAGTATTAGTCTGCTCACATCTCACACAAAGTTCAAAATGCTCTGTTCCACCTTGTGATGCTGTAGCTTTCACCTTACCTTTTGTTCAGCAGAGACTGACAGTTCCAGGCCTGGAATTATCTAAATGATTCTAGTGAAGGTGTATGGAGTTTAAAAACACTGTGGAGCACTTCCAGCATTACCACATAAGATCATGACAAGGCATGACACAAGGTGGAACAGTGTTTTTTGTTTGAGAGAAGAACTCAGCCTACATATGCAGGTTTGTGTCTTAAACATGTGTGAATGAAACAAAACACAACTCCAGGTCTGTTTGTGATGAGGAAACAACATGACATAGACTGGAAAATGACTTAATATGCAATTTAATTAAAAATATAGCTTTGATTTTGATATTAAGTGCACATTTTAATTTGTTCATCCAGAGAATTGTCTGTGTTGTGTGTTCTATGCCTCTCTTATGAGTATTTTTCTGTGTGGCACGCTGTCTATTTAAGACAAATTTGACAAAGTGATCTTCAGAATTACTTAATTAGGCCCGAGCGCTAAAGCGTAGGGCCTTCTTCTTCTTCTTATTATTATTATTATTATTATTATTATTATTATTATTATTATTATTTTCCTCCCCCCCTTTTTTCAGGTTTCTGGCACTTCCCACCGACGAAATTTTGCACAAAATTCAAGAATGCCAAAAAAGGAATTTACAAATAATCTGTATTAAAAAAAAAAAAAAAAAAAAAACGGCTCGACAGCGCCCCCTGGAAAATCTAAATACATTGTGTCTATGGCTATACCCGTGTTGCCATGGCAACAGGCCAAACATCTGTCCTCGCCAATGGGACGCTTGGCAAAAGTGTTTTCACAGAAACGCCGTTCAGTCTTTTAGAACGCTTTTAATAACTTTTAATGTCCCACTTGTCGAGATGATCCAGCACGATTCTGGTGAGTCTGGGTCAAAAACCCTAGGAGGAGTTCGTTAAAATACGAGGACAGGAAAATTTGCCTTTGGCGCCGGGTCGCGTGCTCAGTCCAATATGGCCGACTTCCTGTTGGTCGCCTAGCAACGGTGTTTCTGTGTACCAAATTTGGTTTGGCTACGACAACGTTTTTGCCGGGCTTGTGAGTGCAAGCGAGGGCCAATCATTGCCGCTTGCGGGTATATTTAGGGGCCAAGTACCGTAGGTGCTAGGCACCTTATAGTGTTTGTAAGACCCCTTACAAACCCCAGACCCCTGTCTTCACATGGGGCAAGCCCCTTGGTCCTCTGCACTTTCCCTGTTCCTCTCAGCCCTAATGCCCGGTGGTGCTTATCCCCGTACCCACATCCCCCGATGTGTCTTCTGAGCGCTTTGCGAATATATGTACCTTGTGGTAATAAAATATATTTTTAAAAAAAATAATGTTTGCACTGCATCACCCTTGCCCTCCCCCAGGCCCCTTTCTTCACCTGGGGCAATCCCTTTGGTCCTCTACATTCCCCCTGTTTCTCTTAGCCCTTGTGCCCAGTGGTGTTTATTCCCGTACCCGATGTGTCTTCTGAGTGCTTTGTGAATGTTATTGTGGTGGTGAAATATGTACTATTATGTACCTGAAGTGTGTATTATTGTGTACCTTGTAATATTAAAAGATAAAAAAAAAATAGTGTTTGTACTGTGTTGCCTAGCGACGTTGCCTAGCGACGTTGCCTAGCGACGTTGCCTAGCGACGTTGCCTAGCGACCCTTTGATCTTTCCTTTGATGTGTCTGGTCTCCTGATTCTTATTAGGGGGCCAAGCACCGAAGGTGCTTAGGCACCCTATAGGAATTGCTTTGCGTTGCCTAGCAACGTTGCCTAGCAACACTTTGATCTTTCCTTTGATGTTCTGGTCTCCTGATTATTATTATTTTATATCTTTTCTTCAATGGGCGTCTATGGCAACCCCTAGAACCGTCTGGTAAAAAGTTGTAAAATTTGGCATGCACATTCCAGCCAGTCTCCTCATTACCCACAGCAATTTATAGACCCCCAGCCCCAACTGTCTAGTGGCACCAGCAGGTCAAAGTTGCAGGAATTTTCAGGAATTGCCTAGCAACGCACCTAGCAACCGATCTGTCTTTGATGTCTTTGATCTGTTAAACCTTGTTAGAACCTGTTAGACCCTGTCAGACTCTGTTAAACTCTGTTAGACCCTCTTAAACCCTGTCAGACTCTGTCTATCTAAACCCCAGCACCTGCAACAAGGTTATTATAGTTTATGAAAACTGTCAGACCCTGTTAGACCCTGTCAGACTCTGTTAGACCCTGTCAGACCCTGTTAGACCCTGTCAGACTCTGTTAGACCCTGTCAAACCCTGTTAGACCCTGTCAGACTCTGTTAGACCCTGTCAGACCCTGCATGCGGCCTACATGCTGAGACCTACATGCACCTTCGGTGCTTGGCCCCACATTGCTGCTTGCAGCTATATTTGGATTTGTTATTTATTATGTTTTGTTTAATTTTTTGTACAACACCCAAACTTATTCTAAATTTGCACATCTGGATAATTGTCAGTGATTGTTTAATTCTTGCTTCTCTGTGTCACAACAAAACATGTTCTATAGATTTCTAAATGTGGGTAAATGACTCCACTGTAAACATCTCAGCACAACACACTGTAAACAAGCTTTGCCTTTGTGTGTGCTAAAAGGGTTCCTCTGTTGTGTCAATGGGAGCTCTAAGCGTCTAAACAAATGTGAGTTTTCAAGATTGAGTTTAGAGGCTCTGGTCTGCTGTAATGTGCTCTGTGATGTTACTGTTACTCTAAGTGTGACCTGATGGATCTGTGCTGGGCCTCGCTCTGCTTTTATTCAATAGCTCACTCACACTCCACACTCACCTACTGAAGCTAAGTTTTAAACTGCACGCAGAAGTCTGGTTTTGTCACAAAGTACTGCCTTTGTAATACATGTAAAGGGGGAACAAGAAAATACTTACACCGCCTGACAAAAGTATTAGGACGATTGTGTATTTCTGAACTTTCATAATGATAAGACGTATTGGTAATGACAACAAATCAATTTATTGATATATTAAAGCAAATTTCATCATGTGTAAAGGCGTATTATTGCAAAAACATGTAACAATATCAAGTTAAAAAGCTTTTCATCAAAATAACCACCTTTGGCCTTAATCACAGCTTTACAAATTTGAGGCATTCACTTTTTGAAGATATCCATCCTCTATAGTTTTCCACTCATCCTGAAGACATTTCCTCAGGTGTTTAACGTTAGTCAGATTCCTGGAGCGCACTTTAATATCCAAATAATCCCACACTTTTTGGATGGGTGACAGGTCAGGAGACTGGGGCGGTCATGTCATAACCTGCAGTTGATGACGCTGTTCACACGTCTCCAAATGACCCTTACACAGTTTGGACGAGTGCTTTGGGTCATTATCTTGTTGGAACCAGAAGTTTCGTCCAGAGTTCAGAAATACACAATCGTCCTAATACTTTTGTCAGGCAGTGTATTTGCATGAAACACGTTGGAAAACACAGCATTAAAGGAAAGAAGGAGATACATTTTTCAAGTCAAATGTACACTTAAGCCCAAGTCTCACTACTGGAGTGATTGTGATGCTGTTTAATATATAGCAGGAGAATTGCATACAAAGTGAAATGAAAAGTGCAGAGGAGAGCACTGCATCTAGAATATTAGCTAAGTGGTGGGAGCTGAGCCCGAGCCCGGCCATTGATTTACACTGTTCTAAATTTATGTGAAAAGAGGAGTGAATCAGCGTTCCCATCAGCGCACTGACTTTCCAAGCTGGACCACAAGGATACATTAGATTAAACAAATATATTGGGTTTAATTTGGGCTGTTTATAAGAAGTGGTTTGTGATGTAAATGTGGAGCAGGGTGAAGCGGTAACACAGCAGATGTTGGAGATCACATGGAGCTGTTTGGTTCATTTCAGAGACAGCTGTGAGGGTCCAGCAGGGGACCTCAAGGAACACACTCTGATACAAGCAAGTTTAGATGCATTATTTATAGAAGACGTCATTATGCTTTGGCTAGATATTTAGAGTTAAACTTGAACACATCATTATATTATGTTTTCTTCATTACAAAACGCATATTAAAGGTCTTATATTACATACAATGGATTCTTCTGAGCTTTAAGTTGTGTTTGTTTCATTCACCCATGTTTGAGTAATCATTTATTATTAGCCTGTCTACATCTCTAAAGTTCAAAATGTTATACCTTGTGATGTCATGAAGTGGTAATTTTCAAGTTAACAGCTAAAATTATGATTCTAGTGAAGGTGTGTGGAGTTGAAAAAACACAGTGGAGCACTTCCTGTATTACCACATAACATCACAAGGTGGAACAGAGTGTTTTCAGTTTGAGAGAAGACTAATATGCAGTATTTTTGTGTTAAAAGGACAGTGTATAAGATTTTTACCTGTTAATTACTGAAATTGAAGATACCCATTTAAAAATACATTGTTTTCCAAGCCTTTTCACTTCCATCATGAAATCAAAGTATTCTTTTGGACTTAGATATAGTCACATAAAAGGGGGATCTTCCCCATGCAGAGGCAGCCATTTTGAATACGAGAGCCGCAGAAGGACATTTGGGCTCCGCCTTCGCCTTCGGCAAGGCTCGTGGTTTTGGGTAAACAACACAAGCATGCTGCCGGATCAGACGTCGTAATGGATCTAACACGTGTTTTGGACTAAATTGTTTTACTGGATTTTATTCGCTGGATCCTTACGGACAAATTGAGAGCAAGTTTATGGTGAAATACAGAGTTTGACCTGTGCAAAGCATTCTAAGGTAAGCTAACCTCGTTTTGTGCTTTTCCGTATAAAATCCCCATGTGCTCGGGGAGTGTTTGTTGTGCAGGGAAATGAATTGCATAGTCAAAAAGAGGAGACTGTAAGGTTTCATTTGATGTGTAGAGTGTCATGGTACATGACCGGGAATGTGTGTTTTCATGAGGAAAGGAAAAAAAAACAAAAACGGGACCGCGTTTTATTTATACAGTAGCGGCGCGCGGACCTCGAGGTCTGCCGTAGCTAAAACAGAAAGTGCAATAGCACCATCCACCTATGCGCCACGAATCCTACACACTGGGGCTTTAAACATATGTGAATGAAACAAAACACAACTCCGGATAGGTTTTTGACAAGAAAACAACATTATAACAGATCGTAAAATATAGGCCCTTTAATCTAAAACAGCTTAATAGAAATGTGTTGGTCAAGGTTCAAGTTACACAAATGTAAATTAACTGAAAAATAGCCTCAAAAGTGCAGAACTAATGCCCTTGTTTGAGAGAATACACAGCAGGTTTATTTTAATTTTGATCAATATTTCTGACACTTTTTGACTGCTTTCTTATAATAGATAAACCACTAGATTCACAACAAAACAGCTACTTTAAAGGTGCAATGTGTAACTTTTTTGGTGGAGGGCCTGTCAAATGTTTCTCTTCATGGAGATGTTATCGCTTTGTCTGGCATTAAACGAGACCAAACCAGACCAAGTTACAGGTCAGATCTGTGTCAGAAAGCCTGTTTTTCTAAGTATTTTTGGGATATAACACCACCTGTAATTTCATAAATGTAAGATAGAACTGTTTAATGTCATACTGTGGAACATTCCAGGCAGAGCAATGACATCTCCATAGAAACAAGCAGGTGACAGACCCTTGAGGTACAAAAGTTGAGAAAATTGAACTAAAGGAAAATCATATCTACAGTGATTATAATGTAAACGCCGTATGTCCTGCCCACAGGCTTTGAATAGTTCCAGGTGTCTTTTATAACAGCAAGTGCACATTGCATAATTACTGAACACACATTTTCAGTTTTATGAAAAGCTGCTGTGAAAAAACACCTGTTGCCAGAGTCCCTGAGTGCTTAAAAGGCTTCATAGAGCAGAACAGATTAAAGCACTTTCTGTAAGTTTTTGGACATGAGACTGTGCCATGGAGATGTTATCGCTTTGCCTTAAAGGTCCAGTATTACACAAAATTGCCTCTTGTGAGCTTTAAGACATGTTTTAATGTTGTTACCTCCTCAATTTTTATTTTATTATTTATTCATTTATTTATTGTGAATAATATTCACAATATTGCAATATTATTGCAATAATATTCGAATAATATTCAATTAGAGAGTAGAAGATACAGAAAACAGGGCGAGATGGAAAAAGTTGATTCGCTGTGGCAACCCCTGAAAAAGGGACAAGCCGAAAGAAGAAGAAGATTCATTTATTTATTGCATATTAATGAACGCGCAATTTGTGTAAGATCACACAAACCGATGTAAATATGCCAGATTTAGCACAGTGCTAATTTGTTATGATCACAAACATAAAAACAATTTAGTATCTATCAGAGGTGGGACAAAGTCATTCCTGGGCAAGTCCCAAGTAAGTCTAAGTCTTTTGCACTCAAGTCCGAGTGAAGTCCCGAGTCGAGAGTATCCAAGTGCCGAGTCAAGTCCGAAGTCAAAGCTCACAAGTCTCAAGTCGAGTCCAAAGTCCTAGCATTTTAGTTTCGAGTCATTTCGAGTCCCCTTTACAAAGAAATAAAATTTCTACAAATCATATAATGTCGGCAAGATCTGTATTTATTTGACCTTTTTACACCATATCAAATAACATTAGGAAAAAATGAAAGGATCCAGGTGTGAAAAACATGTTACACATGCTCTTTGCAAACATTTTCGCAGATTCACAAGTACAATGAGTGCGGTCCTTATCAACATACTTTTAGAGTTTTTTTTTTTCATTGGACGTAGCAAGTCATCACAAGTCAAAAGGCCTAAGTCCAAGTGAAGTCACGAGTTATTGATACTGAAGTCCAAGTCGAGTTGCAAGTATTTGTACATTTTGTCGAGTCGAGTCTAAAGTTATCAAATTCGTGACTCGAGTCTGACTCGAGTCGAAGTCACATAACTCGAGTCCACACCTCTGGTATCTATAAATTAGTAGCATATAATTCAATAAATTACAGTAAAAATACAATTGATGGGCTTAGCCTACAGTGCGGATTAAAAGGTGCTTCACAGTGTGCGTAATAAAGTGTCTGTTATTAAGGTGCCTATTCTATTTACAATGTGGATTTATGTAGTGTGTGTGTGTGTGTGTGTGTGTGTGTGTTTGTTGTTTGTTTCATTCACACACACAAGTTGAGTAACCCTTCATTACTCAACATTAGTCTGTCTACATCTCCAAAGCTCAAAATGCTCTGTTCTACCTTGTGATGTCATGAATTAGTTAACAGCTACATTTTACCTGTGGTTCTGTAGAGGGCTGAAATTATCTAAATGATTCTAGTGAAGTATGCACTTAAAACACACACACACAGTGGAGCACTTCCTATGACCACATGACATGTTATAGTGGAACAAAGTATTTTCCATTTGAGAAAAAAGCACAGCCTTAATGTTCCAGGGTTTGTGTGTTTGTGTGAATAAATCAAAACACAACTCTAGGTATGTTTGTCACGAGAAAACAACATTATAACATAAATCAGACAATAGTACAATATTGGCCCATTAAATGTTCAACAGTATTGCATTAAATTTCAAAATTGTCCTTGAAAAACATGCACTCTTACTGGGAGAAAGTGAGGTCAGCTCTCCTCATACCTGACCTGTAATTTTGGTGGTATTACTGAATTGTCTCCATGGAGATTAACAGGTTTAATGGCTTACTGTGGGACTTTGTCAACAAAATCTGACCATTAACTTGGCCTGGTAGACTCACCTGCTTGTCTCTGTGGGGACAGGCAAGTTTAAAGGTTTATATTGTGGAACTTTTTGGTCAAAATCTGACCAGTGACCTAGCCTGGTAGACTCACCTGCTTGTCTCCCTGGAGATTAACAAGTTTAATGGCTTACTGTGGGACTTTGTCAACAAAATCTGACTAGTAACTTGTCCTGATAGCATCCTCTGCTTCTCTCCATGGAGACAGATAATAGATTCATGCTAAAGTGTGGAACTGACAAAACAATTACATCTACAGAGACAATCATGTCACCAGCAAAGTTATGCAGCGCACCTTTAATTAACACCCATAAGGCTAAATTCTAACTTAAAAAGTCTATTTTTCATTTTCATTTCCAAACCCACATTAGGAGGTGACTGTGAAATGATTTAAATGTAAATGTTGGCAGCTGGTGTCTGTGCTTCTCATCAGAGGACACATCACAGCCAGGATCACAGAATGATGAGCGATTTTATGGTGAAAAATTCTCTCTTTTACATCCAAAACTTGATTACTCAGACAAGACTCAACACGCAAATCAACAGTTTTTCGTCAGCTCCAAGTATCAAAGTTTGGTTGTTTTAAAGGCAAATTAACGTTTTTTTTACAATCTGAGCCTTCTTTCGGCAATAAAACAAGTAGTTTTACTCACCCATAGCATTTTTCTGTCAATTGGAGCAGTATCGCAGAACTTATGTTGAGCCGTTCTGTTCTAGTAATGATCCCGTATCTGTTAACATGGTGCTGTATCATTTGCTCGGGGCATTACTTTGCGGTGTCCAAATAACACAAACTTTAGCACTTTTCAAATCATAGAAGCCCGATGTCTTAATGAAAGATTTCGTTTGAAGCAAAAGTGGCCTGTAATCCGAGATTTAGCCATAGTTTCGAGTAGATGAGGACGCCAGTGCGCATGTGCGGACTGCTCCCGGGACCCAAACATGAAACGCAAAGCTGAAAACTATGGATAAACCTCGGATTACAGGCCACTTTTGCTTCAAACGAAATCTTTCATTAAGACATCGGGCTTCTATGATTTGAAAAGTGCTAAAGTTTGTGTTATTTGGAGACCGCAAAGTAATGCCCCGAATACAAATGCTAACGGATACGCTACAACATAACTTTCTTCAAACAGCTCCAAATGACACGAACGTGATATGGGTGAGTCAAACGACTTGTTTTATTACCGAAAGAAGGCTCAGATTGTAAAATAACGTTACTTTTCCTTTAAAGTTTCCTCGTTCATTACCATTGGCCCCATGTGTGTGTTTTATTAATAAACAGTGTTAGGCTTTATTCCAGTACACAGAAGGTACACGAAGAAGTACACGAATGAAGATATTACTAAAACTCATATTGCAATGCCAAATATTCAGTTAGAACACTGTTGCCAGGTTTGGTCTTTCAAAGCTCTAAATTAGGCTACAATAAAACTACAAGCGTGAGTTTTAATGTAAATAAATAGCTTTAATTTCCTATTTTATGCAAAGTTGTTACAAATCAGTGATAGTTGTAAAATAGTAAAATAGTACAGTTGACATGGGAATTAACAAGTCTCAAAATGTCACCCCACATGTAGCTGAATTCTTCTGCAAGATACTGTATTCCTGACCAAGATCCTGGTTTTGTAGTTCTTCACTTCCTTATTCATACATGCTTCTAATAGACTGCGCAGTGGCTTTGGATGAGAGATGGATTAAAGGCAGTGAGCATCAAGAGTATAATAATAATAAACCTGCTGCAGCTAATAAACCTAACTGCAGCTTTAAATAGACTTTTACAATGTGTGCAATAATAATTTTAGTACAAACATGTGGAAAAACTGAGTCTCAATAAAGTAACTCCAGTCTGCTCGTCGCCACGTTTATGTTATTATTGCTTTGCTAACATTAAACTTATGCATTCATTAAAACCTTGCAGGTAACGCTACCGAGCCAAGTTACAGCTCAGATCTGTGGAGAGGCGACCTAGCTCGCAATAAGAGTGCATGTTTTTAAAAGTATATTTTGGCAACTGTAATTGAATAAATGCAAGATAGATACAATATGTTTGATACTGTATTGTGGAGCATGCCAAGCCAAGCATCAAATATCTCCATGGAGACAAGCAGGCTGTGTACCCCCTTCCAGAAAAGTTCCATAGTGCCCCTTTAACTAGTCCACATAGAATCCTTTATTATGTTTTCCTACTGTTAAAGGTCCCATGGCATGAAATGTTCACTTTCTGAGGTTTTTGAACGTTAATGTGAGCTCCCCTACCCTGTTTAGCCCCCCCCATGGTTAAAAGTTGCGAAATGTCTAAACTGAGCATTTGCGATCCTTTTCTGCGTTACAAAAAATCGGAGCTCAAACGGGCGATTTTGAACAAGGCACCTTATTGACGTCAGATCGAAAAAAGAAATGCAAATGCAGTTCCACCCCCGTCTGTCTCTACTCAGCGTCTCTGTAAATCATGCCCAGAGAGTTTGGACTGCGAATGCGCTAGGCAATGCGAAATGCGTTTTTTTATTTGCCTGGAGGCACGTCCGAGTGTTTCTAGGCTCGGAAGTCCTTTATCTGAGCCTCTGGACCTTTGAACAGCAGTGGTTTAATTTTATTTTCTGTGGAAATGTGTTTATTTTTCAATGGAACGCTTCAAATCTCTCCCCCCGTGCAAAAACACGGAAATGGATCAGCTGAGGGCTCAGAGTTGAGAGCGGAGAGTTTGGCCACGCCCCCACCCTCTACTATAGGCCAGCTCTTTTCTCCTCATTTCCATTCAAGCAACAACGCCCAGAATAAAGTGTTTGAGAGAGATATTTATGACTCTTTCTCATCTTATCTCTGTTTCTCATGCACTGAGTGTTGATTTTGAAGAAGGATTCATTTACAGTATTAGGGAACCATTAAGGAGCCATATAAAAGCATCAACAAGTACCATGTCATGGGATCTTTAAAGGTGCATAGTGAAACTGTTCTGGCAGATGGTCCTTTTCTTTGTGCAGACCAAGTTACAAGTCAGATCTGTGGAGAGGCAAGCCCGTTTACAGTCAGAATGCCTGTTTTTCTAGTTATTTTTGAGCTATAAAAACACCTGCAACTGAATAAATAATAATAATGTACATCTGTTTAAAGTCATACTGTGGAACATTCCATGCAGAGCAATGACATATCCATTGAAACAAGCAGGTGACGGACCCAATGCACCTTTAAAACACTCTCTATTCCAGCTGTACAGGGCAGTCGTTCCAATAAGTTTAATATGTCTACAAATCAGATTTTGATTCATAGTTTTCCTTTTGTCATTTTTTTCCCTTCTGTCTAGTGCACCACGTAAACTTCTCCATCTGAAATAAATATGAAACATTTGGTGAACAGAACGCAGATGAGAAGGTGGCACTCACTCCCATCTGTAGCTCAGGACTGTCCATGAAGCTGACCTTAACTCTTTCATCTCACTTCAAAGCTACGCTAGGGGTCCCAAAACATGCCAAAACCTCAGCAGCAGCTACGATTTTAATATGCAAAGTGTTGGCAAGGGTCAACTCTGAAATGACACAGATTTGAATGTACTGCAAAAAGCAATATTTAGGTAAGTGAAAGTGTAAATTAAGAACTTTTGACTTTATTTGAGTATGGTAGATTCAACTTCACAAGTACAGTGGTACCTCACCTTACGAAAGACCCAACAAATGAAAATTCCAAGTTACAAAACGCCTTCACGTTAAATTTTGGTCTCTAGATACGAAAGAAAATTCAAGTTACGAAACATGAAATCTCAAACATTCAAATAATGCGTGCTCAGATGCACGCCCCGAAACGTAAATACACTTTATCAACACACACGGGGTTAGGATCCAGAAATAACCCGCAACAAGAGAAATCCCCCCCTGTGGGAAAAAATAGTCAAAATCATCCCTCTTCTAAAACGGTCATCCCTTCTTCCATCCCTTGTGGCATTTTATCAATCAGGCATGAAAATCCCTCACCTTTCGCCCTCTTTAAGTCAAAATGGCCAGTGCCAAGAGCCAATCATAGGCCGAACTGCGCTCCAGCTTCCAATCATGTTGCAGCATAATTACGCACCGGTCGCGCTCACACCAATCATGATGATTAGCGCTGTTCTGTTTGCGCCTGTTCGTCGATCAGCTGAGAGCGAGCCGCGTGATATTTACGCAGCATTTCCAAGAGAAGAAGAATCCTTAACTTGCTACGTTAATGCTACGTAAGAAGGAACTCTCGCCTCGGGACACGGGATAAGTTTGGGATTATGTCCTTTTCTCCGGAGCTCCGGATTATTAAAGACCGTGACACGTGCATACATGGATAAGCAAACTATCGGGAGTGACCACGTTCTTATGGGTGAGCCATATTATCAGATTATTTCTGCATCTATTTCGGCACTAAACTAGGACTAAACCAGGACTAAACCAGGACTAAACCAGGACAAAACCAGGACTAAACCAAGACTAAACCAGGTCTAAACCAGGAGTAAGCCAAGACTAAACCAAGACTAAACCAGGTCTAAACCAGGACTAAACCAGGACTAAACCAGGTCTAAACCAGGACTAAACCAGGTCTAAACCAGGAGTAAGCCAAGACTAAACCAGGACTAAACTGGGTCTAAACCAGGATTAAACTGGGACTAAACCAGGACTAAACCAAGACTAAACCAGGTCTAAACCAAGACTAAGCCAAGACTAAACCAAGACTAAACCAGGTCTAAACCAGGACTAAACCAGGACTAAACCAGGACTAAACCAGGACTAAACCAGGTCTAAACCAGGAGTAAGCCAAGACTAAACCAGGACTAAACTGGGTCTAAACCAGGATTAAACTGGGACTAAACCAGGACTAAACCAAGACTAAACCAGGTCTAAACCAAGACTAAGCCAAGA
Source organism: Paratrypauchen microcephalus (assembly GCA_036785185.1). Lineage (NCBI taxonomy): Eukaryota > Metazoa > Chordata > Actinopteri > Gobiiformes > Gobiidae > Paratrypauchen > Paratrypauchen microcephalus. Next base: position 529,092 of record JAVJIX010000142.1, read on the forward strand.
CTAAGCCAGGTCTAAACCAGGTCTAAACCAGGACTAAGCCAGGACTAAACCGGGACTAAACCAGGACTAAACCCAGACTAAACCAGGACTAAGGTGTGTGTGTGTGTGTGTGTGTGTGTGTACGTGTGTGATAACATATATCCTGTGTATTATTGAATTATTGAATGATTATATGGACTTGTTGTTATAAAAGCATTTCCATTTTAACAAAGTACCTTCTAATTCTGCCCTGCCCTGGAACACCACACCACAGTGATGTCAGTGATGGGGGGGCTTAGCGTAATGTCATGCATCCTCCCCCGGAAAATATGTCACATAAATGAAAAATTTCACCATCGCCCCTGGTTTCATTTTACAACTCGACTACTGGTTATAGGAAAGTATCTGAAGTCTGGCTCTATTATAAAAAGGAATTTTTTTGATGGACAAAAAACACCAGGATCATGTAGAGCGGGTTAATACAAACATTAAGACCAAAATGACGAGGCTCACAGCAGCAGTTACAGAGAGAGGGGTGACAATATTCTAATGTAAGTCAATGGGAGCCAGAGTCAGGAGCCAGAAGAGCCACCATGTGAACTTCCTATTTGGAATGTGGCGGCTAGTGCGTTAGCTATGTCCATTTATATATGCAGTCTATTGCAAAAGGACAAATTCAATTTGTCAACAAATAAACTTTGTCCAGTTGACAAATTTAATTTCTCCTTTTGCCGTGGATTGTATCTGCATGACTGAGGGATTCTTCACACATGCAGTCTAATATATCTTATAGGGCTGCAAAATTATTGAAGCACCAGTTTAAAAATGCACTTTAAGAGTAAAAATAGTAAAAGTATTTTGCAGATTATCAGATCTAATAAAGCTTCAAGTGTAGTCAATTTGATAGAGATTCATGTTGACGTTTGTTTAACAGAAACAGTTGAATTAATCGTTCATTTTCTCTCTGTTTTTATCTGTATGTATTTGAGTGGTAGGATAATGATGAGCCTGTAGCATCTGTTCCACAGGTGTTTTGTACTTTTGTGAGAGTCTATGCCCTTCACATTCCTGTACGAGTCTGTTTTGTGGTGCTGTTTTGGTCCAGGCTGTTCTGAATCATATTGATCTGTGTGTATTGTCTTTTGGAGCCTCCCACCTCACGCTATTTATTGGACAGAATCGGCTTTTGGCATCTTGAACTGCTTTTCTAACAGTTTTCCTCTGCCTCGTGGAAATATACAAAGAGGTGATGTTTTTGCTGGCGTAGGTTTTTGGCAGTCAGCTTTGCAACATGGAGCATTAAGATATGGCTGGATTTTATTTTCACTAAATCTTACCCATTAAAAAATGTGAATTTATACTATATTTCTAATATTTTCAAGATGCTGTAGCTGATTTTTACTCTCTTAAAAAATCAGAAAACAGAACTAGTTTTAACGGTCCTGTATTACAGTCTTTTAGAGCTTTTAGTCATGTTACAATGTTGTTACCTCATCAAAACATACCTGGAGTTGTGTTTTGTTTCATTCACAAATGTTTGAATAAACCTGCATTATTAGTCTGTCTACATCTCCAATGCTCAAAATGTTCTGTTCCATCTTGTGATGTCATGAAGTGGTATTTTTCAAGTTAACAGTTACCATTTACCCTAGTAGAGATTCCAGGTCTTAAATCATTCAAATGATTCTGGTGAAAGTGTATAGAGTTTAAAAACATATTGGAGCATTTCTTGTATTACCCCATGCCATCACAAGTTAAAACAGTGTTTTCTGTTGAAATTCAGAATAAATATGCAGTATTTGTGTGTTAAAAATGTGTGAATGAAACAAAACACAACTCCAAATATGTTTGTAATGAGAAAACAACATTTAAACAGATCAGAAAATAGTGTAATATAGGCTCTCTGAACTGTTTGCAGCAGCCCAGATTTACTTCTGCCTCCGAGCATTATAATTCACTGCAATTTTCATAAGCATTTTTACTAACAAACATCAGCATGCTATCAGTGCACTTCCTGTTGTGCAGAGAATAAATTACACTCTAATAAGATACAGACAGCAGAGATTCATTTTCACCCTAAGAGCTGTGTTTACAACATCTGTATTGGGCAAAACATATTTTACTTAAAGGTCCCATGGCATGAAATTTTCACTTTCTGAGGTTTTTGAACGTTAATGTGAGCTCCCCTACCCTGTTTAGCCCCCCCCCATGGCTAAAAGTTGCGAAATGTCTAAACTGAGCATTTGCGATCCTTTTCTGCGTTACAAAAAATCGGAGCTCAAACGGGCGATTTTGAACAAGGCACCTTATTGACGTCAGATCGAAAAAAGAAATGCAAATGCAGTTCCACCCCCGTCTGTCTGAACTCAGCGTCTCTGTAAATCACGCCCAGAGAGTTTGGACTGCGAATGTGCTAGGCAATGCGAAATGTGTTTTTTTATTTGCCTGGAGGCACATCCGAGTGTTTCTAGGCTCGGAAGTCCTTTATCTGAGCCTCTGGACCTTTGAACAGCAGTGGTTTAATTTTATTTTCTGTGGAAATTTGTTTATTTTTCAATGGAACGCTTCAAATCTCTCCCCCCGTGCAAAAACAAGGAAATGGATCAGCTGAGAGCTGAGAGCGGAGAGCGGAGAGTTTGGCCACGCCCCCACCCTCTACTATAGGCCAGCTCTTTTCTCCTCATTTGCATTCAAGCAACAACGCCCATTATGACCTCTTCAGAGAGAGAAAAATTACTCTTTCTCATCTTATCTCTGTTTCTCATGCACTGAGTGTTGATTTTGAAGAAGGATTCATTTACAGTATTAGGGAACCATTAAGGAGCCATATAAAAGCATCAAGAAGTACCATGTCATGGGACCTTTAATGACATAAAAAATTAGGTACAGTTTAGTATCAACATATAACAACATCTGATATACGGCACATCCCCACCAACACCGGTGACAGCTCTGAAGACAGCTTGCAGCTAGCAGCCGAAACATGTCAACAAGCTAAATACATCTCCTACTGTATTGTATTTTAAGAACCCAGGAAGTTAATGTACCTAAGAAGACAAAATATACACCTCCATTTGACTCAGTTATCTCCAACACAACTTGAATACTCCACAGATTTTAGCAGATGTTTTTCAATAAGATGAGTGTGTAACATGGTTTTAACCTGCTCAGAGTGCGCCTTAATCTGAACATTACAGATATGAGCTCCAAATGATTATAATATACTGCTTAGCAACAACAGACAAAACATACATGTGAACTTTGTCAGAGTTACACAGAAATTACAATACAAAGTGTAGACATTTTAATTATGGGGCTCAGGTTTTGTCGATTGTGCTCTATGGAGAATAAAGGAACATGGATATCGGAAATATCAAGTCAAGTCAAAGTCAAAGTCAAAGTCAGCTTTATTGTCAATTCTGCCATATGTGTTCAACATACAGTGAATCGAAATTTCGTTTCTCTCTGGCCAGGTAGACAGTGTACAAAATACAATATAAAGACAAACACAACAAAAACTATCTAAGACAGAGATCTAAAGTTAAACTAAAGTCTAAGATCTAAAATCTTAAAGCAGTGAAACATAATACATAAATACCTATATACAGATGTCCAAAATGTGCAGTGTGCATCAAAAACGTGCAATGGAAGATACAGCAGTGAAATGGTCATGTGCAATAGAATGTGCATTGGAGTTAAGATAAAAATAAATGTGCAACAGTAGTAATTCTAGTGCAATAACAGGAGTAAACAACAGTAAAAATTCCAGTAATAATGTGCAATAAATATCATGTTGAAATTCCCTGTATGGGTGAAAGACGGCTGTAATATTCCCCGATGAAGGAGCTAATTAAAAACAGGGGGGTTCTGATACCCCAGGATGGTGGTCCTGATGGAGCAGAGGAAGAGAACGGATGTAGACTGTAATGAAAAACAAAACAAAAACCTCTGACTGGAAAATATTTGAGTCCATATCTTTGCTTGACAATATTAATAACAACATCATGTTTTTGAGGGGGGTCTTATACAGTACCTCCTTGTTTCCGTGAAGATGCTATACTATTTCCATAGTAACAAGCAGCTAATCCCACCAAAATTGTAGGTTAGATGCCTTTTCTCTGCTAGCAGATGTGGGGAGTTTGGAACAGTTTGAATGAGGCTAAAATAGTAACTGCTAGTGTTAAAGGTAGACTTAAAAGTGGAGAGTGTGATGTTTTTCTCTGTAGAGATGTTATTTCCTTGTCTGGAATGTTTCACAGTACGGTATTAAACCTTGCTATCTTCACGGAGACCAAACCAGACAGACAGAATGGTTGTATTTCAAGTTATTTTGAGCTATAAAACCCCCTGTATTTGAATAAATGTAAGGTATAGCTGTTAAAAGTAATACTGTGGGACATTCCAGGCAGAGTAAGGAAATATCCATAGAAACAAGCAGGTGATAAAACTCCAACCACAAAGTTACACCATGTACCTTTAAAGGGATATGCCACCCCCAGGTCAAACTTGGGCATCTCCCCACAGTCCAGAGACTAAAATAAGTGATGGAAAGCGTTTTTCTGGTGACGCAGCCATTGTCCAGGTCTGTCAGCACTGACCGCCGCGGTATCTGCAGCTACTCCGCCTTAGACTGGAGTCTAACGTCGCCAGAGAAAGATTTCGGCCAAAAGGAATTCATTTGCTCGATGCGTTTCCCAATTACTTTCTGTGTAGTGCGCATTCATATCGAGTGCAAATAAATGTGCAAATCAACATGGAGAGCTTGACTTGGTCATTTTGGGTGGGAACTATTTTTCAGTGCGGAAAAACACAGCCGAAGCACACACCACGCTGCGTAACAGGGGAACTGCCTTCCTGGTGCGTAACAGGGATTCCCCTGTCAGCGTGGTGTGTGCTTCGGCTGTGTTTTTCCACACTGAAAAATAAAACCACTTATTTTAGTCTCTGGACAGTGGGGGGATGCCCAAGTTTGACCTGGGGGTGGCATATCCCTTTAAGCAAATGATGTTCTTGGTGAAGGTGTGTTGGAAGAATTACTGTGGTGTCATCAAATATGATGTTATCAATGACTCATGTCTGTGTGTTAAGAGCTTTCTTTATCATTAGTACAGAAACAGAAGTACAAGTGCAAAAGATTTGTTTTATCATGTTGTTTCTTTTAACTGCTGTGTGAACTTTTAAGATGTGTTGTTTGCCCCACCCCTGTAACTACCCATTCATGTTTCATAATAAAAGGCAGGAGTTGAAGTGCCTCAGCAGAGAACTGCAAGTGGAGGCTTGGAGCACTTACGCTGGGTCACTTCTCCCTTTGCAAGTAAAACATAACTCTGACTGTCTGCCTGGTTCTTAATGTTTATAGATGTGTGTAGGAAAAGAGGTGATTTCCCTCACAAGGTGACTGCCCAGACACACATGATTACTCAAACATGAAAGCAAAACCCAGTTGAATGCTTAAAAATAAAGTTTGGTTTCAGGGTTAGCCCTTTATGGTTTTCAAAAATCTGGTCAAACATAAACAAAGAACTACAACATCCAGAAGGAGAGGCCATCATGGTGAAAATCCAAAGCTTTGATGTGAAAGGCTGTCCACAACATTACACTGTCTGTGAGGCTTTTATCGCTCGAGGTTGTTAGACAATTTTCCAGACATAAAATGTTGAGTCATACGAATAATTTGTTTTTCATTTGAAGATATATGAGTGTGTGTGTTTGTGTCTGTGTGTGTTTGTGTCTGTTTGGTCTTCTTATTTTATTGGTGACAATGGGAAGGCCCTATCTCACTATTATCACTAAATCTGTTCACTTGTACTTTTTGAGTTGTTGAAAGCCACATTATTATTATTCAAATGAAACACTGTGGAATATTTGCCTCCTTCACCTTTGCCTGGGATCGAGAACTTACACTTCTACAATACTTTATGAAGATGTGAGTCTGGACCATAGACTGTATATATATAAATTGACATAGCTAATGCACTAGTAGCCACGTTCCAAACTGGAAGTTCACATGCGGCTCTTCCAGCTCCTACTGACTCTGGCTCCCATTGACTTACACTGGAATACTGTCTCCCTCTCTCTGTAACTGCTGCTGTGAGCCTCGTCATTTTGGTCTTTAAATGTTCGTATAAACCCACTCTGATCCTGGTCTTTTGGGGGGGGTTTCTCGCTCTTTTATCAGTCAAAAAAATTCTATTCATAATATAAAGCCTGGCTCCAAATTCACTCCTATAACCATTAGCACCGCGAGCTTCATTTGAGCGGCGCTGAACGCTAAGGGTGACATCACACTCACTTAGTCCACTTCTTTATACAGTTTATGGTCTGGACACAGGTGAATCTCTGTTTTCAAATGGCCCTGAGTGGCAGTGGATTAGGGGACAAGCACGACCCCTCTAAGGTGAAATAAAGTTTATTTTATTTGTAAATGATATGTGACCAATGAGCTCCTTTGTTTCACATGCGTCACTGAAAGGAATAAATCTGCACAATCATGTTTGGTCGGGGCTGTCGTGTGACGGAGGGCGCCAGGACCAGACAGATATTGATCTGTAAAAAAATACAGAGGGATCATTCTGGATTTACCAGGCAAACCTTAACCCATATTTAACTAAACACTGATACTGATACTGATACTGATACTGATACTGACTGTGGTATCATTTTAGCTTTTCAAGTTCAAGTAGGGGGCAGAACAAAAATTTCAATGCATTTTAATACAAAATTCATTTGTACTCGATCAATATTGTAATACAGTGGTCCCTCGCTCTATCGCGGTTCACTGTTCGCGGCCTCGCTGTTTCGCAGATTTTTAAAAAAAAAAAAATTTTAATAGTGTAACTTTTTTTTTATAGTGTAACATTGTGTTCTGCGTCCTGGCTGAGAGACTAGACCAGGACTAAACGTGGAATAAACCAGGTCTAAACCTGGACTGGACCTGGACTAAACCAGGACTGGACCAGGTCTAGACCTGGACTAAACCAGGACTGGACCAGGTCTAAACCAGGATTAAACCACTCTTTGCTGGTTTCGTGCGGCTGGTTTGTGGCTCAGGCTGAGAGGACGCGGCCCAGGCGCGGCGGTTCGATCTCGTGCTCGCAGCCCCGGTGTACGCGCGGCCTCGCGCCGGTCGTGCTGCTCTGTCACGGATTTGACCACGATGAGGGGTGCACGTGTCGCGCACTTCTCCAAGAGGTTGGTGCGCGTCGCGTCCCGGGATGTGGCAGTGCTCCTCGTGCCTCCGGTGGGGCCTCCGGGGCCGTGTCTCCACCCACGCTTCACTATTGATACATTTTGTTGAAAATCTATGAAAGTTTGAGTGTTTAAACGAGAGACAAATGTGAGAAAAGTTTCAGTTCCAGTCTGAGAAAAGCGTATGTGTGTGGTGAGGCATTTACAGCCTTAAAACGTGTAGAATAATTGTAAAATATAGTTAAGTTGTCCTACTTCGCGGATTTCTCTTATTGCGGGTTATTTCTGGAACCTAACCACCGCGATAAACAAGGGATTACTGTACTTCCATAATATTACTTGAGATCAAAACAAATGTAACTGGCATCACCTATTACTAGTATAGGAACAATTTTCCTCAGCTCAAACTGTACTTCATACAAATATAAATCATGCAATTATGAAGCAAACATGTCTGCAGTGATGGACACACCTCGCCCTATTGTAGCGGGAATACAAACTGTTTTGCTTGTGAAAAAGGAGCACAGTTTTGTGCATTTGTAGATTGGACCAATTTGTGTTTCTCTTGACTACTTTTAGCTAAATTCTGATTTATTCTGCTGTTCCACTGTTGTGACACTTCAGCCAATCAGCTTGAAGTATTTGACAGAACGTTCCGCCTTCTCCCATTTGCTTTCTACGGGAACAAGATTGCCCATGTGTACAGCTAGACTCACACCGGCTTCCTGTTAACCTCGCCCTTTGTGGCAGAGGAGGTAGACTGATTCAATTATCATATACACTCTCCAATGATACTGTAGCTCCTCATCTCAAACTGAACATTACTTCTAACTAAAACCAAGAAACCAACGTGAACGAAAATTTTATCTACAAGATGGAAGGAACAAATATACTCTCAATTCCAATAGGACCTGCTTGCTTCTATGGAAATGTCACTGCTCTGCCTGGAATGTTCCACAGTATGACATTAAACAGCTCTACCTTACATTTACTCAATTACAGGTGTTTTTATTGCTCAAAAATATTTATAACGGTCTGACTGCGAGCGAGGTTGCCTCTCCACAGATATGACCTGTAACTTGGTCTGGTTTCAATAAAGGTAGAAAGATTTAATGCCATACTGTGAAACATTCCAGAAAAATTAAACATCTCCATGAAGAAAAGTATCTGACAATATACCTTTAAGATAACGCAACACACAATCCTCTGGCCTCTAAAAAAAAAAGAAAGAAAAAAAATCACAAGAAGACACAAATTGCTGACAGTGCAAGATAGATCATGGGAATTCTGCTTACAATCTGCATAATTTACACAGTCCATGAATAAAAACTATAGTAAAATATAATAAGAACATTCAGAAAGGTTCCATATGATGCAAAATAGACTCTTGGGAGCTTTAAAGGAGAATTAACGTTTTTTACAATCTGAGCCTTATTTCGGTAATAAAACAAGTTGTTTTACTCACCCATAGCACTTTGGTGTCATATGGAGCACTTCCGGAGATGTTTTAGATTAGCGATAGCCGTAGCGCTAATATATGCCCCGAGCGGTCTCCAAATAACACAAACTTTAGCACTTTTCAAATTATAGAAGCTCGATGTCTTAGTCTACACTTTCGTTTGGGTCAAAAGTGGCCTGTAATCCGAGATTTATCCATAGTTTCGAGTAGATGAGGACGCCAGTGCGCATGTGCGGAGTCACAGCTTATTTCACTCTCAGCTCCCGGGACCCAAACATGAAACGCAAAGATGTAAATTATGGATAAATCTCGGATTACAGGCCACTTTTGACTCAAACAAAAGTGTAGACTACAGTGTTGGGCACGTTACTTTGAAAAAGTAATTAGTTACAGTTACTAGTTACTAACCCAAAAAAGTAACTGAGTTACTACACTATAAAAGTAACTAGTTACCTAGGAAAGTAACTAATGCGTTACTTTTTTTTTTTAGTTAAAAAATGTCAAATAATTTGGATTTTTTTTACAGTGCATTATACAGCTTTTGCTGCTTGGCTGGCGTGGCTCCGTCGTGGACTTCATTGTTAACGGCACCGAGCATACGATTATCATCATGGGGCCTGCTTCTTCTGCCCCTTCCTCTCCTCCTCCTCTCCTCTTCCTCCTCCTTTCCTCTTCCTCCTCTCCTCCTACTCCTCTCTCCTTCATTGTTAACGACACCTAGCATGCGATTATCATCATGGGGCCTGCTGGGGGCCACTAGTTTAACAGAAGCGTGCGTCGTCCAGAGATGCTTCATTAAATTCGAGTTGTTTACATTGGACGTGGACAAAGTCTTTGGTCTTTGATACAATGTGCACGTAACATGTAGGTTTTTACCTTTTACCTCGACGAGGTTAAAATACTGCCTATACTTCTGTCTTCGACTCGGGACATCTGACACGGGGTGTGTGGATTGTGTGTGTGCGCTACTACTGTGTGCTGGGATTGTGTGTAGAACCCGCCCACCGCCCACTGGGTGTCTCTGGTTGGCTCAACATGAAATCTTACTCTGCTTTAGCCAATCATCATTACTTATCCCGCCCTCACCAAAGGGAGAAAAAAACTTCCCCTGTGCCTATGCGAGTCGCGCACATGATGCCAGTTTCAAAATGAGCAGGTTCAGTAACGCGGTAACGCGCCGTTTAGTAACGGTAATTGAGTTCCTTTATTTTAAAAGTAACGCGTTACAGTATTAGTTACTGTCAACAGTAACGGCGTTACAGTAACGCGTTATTAGTAACGCGTTACTGCACAACACTGGTAGACTAAGACATCAAGCTTCTATGATTTGAAAAGTGCTAAAGTTTGTGTTATTTGGAGACTGCTTGGGGCATATATTAGCGCTACGGCTATCGCTAATCTAAAACATCTCCGGAAGTGCTCCATATGACACCAAAGTGCTATGGGTGAGTAAAACAACTTGTTTTATTACCGAAATAAGGCTCAGATTGTAAAAAACTTAAATTTTCCTTTAAGTCACATTAAAATGCCTGCTCAAAAAAAAAAACTGGAGTTGTGTTTTGTTTCATTCAAAAATGTCTTTATTATTGCTTATCAAGATGCTCTCTTCCGCCTTGTGATGTCATGATAGTCGCGGTAGTTTTCTAATTAAATGCTACCTTTTACCTTTTGTTCAGTAGAGATTGACCAATCGAGGGCTGAAAGGATCCAAATGATTCTAGTGAAGGGGCATGGAGTACAAAAACACAGGGGACATAGTACTTCCTGAATCACCAAATGACATCACAAGGTGGAATAGAGTGCAGGTTTGTGTGAATGAAACAAAACACAACACAACTCCAGGTGTGTTTGTGATGAAATAACATCATTAAACACAGATGAGAAAACGGCATAATCTGGTCATTTCACAAACGAATAGCATGAAAACGTTGTGTTAACTGTAGCCGTGCTGGTAATGTGTTTGTGGGCGTTGGAGGCGAGGGGTTTGAGCTCGTGGAGAGAGCCCGAGATAAGAGGCACATCGCTGGGCATGTGTTTAGCGCGCCGCCCCCGCCTCACGCCCACACCACCATTGTTCTCTCCGCTGCTTCCCCCTCCTTTCTGAGCATGCAAAGCAAAATGCGTCTTTTCACATATCCACTGCTCTGTGAGAAAGCATATTGGTGTTCTATGTGCATGGAATGAATGAAAAATGGAACGGGTAAAGCTATACTGTGGAACCTTTTTGATGGAGAATCTGCACACCTGCTTGTCTCCATGGAGAATTTATATATTTATCCATGTGAAAGTTATCAAATATCAATATGGTGGAGGGTCCGTCACCTGTTTGTCTCGATGAAGATGTCATTATTCTGCCTGAAATGTTCCATTAAACAACTCTACTTTACATTTATTCAATTTGTGTGTGTTTTTTTTTACTCAAAAATACCAAGAAAAACATGCATTCTGACTGTGAGCAGGGTTGCTCATCATACACAGATCTGACCTGTAACTTGGTGTGGTTTGGTCTCCATGAAGATAGAAAGGTTTAATGCCATACTGTGAAACATTCCAGACAAAGCAATAACATCTCCATGGAGAAAAGCATTTGACGAACCGTCCACTAGAAAAGTTACACAGTGCACCTTTAAGAACCACATGTAATTTTGACATGGATTTTGTGCACCTCATATATTTTCTCATCATGTTTTTATTGTGTATTGTTCTAGCCTCTTTATAAGAACACCTGTTGTCTGTTACTCGCTTTTAAGCCCTGATGACGAGCTCATAGGTCAAAGCTAGGGATGCAAATTATCGATTAATTCATTCATCTATAGTTGATTGACCTTATCGATCGACTTACGATTAACTGATAAGCGGTGTTTTTCACCTGAATTTGAGTGTTTCAATAGGGTTTTTAAGAATATAAACTATAGTATACATAACACTGAGTCAAAAATATATCATAGTATTATTATATTGTATAATCCTCAATTAATTCCTCAATTGGCAGCACGGTAGCTGAGTGGTTAGCGCTCTTGCTTCACAGCAAGAAGGTTCCGGGTTCGATCCCCGGGTCGCCCAGGCCTTTCTGTGTGTGTGTTCTGTGTGGCGTTTGCATGTTCTCCCTGTGTCTGGATGGGTTTTCTCCGGGCACTCCGGTTTCCCCCACCAACCCAAAACATGCACCATAGGTACCTCCAGCTTAGGTCCTGACCAAACCAAAGCAACAAGATCATGGAGATGGTCCCCGGGCGCAGTAATGTGCTGCCCACTGCTCCTAATATATGTACATATATATAGGATGGGTTAAAATGCAGAGAAGAATTTCTCCAGTGTGAGATCAATAAAAGTTCACTTCTTCTTCTTAATTATTCCTTAGTAAAAAGCAGACAAATGTATTGATGCTGAATAACAAAATACATTCTTTATTGAAAATAAATTGAGGACTGGCTCAGTTGTTGCACTTGCAGCATGGAAATCTTGAAATTAAAAGGAACAGAAGAAATTAAATAACAGAATGTTCTTTAGTCTACATATTATGATGAAACCAGTGAATCCAGGTTATTTTTTAGGACATTCTCAACATTTATTTTGAACTAAGGCATCAACAATATTTCTCTCCCTTAATCTGTGAAGGGTTACAGTACAAAATATAAATTTCACAGGGCCCCTGGACACAGCATTACAGGGCCTCAAACCAGAACAATCAAGAAATGATAAAAGCATGTAAGTTACATGCTTTTATCATTTAAAAAATATATGGTTCTAGGTCCAGCTCTGCTGTGAGTTGTACGGCAACATCCAGAGAGGAAAGGGTTACATGATGTAACGCTATGGTCTTTCTCGCGAGTGGGTTCGCATCTCGTGTTCACATTCCAGAGTAGCGCCCTCTAGTGATTAGTTACAATTAATACATTTTGTTCGGCCAACGTCTTGATCGACAATTAATTGTAAGTCGATTAATTGTTGACATCCCTAGTCAAAGCGCATTGGAGTCCTATTTGGAAGAATAAAGGACTTTTATTTTTGTAATTCAAGCCTCATGTGACTTCCACTGTGCTACGACTGTAAGAGGCTGATCTTGTTTGTTTTCCATATTATCATCATTATTGTTTAACTGAAAATAACGGTATCCATAAACACCTGCAATTCAACATAATAAAGAAAATACTACAGCTACAGGCGCTCCGTAACTGTGGCTCATTGAGACATGCCTCTGTTCAGGAAATCCATTCCACAGCAGGAGCAGAACAGTCAGGGAATCATTTCAGCAGATAATGTGTATATACAGACATGGCACATGGATCGGAAATTTCCGCAGGTTGGATCGGAATTTCCGATCCGTGAATTACGTTGATATCGGAACCCGATACCGATACTGGATCGGATCGGCCCCATCTCTAATTTTAATGGCTGTATGGCTTTATCTGAAATGTTCTACAGTATGGCATTAAACTTATCTATGGCTACAGAAAAGTGTCTTGCCCAAGTACACAGCATATTTGGTCCAAAGATGGCCATACCACCACGTATAGGGCCCTCATATGGTCATTGTGTGTATAAAAGCAAGCAGATGCACATGTTATTAAAGCATGTATACTATTTCAGAGAGAGGACAAAATGTATTGATCTAAAACAATGGGCTATTTTGTTCTTGAGCTCCAATTCCCTTTGTTTTGGTGAATTCACTTCATTTCGCACATGCCAGTACTTGCTCATGTGGAAAGACACAAATACTTGAAGTTTCAGACAATTGGCCTCACAGCCCAGTATGGAGTCACTTATTTAGACTGAACAGCAGTGACGCTCAGCAGTGGTATAAAAACATGTATCCTTACTCTGAGTGGGCTTGCATCTCCACAAACCTGACTCTTATTTGGCCTGGACGACCTCCTCCTTCTTGTTTCTATGGAAATAATGTTCTTTTGGCTATACAATTCCACAGTGTGGCATAAAATATACCTATCACCATGGAGATGGTTCTAAAGTATGGTTTCAACCTTCTATTTCCATAGAATCATGCAGGTGTCATACAAAACTAGAAAGTTCCATACTGTATCTTAAAGGTGTATTGCGCAACTTTTCTGGTGGGGGGTCAGTCACCTCTTTGTCTCCATGGAGATGTTATTGCTTTGTCTAGAATGTTCCATTGTAGAGATTAAACCTGTCTATCTCAAGGGAGCTTGATTAAAAACAGATGTATTTCAAGTACATAACACTGAAGACCGCTTTAAAGGGGCACTGTGTAACTTTTCTGGTTGAGGGTCTGTCAAATATTTTTTTCCATGAAGAGGTTATTGGTTCCCTCTCCATAGATCTGACCTGTAACTTGATCCGGTTTGATCACAGACAAGCAATAACGTATCCATGGAGAAAAACATTTGATGGACCCTCAACCACAAAAGTTACACAGTGCACCTTTAAAGTGGTCTTCAGTGTCATATACTTGAAATACATCTGTTTTTATCACTTTAAATTCATGAAATTACCACCTGTAATTTAATAAAATTTAAAGTAGAGCTGTTTAATGTCATATTGTAAAACATTCCAGACAGAGCAATGACATATCCATAGAAACAAGCAGCCGGTGACAGATCCTCCACCAGAGAAGTTACGCAATGCACCTTTAAATCCAACCCAACAGTTCCTTAAAGGGATATGCCACCCCCAGGTCAAATTTGGGCATCTCCCCACAGTCCAGAGACTAAAATAAGTGGTGGAAAGCGTTTTCCTGCTCACTCAGCCATTGTCCGAGTCTGTCGCCACTGACCGCCGCGGTATCTGGTGCTCCTCCGCCTTAGACTGGAGTCTAACGTCGCCAGAGAAAGATTTCGGCCAAAAGGAATTAATTTGCTCGATGCGTTTCCCAATTACTTTGTGTGTAGTGCGCATTCATATCGAGTGCAAATAAATGTGCAAATCAACACGGAGAGTTTGACTTGGTCATTTTGGGTGGGAACTATTTTCCAGTGCGTAAGAATACAGCCGTATCACGCAGCACGCTACCAGGGGAATCCCAGTTACGCACCGGGAAGGGAGTTCCCCTGTTGCACAACGTGGTGCGTGATACGGCTGTATTCTTACGCACTGGAAAATAGTTCCTACCCAAAATGACCAAGGCAAGCTCTCCGTGTTGATTTGCACATTTATTTGCACTCGATATGAATGCGCACTACACACAAAGTAATTGGGAAACGCATCGAGCAAATTAATTCCTTTTGGCCGAAATCTTTCTCTGGCTACGTTAGACTCCAGTTTAAGGCGGAGGAGCACCTGATACCGCGGCGGTCAGTGGCGACAGACTCGGACAATGGCTGGGTGAGCAGGAAAACGCTTTTCATCACTTATTTTAGTCTCTGGACTGTGGGGAGATGCCCAAATTTGACCTGGGGGTGGCATATCCCTTTAAAGGTCCCATGGCATGAAATTTTCACTTTCTGAGGTTTTTGAACGTTAATGTGAGCTCCCCTACCCTGTTTAGCCCCCCCCCCCCCCCCCCCCAAGGTTAAAAGTGCGAAATGTCTAAACTGAGCATTTGCGATCCTTTTCTGCGTTACAAAAAATCGGAGCTCAAACGGGCGATTTTGAACAAGGCACCTTATTGACGTCAGATTGAAAAAAGAAATGCAAATGCAGTTCCACCCCCGTCTGTCTGAACTCAGCGTCTCTGTAAATCACGCCCAGAGAGTTTGGACTGCGAATGCGCTAGGCAATGCGAAATGCGTTTTTTTATTTGCCTGGAGGCACGTCCGAGTTTTTCTAGGCTCAGAAGTCCTTTATCTGAGCCTCTGGACCTTTGAACAGCAGTGGTTTAATTTTATTTTCTGTGGAAATTTGTTTATTTTTCAATGGAACGCTTCAAATCTCTCCCCCCGTGCAAAAACACGGAAATGGATCAGCTGTGAGCTCTGAGGGAGAGCGGAGAGTTTGGCCACGCCCCCACCCTCTACTATTGGCCAGCTCTTTTCTCCTCATTTGCATTCACGCAACAACGCCCATTATGGAGTGTTCAGAGAGAGAAAAATGACTCTTTCTCATCTTATCTCTGTTTCTCATGCACTGAGTGTTGATTTTGAAGAAGGATTCATTTACAGTATTAGGGAACCATTAAGGAGCCATATGAAAGCATCAAGAAGTACCTTGTCATGGGACCTTTAATATAGCATCAACACAAGCCTTTATTATAATGTGCGGTTACCCCTCAAAAGCCTCCACAACAGATAAACGTGTCTAATAATACCTGGTTCCTCTTTCTCGTCTTTATCTGCGAACACCACAGCTGTGTCCGTGGTCAGCCTGTTCCAACTCACTGCTTATCACTCCGTTTCGGTCCAGAGCTTCATCTCACACTTCTTCTCCTGTACAAACACCACAGCTAACTGCTCTCTCTCTCTCTCTGTGGAAGTGTCCAGTGCCGCTCGTGTAATGTACAATGTGAAGAGCTTCTGGGTTATTGTGGGGACGGGCTCTCCGGCGGGAGCCTGTGAGACCAGGAGAGGTGTCTGGAGAGATGTTTGCTCATCTGCGTTTTAAAGGAGAATTAACGTTTTTTACAATCTGAGCCTTATTTCGGTAATAAGGTAATAAGTAAAGTTGTTTTACTCACCCATAGCACTTTGGTGTCATATGGAGCACTTCCAGAGATGTTTTAGATTAGCGATAGCCGTAGCGCTAATATATGCCCCGAGCGGTCTCCAAATAACACAAACTTTAGCACTTTTCAAATCATAGAAGCTCGATGTCTTAGTCTACGCTTTCGTTTGAGTCAAAAGTGGTCTGTAATCCGAGATTTATCCATAATTTACAGCTTTGCGTTTCATGTTTGGGTCCCGGGAGCTGAGAGTGAAATAAACTGTGACCCCGCACATGCGCACTGGCGTCCTCATCTACTCGAAACTATGGCTAAATCTCGGATTACAGGCCACTTTTGACTCAAACGAAAGTGTAGACTAAGACATTGAGCTTCTATTATTTGAAAAGTGCTAAAGTTTGTGTTATTTGGAGACCGCTCAGGGCATATATTACATGCTCGGGGCATATATTAGCGCTACGGCTATCGCTAATCCAAAACATCTCTGGAAGTGCTCCATATGACACCAAAGTGCTATGGGTGAGTAAAACAACTTGTTTTATTACCGAAATAAGGCTCAGATTGTAAAAAACGTTAATTCTCCTTTAAATAACAAATTTCAAGCTCTCGATAATAATGAGTATTTACACTCTTTGTTTTTTAAATGCACTACAGTGACATTTTCAACAATGAGAGTGTTTATTTTTTAAGAGCCCATAATGTGCTAATCTATGTTATAATGTTATTTTCTCATCAAAAGCATACTTGGAGTTGTGTTATGCTTCATTAATACGTGTTTATCAAATCCTGCATATTTCGGCTGAGGAAACAGGAAACACTGTTATACCTTGTGATGTCATGTGGTAACAGGAATTGCTCCACTGTGTTTTTAAACTCTGTACACCTTCACTAGAATCATATGGATCATTTCAGCCCTGGAAGTGCACATCTCTACTGAACTCAAGGAAAAGGTAGCAATTGAAAATACCAGGTGGAACAGAACATTTTGAGCTTTGGAGAAGTAGAAAGATGAATAAAAATAACATGGGTGAATGGAAAAAAACACAACTCCAGGTATGTTTTTGAGGAGGAAACAGCATTTTGACAGGGTTTAAAGCTTGCGAGAGTACGTTTTGTGTAATATAGGGCCTTTAATAGAACTATTCAGAACTTGAATTGTTGATACTTACTCAAATCATTATAAAGTATAGTATCTCAGCATTGGTTTTGAATAAACACTCCTTATTATTGAATGAACTGCCTTTTAGCTTCCTGCAATTATGAATCCAGCAAACAATTTCTTTCACTTATGTTGCCAAGACTGAATTTCAATAGTTTTTTATCTTTTATTTATTTGTGTGAATTCATACATTTGTTTACACAGCTGGTCCAACACGGAAGGTGATTGCTTTTCCTACATTTCCATAAAAACAAAGTATAATGTAACATTATGTATTGTGGACAGGAGGTACCTGCTTAATTGAATTTACTGAAATGACAAAATGATGAATTCTATAGCAAAGTATGTCTCCACTTCGATACAGCTTTTACACAGGTCTTATTACACTGTTTTCTGATGCTATAATGCTGCTACATGTGTTTTCTTTCACACAAACATTCTCTCGAACTGAAAACACTCTGTTCCACCTCTGTTCTACACTATGTTTTTAAACTCCATACCCCTTTACTAGAACCATTCGGATGATTTCAGCCTTGGATTTGTCCATCTCTACTGAACAAAAGGTAAAAAGTAGGAGCATTTTGAGTTTTGGAGATGTAGACAGACTAATAATAAAGTATTACTCATGTGTGAATGAAACAAAACACAATTCCAGGTCTGTTTTTGATAAAGTAACAACATTATAACATGGCTTAAAGCTCACCAGAATCAATTTTGCTTAATATAGGACCTTTAAGCTTCTACCTTAAAGGAGAATTAACGTTTTTTACAATCTGAGCCTTATTTCGGTAATAAAACAAGTTGTTTTACTCACCCATAGCACTTTGGTGTCATATGGAGCACTTCCAGAGATGTTTTAGATTAGCAATTAGCGATTAGCGTTCTCGGGGCATAGAGCACATAATATATGCCCCGAGCGGTCTCCAAATAACACAAACTTTAGCACTTTTCAAATCAGAGAAGCTCAATGTCTTAGCCTACACTTTCGTTTGAGTCAAAAGTGGCCTTTAATCCGAGATTTATCCATAATTTACAGCTTTGCGTTTCATGTTTGGGTCCCGAGAGCTGAGAGCAACATAAGATGTGACTCCGCACATGCGCACTGGCCTCCTCATCTACTTGAAACTATGGATAAATCTCGGATTACAGGCCACTTTTGACTCAAACGAAGGCGTAGACTAAGACACTGAGCTGCTATGATTTGAAAAGTGCTAAAGTTTGTGTTATTTGGAGACCGCTCGGGGCATATATTACATGCTCTATGCCCCGAGAACGCTAATCGCTAATCGCTCATCTAAAACATCTCTGGAAGTGCTCCATATGATACCAAAGTGCTATGGGTGAGTAAAACAACTTGTTTTATTACTGAAATAAGGTTCAGATTGTAAAAAATGTTAATTCTCCTTTAAACCAATCTGGGTAATTAGTTGTTGCAAAGAAACATAAGCCAAAGATTCTTGCATTCATTACTGTTTACTTGACAAGCCTGACAAGCAATCTGAATATAATGACCAATCTGATGTAATTATAACAGATGACAAACCAATACAAACTCTACTAATTTACTATCAGCATAAATGAAAACAGAAACACACAGCAGATGTGATCACTCATGTTTAGATAATCACGTTATTTGCTAAACAAAATATTAATAATACACCATGACGTATACAGTATATTTAATTACCCCTCATCACATTGGACCCAGAATGACATCAGTTAGACGAGCAAATTGACTGTAATGAAATGAACTGTGAGGGATTATGATCATGCTCAGAGGATTGGAAAATTAAATACACACCCGTTGTGATCATTAGCTGCTGATGTCACTATATGTTTGTTTTCACAGAGACAAGAGCCTGGAGGACTGCTCACTTCACTGGCCCCATGCAGCGCCATTGATCTAATGAATGTCTGAGGTTTTGAAGATGGTAAAGTAAGTCTTTTTTTAAAGATTCTATATGACGCAAAATTGACTCTTTTGAGCGTTAAAGGAGAATTAATGTTTTTTACAATCTGAGCCTTATTTCGGTAATAAAACAAGTTGTTTTACTCACCCATAGCACTTTGGTGTCATATGGAGCACTTCCGGAGATGTTTTAGATTAGCGATAGCCGTAGCGCGAGTTCTCGGGGCATAATATATAATATATGCCCCGAGCGGTCTCCAAATAACACAAACTTTAGCACTTTTCAAGTCATAGAAGCTCGATGTCTACGCTTTCGTTTGAGTCAAAAGTGGCCTGTAATCCGAGATTTATCCATACTTTCGAGTAGATGAGAACGCATATATATTATGCCCCGAGAACTCTATCTATCACTAATCTAAAACATCTCTGGAAGTGCTCCATATGACACCAAAGTGCTATGGGTGAGTAAAACAACTTGTTTTATAAACAAAATAAGGCTCAGATTGCAAAAAACGTTAATTCTCCTTTAAGCCATGTTGCAATGTTGTTACCTCATCAAAAACATACCTGGAGTTGTGTTGTTTCATTCACACATGTTTGAGTATTCCTGGATTATTTGGTCTGTCTACATCTCAAAAGCTCAAAATGTTCTGTTTGACCTTGTGATGTCATGAAGTGGTAGTATTCAAGTTAATAGCTCCTTTTACCTTTTATTTAGTAGAGATTGGGAATTCCAGGACTGAAATGATCCAAATCATTCTAGTGAGGGTGTATGGACTTTAACAACACAGTGGCGCACTGCCTGTATTACAACATGACATCACAAGGTGGAACAGAGTGCTTTCTGTTGGAGACTCTAGAACAAATCCAGGTATATTTTTTCATGAGGAAATAGCCTAATATGGACCCTTTATGTATTTCTTTTATTCACAAGTAATATTATTTTCAATTTAAAGGTGCAGTATGTAACTTTATCAACAAGTCATTTCACTACCGGTTGTCTCCATGGAGGTGATATTATACTCAACAAAAATATAAACGCAACACTTTTGTTTTTGCTCCCATTTTTCCTGAGATGGACCCAAAGATCCAAAATTCACTCCAGATACACAACACTACCATTTCTCTCAAACATTGTTCACAAATCTGTCCAAATGTGTGACAGCGAGCACCTCTGCCCCGCCGAGACAATCCACCCCACCTCACAGGTGCGCCACATCAAGATGCCGATCCGACATCATGACCAGTGCACAGGTGCGCCCCAGACTGCCCACAATAAAAGGCCACCCCGAAATGTGCATTTTTTTTGCTTTATTGGGGGTCTGGGGACTCAGAACCAGTCAGTATCTGGTGTGACCACCATTTGCCTCATGCAGTGCAACACATCTTCTTCACACAGAGTTTATCAGATTGTCAATTGTGGCCTGTGGAATGTTGGTCCACTCCTCTTCAATGGCTGTGCGAAGTTGCTGGATATTAGTGGGAGCTGGTACACGCTGTCGTATACGCCGCTCAAGCACATCCCAAACATGCTCAATGGGTGACATGTCCGGTGAGTATGCTGGCCATGCAAGAACTGGGACATTTTCAGCTTCCAAGAATTGTGTACAGATCCTTGCAACATGGGGCCGTGCATTATCTTGCTGAAACATGAGGTGATGTTCATGGATGTATGGCACAACAATGGGCCTCAGGATCTCATCACGGTATCTCTGTGCATTCAAAATGCCATCAATAAAATGCACCTGTGTTCTTCGTCCATAACAGCCTTTGAAGAGGAGTGGACCCACCACATTTCGGGGTGGCCTTTTATTGTGGGCAGTCTGGGGCACACCTGTGCACTGGTCATGATGTCGGATCAACATCTTGATGTGGCGCACCTGTGAGGTGGGGTGGATTGTCTCGGCGGGGCAGAGGTGCTCGCTGTCACACATTTGGACAGATTTGTGAACAATGTTTGAGAGAAATGGTAGTGTTGTGTATCTGGAGTGAATTTTGGATCTTTGGGTCCATCTCAGGAAAAATGGGAGCAAAAACAAAAGTGTTGCGTTTATATTTTTATTGAGTGTACTTTGCCTGGAATGTTTCATAATATGGCTTTATCTTGCATTTATTTTCATCTTTCATCAAACATTTCTTCTTACTGTGAGTGGGCTCGCCTTTCCACACACCTCATCTGTAACTTGGCTTAATGTCATACTGTGGAGGATTCCAGGATAATGCAAGCAATAACATCTCCATGGAGACAAGCAGGTGTCGGACCCTCCCACAGGCAAGTTACATAGTGCACCTTTGATACTGGGTTTGGTTTAGAACGTCTGGATTACTCCTTTTCAGTGTTTTTTTTTTTGTCTTTAGTGTCTTGCTGACCAAATGTCTAATTCTTTGGAAAATTTGATCTGAATTTCTGGCATTGTAAATAAAAAGGTTTGGAGACTCACTTTTGGAATTTGGAATCTGCACATGGCTGGGAAAAAGGTATTTGGAATTTGGACAGTTCCACACAAAACTCTACAATTCGAATTTTCAGTCAGAGAAATTGGAATAGAGAAGTGTAGGCAATTCCTAAAAAAAACTTGCTTGCATGATTTGAAGTTTGGAATGCCAGTCTACATTTGTGGTTAGGACTTGTCGGGAATATTTAGATGATCAACAGCCTTTTCCCAAACATAAATCCATCAAAACAAAGTTAATTTCTGGTTCCAAGAATTCTGTCTGACCCATTTCAACACGCTAAAATGTTTTTAAATGAGTTTTGTTTTGTTTTTTTACTTATGTTGCTGATAGATCAAAACACTTACATATAAACTGCCAGTCAAAGGTTTGGAATCAACTGTTCAGTTTTGTTTTTCATATGTATTTATTTTTACGTTTTTACATTGTGGATTCTCAGTAGAGGCATCAAAGAATCTGGTAAGGAATACAATTAAAAAAATATTTTAAATTGTAGCCACCCTTTACTTTAATCACTGCATTCCACTAATAAACCCTTCTTCATTGAGAGAAGGCCAAGGGTTTAAAGAGCTGTCAGCAAAGCAAAGGAATGAGAAATGAATCTAAAAAAAAAACAAAACATACAGTATTTAGAGTTATTTAAAGGTGGACTGTGTAACTTTTCAGTTTCTCCACCACCATGGAGATGGAAATGCTATTTCTTTGCCTGTAATGTTCCACAATATGGTATTAAACTTATATAAGATGCATTTATTCAATTTTGATTGTGTTTTTATTGCTCAAAAAACATGCATTGTGACTGTGAGGGGGCCGCCTCTTCACAGATCTCACCTGTAAATTAGACTGGTGACGTCTCCTTCTTATCCCTATGGAAACTGATTAGTTTAATCTCATACTTTGGAACATTGCAGGTAAAGCAATAGCATCTCCATGGAAAGATAAGATAAGATAAGACTTTATTGATCTCACGCAGGAGAAATTTACTTGTCACAGTAGCTCCAGGTAGGGACAGTTTGAACAAGAAAGAAAAGTGCATGCAGCAAGAATGGCATAAAGATAAGTAATAATAATAATAAAATAAGTAATAATCGAATAAGTAATAATAATAATAAAACAGGGACAGGGAGAGTATTGAAAAAATGATATTGCACGTTGGAAAAACGATATTTCACGATAGGACCATACAGTGGAGTTATACAGGTAATAATAATAAGAAACAGTAACTAGGAGAGTACTGAAAAACAATATTGCATGTCTGGATTATACAGTGGAGTTCTACAGTCTGATGGCAGTGGGGATGAAGGATCTGCAGTAGTGCTCCTTCTTGCACTGGGGGTGCCTCAGTCGGCTGCTGAAGGAGCTGCTCAGCTCCTCTACAGTCCGGTGCAGAGGGTGAGAGGTGTCGTCCATGATGGACGTGAATTTGGCCAGTACCCTCCTCTTGGAGGGTACTGGTGTTTTATGTTTTTAAAAGCCTAACCAGGGACGGGGGCTGCGAATTAGCCTGTGGCTACAAGCCTTATGTACATGGACATCAGTGACCGATATGGTGGTAATGTTTTCAATGTACTGTCCCTGTCAAATAAATAAATAAATAAAAATAAACAAAGAACTGGTGGGCCCTCTACCAGTAAAGTTACATAGGCACCTCTAACTTTTTTTTTCTTCAATAAGCAGTACTTTTCAAACTTGATTTCGATACTAAGGAATATAATAGATACTCAATACTCAATATTAAATTTTTAGACAATAGAATGTGATTTTCAACATTAAATCATAGTATTTTCTTTTATATTCCCATGTGGTCTTATACAGTATCTGTGTAATGCCTCAGTGGTCCATGGGCGTTTACTTGTCTATGTGCTCTTATACAGATCAAGATCATTCTAAAGCTTCAGGAAAACTTCATTTCTGTCCTGTGAATGGGACTTTTAAGTATCGATACTTCAAATGAGTGTCTAGCTTTGATACCATAGTTTTAATATCGGTTAGTATCTCATTTTTGATACTTTTGACAACCCTAGTAACCGTAAAGACAACATTAAATGAAAAAGTATATCCAAACTTCTGGTAGTGTAAACCTACAGTATGTGGTGGAGGTGAACAATGACTAGAAGTTATGGACAGGTGGAGATGAACGAGTGAATAAAGGATGAGGAGGGGTCTGGAGTAATGGACTGATGAGAGCGTGATCACAGCTAACAGACGCACCACATTTATGCAGCGGTACTGAGTTCACAAGCAGACAGATGGACAGATACAGAGGGAGGGAGGGACGGTAAGAGGGAGAGAGTGATAAAGAAAGAGGGGGAGAGAGGGGCAAGAGAAAAGAGAAAAAGAAAGAGAGGCGATAAAGGAAGTCGGTGGGAAAGAGAGAGGAAGAGAGGGAGGGATAGCGGAGAGAGAAGAAGAGAAATAGGAGTGGTGAGAGAGTGGTGAAGAGAGGAAGTGTGAGAGAGGGGAAGGGTGGGAAAGAGGGGAACGTATAGAGGGGAAGAAAGTGAAAGAGAGGAAGAGGGGGTTGGGGGAGAGAGGAAGGAACAGGGAGAGAGAGGAAAGGGTAGGAAGAGAGGGAGGAAGAGAAAAGGAGAGACCACATTTATGGAACCAGTACTGATTTCACAAGCAGACAGATGGAGGGATAATGACAGAGGGAGAGAGTGAGGGAAGGAAGGAGAGAGGGGACGAGAGGAAGAGAGAGGGAAGGAGAGAGAGAGAGGAATGGAGGGAGACAGGGGGAAAGAGAGGAAGAGATATACAATAGAGGAAGAGAGAGGAAGAGAGGGACAGATAGACAAGAGATACGACAGAACGAGCGACAATCTGCTGCTGTCCAGGGAAGCAATTAGAAAAAGCAGCCATAAACCCACCGCTGTCACATAAGACGAGGCGCAGGGAGCTAAGAGAAGGAAGTGAATGGCATCACAGGAAACAATAAACAAACACAGATGCTCCCCTACACAGTCCCATACCAGCACCATAAAATACACACTACACGCAGGGTCCACTACTTTTAATATTGTTCAAACGCCATTACTGTTTTTACTATTATGAATGGAAAGATGGAGGAGAAAATGCAGTTGTCTTCCACACTAAGGCTGTTCCCCTAAGAAATGGGACACCATTTGATTACCGTTTGCGTCACCGTCCCTCGTCTCTACCCAGCTGCTACGTCTACAGAGGCGACAACGATTGACGCAAACAAACGTAAACAAATGTCAAGGATTATCGGGTACCTCAGCTCGACAAAAAAAATAGCTTGCTTATGCACGAAATTCAATGAAAACGATAACGTCGTCTAAACAGACATCACTACTAGGGTTGCAAAATTCAGGGAATTTTCAAAGTTGGAAACTTTCCATGGGAATTTTTGGGAATTTTCGGGAATTAATGGGAATTAATGGGAATTAATGGGAATAAACTGGGAATGATCAAAGCTGAAGGTTAGGGGCATCAATATAGTTGGTAGAAAAAATATTGTAGCATAATCTTGGCTAAAATAATCAAATTTCTGTGAATAAAGTAGGACAGTATTTTGTGCAGAGCCATCGGGCCACAGCCTCTACATGCATTTTGCATTCCTTTATCACATGCACAATAACTTCTAGAATTCTGAAGAGCTAAAGCGACTTTTCTGAGCTCACAGCAAATACAGACTACTGAGGCCAGACACTTCAGCAAGAGGACTACATGCAGACAAGTAAGTTTTGTCAGTTTGTAAGTTTATCATGAAGTAGATTATATTTGATCAGGGCTCTCAAGTCTCGCGCTTTGAGACTGTGACACACGCAATTCGACGTGTGACGCTCACACACCACACATGGTATTTCTCACGCTGAATTTAGTTACGCAATTCAAGCGCAGCGCACAGCGCTTCTGTGGCCAGAAAATCGGTTAGATAATGCAGGCACCCTGCGTTTTCAGCGGAAAAAAAAGTCCCCCCCCCCGTCCTCGGGAAAAAATTGTCACTCACGACTCACTGGTAAACTAGATTTGCGCCATTTCACTGAAGAAGTTATCTTATGATGCTAGCTACCGCAAAATGTGCTAGAGCTAGCTTACTGGGAAACCAGATAAATCATGTGTCATGTGTTTTAATTGTCTCCCTTTTACAATAATGCTGCTGATGACAAAATAAAATGTTTATGTTTATGTTGGTACATGACTCAAAATAATTACCATAAATTCCAAAAACTTCTGTGCAAAGTTACCAATTTGAAAATTCCCCAAATTCCCATGCCAGAATTTCCATGGAAATTTTCTGGAAACTTTCCGGAAATTTTCCACCCCTTTGCAACCCTAATAACTACAATTAAAACTACAACAACAGTTCA
Source organism: Paratrypauchen microcephalus (assembly GCA_036785185.1). Classification (NCBI taxonomy): domain Eukaryota; kingdom Metazoa; phylum Chordata; class Actinopteri; order Gobiiformes; family Gobiidae; genus Paratrypauchen; species Paratrypauchen microcephalus. The sequence goes on from JAVJIX010000142.1 coordinate 555,147, forward strand.
CTAAAAGTAACGTAGAATCATAATTGTAAACCTGCTAAACTGTTAATCGATAATTACAACTGCTGAAAATACATTTATTAGACTCTTTGGCTGGTCCATGTGACTCTGCCATCCTGATCCCAAAACCTGCCTGAGCTTGTAGGCGTACCCCTTCGTTTCAAGTCTGGTCGAGAGCTTACTTCATATTTCAAGAGGTACTGTATGAAGCCCGAGGTCATGGCCCTAGCCCTTGATCAAAAGTAGAATTGGGACACTCCTTGCTCTCACACGAACGCACAAAACCAAGGGGTGGGGGTAAGACGAAGGGGTAAGACAGAGAAATGGGACGCAGCCTAAAGCGAACTGACCGCTTGAGATGACTGGAGTCTTTCAAATTGAAGAAACATGTCTAAAAATTATGTCGATCACAAAATTTAGGATGATGTATCACCTTTAAAGCCAACTTTCTGGAGGTGGGGCGTCCCATGCACGATTCCACAGAAATGTAAAGTTAAAAATATACTTCAGTTTTATGCCATATTGTGGAAGATTATAACATTTCCATGGAGACACTCCTCCAAATCAAAGTAAGCTTTTGGTAAAGGTTCATTCTCTCGTCAGATATAAACTCTTCTCTTTGTCAGACGAGAGAGTTTACCTGCTTTACGTGTTTTGGGTATTTCCTGTAGCCTCAACTCTCCTGTCTGAAAAAAAGAAGAGCTCATTCTAAACCAGGGGTCGGCAACCTTTACCACTCAAAGAGCCATTTGGAGCCGTTTCACACAGTAAAGAAAACACTGGGAGCCGCAAAACCCTTTTGAAATTTAAAATGAAATAAAACTGCATACAATGGCTTTTTTACCTTTGTGCCATAGAATTACATTTTGAAAATGAATGAACTAAAATAAAATACATTTTAATTAAATACAGTGGTCCCTCCCTATATCGTGGTTCACTTTTCGCGGCCTCGCTGTTTCGCAGATTTTTTAATTCCAATTTCTAAAATAGCGTATCAACGCACATTTCTGCGTCCTGATTGGCTAAGGGACTGTAGACCTTTGCCGATTCGTCAGCCATTCTCCTCCGTGTCTCCTGTACAGAATGTGTTCAGTTTGCTAGATTTATATAAATGTTGGATCGCAGTGTGACTCTGAAGTGCTGTATGTTTACAAGTTTTCTCCCCTACAAAACCCGCCACAGCGAAGCGGTGCCAGGACGAAGAGGCTCGGTCATAAGAACTGTGAAATACACACGAAATACACTTTGGTTTCGTTCTATAATACTGTGCTTTTTTCTTGAAAATCTACGAAAGTCTGACTGTTTAAACAAAAGAAAAATGTGAGAAAACTCTGAGAAAAGTGCAGAATGTGTGGTGAGGCGTTTACAGCCTTAAAACATGGAGAATAATCGTAAAATATAAAGCTGACGACTTCGCGGATTTCGCTTATCGTGGGTTATTTTTAGAATAAACGAGGGACCGCTGTACTGAGCCGCATCAGAGGGATCAAAGAGCCGCATGTGGCTCCGGAGCCGCGGGTTGCCACCCCTGTTCTAAACCAATTACAGTCTGGTCTGTGGAGATGCAAGCCTGCTCAGAGTAGGAATGTATGTTTTTCGGTGTAATAAAAACATTTTTTTTAAAAGCATGTTTTTTGGTTAAAAACTTCTATGTGGGTCTTTAACTTAACTCCAGTTTAAAACTCCAAATGCAACTATAGTCTGTTCTGATTCACAAAACACAGCTCTCTAATGCAGCGTGGCATTTCAAGGCCCATCCTCTCTATCCCACATGCACACAGCACCAGCACACCGCTCCTCTCATCTCTCCTCCCTCCCTCTCATCTCCTCTGTTCTCTCTACACTCCTCCCTACCCTCTCCTCTCCTTTCCTCTCCCCCTCCTCTCCCTATCATCGCCTGTGTTCCCTCTCTCTCCTCTCCCCTGCCTCTGCCTCTCTCCCCACCTCTCCTCCTCCCTTTCTTTCTCCTCTGTCTCTCTCTTCACCAGCTCTCCCTCGCTCTCTCTCTCCTCTCCGTCTGACCGGCCTGACTGTCTCTCCTTTACGAGACGGCAGACCCCGTACACAAAGAGGAGCACTGAGAGGTTTGGGATTTCCTGGATAAGCTCTGCTCTTTGTCCAGGCTCATCTGTCGTTCCACAGTACACATACCTCTGAACTGCCCCTGTGTGAAAGAGAAAAAGGGAGGGAGGAGAGAGACAGAGAGAGGCAAAGAGAGAGAGGGAGGAAGGGAGGGAGAAAGAGAGGGATTGACGGGAGAGACGGGGAATGAGAGAGAGAAAGAGGAAGAGAGGGAGAGAAAGAGAAGGGGGGAGAGAGACAGAAAGGGAGAAAGAAAGAGAGGGAGTGAGGGAAGAGCTGGGAAATGAGAGAGACAAGGAGCGAGGCAGGAAGAGAGGGGGAGAGAGAGGGAGAGAGAGAGAGGGGGAGAGATAAGGACAGGGAGAGAGAAAGAGAAAGAGAGAGAGAGAAAGAGAGAAGGAGGGGGAAGAGAGAGAGGGGGGCATGGATAGAGAAAAAGAGAGTGAGAGAGACAAAGAGAGAGAGAGGAAGGGAGGGAGAAAGAGCTGAGAAAAAGGGGGAGAGAGAGACAGAAAGGGACAGAGAAAGAGAGGGAGTGAGGGGAGAGGCGGGGAATGAGAGAGAGACAAGGAGAGAGACAGGAAGAGAGAGAGGGAGGAAGAAAGAGAGAGAGGAAGAGAGAGAGACAGGGAGAGAGAAAGAGGAAGAGAGAGAGAGAAAGAAGGAGAGAGAGAGAGAATAAGATAAGATAAGATATGCCTTTATTAGTCCCTCAGTGGGGAAATAGAGGGGCATGGATAAAGAAAGAGAGAGTGAGAGAGAGAGAGAGATGGGGGGATGTATAGAGAGAGGTCTGGCCGGGCGCTCCACTGGTTCCACACAGCAGCAGCTTTAAACAGGCTGGCACAGGCCCGGCCCCTTTTGTGAGGGAACGGGGCCTGGCAGAGTGGACTGGAGAATGGGGCATCTGTGGTTCTGGAGAGAGGGGCACTTCAGTTCACAGATGAAAAGTGAATAAATAGTCTGTTTGGTGTGTATTAAAAAGAGGGGGTTTATCTGTGCTTCCCTAACGGGGGTGTGGGGAGCCCTGGGGGTATGTGGGCATTGCCACGGGCTACTTTGAATGATTTTGGATTTAAAAGAAAAGTGGAACTGAGCATTTGGAATATAAAAGGTTATAGTCACTAGATAAGAATATTTCTGTAGGTTAATTTTGGCTTTATCATTACAGAGGGGGTATTTACGTTATGCTAATGACACTACTGCACATCACATCAGGTTTGTGAAGTTGTGTATTGTTTTGTGTCATGCTTTTGTAGGCTATAATTAGGGAGAATTGTCATGTAGGAGCATGGATAGAGCATGTACTTATGGAGCATGTGTAGAAGCATGGACTTATGGGCTGAGAACTGCACAGAATATTACAGCTGATCGTAAGGACGGTTCAAATAGGGCCTTGGGAGAGATCGCTAAATAACTAATAACATGATGATATCTAAAACCTCTAAAATCTACTTTTAGGAGCTTTCTACCATGTTATAACATTGTTCCCTCATCAAAAACATCCCTGAGAGGTTTTATATGTCCGCCATGCATGTTTGAGTATTGAAGCTAAGAAGATAATCTTATAAGTTATAATTGGTCATATATTAGACATGGGATTTATATTAAAGGGACAGTGTGTAAGATTTTTACCCGTTAATTACTGAAATTGAAGATACCCATTCAAAAATACGTTGTTTTCCAAGCCTTTTCACTTCCATCATGAAATCAAAGTATTCTTTTGGACTTATATATAGTCACATAAAAGGGGGATCTTCCCCATGCAGAGGCAGCCATTTTGAATACGAGAGCCGCAGAAGGACATTTGGGCTCCGCCTTCGCCTTCGGCAAGGCTCGTGGTTTTGGGTAAACAACACAAGCATGCTGCCGGATCAGACGTCGTAATGGATCTAACACGTGTTTTGGACTAAATTGTTTTACTGGATTTTATTCGCTGGATCCTTACGGACAGATTGAGAGCAAGTTTATGGTGAAATACAGAGTTTGACCTGTGCAAAGCATTCTAAGGTAAGCTAACCTCGTTTTGTGCTTTTCCGTATAAAAGCCCCATGTGCTCGGGGAGTGATTGTTGTGCAGGGAAATTAATTGCGGTGGCTGAGTGGGTAGCGCTCTTGCTTCACAGCAAGAAGGTTCCGGGTTCGATCCCCGGGTCACCCAGGCCTTTCTGTGTGTGTTCTGTGTGGAGTTTGCATGCATGGTCTGGGTTCGATCCCCGGGTCGCCTGGGCCTTTCTGTGTGGAGTTTGCATGTTTCTCCCCGTGTCTGGGTGGGTTTCCTCCGGGCACTCCGGTTTCCCCCACCAACCCAAAACATGCACCATAGGTACCTCCAGCTTAGGTCCTGACCAAACCGAAGCAAGAAGATCATGGAGATGATCCCCGGGCGCCCTAATGTGTGTGCTGCCCACTGCTCCTAATATATGTATATATATATATAGGATGGGTTAAAATGCAGAGAAGAATTTCTCCAGTGTGAGATCAATAAAGTCACTTCTTTCATGAGAAAGAAAAAAAAAAAACGGGACCGCGTTTTATTTATACAGTAGCGGCGCATGGCTCGTGCGCGGGTCCCTCGAGGTCTGCCGTAGCTAAAACAGAAAGTGCAATAGCACCATCCACCTATGCGCCACGAATCCTACACACTGGGGCTTTAAAGAAACGGCAATACTCAATAATGTGAGACAACTCTTGGGTGTTTCTTGATGGATAAAACAAAAAACAAAAAACTACTGATCTATGCCATCTATGTGCTTATCTAAATGTGTACTGTTTGCTTAGACGTTAGACTTTAGTGTCCCCAAGGGGAAATTCATATTCACGCACACAGAGCCTGTTTGACACACACAGCAACAACACAACAAACACAAACACATACAATAAGCGTTACAGCACACTCAGCGGGGCCTGATGTTCAAAAATGTGACGGCTGAAGGGATCAGGCTTCTACCAAAGCGGGCCCTCCTGCACCTGATCACCCTGTACCTCCGTCCTGAGGGCAGAGGGGTGAGGTGCTCCTGAGGACAGAGGGGTGAGGTGCTCCTGAGGGCAGAGGGGTGAGGTGCTCCTGTAGTGGGTGAGTGGGGTCCTGTTCTATTGAAAGTGCAAAGCGTCCAATAGCCCTGTTGTTGAGATCTGCAAGGTTGAGTGTGGAGAGTCCTATAATTTTAGCAGCTGTATGAGTTACCTTCGTGAGTTTAGACCGGCTTTTAACAGTGAGCATATTGAAAAAGCAGGTAGAACAATACAACAGAATAGACTGGATGAAAGATTGATACAACAGTAAAAACAGATGTGGAGAAACATAGTCCTTTAAAGGAAAAGTAACGTTTTTTAGAATTTGAGCCTTATTTCGGTAATAAAACAAGTTGTTTTACTCACCCATAGCACTTTGGTGTCATATGGAGCACTTCCAGAGATGTTTTAGATTTGCGTTAGCCTAGCGCGACTTCTAGCCATAGCTTGGGGCATATAATATATTCCCCGAGCATGTAATACGCCCCGTTCGGTCTCCAAATAACACAAACTTTAGCACTTTTCAAATCATAGAAGCCCGATGTCTTAGTCTACGATTTCTTTTGAGTCAAAAGTGGCCTGTAATCCGAGATTTATCCATAGTTTACAGCTTTGCGTTTCATGTTTGGTCCCGGGAGCTGAGAGCACAGTCCGCGCATGCGCACTGGCCTCGTCATCTACTCGAAACTATGGATAAATCTCGGATTACAGGCCACTTTTGACTCAAACTAAAGTGTAGACTAAGACATCGAGCTTCTATGATTTGAAAAGTGCTAAAGTTTGTGTTATTTGGAGACCGCAAACATTTGTCCCGAGAACTCACATTACAGAGATCACAAATCTAAAACATCTCTGGAAGTGCTCCATATGACACCAAAGTGCTATGGGTGAGTAAAACAACTTGTTTTATTACAGAAATAAGGCTCAGATTGTAAAAAACGTTAATTCTCCTTTAAGTTTTCTGATTATTGACAATCGTTGATGGCTTTTTTTGTATATGTCTGTGATATGTTCATCAAATGTAAGTGCATTGTCTATTGTGACTCCGAGATATTTGAAAGTGTCCACTGTCTCTACTGTCTGGCTGCTAATGATGATGGGTGGCTGTGGTGAGGGGGGGTTGAAAATTAGTTCTTTAGTTTTACTGACACTAAGGTGAAGATGGTTCTCACTGCACCACCACCACCATTTTGTGATTGTGCTTTAATAGTCCATAACTGAATTATTGTCTTTGAGCAAGGCAAGGATAGCCGTGTCATCTGAGTATTTGAGGTATGTTCTGTTTGTGGAGGGACTAATATTGTCATTTGTGTAGAGTGTGTAAAGAAATGGGCTGAGCACACATCCCTGCGGTGCACCGGTGTTTATGGTGAGAGCAGAGGATGTGGTCGCGCCCAACCGTACAACCTGCTGTCTGTTGCTCATAAAGTTATGGATGAGATGGATCAGTGTGGTGGAGATATTGAGTTGTTGCAGTTTCTGGATCATCAGGTGCCTCTGGATGGTGTTGAAGGCTGAGCTGAAGTCCACAAAGAGGATCCGGGCGAAGTGTCCTGGAGAGTCTAGGTGCTGGAGGAGGAGGTGCAGCAGACAGGCTACAGCATCCTCCGTGCCCCTCCCTGCTTTGTAGGCAAATTGGAGTGGATCCAGTTGCGGGCCAACAACCGGCAAGATGATGTTTAGCAGTAGTTTCTCCAGGCACTTCATTATGATGGAGGTGAGTTCCACAGGTCGGTAGTGGGTGAGCTCCGTAGGCCTGGGTTTCTTTGGTACAGGGATTATTGTGGATGTTTTCCAGATGGTTGGAATGGTGGCTGTGACAAAGACTTCCTTGAACAGGGAGTGAAGAACAGGAGATAGCTCCTGTGTGCAGTTCTTCAACACATTAGCTGAGATGCCATCAGGACCGGGGGCTTTGCCCAGCTTGCACCTGCTGAGCTGGAGCCTCACATCCTCCACTGTAAAAGGGGGTGGTGCATCCTGGTCAGCTGCTGGAAGTTCTCTCAGGAGTCTGTCACATTCAGCAGAATAATCCACCTCATCAAAACGAGCATAACATTTATTGAGCTCTTCTACAAACTGTGCTGTGTCTGTAGCTGTGTGTGCAATGGATTTGGGTTCGCAACCTGCTAATGTGTGTACCTAATGGAAAGCTTGTTTTGTGTTCATGTTAGCGAATTCCCTTTCCAGACCAGACCAGACATTTACAGTGAAATGTGGATTAGAAAATAAACAGCGGTGTTGTCATAATATTAATATGAAGAAAAGGTCTATATACATTTTCAGTTTCAATACGATGACATAATAGTATGTCATTTTCAACACAAAAGCGTTTCTTTATTATTATAATGTATTCTTTCACTAGTTTGATTTAGATCCAAGACCATTGTAAAACTATTCAGAAGAAGTCAAATTTTGGGCCTTTTAATCTGACATTTTTCCACTTTTAAAAGGTCCCTTGCGCTGCTTTTCTGATGGAGGGTCCGCTACCTGCTGTGAGACAATGTGAGACAAGCAGATTACAGCATTACACTACATTCCAGGGAAAGCAATATCTCCATGGAGACAAACAAGCAGCAAACCCTAAACCAGAAAAGTTACGTAGTGCACCTTTAAACTTCAAATTAATATCTAGTTTTGATACTAGTTTTAGTCCTATTAGTAACTGGAGATTGCTTGTTTTGTTTTGAAACCCAACAAAGCAGCACAGTGTAGTAACGTGATGTTAACTTCCAAAGACAATTTACATCATCTTGCCAACTTCGCCAAACTTCATTTATTCGGTGTGCAGCGTCCAAACACACCCAAACCTTTATCCAGAGATTTTGTCAACAGGTGTCTCTAAACCCATTGGACAGGAGCCTGTAATTTAAATTAAACCAGAGCTGCCTTATTACCTCTAACCGTCTGCAGCCAGTTCCTAATCCACTTTGATAATGAGATTTTCCCTGCGTCGGCGATCCCACCCATCGTAATGTGTGGATGGAGGCAGATAATGATGGATGTTTAACTTTTTGAATGTGGGCCACGGAGCTGCTAACAAGCACTGGGTAAAATACCTCGCCTCCTACATCCTAATGGTGAGGAAAGGAGACGAGGAAAGGTTGCAGGTTGAAAGCAGACAGTGAAGTTAAAAGATCAAAGGTGGAAGCTGGAGCTGTTGGGAATTGGTCACTAGTGAAGGAGTTTACAGTTGAATGTGCACGAGAATAGGGCTGCACCATTTTGAAAACAATGTAATTCAGGTTGAATATTGTGTGTGATTTGGAAAATATATTTTAAAATCAGGATTCAGATAACAGAGCACATTTTAAACACATTTCTAACTTCAAAATAACCATCCTTATTATATGTATAGTGAGTGCGCTGGTGTTACATCTGCTTTTCTGTGATTGTTGTTGTTCTTTTCCCTGTCCTGCACACTGTGGACTGTAAATGTGCCGAGGGACTGAAAATGGAAATTAGCAACGCTGCCAATAATATTTACATATTTGCTATTTAAATATTCATTAATATGTGCTCTACCTTTGCAAATAAAATAAATAAAAATAAGAAACAACCAGGAGCATCAATATTTGGCCTAATCTCGCCTGAACTTGAGAGCTAAGCAGGCTGGTTAGTACTTGGATGGGAGACCGCAGAGAATACCAGGTGCCAAAGTTGGCAAGCTGTGACTCTAGTGTACACTGTTGTTGTGTCCTTAAGCAAGACACTTCACCCACCTTGCCTATATGAATCAGGTGAGTGTGAATCAGGTGAGGGTGGTTGATGATGCAGATTGGTTGCCTACCATTAGTCTACCCCAGGGCAGCTATGGCTACACCTCGACCTTCCCTTACTACCACAGAGCATGAATGAATGAATGAATCCACAAAATTAATAAAGCTTCTTGGAAAGTGCAATATAAGAATTTTATAAGAACTCTGAAAGACTGATATATGAACTGCTAAACTAATACAAGAATTGAGTGCATTTCAGAAGTTTAAACTACACGGTTAGCAGGTTTTATACACAAACTGGATATTTTGCTGCTTGAAGAGGTCAAATCCTTAAAGGAGAATTAACGTTTTTTACAATCTGAGCCTTATTTCGGTAATAAAACAAGTTGTTTTACTCACCCATAGCACTTTGGTGTCATATGGAGCACTTCCAGAGATGTTTTAGATTAGCGATCTCCATAATGTGAGTTCTCGGGGGAAATGTTTGCGGTCTCCAAATAACACAAACTTTAGCACTTTTCAAATCATAGAAGCTCAATGTCTTAGTCTACGCTTTCGTTTGAGTCAAAAGTGGCCTGTAATCCGAGATTTATCCATAGTTTCGAGTAGATGAGGAGGCCAGTGCTAGAGGTAAGATCGGGCCTAAAAAATCCAGCCCGACCTGACCCGGCCCGCGGGTATTAAAGCCTGACCCGGCCCGAACCCAACCAATTAACTTGATTTGCAGGCCCGAGCCCGAAGCAAACCCGAAATGTCATATTTTATTTGTGAGGACTCGGGAGGAGGAGGGGTGATTTATGATAACAAATTAAAGCCTGTCTTTTGTAACGAAATCTAAGTTAAACAAGACTGTATAAACATTTACATCTTTTATATTTGTTTCTGCAGAGGGTACATTAACCGACAATTTTCCATCATTGACAGATTTTTTTAAGAGTTGACGGGGAAAATGTAAGGCCGTCCGTCATTTTGACGGGTTGAAAATTGGGCCATAAACCACAGCAGCAGTACGTCCTTAAAGGGACAGTGTGTAGGATTCGTGGCGCATAGGTGGTTACTAGCTATTCCACTTCCTCTTTTGGCTATGGCAGACCTCGAGGGTCACCCGGACGCGACGTAGCGCCGAGATCTCGCGTGCCCGCGCACGAACCGCGCACCGCTGTATACATAAAGCGCGGTCCCCCGTTCACTTTTTTTTTTTCTTTTCGCATGAAAACACACAATCCCGATCATGATTCATGACAATCTACACATCAAATGAAACCTTACAGTCTCCTCTTTTTGACTATGCAATTCATTTCCCTGCAAAACAATCACTCCCCGAGCACATGGGGCTTTTATACAGAAAAGCACAAAACTTAGCTTACTTAGCTTACCTTTGAAGGCTTTGCACAGGTCAAACTCTGTATTTCATCATAAACTTGGTCTCAATCTGTCCATAAGGATCCAGCGAATAAAATCCAGTAAAACAATTTAGTCCAAAATACGTGTTGTATCCATTACGATGTGTGATCCGGCAGCATGCTTCTTTACACAGGCTCCCCCCTTCCCCCCTCCCCTTCCCCTTCTCTCCTTCTGTCCTCCGCTCCCAAACGCAGCGCGGCTAAGCAGCTGTTAGCAGGAGCCGAGGCGAAGGATGAGCCCAAATGTCCTTCTGCGGCTCTCGTATTCAAAATGGCTGCCTCTATATGGGGAAGATCCCCCTTTTATGTGACTATATCTAAGTCCAAAAGAATACTTTGATTTCATGATGGAAGTGAAAAGGCTAGGAAAACAATGTATTTTTGAATGGGTATCTTCAATTTCAGTAATTAACAGGTAAAAATCTTACACACTGTCCCTTTAAGAATCTAGCGCGGCACTTTAAGAGAGAGAAGCAGAGAGACAAAGAAGAACAATGACGGGTGGATAATAGACAGAGTCAAAATAGATGCGGAAGATTATTAAGAGGGCGGCGTTCACGTGCGCAGAGCATGCTCTGGCTCTGTGGCTCCTGTTTAGTAGTTAAATAGCAATTACATGACAGCGCCTTCTCTGTTTTATCCAAATTATTTATTTTAAAACAAGTATTCCTTAGTTTAGTATCCACACATCGTTTTAGTATACATTTTTATAAACATATATTTATTTTAAAAAAGTCTGCGAGAGAGAAGCCCGGCCCGACCCGAAGCAATGATTGACATTTTAGGCCCGACCCGACCCGAAATTCGGGTCGGGTCGGGCTCGGGCTCGGGCTCGGGCTCGGGCTCGGGCTCGGGCTCGGGCTCGGGCTCGGGCTCGGGCTTAAGATCTTACCTCTAGCCAGTGCGCATGTGCGGAGTCACAGTTTATTTCACTCTCAGCTCCTGGGACCCAAACATGAAACGCAAAGCTGTAAATTATGGATAAATCTCGGATTACAGGCCAGTTTTGACTCAAACGAAAGCGTAGACTAAGACATTGAGCTTCTATGATTTCAAAAGTGCTAAAGTTTGTGTTATTTCGAGACCACGAACTCGCATTACGGATATCGCTAAACTAAAACATCTCTGGAAGTGCTCCATATGACACCAAAGTGCTATGGGTGAGTAAAACAACTTGTTTTATTACCGAAATAAGGCTCAGATTGTAAAAAACGTTAATTCTCCTTTAATAACTGCAGCTTTTGTGATTTGAAGTGTGACTGCGATGAATCTAGCAACAACATAGTAGAGTCAAAAAGGGGGAGGGGTAAAGTAAAGGCATGATCACCAGAGCAGAGGGAGCACAGCCACAAATGGAGACAGTGAGATGTCTGTGGAGAGGAGCAATGACAGCACCAATAAACACTACACTCTGTGACCGAATAAGTCCAACACCAGAGGACCTCACATGGTCATGAAGAGCACACACGCACACACGCACACACCACACACGCACACACGCACACACACACAACATGAACATAATTTTCCCTACAATGGTGGAATGAATATATCCTTAAAACTGAATCATGTAATGTAACACTTTTTTGGGGGGTAAAAATGTCACCTGTTGTATAAGGTTATATTTATTTTGTTGCAGTGTTTTATTAACTGTGGGAATAAGACCTACGTAAATATTACTTTTAATATACAATGTGCCTTTTCTGGTGGAGGGTCTGACCAGAGACTGTATAGACGGATTATTTGCTTATCAACACAGCAGATGCGTGCACAGCGATGCAGAAACACCACTGTCAGAAAAATCAACAAGAATTGCAACACTATCTAGCGCTGTTGTCAATGCACTAAAACAGTTTAGCGCCATGTGATAAAGTAAGTTATGATGCTAAATTAGTGATTGGGATACGTCTTAATAACCCATATACGTTAAATGCAGATGAGTACGTAAAGAAGAAAGAAATGGCCCAAACTTTAGTACAATTAGCCCCACCCCCCTGGAGAGCCTGAAATCTGCTGAAATCTTATGAGACACTAACATGACACCAGACAGGACAGCGGACCTTTCTGCAGGAGACATGCCCAGTAGAGCACCAAATGATGTAGTCTGATAATCCCTCTATCTATAAATGGACTTAGCTAACCCGTTAGCCGCCGTCTTCCAAATAGGAAGAGAGTATGGGTCTTCCGGCTCCATCAACTGGCTCCAGTTGACTTTACATTCCCAATATGGAACTCAACTCCAAATTCACTCCTATAACCACTAGTCATGTGAGCTTCATTTGACTGGAGCTGAACGCTATGGGTGACGTCACTTCTTTATTCACTTCTTTATACTGTCTATGCGTCTGACCGGTTGCCTGGAATATTCAAACCTGGGAAATCCCAAGCTGCTTTCGTTCGTTCCGATCTGAAAGACAGCCTGGCAACTAGGCTAAGCGAGCTCTCCTGGTTTTGGGAGCCAATCAGAGAGCGGGGAGGGGTGGAAAGATGGTGACACGTACTACGCGACAAACGGAAACTTGTAGTTTGAACTGACAACTGACATGATTGGCTATGGGCTACGTATACGCCAAATGATAGACATTTGTAACGCCCAATAAACGGCCGTTGGCGATCGTAAAGCACACCTCCGCTATAGATAGAGATATTTCGAAGGTGGCTCCCAGACCATATATCACTTGTGATATGCTCTGGTGTAAACCAGGCAAGGAATATTCCACAATATGGGCTTAAACTTCTAAACATCTCCAAGTAGGTGACAGAGCATCCACCAGAAGAGATACACAGTGGATGCAGATATTGGAAGTGTTCATGGTATGCCTAATAGACCTGCGCCATTTATCGATTAAATCGAATTTACAGTTCAGGACGATGTGTTTTTATGAAAATCAATTTTTAAATTATTTATTTAATTATTATTTAATTGCGAGCGGAACTGATGCGCCGCCACGCTTTACACAGGTAGAGCGTGTCTCCTGCAGGGGGCGACACTCATGGTCCAGCATAGACATGAGTTTAGCCAGGACCCTCTTGTCCCCCACCTGCTGCACCGAGTCCAGAGGACAGCCCAGGACTGAGCTGGACTTCCTGATGACCTTGTCCAGTTTCTTCTTCTTCCTCTCTGTGATGCTACGGTAGCTCACTCATCAAATATAATATATAATATATAACAGAGGGTTAAAAAAAAATAGATGGAATAGCAACCAAAGAGCAATAGACCTGTGTCAGATGAGACATAACTATGTACATAAAAATAATGAGAGTAAAATATATATGTACAAATCAGATTTAAATAGAAAAGTAGTAGTCAAATATAAAATATAATATCAAATGAGATGTACAATACCAGCTGTATACAGTTGTAGGGAGTATTATCTGTTACATAAGGTGAGTTGTTGTACAGTTGTAGGGAGTATTATCTGTTACATAAGGTGAGTTGTTGTACACTTGTATGGAGTATGGTATGAATGTCGTCCTGTATCTCTCACTGTTTGAGCGGAGCTGTAGGAGCCTGTTGGAGAATGAGCTCCTCTGTCCCTCTATGGTCTGGTGCAGTGGGTGAGCAGGAGTGTCCATGATGGAGAGCAGTTTGTCCAGTGTCCTCCTGTCCCTCACTGTGACAAATGTGACACATGTCTCCAGCTCACAGCCGATCATGTGACTTTTTGGTTGAGGGTCTGTCACCTGCTTGTTGTCTACCTGGAATGTTCCACAGTATGACTTTAAACAGCGCTAATTTATTCAATTATATGTGGTTTTGTAACTACTTAGAAAAACAGGCATTCTGACTGTGAGCAGGGTTGCCTCTCCACAGATCTGACCTGTAACTGGGTCTGGTTTAGTTTCCATGATGACACTGTGAAACATTCCAGACAAAGCAATAACTCCAAGGATAAAAGCATTTGACAGACCCTCCACCAGAAAAATTACACAAAGCACCTTTAAATTGGCAAGGTCTACTTTTTCATAATAATTTTAACACAAATACAGTGAATTAAACACATCAAAATCCATCTGCTCCTATATTCTGGCCTTGATCATTGACTCAACAATATAACATAATAGAAATTAAAAATACATTGATTGCTGAAGGCTTAATTACGAAGCCCCAATTATCTGCACATGTTTTTCTGTGTTCAATAAACATCAGTCTACTATAGCGCTTTGGAAGTAGCATAACCTCAGGCAGTATTATCAACGCGTATTTTCTATAATTATAACAGACATTTTTTAACGCAACAACTTCACAATACAATGTCCTGAATTGCATGTTATTGTTCCATTTAGGGATGCACAATTCTGGAGGGAAAAAAACTATTTGTGATTTATATTTAAAGGTCCTATATTGTGCAAAACTGTTTGAATGTTGTAACTTCATCAAAAAAACTTACTACTCCAGATATGTTTTATAATGAAATAATATGAAAATAACCTAATATGGGTGCCTTCTGTTCATAGTGCACATAGCAAACCGACAGGAGCATTGACAAATACAGCATTTGAGAGAAGACTGAAAAATGAATTGATAAATTAATACAAGAATCCAATTCATTTCAGAACATGTTTATAGAGCACTAAACTACAGATACAAGATTTCTATATAAAAAGACAAGCTATTTTGTTCATTCTATTATTATATTATTGCATCAACTCAAATTACAATTTCAGTGTGGATTAAGCATATTGTGATTCCCTAGTTATGTTTATCATAATTACACTTTCAACTAGAGATCCACCAAAACAGCTTTTTCAGTTCCAAAACCGATTGCATTACTGTGGCTTTAAAGGGACAGTGTGTAAGATTTTTACCCGTTAATTACTGAAATTGAAGATACCCATTCAAAAATACATTGTTTTCCAAGCCTTTTCACTTCCATCATGAAATCAAAGTATTCTTTTGGACTTAGATATAGTCACATAAAAGGGGGATCTTCCCCATGCAGAGGCAGCCATTTTGAATACGAGAGCCGCAGAAGAACATTTGGGCTCCGCCTTCGGCAAGGCTCGTGGTTTTGGGTAAACAACACAAGCATGCTGCCGGATCACACGTCGTAATGGATCTAACACGTGTTTTGGACTAAATTGTTTTACTGGATTTTATTCGCTGGATCCTTACGGACAAATTGAGAGCAAGTTTATGGTGAAATACAGAGTTTGACCTGTGCAAAGCATTCTAAGGTAAGCTAACCTCGTTTTGTGCTTTTCCGTATAAAAGCCCCATGTGCTCGGGGAGTGATTGTTTTGCAGGGAAATTAATTGCATAGTCAAAAAGAGGAGACTGTAAGGTTTCATTTGATGTGTAGAGTGTCATGGTACATGATCGGGAATGTGTGTTTTCATGAGAAAAGAAAAACTAAACGGGACCGCGTTTTATTTATACAGTAGCGGCGCGCGGCTCGTGCACGGGTGACCCTCGAGGTCTGCCGTAGCTAAAACAGAAAGTGCAATAGCACCATCCACCTATGCGCCACGAATCCTACACACTGGGGCTTTAAGTATCTGCAAATATCTGATATCAACCAATACCAATGCAGAGACTGAAAACAGCCTTTATTTCCACATACAATAAGACAAAACTGATCCAAATGTGTTATGTAGCTGTTATTTATCTCTCAAGTAACTACAGAACAGCTTTGTGCAAATAAAAGTTTAAATAATATGAGACCAGTAAATAGGATATCGACTGGACCGAAATTTGGAAGCCGATATTCAATGCAGCAACTGTTTCCAAATTGGAACCAACATCAGATATTGTAGTGAAGACCACACTAACTGAGACCAAGAACACAGGGTCCCAAAACTAGGACAAGACTGAGACCTGTGAAGGCCAAGACCGAGACAAGACCAAGACCACAGAGTCCCGAGACTGAGATAAAACCAACAGCACGGCCCCTTGGGACCAAACCAAGACCATCTTTGCAATTTTCAACATTTATTAGTATTTTGCAGTTATTGTGGCACATATAGAATACAGTGGTACCTCACCTTACGAAATTAATTCGTTCCAGAAGTGGTTTCGTAACGTGAATTTTTCGTAAGTTGAGTAGCTATTTCAATGGAAAAAGCCTGATTCGTTCCAAGGTTTTTTTTTATAGTGTAACATTTTTTTAATAGTGTAACTTTGTGTTCTGCGTCCTGATTGGCTAAGAGACTAGACCAGGACTAAAAGTGGAATAAACCAGGTCTAGACCAGGTCTAAACCAGGTCTAGACCTGGACTGGTCCTGGACTAAACCAGGACTGGACCAGGTCTAGACCTGGACTAAACCGGGACTAGACCAGGATTAAATCACCCCATGTAGCTCTTTGCTGGTTTCGTGTGGCTTTTGCATTTGTGCGTGTTCGGTTTGTGGCTCGGGCTGCGTGTTCGCCGCGGTTCTATCTCGTGCTCGCGGTGCTCCTGTCTCCGCGCTCCTTGCGTGTTCGGTGCTAGAGCTAAGAGGCCGAGAAAGGTGCTCTTTGAACGGGCACGACCGCGGGGTTTTCTCCGGAGCTGGCTCTGGTTCTATCCGACTTCCAGAGCCGGGGGTCTGACACTGTGAGCTAAGAGGCCGAGAAAGGTGCTCTTTGAGCGGGGATAACAGCGGGGCGTGCATCTGAGCGCGCATTATTCAAATTTTTGAGATTTCGCGTTTCGTAACTTGAATTTTCTTTCGTATCTAGAGACCAAAATTTAACGTGAAGGCGTTTCGTAACTTGGATTTTTCGTATGTAGGGTCTTTCGTAAGGTGAGGTACCACTGTATCAATGTTTTTATAAATCTATCTCTATTTTATCTGATTAATGTTTGAGAACCCCTTCTTTAAGCCAACTTCCACTGACACTTTACAGAAAACTGATTCAAAGTAAATGTGGGTAAGAAGTGGGTAGAATGTTTTTTTCAAGTTCCTAACTGGAGAGGAGAAATTCAGTTTGTCAGCTGGACAAAGTTTATTTGGTTAAATACGTTTCGCAGCTCATCCAACCTGCTTCTTCAATTCTTCAACTGGAGATACATTATCTTACTGGTTTTGTGGTGGTATTTAGCAGCCTCTGCACATTTACCAAACCAAACGCACATCGTGTCAAAAGCAGATGTATTTGTGCACTTTTATTAGGCAAATTTCAGTCCACATGTCGCAGTAGGCCTGCTCTGTGCTGTAGGCCTGCTCTGTGCTGTAGGCCTGCTCTGTGCCGACAATGTAGCATAAATTTTGCTGAGTTTTTGCTTCGTTTTGTCTTCCTCTTCCAGATACCAGTATTAAATTGGTGCATCCCTGCTTTCACTTGTGCAATATTCAGCTATTGCACAGTTGTATGTCAGTTTTACGCTTGATGCTACTCTACCTCACGTCTGAAATACCCCAAGCTCACCTAACATGTACTGTAGAAATAGTGCAAATGGAGCCTGTGTACCACTTTTCCCTCAAGTCAATCATTGAAGGAAAGCTATGAACGAAAACAAAGGCAGCTTCCCCCAAGTGAGCAGAAACACATCAAATAAACACACACTTTTGTCATAAACGTTTGATGGCGTTTGGATCCAGCTAAGCACTATACAACTCCAGGGGGGCGTTTGCATTTCACACCAATTATAAAATGTGTCCGTGTATTTAAAGGCATGCTTGTATCCGGTTCCCATGGGCTGAGTACATGTGATTTAGAGTAGAAGAAGAGATGACCCTTACATGAGGTTAAAATACCAGCATTGATGTTTGGAAGATAACAATGAGAAATGGTTGGAAAGAGTGTGACCTAGTGACCGTTCAGATCTCACAGGGGAGGAATGCATGTCAGTGAATGTAAACACTTAAATGTATGGTGTGTAAATAGGGAGAATAATCAACAAGAGCGAAATATTAAAGGGCGCACGGATGTTTTATGAGTTTTATGAGTGAGTTATAATGTTGTTTCCTCATTGCAACATGCCTGGAGTTGTGTTTTGTTTCATTCACACATGTTTCATGGTCCGATACTACACAAAATTGACCCTTGTGAGCTTTAAGCCATGTCATAATGCTGATACCTCATCAACAACATACCTGCAGTTGGAGCACTTCCTGTATTACCACATAAATAGTGTTTTCAGTTTGAAAGAAGAACTCATCCATATGCAGGGTTAAAGGTCCCATGGCATGAAATTTTCACTTTCTGAGGTTTTTGAACGTTAATGTGAGCTCCCCTATCCTGTTTAGGCCCCCCCCCATGGTTAAAAGTTGCGAAATGTCTAAACTGAGCATTTGCGATCCTTTTCTACGTTACAAAAAATCGGAGCTCAAACGGGCGATTTTGAACAAGGCACCTTATTGGCGTGGCCAAACTCTCCGCTCTCGCTCTGAGCCCTCAGCTGATCCATTTCCGTGTTTTTGCACAGGGGGAGAGATTTGAAGCGTTCCATTGAAAAATAAACACATTTCCACAGAAAATAAAATTAAACCACTGCTGTTCAAAGGTCCAGAGGCTCAGATAAAGGACTTCCGAGCCTAGAAACACTCAGACGTGCCTCCAGGCAAATAAAAAAACGCATTTCGCATTGCCTAGCGCATTCGCAGTCCAAACTCTCTGGGCGTGATTTACAGAGACGCTGAGTACAGACAGACGGGGGTGGAACTGCATTTGCATTTCTTTTTTCGATCTGACGTCAATAAGGTGCCTTGTTCAAAATCGCCCGTTTGAGCTCCGATTTTTTCTAACGCAGAAAAGGATCGCAAATGCTCAGTTTAGACATTTCGCAACTTTTAACCATGGGGGGGGGCTAAACAGGGTAGGGGAGCTCATTAACGTTCAAAAACCTCAGAAAGTGAAAATTTCATGCCATGGGACCTTTAAGTAATGCTATGGTAAAATAAAGTAGTAAGAGGAAGTTTTAGTTATAATGAAATTTCACAAATCATAATATTCATATTCTTATCCGTGCATGTTTAATTTGGCTGGTGCAGTTTTGCCAGTTTGAATGCTAAAAACATTGGTTTCAAATTCTGTTGACAATTTTAGGAAGATTTGCTGTCCAAAACACAGTTTGCAGTTTGATGATTTAATTTTCACTACTGTGGCATGTAATAACTTTATGACTTTATGGTTCAATATTTTTCATGGAAGAAATAATTAAAAACTCTCCAGTCTCCAGGTCTGGGCATGGATACAATTGTCAGAGTAGTGCAGAAATAGAATTAGATGTGCTTGTTACTGCCATTTGCTTGTCTCCATGGAAATGTCGCTTTGCTTGGAATATTCCACAGTACAGCATTAAGCATATCCGTCTTATATCTTTTTGGGTTTTGATTTCTAGTTTTAGCAGCCTCTCCACATGTCCGACCCATAATGTGGCCTGGTGGGGGTGACCGGGTTGTCTCCATGGAGATACGACACTTTTACTGCCATACTGCGGAACATTTTAGGCAAACTTACTTTATAAGGCAACTTTGCAATAAAAGTACATCCACAGTAAACAATAAAAAAAATAAAAAGACATATTTCCGAAATTTAAAGAGTGAAGTAAAAAGAGATAAATTTATAGATGATTGTATGTATTCAAAATAGTATTAAATGTGCCATTGTCTGCCATTTTCTTGTCTCCATGGAAATGTTACAGCTTTGATTGGAATGTTACAGATTATGGCATTAAACATATCTATCTTATATCCTTTCTGTTAAAGGGGTTTTGGTTTCTTATTTTAGCAGCCTCTCCACATATCTGACCCGTAATGTGGCATTGTGGCGTGACCTGCTTGACTCCATAGAGATTGAAATGTTGACTGCCATACTGGGTAGCATTTCAGGGAAACCATTTTTTACTTTAACCTCCTGGGACCTGAAGAAAAAAAGTGTACCTAAATTATTATTATTATTATTTTAATTTTCTATTTGGAGGTAAATTAACACCTTAGCATTTACATTTTGTTAATTTTATTTTTATTCATAATGTTGTAACATGTCCTTTTGTAATGGACGTCGGGGACATTTTGGTGTTAAAGCCACGTGAAGTTAACAACCTAACAATAACGTTTTGGGTTTTTTTGATGACCAACATCTCTGACAAGCTTCTACAGTCACGTCAAATAGTTCTTAGTCTCCCTTTTAATTTCTTATTTAAATAATTTATTTATATGTTTTAGTATTTTTTAATTTATTTTTATTTTTATGTGTTATTTATTTTGTATTTTTTATTTTTTTATTTTATTTTAGGGATGTCAACAATTAATCGACTTACGATTAATTGTCGATCAAGACGTTGGTCGATTACTAATCGCTAGAGGAGAGGGCGCTACTCTGGAATGTGAACACGAGATGCAAACCCACTCGCGAGAAGGACCATAGCGTTACATCCGCAGCCGGATCTAGAAGCAGTGCAAAATCTTCTCCTGCGAACCCAATTGTTGCGGCCTGGTTCGCTCCGCGTCCCGCTGTCTGCGTGAACACGTGCGCGGCGCGCTGCACGTGCTCCTCCGCTCCGGGCCGCGTAGCAGGCTCCACGTGAAAGCGCAGTGGAAGCAGCCCGCTGTCCAGCCCGTGTGCTGGTGTGTGTGTGCGACTGTGTGTGTGAGTGAAATGTTTTATCATTTCATATCACGGAGGTTTTACAAAAAACGTCCTCAATTTATTTTCAATAAAGAATGTATTTTGTTATTCAGCATCAATACATTTGTCTGCTTTTTACTAAGGAATAATTAATTGAGGAATATACAATATAATAATACTATGATGTATTTATGACTCAGTGTTATGTTACTATAGCTTATATTCTTAAAGACCCTATTGAAACACTCAAATTCAGGTGAAAAACGCCGCTTATCAGTTAATCGATCGATAAGGTCAATCAACTATCAATTAATGAATTCATCGATAATTTGCGTCCCTAATTTATTTATTTATTTATTTTTGTATTTATTTTTATGTATTATTTATTTTGCATTTATTTATTTTGTATTTATTTATTTATTTATTTATTTATTTCAGTATTTTTGTTATTTATTTTTTTATGTATTATTTATTTTGACAGACTGGTTAACTCAATGTCCACTATAAAGGACACACATGAATGGGCGGGTCTCCGGAGGTTAAAGGCAATTTGGAAATAAAGGTCACCCACAGTAAACAACAAAAAAATAAAGACACATTTCCACAATTAAAAGAGTTTTTGCCTGATGAAGGCCTAGGGCCGAAAAGTTGCATGTCTTAAAGATCTCCATGACATGGTACTTCTTGATGCTTTTATATGGCTCCTTAATGGTTCCCTAATACTGTAAATGAATCCTTCTTCAAAATCAACACTCAGTGCATGAGAAACAGAGATAAGATGAGAAAGAGTCATAAATATCTCTCTCAAACACTTTATTCTGGGCGTTGTTGCTTGAATGCAAATGAGGAGAAAAGAGCTGGCCTATAGTAGAGGGTGGGGGCATGGCCAAACTCTCCGCTCTCTGCTGTCAGATGATCCATTTCCTTGTTTTTGCACGGGGGAGAGATTTGAAGCGTTCCATTGAAAAATAAACACATTTCCACATAAAATAAAATTAAACCACTGCTGTTCAAAGGTCCAGAGGCTCAGATAAAGGACTTCCGAGCCTAGAAACACTCGGACGTGCCTCCAGGCAAATAAAAAAACGCATTTCGCATTGCCTAGCGCATTCGCAGTCCAAACTCTCTGGGCGTGATTTACAGAGACGCTGAGTACAGACAGACGGGGGTGGAACTGCATTTGCATTTCTTTTTTCGATCTAACGTCAATAAGGTGCCTTGTTCAAAATCGCCCGTTTGAGCTCCGATTTTTTGTAACGCAGAAAAGGATCGCAAATGCTCAGTTTAGACATTTCGCAACTTTTAACCATGGGGGGGGGGCTAAACAGGGTAGGGGAGCTCACATTAACGTTCAAAAACCTCAGAAAGTGAAAATTTCATGCCATGGGACCTTTAATAAACTTCTCATTTTGCAAGTAAGACGGAGTGCGGGATTGTTTTCTCCACAATTAAAAGAGTGAAATTGAAAATTTAAGATAAATTCATAGCAGCCTCTCCATCCACATATACACTCAACAAAAATATAAACGCAACACTTTTGTTTTTGCTCCCATTTTTCCTGAGATGGACCCAAAGATCCAAAATTCACTCCAGATACACAACACTACCATTTCTCTCAAACATTGTTCACAAATCTGTCCAAATGTGTGACAGCGAGCACCTCTGCCCCGCCGAGACAATCCACCCCACCTCACAGGTGCGCCACATCAAGATGCCGATCCGACATCATGACCAGTGCACAGGTGCGCCCCAGACTGCCCACAATAAAAGGCCACCCCGAAATGTGCTTTTTTTTGCTTTATTGGGGGTCTGGGGACTCAGAACCAGTCAGTATCTGGTGTGACCACCATTTGCCTCATGCAGTGCAACACATCTTCTTCGCATAGAGAAGAGATCAGAGACCGAGTAGAGATCAGATTGTCAGTTGTGGCCTGTGGAATGTTGGTCCACTCCTCTTCAAAGGCTGTTATGGACGAAGAACACAGGTGCATTTTATTGATGGCATTTTTAATGCACAGAGATACCGTGATGAGATCCTGAGGCCCATTGTTGTGCCATACATCCATGAACATCACCTCATGTTTCAGCAAGATAATGCACGGCCCCATGTTGCAAGGATCTGTACACAATTCTTGGAAGCTGAGAATGTCCCAGTTCTTGCATGGCCAGCATACTCACCGGACATGTCACCCACTGAGCATGTTTGGGATGTGCTTGACCGGCGTATACGACAGCGTGTACCAGCTCCCACTAATATCCAGCAACTTCGCACAGCCATTGAAGAGAGTGGACCAACATTCCACAGGCCACAAGTGACAATCTGATAAACTCTATGCGAAGAAGATGTGTTGCACTGCATGAGGCAAATGGTGGTCACACCAGATACTGACTGGTTCTGAGTCCCCAGACCCCCAATAAAGCAAAAAAAATGCACATTTCGGGGTGGCCTTTTATTGTGGGCAGTCTGGGGCGCACCTGTGCACTGGTCATGATGTCGGATCGGCATCTTGATGTGGCGCACCTGTGAGGTGGGGTGGATTGTCTCGGCGGGGCAGAGGTGCTCGCTGTCACACATTTGGACAGATTTGTGAACAATGTTTGAGAGAAATGGTAGTGTTGTGTATCTGGAGTGAATTTTGGATCTTTGGGTCCATCTCAGGAAAAATGGGAGCAAAAACAAAAGTGTTGCGTTTATATTTTTGTTGAGTATATTACCCATAGTGTGGCCTGGTGGTGCAACCGGCTGTTTCATGGAGATGAATAAGTTTACTGCCATACTGCGGAACATTCTAATAGCAAACTACTGGCATTCCCACGAAACGAGACCAGCAGATGGTAGATCTTCCACCAGAAAAGTTACACATTGCACCTTTAAATAGAGAAGACTTCATGCAGCCTCAACGTTGATACAATTTTCCTTTTCATCATCACTCTGCTTCATGTGATCAATAATTCACTCTGAATCTATTACAGAGCCCAGGGGTGCAGAGCCAAAACAGTCGATACCAAACCAATTTTTTCATTTCCTCATATTCTAACTGGAATTTGAAGCCTAACTCTGCACAAAATCCTACAAAATACACTTTTCAGAGCATCCCAGAAGACCAATTATTGAAAAAGTACTGTTTCAATTTGAGTGAAAGGTTTCTATAATTATTACTTGGTTTGGTGGATAGTATCTTTGGTGAATATTTAGTTGTACATCAGTTAAAGGTGCATTGCACAACTTTTCTGGAGGGTCCGTCGCTTGCTTGTTTCCATGGAGATGTTATTGCTTTCCCTGAAATGTTCCATGGTATGACATTAAACACATCTATCTAGAATTTATTCATTACGAGTGTTTCCATTGCTCCAGAATACAATAATTCCCTCTGTGAATAGGGATCTGACCTGGAGTCTGTAGTTGTCTCTACTGTGGAACATTGTAGACAAAGCAAAAACATCTCCATGGAGACAAGGAGGCGACGGATCTTCCACCCAAAAAAAGTGATGGAATGTACCTTTAAGTGGCAGTTTGCGGAAAAAGAAGTTGAGAAAAAATATAGGACGTAGTTGGAATGGAATGAAATGGAATACCTCTACCTTTGTCATTAACCTTCATTTAACAAAATAAAGGCATTGTTGTTTGTTTTTATTAATCTAATCATACATATGTCAGATCTGCTGCCCATGTCCAACCAGGAAGTAAAATATCTTCACCTTGTCACTTTAATTGTGTAACTTTTCAGGTGGAGGGTCCGTCACATATTTTTCTCCATGGAGATATTATTGCTTTGTCTGGAATGTTTCACAGCATGGCATTAACCTTTCTATCTTCAGATTAGGGATGGGCGATAGCAGTTATTTTTGTTTTGATACGATACCAAGTAATACCAGGGTTACAATCCCAATATTGATACCGATACTGATACTTTCATACATTTTTTAATACTGCAGAAAAACATGCTTGATGGTTACCTGGGTACATTCTCCCTCTCTCAAACGCCTCGGCAGCTGACCTCTGTCGTACTGCTGTTGCTGCTGTGCTGGAGGGACCTGCCTGACTCACCTCCTGTCGTCGTTTGGTCAGTAGCATTTCGTCATGCTGACGTTTATGATTTATGATTTATGATCAAGTGTTTATTTAAATTTGTGGTATTGCCACAATATCGGATCATTTTTTGGCACACACTGCACTTCGCAACATTGTAGTCCACGGTGTGGAAGTAACTCCACACCACACTTCGCTTGCAGTCTCCCATGGCTCCCACAGCCCCGCGCCGCTTTGACTGAAATCTCACAGTGAGTCTATCATGGGATGACGTACTACCCCACGTTTGGTGAGAACGCGGAAGGAAAAGTAGTGCCAATGGTTGAATAATGAACAAAACACATATGAATTTGAACTAAATAAACTGAAATTTAAAGGAAAAGTAACGTTTTTTTACAATCTTCTTTCGGCAATAAAACAAGTAGTTTTACTCACCCATAGCAGTTTGGTGTCAATTGGAGCAGTTTTGAAAAAGCTATGTTGTAGCCGTTCTGTTCTACTAATGATCCCGTATCCGTTAGCGTGAGTGCTCGGGGCACTGATTTGCGCTCTCCAAATAACACAAACTTTAGCACTTTTCAAATCACAGAAGATCGCTGTGTCAGGGTAGACACAGCGATATCGGCCTAAAACCCGATATCGCAACAGAAAAGTAACGTTCAGAGCGGTGTTAGCTTCTTTCGGACTAGCGGTGTTTACAAAACAGCTGAGTTCACGCATGCGCACTGTCCTCTCTGATGACGTCATCAAATGAAACTATAGCTGGATATCGGGTTTCAGGCCGTTTTGGAATCCACTAAACGTCTACCCTGACACAGCGATCTTCTGTGATTTGAAAAGTGCTAAAGTTTGTGTTATTTGGACACCGCAAAGTAATGCCCCGAGCACTCACGCTAACGGATACGGGATCATTAGTAGAACAGAACGGCTCAACATAAGTTCTGCGATACTGCTCCAATTGACACCAAACTGCTATGGGTGAGTAAAACTACTTTTTGTCAGATTGTAAAAAAAACGTTACTTTTCCTTTAAGTCAGTAAGAAAACATGACTTGGTATCGATAATTTAATACCAGGATCGATCCATATTAAATACCCCTTCAGGATCGAAATATCGATACTTTGGTATCGATCCGCCCATCCCTACTTCAGATCAAACCAGACCAAGTTACATGCCAGATCTGTGTAGAGGCGACCTTGCTCACAGTCAGAACGCCTGTTTTTCTAGGTATTTTTGAGCTATAAAACCACCTGTAATGTAATAAATGTAAGGTAAAGATGGTTAATGTCATACTGTGGAACATTCCAGGCAGAGCAATGACATCTCCATAGAAACAAGCAGGTGATGGACACCCCCCCCCCCAACCAAAAACGTACATAGTCTGGTTACACAGGTCTGGTTTGGTTATATGGTTTAATGCTATACTGTGAAACATTTCAGACAACACAGTAACCTCTATAATCTTCATGGAGAAAAGCATTTGACGGACCCTCCACCAGAAAAGTTACACAATCCATCTTTAGCTACTGAAATTACTACTGAAATTTGACCCTATTTCCATGCAGACAATTCCCTATTAGCAGTAAGTGCCTGTTGTTTTGACCTGAACCCTGGCTGTAATGCAGAACAAATTACATGAACGCAAGCTAATACAGATTAAGTGGCCGCCAAGCTGAGGACAACAGTGGAACTAAATGAACAGAAATCAATTATGACGACCATCTCTCTGTCCCGCCCTTCTCCATGTATCTCTTTGAGCTACTGTCTGCTAGCATTAAGCAATAAAGTCCAAGGTGAAGGTTCAAATGAGCTCCTTGGAGACGCTGGTTTCCATTAGGCTCTAAATGTGGACCCAGACGCTGATTCAAAATATAAAAATACACAAGAGGAGGGTGCATCTAAGTCTATAGGAGCCTGTGCATCGATTTCAAATTTCTTTGCAGCTACTGTATGTTGGCTGTGATGTGGTGAAACGTGCAATTTTGAAGGAATTACAAAGACAGTGCATCAAGTGTTTTATTGGATTATAGGCAGGAGAGCTGGAATTCTCCATAGACGTTTCAGTTTCTTCATATGAGTCATTCAGAGTAACTGTTCCATAATTATTGAGCAATGGGAAAAGCTAGAATAATGGTGCAGTACTATATTATCTTTAAAAAGAACCCAAGAATTTAAGGTACGAACAAAGACAAAAAGAAGGTTTTTCTGTCTGTCTGTTATTGTAGTCATTTGATAAGTTTTATTTAGATCTTTGGTTATGGAATGTCATTATACATATTAGGTGGGTAAATTTCACATTTTATTTTATTATAAGTACGCTATTACAGTACTAATTTGAGGGGCATTTACTTTCATTTTGTACAGAACTATCTGATTTGCTGTTAGTCCTACAAGATGGTGAAACTGCTTATCTTACCATTTTGTAGTAAAGGTAATTTAAGACATGAAATTATCAGCATTCAATGAATATGTAAATATTAAGACATGAACAATAGTGTCTGTGTACAATAATGCTGACAGGAGTCCTACAGCCCATTTTAGATTGGACTATTTTGTTGATGAAAAAATATGCAGAGAGAAGCGCTTTGTGCATTTGTGAACAGAAAAGATGTCTGTGCTTTACTTTGAACTGGATTTAATAAAAGTTACATTTTAGATTTAGAATTAGATTTTGTTCTGCTGTTGTGAGGCTTTGAGCTGTCAGATTCAAATATTCGCCATGACGTTCCACCCTTTCAAGATCGCTTTCAATCATAGACTGTATAAAGAAGTGGACAAAGCGAGTGTAACATCAACATAGCGTTCGGCTCAGGTCAAATGAACCTCGCAATGCTCCATATTAGGAACTGGAATTTATTTACAGTGATTCCTTGTTTATCGCGGGGGTTAGGTTCCAGAAATAATCTGCAATGAGTAAAATCCGCAAAGTAGGACAACTTTATATTTTACAATTATTATACATGTTTTAAGGCTGTAAACGCCTTAAAACACTGGAATTAACGTTTCGTCACATTTCTCTCTTGTTTAAACACTTAATACATTTTCAACAAAATGTATTAATAGTGAAGCGTGGGGGCTCTGCCGGGAGCCCCGCCGGACGCGCGAGGGGAGTGGCTCATCCAACGGCTCTGCCACGTCTCGGGACGCGACACGCACCAACCCCTTGGAGAAGTGCGTGTGGTCAAATCCGTGACAGAGCAGCACGACTGGCGCAAGGCCGGGGCTGCGAGCACGAGATCGAACCGCGGCGCCCGGACCATGCCTCCCCCTCAGGACCGGGTCCTCGCAGCCCGAGCCACAAACCGAACACGCACAAACGAACGCAAGAGCCGCACGAAACCAGCAAAGAGCCACACGGGGTGATTTAATCCTGTTTAGATCTGGTCTAGTCCCGGTTTAGTCCAGGTCTAGACCTGGTCCAGTCCTAGTTTAGTCCAGGACCAGTCCAGGTTTAGACCTGGTTTAGACCTGGTCTAGACCTGGTTTAGTTCTGGTCTAGACCTGGTTTAGTCCACGTTTAGTCCTGGTCTGGTCCAGGACCAGTCCAGGTTTAGACCTGGTTTAGACCTGGTCTAGACCTGGTTTAGTTCTGGTCTAGACCTAGCCTGGGAATTCCCAGGCCGCTTCCGTTCGTTTCGAACTGGAAGGCGGCCTGGAAACTCGTCCAAGCGAGAGTCCCAGATTTAGGGCCCCAATCAGAGAGCGGGGGAGGTGTGGCAAGACGGTGACGCGTACCACATGACAAACGGAAGCTTGTAGTTTGAACTGACAACTGACATGATTGGCTATGGACTTACGTATACGCTCAATGATAGACATTCATAACGCCCAATAAACGGCCGTTGGCGATCGCTAACCACACCTCCGCTACGGGATTTTTCGAAGCGAGTTTCCAGACCCATATCTCACTTGTGATATGGTCAGGTGTTAACCAGACTAGGTCTAGACCTGGTTTAGTCCACGTTTAGTCCTGGTCTAGTCCTGGTCTAGTCCCGGTCCCCCCTGCATCCCCCATCTATCAATCGGCAAAGGTCTACAGTCTCTTAGCCAATCAGGACGCAGAACACAATGTTAAAAAATGTTACACTATAAAAAAATAAAAATAAAAAAATATCTGCGAAACAGCAAGGCCGCGAACAGTGAACCGCGATAGAGCGAGGGACCACTGTATTGACAAAATAGTGAAATAAAAACACCAGGATCATGTAGAATGGGTTAATACGAACATTTTAAAACCGAAATGACGAGGCTCACTGCAGCAGTTAGAGAGAGGGGTGACATTGTAAATGTCAATTGGATCCAGAGTTGATGGAGCCAGAAGTGCCCCGATGTTCACTTCCTCTTTCAAATGGGGTGGTTAGCTATGTTCATTTATACAGGCCCGTCAACAGAAATTTGGGAGCCCTGGACAAAAGACTCATATGGCCGCACCCTCTTAATTAACAGACAGAGGTTCCAATTCTGGGCTCCCTAGACCCTGGGGCCCAGGACAACAGACCCATTTGTTCCCCCCGTCAACTCCCTTGCATTTATATGTACAGTCTATGATTTCAACAAAAGTTATTCCACACTGATGAATCTGCAAAACTCACACTCACTATTCACACAATTCAAAGTACTACACATATCAATCTGACATGACAAATAAATTAATAAACCAGGTTAGAGACAAGCAGATGACAGAGCCCCCACCAGAAAAGTTACACAGTGCGCCTTTAATCAACTTGATCTTATTTTGATTGTAAACCTCTTTAAATGGCCCTCAGCTGGTGCGTTGTGGGGCTTTAGGGTGGTCGGTGTGGACATACTGACACGGCGCAGTGCAAAGCAGACGAGGAGAGGGGCGTCTCGGTGTGTAAACAGCCCCTCGATGTGATCCAGCTGCCTGTAAACTGATCTGAAGAGAGCAGAGTTCAAGTCCAGCGTCACGCCTCGTACACACAAACACATACAAACAGGACCTGAGCCTTCCCCTGTGAAACTGCACTTACTGGACCCCCTATTTAAGAGCCTATGACAGGTTAAACTACTCATTTTTCTTCATATTTAAGACTTTTACAAAAACATTCACACTTGTTTTCCCAATTTAGTCATTTAGGTTTAAAATTTTACTTTCTGGTTTGAAATAGTGACATCACACTTGGGAATTCCATGATTGTTACCTTGTGAAACTCCCACAATGTACACAGAAATTATATCTGACAAATAGACTTAGACAAATTTTATTGATCCACAAGGGAAATTGTTTTGGGTACAGTAGTTCACTCATCAAAAATAATATATAATATATGATATATAACAGAGGGTAAAAGAAAAAGAAAATACCTCTATTTTGTTGAAATCATGTTTAAAGTATCACAAAAGTGTCTTTTACATGTAAACTGTGCTGAAATTTTGGATATAATTCTGAACCCCTGTAATTCCTGTAATTTTCAACATATTTGTTTTACTTTTCTTCACAAATTGCTTCTTGATTGGTGTAAAAATATAATTTATATTTACAGCAGGTATTATCCAACCAAATAAAGTAAAACTCTGAGAATTATAAAAACCTGTCATACAGACTTTAAAGGCGCACTGTGTAACTTTTCTGGTGGAGGGTCCATCAAATACTTTTTTCCATGGAGATGCTATTACTTTGTCTGGAATGTTTCAGAGTATGGCATTAAACTTCTATCTTCATGGAGGCCAAACCAGACCAATTTACAGGTCAGATCTGTGTGATCTCCACTCAGTCATAACGCCTGTTTTATTAGGTATTTTCTGGGCAATAAAACCACCTGTAATTTAATCAATGTAAGACGGCGCTGTTTAATGTCATAGTGTGAAACATTCCAGACAGAGCGATGACATATTCATAGAAAAAAGCATGACAGACCCTCAAAAAGTTACATAGTGCACCTTTACCACCAATATGACCATTTCAAAGAGAGATAACTGGAATATTAGACTTAAAGAGAATGTTTACGCCAAGTGAAGACGCGACAAGCCCGTAAAAGCCTGATATGCACCCTCTGTACATACACATACACACACAAGTACACATAGTGATAAGCTGGGCAGGGGTGAAATCAATCTTCCACACCTCTTAAATGAAGGGGAGCGGGGATCGCCGTGACAACCGACCCCCTACGGACACACTCATCGCCACCACAGCTGACATTTACGGCGTTTATTTAAAGGGTGAGACGGCCCCGGGGTAATGTCGTATTTCCGATTTCATTGCTAGCAGTTTGTTATGGTTGATAGTGATTCGGTCTCTAATGAGAAGTGTGTATCTGGTGGATCAAAGGGCAGGATTTGGATTAAGTGTATTTTCAGTTTTTTATTTTTTTCACTATAGCGACTGCTCTGCTCAAGTTTATACGTGGGTGATGATTTATCTGACTAAAGGTGACCACTGCTGACAAAAATAAACATTTTTTTTTGGCTTATACAGATGACAATGCTGGTGGCAATTCAATAAAAATACAAAACGGTAAAAAAAATAAAATAAATCATATATTAAAGGAAAAGTAACGTTTTTTTACAATCTGAGCCTTATTTCGGTAATAAAACAAGTAGTTTTACTCACCCATATCACTTTGGTGTCATATGGAGGATTTCCGGAGATGTTTTAGATTAGCGTTAGGCTAACGCCGTTAGCCTAGTGCGACTTATAGCCATAGCTCGGGGCATTCCCCGAGCATGTAATATGCCCCGTGCAGGCTCCAAATAACACAAACTTTAACACTTTTCAAATCATAGAAGCTCGATGTCTTTAGTCTACGATTTTGTGTGGTCAAAAGTGGCCTGTAATCTGAGATTTAGCCATAGTTTCGAGTAGATGAGGATGCCAGTGCGCATGCGCGGAGTGTGCTCTCAGCTCCCGGGACCCAAACATGGAACGCAAAGCTGTAAACTATGGATAAATCTCGGATTACAGGCCGCTTTTGATTCAAACGAAATCGTAGAGTAAGACATCGAGCTTCTATGATTTGAAAAGTGCTAAAGTTTGTGTTATTTGGAGCCCGCACGGGGCATATTACATGCTCGGGGAATGCCCCGAGCTATGGCTATAAGTCGCGCTAGGCTAACGGCGTTAGCCTAACGCTAATCTAAAACATCTGCGGAAATGCTCCATATGACACCAAAGTGATATGGGTGAGTAAAACAACTTGTTTTATTACCGAAATAAGGCTCAAATTGTAAAAAACGTTACTTTTCCTTTAACTGTATGGGTATTAAAGGTGAAGTAAACTGTATGTAACTTTTCTGGTTGCGGGTCTGCCACCTGCTTGTATCCATGGAGATGTTTATTCTTTGCCTAATGGAGGAGGAAACTTGTACAGGCAAATCCACAGCTGTGCTATGGGCTCACCGGTCTCCCCTATCAGTGCTAACTTACACATGGAACAATTTGAACAGAGAGTGCCTTGGCCTCATATTCAGGCACTCCACCCACACATTGGTATCGTTATGTGGACAATAATTTCTCAAAGATTTGGAGCCTTTTACTGCACATATCAATTCTGTAGATCTGAACATCAAATTCACTCGTGAAGATGCCAAGGACAACACATTGGCTTTCTTAGACTGAGATCTGCTTTTTGATTCACACCACCCACTGCAGCACAAACTTGGAGTTATTCGGACATTACAACACAGGGCCCAAATGGTTCCTACGAGCACAGAGGGTAAGGAGAAAGAAAAACAACATGTGCAGGAAGCCCTCTCTGTTTGTGGCTTTCGACAAAACTAAGAGAGACAAGGAGAAGAAACAAGACAATAGAGAATCAGAACCCAGGAGAAAGGGTGTAGCGATTCCTTACCTGGCTGGTGTTTCTGAAAAACTACAGAGGATTTTCAGACAACATTAAATCCCAGTCTATTTCAAACCCACAAACACTTTAAGACAAAAACTGGTCCACCCAAAGGACAAAACACCGAGCCACAAACAAAGCAATGTGGTCTACTCCATTCAGTGTAGTGAAGACTGCAGTGAGCGCTACACTGGAGAAACAAAACAGCAACTTCACAAGAGGATGTACCGACACAGACGGGCGTGCCAGAGTGGACCGTCATCTGCCGTACATCTTCACCTAGAAGCCACGGGCCATTCTTTTGAGGACAGTGAGGTTCAGATCTTAGCCAGGGAAAAGAACTGGTTTGAGAGGAGAGTTAAAGAGGCTATTTTTGTCAAGAAAGAGAATCCTTCCTTGAACAGAAATGGAGGTCTCAGACATCATTTGTCTCCCATTTATCCTCAAACCTAAATCAAAACAAACAAAGAAAACAATAGGGCAGCCAGGTCAGGTCCAGAGGTGTGAAAACACCCATTATGACCCTGAATGGTTCTGCTAACAAGACCCCACACTCTACCCCCACTGCATATTGAATAGGCCCACCGAAATAACAGAAACTGTAAACAAGTAGATGTGGTAGTCTCAGAGTAATTTCATTGTAGTTCGCTCCTCTCTTCAGGCAGATATAGGCAGTGTCCACCAGCGTCTGACCAGAACTGAAGAAGCAGCTTGGATGAGCTGTGAAACGTATTCGACCAAATAAACTTTTGCCCAGTTGACAAACTGAATTTCTCCTTTTGCTATAGAGTTAACGGGAAAAACGCCTGTAACTGTAGCATTGCTTTTCTGATAAGATAAGATAAGACTTTATTGATCTCACACAGGAGAAATTTACTTGTCACAGTAGCTCCAGGTAGGGACAGTCTGAACAAGAAAGAAAAGTGCATGCAGGCAAGAATGGCATAAAGATAAGTAATAATAAAATAAGTAAGAATTCGAATAAGTAATAATAATAATAAAACAGTGACAGGGAGAGTATTGAAAAGACGATATTGCACGATAGGACCATACAGTGGAGTTACACGAGTAATAATAATAAGAAACAGTAACTAGGAGAGTATTGAAAAACAATATTGCACGTTTGGACTATACAAGACTATATAAGACATGTTTGCCATGTTTGAAGAATTAAAAAATACATTGCTTTTTGCGACTATACTGGCTTTTGTATGCATCCCAAATATAAATGCCCTCTTTTGTCCTTATTACATCCCATTCAATCAATCATAGTGTAATAAAATACTTAATCTACAGTCTCATATCCAAACCCACACCTTTGTTCTTATCTGTGGAGACTCTGCACACCTCGGCTGCACCTCTGTGAGTAATAAAAGTCGGTATTAAGAACCAGAGCCAGTTCTCCTCTCCTGTCACCTGAGGCCTTCCAGAGCATTTGAAGATGCCAATTTCATCATTAAGGAGTGTATATTATGAGTCCACAAGGGTTGGTCCTTGTTGAGCCGCATTTTGTAATAACAGTGCATTTTGTAATAAACGTCCAAAATGTAATAACTTTTTCATTTAATTTTGTAATAAAGCCGCATTTTGTAATAAACTGCCGCATTTTGTAATAAACTGCCCCAACGCATTTTGTAATAAATTGTGCCGCATTATGTAATAAAATTTTTACATAGTGAGAAGATTATTACAAAATGCACTTGCAACTTTTTTATTCTCTAGGAAATGTAATAACATGGTGCATTATGTAATAACAATTCTAAAGCATAGTTTATTTGTTTGTTAATTGTATTTTATTTTATTTTAAAGTATTTGTAAAAGCTAGGCCTATTATTAGTATCACTGTATTAGCCTAGTAGCAGCACTTAGCAATTACTATCAGTACACTATTCAAAGGTTGCATTAACAGAGAATATTCTGTAAATTCCAGATTTTCTTTATTGGAAACCAAAACCACATCAAGAATAGTTATAAACATCCAACAAACCTTATTATGCTTCTTGTAATACAGAACAAAACTCTGGGTATCAAAATGTAATCCATTCGTAAACATTAACTTATGCACATACAAAATAGAAACGCTGATGAATAGGTAAAGAACAATTTTATTTATGCATTTATAGAACCTTTCTACAACAATAAATGCAACCAACACATGCAGGCTTGCAGCCAATTTAAAATAATAATGAACCAATGAATATAAGTTCTACCTTAAACAACGTAAGTGTCTTCTGCTTGTTTAGAGAGCTGCTGTGACCAGCAAATTTCTCCACTAAGATTAATTTTAAACAAATATGAAATTGCCTCAAAAGGCTAAACAAACAACAAAATTTCTATTTCCAAAATATATCCGTAATTTCAAATTGTCCATGTCTAATATGTCTAATTACCAGCCAAGCCATAAACCACTTGGAATGTTTCCCAAACAGCTCCTTGAGTTTTAATGCCACACCACCAAAGCGCCCTGCTGCTTTGTACAACCTTTGTACACTAATTGTGTGCTTTCCAACGACGTCCAACCCAAGGCTTCGGCTTAATGTTTCCCTTAGATAGATTGATGGATGGAATCGATCTGCAATGTCTTTAAAATGTTGAGACACTCTGTTAAACGTCCCAAGCATTGACATGTCATCTTCAAGGGTCATTTTGATAATAGACTGAAAAATGTCAGTTGGTAGGACAGGCCGAACAGGGGGTGTAGTCAGAACAGGGTCCTCAGGCTCATCAGGCTGGATAGGTGGGTCAGACTCATCTGGTGAGGCAGGCTGCAGTGGTGAAAGTGTGTTGTTGTCATATGACTGTCCTGCTTGAGCATCCAAAACATGCTCTATAAATGGTGTGACTGGTCCCTCCAAACTCAGATAATGTTCTCCATGCCCCTCTGCCACATGACCAAGTACTAGCACTGGATTGTTGTGACAATATATGTTTGACTCTGATACAATAGTTGAGGCATTGATTCCCAGAGAGGAAATTACAAGAAACTGGACCTGGAAAATTTCAGATGCTCTTTGCAATGTAATGTGGTCACCATAGGTTCCAGTTTGGGCCATTCTTTCCAAGTATCCATCCCAGTCATTGCCCTCGACATAGTTGAACAAGAGTGTTCCATTTCCATTGTATGGATAATTTCTGAGGTCTTGGACAATTTCATCTCTTAAGGTTTCTGGTGATCTAAATATTCCAAGGGTGGATAGCTGGTCAGCCATGGCTGCAAACTGACAATTTCCATCTGGGTCAGGGTCATAGCGAATGCTTAACTCCATGGACATAAATTCCTCTAGTCTGTGTGTGTGTGTGTGTACTGAAACAAAAGTGGGTTTAGGCCTCTCTTTGATGGTGCTGTCTTGGGTTTTTTTAGAGTGTGTCTTTTTTCGCAGCCGGGTCGCACTAGTTGTATCCGACACGAAGAACCATTTTTGTGTTTGTCGGAGGGTCTTTGGGTCCCTAAAACTCACTTTGTATTTTGAGAGCTTTCGATTTTTTTTCACAATTGTACCACGCTTTACGTGATACTTTTTGGAGACTCGATGGGCACCATCCCTCATTCTGACCAAAACAGCGTCCTTAACATTGTAGTGTTGTGATTTAGTTTGTAGTTTTGTTTGAATGCACGCTTGATCATTAGCTTAGCACAGTGCTCAGAGGCCTTCCGTGCCATTCTTCTCACGCTTTTTCGTTTAGTATCAAATTTTTCTCGATGTCTCAAGGATGGTAAAGTTGAATGTTGATTCCTCACAGACTCCTTACGAACAGAAGATGGAGAACCGCATAAAGGATGCCTTATGCTGTTGCTTTTTCTTCCACAGTATACTTCAGACCTCCAGCCTAAAACTTCTTTAAGATCCTCATTTAGCACTCTTGAATATACAGGTAGGTGCTTGACCCAGTTAACTCCGTTCCCTTGAAATTTCACCAGATCATACATGATCTTCTTTCTTAGCCACCTATGTGTCCTCTCAACCTTTCCTTGG
The DNA here is from genome assembly GCA_036785185.1 of Paratrypauchen microcephalus. Taxonomy (NCBI): domain Eukaryota; kingdom Metazoa; phylum Chordata; class Actinopteri; order Gobiiformes; family Gobiidae; genus Paratrypauchen; species Paratrypauchen microcephalus. The sequence continues at coordinate 591,664 of JAVJIX010000142.1, forward strand.
CTTTGTGGATGATATGCTGAACTTTCAATTATTTTCACTTGTAGAGATGTCATTTGATTTTTCACCGCCCCTTTAAACTCAGTCCCTTTTTCATGTTGGAACACTTTGGGTGGTCCATGTTCACGATAAATGTTGGTAAGGTGTTTGGCAATTTCAACACTACTTTTTCTTTTCAATGGTTTCAGCCACATGTAACGACTGAACACATCCATCACTGTGAGAATGTAACGGTATAAAGCCTGACCATAACTCATTTTCATTTTCCCCATGTCCAATAGGTCAATTTGGTGTCGATCTTGCACTTCTTTGGCTTGAATGGTCATCAAAGGGGGCTTATTCAGAAACTTTGCATTTTGAAGTTGGTACCACTCAGTTTTGTTCAAGATGTCCTGCACCTTTCTTTCACTTATGCCACTATGATGCATTTTCAGTCGTTTGCTCAACTTTCTTGCTCCAGAACCCTTAGTATCATCTAGACCCTTTTTAACAACACAATCAACATTAGACTGTAGCTTGACTGGCTTGCCGGCACACAGCAGTGTCTGCCCATCCTCACTGAGAGAATAGACCCCTTGATTTCTCCAGAGACGCACCAAGGCATTTTGTTGAATTCTTGTGCGTTCAGAAACTGGAACATGAAACTCTCCTCTCAACTTGCAAACTATGACATTGTACATTTCCTCTGTCATTGCTTGCTTTTGTCCATGGCCTACAATGAGCCCCAGCAGGGTGCAGGTCAGGGTTATAATTAGCAGACCTACAAGGGTGACAAAAGAGGGAAAATGTTTAACTCCCAAAACTAAACTGCATTTTGTGCCTTTTTTTGCACTTTTATTTTATTTTTGGAATTTCATTTCAAGTACTAAAATATTTTATCTTGAATTAATATTTAAGAAGGTATTTTAATTATTACAATTTTGATAACCCACCACCACCTGCGGCATCACAGTACCATAATTCAAATTGCTTTATGAATGTTGATCTTATGTTATAGCCCTAGATTTGTCTCAATAAAGGATGCTATCATTAAAGATCCCATGACATGGTACTTCTTGATGCTTTTATATGGCTCCTTAATGGTTCCCTAATACTGTAAATGAATCCTTCTTCAAAATCAACACTCGAAACAGAGATAAGATGAGAAAGAGTAATTTTTCTCTCTCTGGAACACTCCATAATGGGCGTTGTTGCTTGAATGCAAATGAGGAGAAAAGAGCTGGCCAATAGTAGAGGGTGGGGGCGTGGCCAAACTCTCCGCTCAGAGCTGTCAGCTGTGCCCTCTGATCCATTTCCTTGTTTTTGCACAGGGGGAGAGATTTGAAGCGTTCCATTGAAGAATAAACACATTTCCACATAAAATAAAATTAAACCACTGCTGTTCAAAGGTCCAGAGGCTCAGATAAAGGACTTCCAAGCCTAGAAACACTCGGACGTGCCTCCAGGCAAATAAAAAAACGCATTTCACATTGCCTAGCGCATTCGCAGTCCAAACTCTATGGGCGTAATTTACAGAGACGCTGAGTACAGACAGACGGGGGTGGAACTGCATTTGCATTTCTTTTTTCGATCTGACGTCAATAAGGTGCCTTGTTCAAAATCGCCCGTTTGAGCTCCGAATTTTTGTAACGCAGAAAAGGATCGCAAATGCTCAGTTTAGACATTTCGCAACTTTTAACCATGGGGGGGGGGCCTAAACACATTAACGTTCAAAAACCTCAGAAAGTGAAAATTTCATGCCATGGGACCTTTAAAGATGACGCTGCTTTTGTAGGAATACTGAAAAACAAGGTTTTCACAAATGTTTTGTTTTCACACCTGTTATAACCTTTTTAGCCTTTTAATAGCTATTTCGATGCTTACTATTTATGACTTCACACAGGGAAGGTATTGCTCTCTTATCCAACATTCTCCATATGGCTAAACTAGGAAGAAGTGAATTAGTAAGTTAAACTACGTAATTAGACTTACAGTGAAGGGTGAAGCACAACTATCAAAGCTGTTGTTCACAATGAAGATCTACCCACGGAATAACACATGAGAGGGGTGAACAGGGAGGCAAGCTTTGAAACAGCTTCGAACTGTATTCATTTTAAACCATTTTAGAGCAAAACAGCAAGTTATTTGTTATCCAAATTAATTAAGATCTGTTTTATTGGCATTTAAAATATCGATGGTTCATAACTTTTCATTCCTCCTGTTAAAAAACCCTATAATGTACACTAGTCTACTCAAAATAATAAAAAAAATGAAGGGTTCCACCCAGTGTAAGACCATATGCTGGTGCAGTGGGCCCTTCCTTCTGATGCACATAGTATTTTGTTTCCAACTCATTCCACCATATAAATAATATACATTATTAACCAGAATGCCTCATTCATTGTGATCTGGGATGTGTTGTTTAAATGTTCACTTTATTTTTTTGAGCAGTGTACTATGTGTGTGTGTGTGTGTGTGTGTGTGTGTGTGGTTTTTTTTGCACATTCCTTCAAATGTGTCCTGTTTAAGTTTAAGTTATTAACTTTTAATATGTACTTAGAGGCATAGATTTCAGTTTTACTTTACAAACTGTTTTTAATGCAGTGAGCATAACTTGGACAATGCAGGTTTAAATTCAGTCATATAATTTCTTATCAAGGGCAAAACATCTACATAACTTTAGATCAACTGCAAAATGTCTTTATACTTCCATATACTCAATTACACAGATAATATTTGGCACAGTTTTTTCATACCTGGCATCATGTTGAACTCTGTTGGCTGTCTCAATTAAGCATGCAAGCAGCTATTGGCACGTTATTGGCCTATATCAGGGGTCGGCAACCTTTACCACTCAAAGAGCCGTTTGGACCTGTTTCACACAGTAAAGAAAACACTGCGAGCCGCAAAACCCTTTTGAAATTTAAAATGAAATAACACTGCATAAAATGGCTTTTTTTTTTACCTTTGTGCCATAGAATTACATTTTGAATATGAACGAACTAAAATAAAATACATTTTAATTAAATACAGTGGTCCCTCGCTGTTTCGCTGATTTTTTTAATAGTGTATCAACGCGTATTGTGTTCTGCATCCTGATTGGCTAAAGGACTGTAGACCTTTGTCTTTGTCAGTCATTCTCCTCTGTGTCTGCTGTACAAAATGCGGTCAGTTTGCCAAATGTATTTAAATGTTCGATCACGAGCAGTGTGACTCTGAAGACTGAGCGGTCTGGCATTTGAGCACATGCCAGAAGGGCCGAGGCCGTGCTCTATTACGGATTTGACCGTGTGCACCGGGTGGTCAATGCGCATCGGGTGGTCAATGCGCATTGGGAAGTAGCGGCAATGTTTGCGCATAACGAACTGGTGGAACCTGGAGTCCAGGCGGCTGAACCAGTCCTGAGAGCGCACGGATGTGTTCTCACTACAGTTCTGTGTTTGGTGCAGAGCTGTAGAACCTCTCCCCCCCGTTCCACAGACTACGGGGCCGCTTGTAGGTGTAAATTGCCAGGGCCGATGATCCCAGTGCGTCACTGCTCTGAAGTGCTGTATGTTTGCAAGTTTTCTCCCCAACAAAACCCGCAACAGTGCAGCGGCGCCAGGCGCCTCGGTCAGAGGAACTGTGAAATACACACATATTTATACACGCAATATAAAACTGACTACTTCACGGATTTTGCCTATCGTGAGTTATTTCTACAACCTAACCCCCATGATAAACGAGGGACCACTGTACTGAGCCGCATCAGAGGGATCAAAGAGGCTCCCGAGCCGCGGGTTGCCGACCCCTGGCCTATATAATTCCAAAGTTCAAATAGGCAACTAAAGTTATATTTGGAGTATTCTGTCATACATAGATTTATTAGGCTACATAGCTCTAAGGGAAATTGCATAAAAAACAACAAAAGTCACTCTTGTATAAATTCATTGTTTAACAAACAACAATAATAGGTATTATTACATAATCCACCATGTTATTACATTTCCTAGAGAATAAAAAAGTTGCAAGTGCATTTTGTAATAATCTTCTCACTATGTAATAACTTATTACATAATGCGGCAAAATTTATGACAAAATGCGTTGGGGCAGTTTATTACAAAATGCGGCAGCTTATTACAAAATGCGGCTTTATTACAGAATGAAATGAAAAAGTGATTACATTTTGGACGTTTATTACAAAATGCACTGTTATTACAAAATGCGGCTCAACAGTCCTACTACAGTACAATGTCTAGCAGATAAGCGAAGGGGAGCGTTGTACACCAGGTTAAAGAGATATAGACATATGAGGACTATAAGATAACATTGGGAGAGTTCTCATGTAAAAAAGATTGAGAACTGCTACTAAATGAAGACTTTCAATAATAAATAAATTAAAATAAATTGCAAAAAGGGTTGATACAGATTTTAAAGGTGCACTGCCCAACTTTTTTTTGCAACGTAATCTTTCATACAAAGATATAAAGAGACATTTCTGAATTGATTCTACTTACTTTTTGTGTAATACTTGAACTTTTTCAGGAATGTTTAGCAGATTTCTGATTGAATGAAAAATATTATTCGGAATATCAATGTAAGAGTCCCCCAAATATCACATTATAATTTTATTGATCTTTATTTAAAGGGACAGTGTGTAAGATTTTTACCCGTTAATTACTGAAATTGAAGATACCCATTCAAAAATACATTGTTTTCCAAGCCTTTTCACTTCCATCATGAAATCAAAGTATTCTTTTGGACTTAGATATAGTCACATAAAAGGGGGATCTTCCCCATGCAGAGGCAGCTATTTTGAATACGAGAGCTGCAGAAGGACATTTGGGCTCCGCCTTCGCCTTCGGCAAGGCTCGTGGTTTTGGGTAAACAACACAAGCATGCTGCCGGATCAGACGTCGTAATGGATCTAACACGTGTTTTGGACTAAATTGTTTTACTGGATTTTATTCGCTGGATCCTTACGGACAAATTGAGAGCAAGTTTATGGTGAAATACAGAGTTTGACCTGTGCAAAGCATTCTAAGGTAAGCTAACCTTGTTTTGTGCTTTTCCGTATAAAAGCCCCATGTGCTCGGGGAGTGATTGTTTTGCAGGGAAATGAATTGCATAGTCAAAAAGAGGAGACTGTAAGGTTTCATTTGATGTGTAGAGTGTCATGGTACATGATCAGGAATGTGTGTTTTCATGCGAAAAGAAAAAAAAAACAGTGAACGGGACAGCGTTTTATTTATACTGTAGTTGTTGGCGAGGGCTCACACAGCGCCGGGTGCGCGCGGATACGCGAGCTGTCCGCATTACGGCGCGTCCGGGTGACCCTCGAGGTCTGCCGTAGCCAAAAGAGGAAGCGCAATAGCCACCATCCACCTATGCGCCACGAATCCTACACACTGGACCTTTGAGCAGGAAATTTGGAATCTCTTTTTCAGGAAAGTGGAGCTGTTATGTTTTTGATCATAATGGAATCTGAAGCAGCTGAATGATGTATGCAGGCACAGGGAGAGCATGCAAACTCAGCACTGTTCTACTGCTACTGTTTTACTGAAGTTTGAGGGGAAAGCAGATTTATTGGACAGACATATTGGTTTCAAAAAACTTAAATAGACAGATATTATGGGTGCATTCATACTTATAATTAGTCCTGGTTGGAGCACAGTTTAAGTCCTGCATCACGTAAAATTTTTGTGTGGTCCTATTCTTGTCCTTGTTTAGTTCTGGTCTAGTCCAGGTTTAGTTTCGGGTTTAGTCCTGGTTAAGTTTTTGATGTGCATGTGTGAAAGTCCTCAATTTGGTTGCTCCCCCTCTGTTTGAAAACCACTGTTACAGGACACATAGTCTAATTACTTTATACAGTTAGTAGTTGTTGTTTTTTTTTCTTTTTCTTATAGAGCCCAACCCTGACCCACTACTTGAGAAACACTGCTCAGATTTTCCATACACTTCTGTTGACAGACCCATCAGATTATAGCAACAAGCACTTACATTTTTACATCTTTTTGCTATATTGCTATATTTTTGTTATTTTTTTTAATACTTACTATATGTGTGCTGTCTTGGACTCTTGATAAATGTATGTGGCTGATATTTTTTCCTGATTGTATTGAATGGATGAATGAATGCTGCTCACGCCTTTTCTTTTTTTTTATACTGCAAATGTCAATTAAACTGCACTGAAACTTCATTAAAAATTACATGTCCACAGACTTTGCACACCTCCCTGCCCACTGCCCAGCGCTACAGCTCATTAGTGTGCTGGTGAGTGCCCTGGTGAGGCTGTCAGAGAGAGAGAGAGGTCTGTTTTTCATCTTTCCCTGTATCTGCCCTGATCAGTATTAACCTTTGGGACAGAGCATTGCTGCTTTGATATCTGCTGTTTACAGCTCGGTGCCCTCTCCCAAGGCGTTGCGTTACAGGTGCTGGCAATGGACTCACACTAAATATAGACTCCATGCAGGATTTCTCTGGAATGGGACACACGCTCGGGTGGAAGGAAGGGCAGGAGGGGGCAGGGGGGGCAAGGGGGGCAGGGCAGATCTGGAAGGCAAGGGGCATGTTTGTTGGTGTGAGTTATAGTCGTCTTGTACAACTACCCTTGATATACTGCTCTATTTCTATGCGCTCTTGTAAAATAGGTAGATGCAATGGTACAATTGTATGCATGAATAAATGACATAAAAACATACAAATGCTACAGTACTGGAGCACATGGGTGTTCAATAATGTTGCCAGTCTTCATTCAAAATTCAATACTTGTTATTAATAGGAAAACTGCTTGAACTTCCTTGCTAATAGCTCTATCTGATGTATGTCATCAGCAATGTTCCCCCTAATGTTTTATGTGTCTGAGCAAACACACTAACTCCCTGAGCGCTCCTTGGAACCCTGTGCGCGACATCCAACATGCACCCCCCGAAAGAGCTGCGCGTGCTCGACACTGGTAGAAGTTTAATACGAGACACGTACTTTTGTTTCTGAATACGGGACGATTCCCTCGTATTCAGATGACCCCGCGGCTGAAAAAAAAAAGCAGAACACTTTCATCCCTGCGCTGCATAGGTTTTCTTGTGCGCTGAGAATGTGCGAGCAGTGCGCAATTGCACAGGCGCGCAGCTTAGAGGGAACGTTGGTCATCAGCACTATAATTCTCCCTACAACAGAACCAAGGGCAGACTCGAATGGCCAATGCTACCACATTGTGTTAAGTGTTTATGTCCTTTATGTCCATGTCTAGGCCGTGTATAAACTTTAATTATCTCTACAGTTAAAACGGCATTATGTGAAAGCCTAAGCAAAACATTTTCTACCACGGAATTTTGCCTTAGGAAGTAAAAGTAGTAAAGTTCTGTACATAAGTATACATTGTACGTATCTGTACTTTACTTAAGTACATTTTCAAGGGGATGCTTTTCACTTTTCACCACATTTAAGAGCAGGTATCTGTACTTTCTACTCCACTACATTTTTTGAACAGGACTGAATAGTAAAAAAAAAATTTTTATTATTATAGTTTGAGTATGCAAAATATATAATATAAAAATATAAAAACAGCTAGGGACAAAACATTGATTCAGTTGTTTCTACTGAACAAAATTCAGCATAAATTTGTATCAAAATCAATACATTTGAAGTTTTATTAGATCTCAAAATCTGTGCACAATACTCTTTAAGTACATTTTTAAACAGTTGATAATTTTACTTAAGTAGATTTTTCATGTGACACTTGTATTTCTTTGCCCTGGTATCTATACTTATTTGCAAAATTATAGTTGCAGTGCATTAGAAAAGCCAACAATAAATTATAACTTGAGGTGCCCAACTTTTGCCCAGCTCTTTGTGTCAGAATCAGACAGCTGCATGAAATGTGCATCCAATTATACAGGATTTTATTGATCACAAACCCTAGAGAAAGATTCTGTTTCTAAAATAGGCTTTGCAATGAGAGTGGGTCAGGTTGGCTGTTAAAAGGTCCAACATACTTTGCTTAACCGTCTAGAAAAGCACCTGAACGATTTTTGCATATGGACACTTGCAATCAGGCCCGTCAACAGAAATGTGGGGGCCCAGGGCAAGAAGCATCACATGGGCCCTCTCTACTATAAATTAATAAGAAGAAGGTCTAATTCTGGGTCCCTAAAACCCTGGGGCCCGGTCCAACAGATCCCCCCCATCAACTCCCCTACTTGCAATTTGCCATATAGGTGTCATATTTATGTAAGTGGTTTTATGATGAAGTATGTCTCTGTTGTGCCTGGGTGAAAACATAAGGCATGTGTTGGTTGTATAAATATGTATTTGTTAATTGTCTCAATTGTCGGAATTGATCTGTTGTCAGTTGTTGTCATGTCAGTGTCTTGTCTTGTGTGTAACCATTGTTCCCTGTTTTTAGAATGACAATTACATCTGTCACAGGACTACAGATGAAAAATAGCCTCCTGGCTAATTCTGGCATATTGACAGAAATGTTTATGAATATGCACTGTCCTGAAATAAATAAATAAATAAATAAATAAAGGGTTTGTGAGAGCGAGATTCATGAGAACCAGTTTACCTACTTCTTCTTTAAAGTGTCCATATTACACTGTTTTCTGATCTATGTTATAATGTTGTTTCCTCATCAAAAACACACATGGAGTTGTGTTTTGTTTCATTCACACATGTTTCACACACAGACCCTGCATATTAAGGGTTCTTCTCTTAAAGATCCCATGACATGGTACTTCTTGATGCTTTTATATGGCGCCTTAGTGGTTCCCTAATACTGTAAATGAATCCTTTTCAAAAAACAAGCCTTAGTGCATGAGACAGCCTCATGAAGACAGTCAGAGTCATAAAAATGTCTCTGAAACACTTTATTCTGGGCGTTGTTGCTTGAATGCAAATGAGGAGGACAGAGACAGGCCAGTGCAGCAGGTGGATTGTGGCCAAATATGCCGCTGTTTCCTGGATTAGCGGTGCGCTGTCCGCTGTCACCCACTTCCGTGTTTTAAGCGGGGAGGAAGACATGAGACGCATTCCATTTAAAAAACACATTTCCACAGAAAATAAAATTAAACCACTGCTGTTTCAGAGGTTCGGAGGCTCGGATAAAGGACATCCGAGCCTGGAAACACTCTCACGTGCCTCCAGGCAAATAAAAAAAAATGCATCACGCATTTCGTAGCTCGTTTGCGGTCCAAACTCTCTGGGCGTGATTTCCAGAGACGGGGGGTAGACATCCAGACGGGGGGTGGAAACCTTTCTGTGAGTGTGACGTCAGAAAGTTCCCTTGTTCAGAATCGCCTGTTTGGGCTGTCTTTTTTTCAAACGCGGAAAAGGATCGGAAATGCTCAGTTTACACATTTCGCAACTTTTAGCCATGGAGGGGGGGGGGGGGGGGTCTAAACAGAGTAGGGGAGCTCACACATCACACAGGGAAGCTCAAAAACCTCAGAAAGTGAAAATTTCATGCCGTGGGATCTTTAAACATAAAACACCTTGTGTGGTAATACAGGAAGTGCTCCACTGTGCTTTTAAACTTCTCTAGAATCATCTTCTCTAGAATCATTTGGATAATTTCAGCCCTGGAATTGCCAATCTCTACTGAGGTAAATATAAAAGGTAGCTTTTAATTTGAAAACTATAACTTCATGACATCACAAGGAGGAACAGAGCATTTTGAGTTTGGAGATGTAGACAGACTACAAATACTAGAAAGGATTACTCAAACTCAAAAAGGTGTGAATGAATCCAAATACAACTCCAGTTATGGTTAATAGTGGTTTACTATAAAGAGAGACAGTTGTATAGTAGTGTTCAAAAAGTACCCCAGTTTTAAACAACATACACTTTACTACTATTGTTTACTGTTCAGACTTAAAGGTCTTACATTATGCAAAATCAGCTCAGAGGTGGGACAAAGTCATTGCTGGGCAAGTCCCAAGTAAGTCTAAGTCTTTTGCACTCAAGTCCGAGTGAAGTCCCGAGTCAAGAGTATCCAAGTGCCGAGTCAAGTCCGAAGTCAAAGCTCACAAGTCTCAAGTCGAGTCCAAAGTCCTAGCATTTTAGTTTCGAGTCATTTCGAGTCCCCTTTACAAAGAAATAAAATTTCTACAAATCTTGTTTCCGCATCATTTGTTGTGCAATTTTGCCTTGGATGCGGTCGAATGAAAGCAACGTAGATCTACTGTGATAGGATGTTGTGCAAGCCGCGCGCACATGCTCTTTGCATACATTTTCGCAGATTCACAAGTACAACGAGTGCGGTCCTTATCAACATACTTTTAGAGTTTTTTTTTTCATTAGACGTAGCAAGTCATCACAAGTCAAAAGGCCTAAGTCCAAGTGAAGTCACGAGTTATTGATGTTGAAGTCCAAGTCGAGTGTTTGTACATTTTGTCGAGTCGAGTCTAAAGTTATCAAATTCGTGACTCGAGTCTGACTCGAGTCGAAGTCACATAACTCGAGTCCACACCTCTGGCTATTACCTCATCAAAAACATATCTGGAGTTGTGCTTTGTTTTTACTTTGTTTTTATTCACACATTTGAGGAATCCTTTATTAGTCTGTCTACATCTGTAAAGCTCCAAATGCCCTGTTTCACCATGTGATGTCATGAAAAGGTGATTTTCAAGCTACCTTTTACTTTCTGTTCAGTAGACATTGACAATTCCAGGTCTGAAATTGACACATGACATCACAAAGTGGAACAGAGGTTTTTTTGTTGTTGTTGTTGTTTTTTTTTTTTGCTTAAGAGAAGAACTATAAAATTTGTGTATTAAACATGTGAATGAAACAAAACACAACTCCGGGTATGTTTGTGAAGGATATAACATTACATCATAGATCAGCGCAATATGGGCCTTTAAAGTGTAGATTTCCTGCTATTCCCTTCAATCACACTGATCCGTATAAAAAATAAGTGGTGGAAATCATACAACATGGTTTCCACTGTGCATGGCTTGGCAACATGAAAAGTGTTCATAATGGCCTCCTTTATCAGTAGCCAGCATACTGAAATATAAAATGGATTCATTTATAAGTGTAACTTGCTACAATGAAAGCAAAACAGTATCCACTGTCTCGCTCCCTTTATTCAATTCATTTCTGAACAATAAAAGTGAAAATTGACATGACTGAAAAGGCTGTGTGAGGTGTTCAAATACTACTGTGTACAAGACGAGCTGTGTATTCACTGTAATAGTACTGAAGAGTAGTACCTGTGCCTTTGTTGCGGTCCACAAAGCAGTACTTCAACTCGTACTCCTTCAAGATTTCATGGACTTCCTGTAAGAGACCAAATGAAGAAAATATATATTAGTGAAAAGTCAGATTATAAAACCACATTAACGTCACACAAGGCAGTTAGTGCAGATATTGGGGCAGTTAGCGCCATATTGGATCTATCAAATGACTTTTCGATAGTCTTTCGATAGTAATCTCAGAACAGAATCCCCAAAAACTGATGTGACGATAATTTGGATAGTTTATGCATGTTTCTTTGGAGTTTTCATGTTATTAAAGGAAAAGTAATGTTTTTTACAATTTGAGCCTTATTTCGGAAATAAAACAAGTTGTTTTACTCACCCATAGCACTTTGGTGTCATATGGAGGATTTCCGGAGATGTTTTAGATTAGCGTTAGGCTAACGCCATTAGCCTAGCGCGACTTATAGCCATAGCTCGGGGCATTCCCCGAGCATGTAATATGCCCCGTGCGGGCTCCAAATAACACAAACTTTAGCACTTTTAAAATCATAGAAGCTCGATGTCTTTAGTCTACGATTTCATTTGGTCAAAAGTGGCCTGTAATCCGAGATTTAGCCATAGTTTCGAGTAGATGAGGACGCCAGTGCGCATGCGCGGAGTGTGCTCTCAGCTCCCGGGACCCAAACATGGAACGCAAAGCTGTAAACTATGGATAAATCTCGGATTACAGGCCACTTTTGATTCAAACGAAATCGTAGACTAAAGACATCGAGCTTCTATGATTTTAAAAGTGCTAAAGTTTGTGTTATTTGGCGCCCGCACGGGGCATATTACATGCTCGGGGAATGCCCCGAGCTATGGCTATAAGTCGCGCTAGGCTAACGGCGTTAGCCTAACGCTAATCTAAAACATCTCCGGAAATGCTCCATATGACACCAAAGTGATATGGGTGAGTAAAACAACTTGTTTTATTACCGAAATAAGGCTCAAATTGTAAAAAAACGTTACTTTTCCTTTAACATTAGACACTAGCAACCAATACGGCAGTTGGTGGCATTTTTGTCATGTTTCTAGCAAAAAATAAAAAAATAAAAAAAGTTGTATGATGTTATATTTGGACTGACAGTGGGTATTTTGTATTATGGCCAAGTAAAAATCATAGAACTAGAATAATCAGACATTTTTTAAATCTGATTTTTGTTTGTGCTTACATCACAGACCGCATAAAGACTTGGACTAAGCGAGTGTCACGTCACCCATAGCGTTCGGCTCCAGTCAAATGAAGCTCATCGAGGCTTGCAGTTATACGGTGAATTTGGAGCCAGTTCCATATTAGGAATAGGAATTTTTACAGACAAATAGTGAAATAAAAACACAAGGACGGTTTAATAAGAACATTTTCCAGATTTTTTGGTGCACATGTAAATATAACCATTGACTAAAAGAGCTCTAATCTTGTAACAGGAGAGCTGTTGGTTGAAATCCCACTTTATACAGCCATTAAAGGAAAATTAACATTTTTTTACAATCTGAGCCTTCTTTCGGCAATAAAACAAGTAGTTTTACTCACCCATAGCAGTTTGGTGTCAATTGGAGCAGTATCGCAGAACTTATGTTGAGCCGTTCTGTTCTTCTATGATCCCGTATCCGTTAGCGTGAGTGCTCGGGGCATTACTTTGCGCTCTCCAAATAACACAAACTTTAGCACTTTTCAAATCACAGAAGATCGCTGTGTCAGGGTAGACCTTTAGTAGATTCCAAAACGGCCTGAAACCCGATATCGCAACAGAAAAGTAAAGTTCAGAGCGGTGTTAGCTTCTTTCAGACTAGCGGTGTTTACAAAACAGCTGAGTTCACGCATGCGCACTGTCCTCTCTGATGACGTCATCAAATGAAACTATAGCTGCATATCGGGTTTCAGGCCGTTTTGGAATCCACTAAAAGTCTACCCTGACACAGCGATCTTCTGTGATTTGAAAAGTGCTAAAGTTTGTGTTATTTGGAGACCGCAAAGTAATGCCCCGAGCACTCACGCTAACGGATACGGGATCATTAGTAGAACAGAACGGCTCAACATAAGTTCTGCGATACTGCTCCAATTGACTCCAAACTGCTATGGGTGAGTAAAACTACTTGTTTTATTGCCGAAAGAAGGCTCAGATTGTAAAAAAACGTTACTTTTCCTGCCACAAAACATCTAACCTGTATGTATGAAACAATCTCAGCATCATTGTGGGTTGTTAGTGGTTGTTGTGAAGTCAAATACAGATTGTATTTGACTTCTTTCAGTTAGCCACAGGGAAACACTTTATCTCCAGTGAGTATAATAGAAGATGCAGTAAAATAGATTAAAAAGTGCTTTGGGTATCTTGAAATATGGAGCATGGTATTACTGTATTATTATCAAATTAGAAAACACACTGATGGGTTCACTGTTGTATGTTACAACTGAACATATGGAGAAGCATTTTGGTGTAATTACAAGTCCCACTTATATTTTTAGTAATATGTTTTGTTATGCTACATTATGATTTTATTATAATAATTTGTAAATGTGATTGTTAATCTAATATATTCAAATGTCAACAAGCAAACAGCTGTATTCATATTATAGACGAACACTGGATTTGCAGGATTAAAACAGCAGCATCTCGGTTGCCAAACACTTAACAGAATGTGGAAAAAATCATCATGTTATCATACGAAATAAACACATTTTTTACTTATCATCAATAATACTAGACTTTTCTCTTTTTCCCCGCCGTCATGGTCAAAATGAAGGATTTAATGAGTGTCTTCCAGAATGCGGTAATTTGTCTGAGACGGGTAATTATGTTTTTAAAAAGGGTATTTTCAGATGAAAGGGCCCATGTCTCCCATCAGGTTCATTATCATAGCAGCCCAGCTCACAGCACTTAAGTCTATACGAGGAGGAACACTCTGTAACTCACAAATCTATTAAGAAAGGACTGGTGCAAATTAGGCCTGTAAAGAGGGAACTGAAACGAATTGTATTATCGGAATTAAAGCTGCTCTATGTCACTTTTCTGAGAGTTTGTCCCCTGTTTCTCTCCACGGTGATGTCATTGCTTTGTCTGGAGTGTTCTTCTGTAGTATGGCATTAAATGTATCTACAGTAACTCCATAGAGACAAGCAAATGGTGCCATTAGACTAAGTTACAAATCAGATCTGTGTAGAGGTGAGCCCGCTCACAGTAAGAATGTATATTTTCAAGGTATGTTTTTTTAACATTAAGACACGTGTAGTTGAATAAATGCAAGATGGATATGGTTAATGCTATACAGTGGAACATTTCTGTCAAAGCATATATCGCTGCGGAGACAACAGGTGGCAGACCCAACACTAGGAAGGCAACACAAGTTTGTTTGGATAGCAAAATTCATATACAAAGTGCTTTACAGAATAAAAACTGTACCTTTAAAATAATAGGTTGAATTATTATGTGTGGCGGCACGGTGGCTGAGTGGCTAGCACTCACGCTTTACAGCAAGAAGGCTCTGGGTTCGATCCCCGTGTGGCACGTTGGTATGGCCGTGAGATTTGGATCGCCCAGGCCTTTCTGTGTGGAGTTTGCATGTTCTCCCCGTGTCTGGGACCCACCCAGACACGGGCACTCCGGTTTCTCCCACCAACCCAAAACATGCTCCATAGGTAAAATCCTCCAGCTGTGGTCCTGACCAAACCAAAGCAAGAAGATCATGGAGATGGTCCCCGGGCGCAGTAATGTGCTGCCCACTGCTCCTGATAACAGGATGGGTTAAATGCAGAGAAGAAGTTCTCCTGTGTGAGATCAATAAAGTCACTTCTTCTTAAACATTTAATGTACTGTTTTGCAGCAGCATCCAGACAAAGCAAAGCAAACTGCAAAGGTCATGGTCCATTTCATTCTTGAAGATTTTTTTTATAATCTAAAAATGATAAAAGAAGAAGTTCAATTTGTCAACTGGACAAAGTTTGTTTGGTTGAAAACGTTTCGCCGCTCATCCGAGAGGCTTCGTCAGCTCTAATTAGAATGCTGGTAAGACACTTGCTTATATCTTGCTGCAGGGAGGAGCTAACTAGCTAACTACTTTCCGAAACTATCTCATTGGTTTCAGTCTTTTGTTTCTCTGGCGTCTAGATTAGCTCATCCGAGCTGACGAAGCCTTTTCGAAACGTTTTCGATCAAACAAACTTTGTCCAGTTGACAAATTGAATTTCTTCTTTTATCATGGATTCTACTTGGACGACTGAGGGACTCTTCACGCATCTTAAGAATAATCTAAAAATAAACTAAAAATAATTTTAGATTTTCTTTGTATTTAGAAGAAACATTGACAGCAAATATTTAAAATTTCTGCAGTGTGTGTAGCGTCCCAAAAGCACCACAGTGTTGTACCAGAAGGTGAATGTCTTAATGTTGTATACAATCACATCACAACTGCAAAAGTGGATTTAAATAAAAGTGTTGAGCTTCAGAGGAGAAATCGCAACACAGACGTTGTCGCACTCTTTAAACGTGCTAAAAGCGTTAGCTGTGTTGGCTCTGCACAGTTACATAACCACTGACACCAAATGACAGAACGCGCTGGATTTGTGGGAATGAGATCAGCAGGAAAGGATATGATTCAGCCTGAAATGTCCATCATTTTAACTTACAAACAAGAATCTGGTGGGGATGAAGAGGAGCAGAAAGAGAGGCTGAGGTAGCTGATCTTACTGCTGCTGAGATGGAAATAGAATGATGCTTAAAGCTGCCTATAGGCCTATCCATTCAGAATAAATGCATAAAGCTCCATTTGAACACCGGAGTCCAAAGAAGTACTGCAAAAAAGTGATACACTGCTCTTTAATGTTAGTAGTAAAAAATTAAAACAAGGTTGCAAGTTTGCACTAAATTCAAAAATTACCAAAATTTTCCCTTGGTACATTTTCAAAATCAGCAGAGTTAATGGACTATGGGTTTCTTTGGATTCAAAACAATCACTACGAGCATCGCCATGAAAAAACATATCAGTTGATTTCTTGCTCTTTAGTCCAAATCCCACTCTGTGCAGTCATTAAAACCTAACCTGCCTCTGTGAAACTACATGGCAGCTGTGTGTTGTTGGTGGCTGTGAAGGATGGAGGAAGGAATGAAGGAGTAAACATGAGGGAGGCTTCAGGAGGGAGATAAAACATAAAAGAATCAAACTTTACTGGTCTCTAATGGTGAGGAGTTTATATCCTCTATCCTCGTTTTATCTCCTCTGTGGGTGGGAGTTCCTCACCTATTTCCTCCAGAATCTAGGAGAGGAATCAAGGAGAAGGAAGCGAGGAAAGAGAAACGAGACGAGGCCTTAGAGGAGAGAAAGTGCACTTATATATGGCTTGGTATTGTGATTGGCTGAAAGGGAATTTTTTACAGGCTGTGACTGGCTGACGTAACAAGGAAGTGACAAGAAGTAGGAAGGACAAACTAGTGATGGGCAGTCCAGCTCTTTTCAAAGATGTGGTTCTTGTTTGGCTCCCAATGAAGAACCGGCTCTTATGGCTCCCAGACAGCTCTGTATTCAGTATCATTCTGAGCATTTCACTGACAAGTAGAAATTTTGTGCTGTTATACACTCAACAAAAATATAAATGCAACACTTTTGTTTTTGCTCCCATTTTTTCTGAGATGGACCCAAAGATCCAAAATTCACTCCAGATACACAACACTACCATTTCTCTCAAACATTGTTCACAAATCTGTCCAAATGTGTGACAGCGAGCACCTCTGCCCCGCCGAGACAATCCACCCCACCTCACAGGTGCGCCACATCAAGATGCCGATCCGACATCATGACCAGTGCACAGGTGCGCCCCAGACTGCCCACAATAAAAGGCCACCCCGAAATGTGCATTTTTTTTGCTTTATTGGGGGTCTGGGGACTCAGAACCAGTCAGTATCTGGTGTAACCACCATTTGCCTCATGCAGTGCAACACATCTTCTTCACATAGAGTTTATCAGATTGTCAATTGTGGCCTGTGGAATGTTGGTCCACTCCTCTTCAATGGCTGTTATGGACGAAGAACACAGGTGCATTTTATTGATGGCATTTTGAATGCACAGAGATACCGTGATGAGATCCTGAGGCCCATTGTTGTGCCATACATCCATGAACATCATGCTCATGTTTCAGCAAGATAATGCACGGCCCCATGTTGCAAGGATCTGTACACAATTCTTGGAATCTGAAAATGTCCCAGTTCTTGCATGGCCAGCATACTCACCGGACATGTCACCCATTGAGCATGTTTGGGATGTGCTTGACCGGCGTATACGACAGCGTGTACCAGCTCCCACTAATATCCAGCAACTTCACACAGCCATTGAAGAGGAGTGGACCAACATTCCACAGGCCACAACTGACAATCTGATAAACTCTATGCGAAGAAGATGTGTTGCACTGCATGAGGCAAATGGTGGTCACACCAGATACTGACTGGTTCTGAGTCCCCAGACCCTCAATAAAGCAAAAAAATGCACATTTCGAGGTGGCCTTTTATTGTGGGCAGTCTGGGGCGCACCTGTGCACTGGTCATGATGTCTGATCGGCATCTTGATGTGGCGCACCTGTGAGGTGGGGTGGATTGTCTCGGCGGGGCAGAGGTGCTCGCTGTCACACATTTGGACAGATTTATGAACAATGTTTGAGAGAAATGGTAGTGTTGTGTATCTGGAGTGAATTTTGGATCTTTGGGTCCATCTCAGGAAAAATGGAAAAGTGTTGCGTTTATATTTTTGTTGAGTATATATAACTCTAGTCCCACTAGAGCCCATCTTAATTATTTATAATGATTTTAAAGACAATCATACAATCTGATGAGATGGATCAAACATTATTTTTGTTCTGTAGTTTTTGTAAATTTAGAGCAACTTAACTTAAAGGTACACTGTGTTCGTTTCTAGTAGGGTCCGGTACCATGAGATGTTATTGCTTTGCCTGGAATGTTCCTCACTATGGCTTTAAATGTAACCATCTTAGATTTATTCCTGAGAAAGATGCCTTGAAACACATGCATTCAGTGGGATGGCCATTTTCACAGATCTGACCTGTAGCTTGGCCTAATGGTGTCACCTGCTTGTTTCCATGGAGATACATATATCATACTTGAACTTCATGGGTTCTTTTTTAAAGGCAATACAGTAACGTGTATTTACCTTGTTGACATGTTTTGGCTGCTGCATCTTCAGAACTGTCCCCGGTGTTGGTGGTCGTATCACCGGTGGACATGTCTGTCTGTGCCTCGTTTCCTGATTTCAAAGGTCTCCCTGATCCAGCGTTTGAACTTGTTGTTTTCTGATCCAATGACCCGTGCCCCTTCCCAATCCATAATGTGTTTATTTCTTTTACAGTGGTCTGATATGGCGGATTTTAGGTTTTCCTGCAATGCTTTGTCTTTTTGTGTTCTGGTGAGTCTCCCTAACACCGGTGACAGTTCTGAAGATGGTTTGCAGCTGGCAGCCAAAACATGTCATCAAGAAGTTAACGTACATAAGAAGACAAAATGAACATCTTTGGGGGGATATATCATACTGTGGAACATTCGAGGCACCGCAATAACATCTCCATGGAAACAAGCAGGTGACAGACCCCTACTAGAAAAGTTGCATAATGCAAATTTCCTCAAAACTGCCATAGGACTTTTTTCCAAAATTGCACTCGAGCTTTATGTGAAATTATTTATTGCGATGACAAAGTTGTGACAGACTATACCGCACATTCCTAATTTAAATTGTCTCCTTTTTGCACCCACAGCATTAAATAGATTCAGCAAAGTTTAAACAAAAGCTAAAAATAAGCACTTTATAATCTGCTGGCCAGTTTATCAGCATTTTTAAACAGGGAGAGACTGTTTTCCTCCAATTACTGTACGCCTTGTGCCTGGTGTTTTATTCTTGGCCTGTTCACACTTAATCATCTATTTTAAACATACAGGAAAGGAGGTCGTGTCATTGTGCAAACTCCCTTTTAAAAATCAGTTGCTTAAAGGTGCACTGTGTACCTTGTCTGATGGAGGGTCCGTCAAACGCTTTCTCCATAAAGATGTTATTACTTTGCCTGGGATGTTCCACAGTTTGGCATTTAACAATTAATTTGCAGGTGTTTTTATTTTTCAAAACTTCTCCACTTCTCTACAGATCTGACCTGTAACTTGGCCTGCTTGTCTCCATGGAGATAGTTACATTAATAGATAATTTCTGTTCAAGACCAGCTCTGTGAGGTTCTCTGCTACATCTTCAATCTGAGCCTCAGCCTGGAGAAGATCCCTGTCCTGTGGAAGACCTCCTGTGTGGTCCCGGTTCCCAAAACAACAAACGCCAGGGAACCGGCCCACTACAGACCAGTCGCCTTGACCTCCCACCTCATGGACATCTCGCTGCCTGGACCATCGACTACCTCACTGACCATCCACAGTACGTGCGGCTGTGCGGCTGTGAGTCAGAGGTGGTAGTCTGAAGCACTGGGGTCCCCCAGGGAACTGTCCTCTCACCTTTCCTCTTCACCATCTACACCTCGGACTTCACATACAACAAGGACAGCTGCCATCTCCAGAAGTTCTCCGACAACTCGGCCATTGTGGGCTGTGTGTCTGAGGGGAACGAGCTGGAGTACCGCTCGGTCATCAGTGACTGGTGTGGGCGCAACCACCTGAGCCTTAACACCAGTAAGACAAAGGAGCTGGTGATGGACTTCAGGAGGAGACCACTACCTCACTCTGGGAGAAAAACTACATGGAGTCGAAGTAGTGGACCCTCTACCAGAAAAGTTACACACTGCACCTTTACGGAAGATATCATGTTTTTCTAGTATTTACTAATAAACTATCAAATAATAGACCCTGATTTTCTTACATTTTTGTCATACTTTTTTTTTTCAAGCTTTTGTTCCATATACAAAAAAAAAACAGAGCATCTAGATAGAGTAGACATAGAAATAATATGAAGTCATTCCAATATTAACAAAGAGACAAAACATAAATGTGTAATCAAATACTGTATGTATTTTTTTAATATAGCAAACCCATTTCTCCCAATATCTTTTACATTTCTAATTTTACATTGTGTTCATTGTAAACATCAGCATTGATCTGAAAAGTCTTGACAACAGAAACACGTCTTGATAATAGAAGCAGGTTTCTTTTAAATGGTAGAACCAATTCTCAGCTGGTGGCATAGCAGCATTTCACTGTAACAGATTTTTTAACAGATTTTTATTTTCTTGAAAATGGCTACACAACAGTTTTGAACATTTGTTACAGCCAAAAGTCCAAATTATTATTATTATTATTATTATTTTTTTTTTCACAAGTACGTACAGAGCTGTGGGCAGGGATAGGGGGTAGGTGAAAACAGACATTTTCTGAGTACTCAATCCTAAAATGCAGGACAATACAGGATTACTCAAAAACGTGCATGGACCATTTGAATAATTTAAGCTTTCTTATTCATTTCATATTTTAGTAGCATTCTCATTTGATATACTGCTCACATTTTGTTTTTTTTTAATGTGCTTATATAATAATAACATTATGAACGGGGCGACAGTAGCTCAGGGGGGGCGAGCGATCCGAAGGTTGGTGGTTCGAATCACTGGTTGAGCGATCAAATCCGCTAACCCACAGGTTGGCTGGTATGATTCCAGCTCCTACAGATGAATACTGCTGTCGTGTCCTGGGGCAACACAGTGTCTGTGTACACTGGTGTGTGAGTGGTTCCTTGTTGTAAAGCGCTTTGAGGGCCTTGAAGGGGGAAAAGCGCTATAGAAAAATGTGACCCTTTACTATGAACTAAAATAGGTAATGATATGGGAAAAAACGTAGCAGACTTTCTACTATTAATCCTCACAACAACTAGCATGCTAACAGCGCACCAGCATTCTCACATTTTGTTATTTTGTTTTCAAGTGTGCTTATATGCACAGATAAGATGGCGCTGGAGAGGCCAGCCGCCTGCGGGAGTAGCTCCGTCCCTACTTTTCCTTTTTTCCTCTTTTTACTTGTATATAGTAGCTTGTTTGTTTTTTCGCTTTTTCTTTAGAGTAGGTGAAACACGGTGCAGTCGCGCACCTGGGAAGCCTATTCTCACTACAGCTATATTATTAGCTGTAGTGTTTTTGTTCACTTTATGAATCTGTTACGCCGGGAGTTACTTTCAGCCATGCATAGGGTTACATACGCGTGCGACCAGCTCCTCCGTCTCTACTCCACGCAGGGAAACTGAAGGTCCCAGCGGAGATACGGAGAAAGAGGAGCGGCTGCAGGGGCGGACGCAAGAAACGGAGACCGTATTTATTGAATGGATTACCTACGATGATCACAGGAAATCTGCGTTCTGTGTCCAACAAGGTGGAGGAGCTGGTTGCGTTGACCCGACATCAGAGACAATTCTGGAACTGCAGTCTGATGTGCTTCACCGAAACGTGGCTGAATGGGAATATACCGGACAATGTAATCTCACTGGACCGATTTATTAGGAGGCGTGCGGACCGGACTGAGTGGGAAAAAAACGAGGAGGTGGACTGATTTTCTTCATTAACGAACGCTGGTGCCATCCCGGGAACGTGCACGTGAAACATCAGCTGTGCTCCCGGGACACTGAATTACTCGCTGTCGGTATGAGGCTGTACTATTTGCCCAGAGAATTTACACACATTATTGTATTCTGTGTTTACATTCCTCCATCGGCGGATGGAGCGGCAGCATGCGAGCAGCTCCATAGCGTCGTGAATGACATGATGACACATCATTCGCGCGCCTATTTCTGATCACTGGGGACATTAACCATGCATCACTCTCCACTACTCTTCCCACTTTCACACAATACGTCACATGACCCACGAGAGACAATAAGACTCTGGACTTGTTTTACGCCAATATCAAAGACGCTTACACCTCCGCCCCCCTCCCCCCGCTCGGACGCTCGGATCACTGTCTGGTCTACCTGCTCCCGCAAAACACACCCAGGGTGCGGAAAGAACCTGTGCAGAAGCGGTCTGTGAAGCTTTGGACTCAGGAGGCCTGTGAGAGCCTGAGGGACTGTTTCCAGTACACTGACTGGGACATTTTCATTGACTCTTATGGAAACAACATCAACGGCCTGACCCATTGCATCACAGACTACATCAACTTCTGCGTGGAGAACACTGTGCCAACCAGGAGAGTACGGTTTCTCCAGCAACCATCCCTGGGTCACCCCTGAGCTTAAAGCCCTCCTGAACCAGAAGAAAAGGGCTTTCAACTCAGGGGACAGAGAGGAGCAGAAAAGGGTCCAGAGGGAGCTCCAGTGGAGGATCCGACGGGCCAAAAAGGACTATGGGAGGAAGATGGAAGAGCAGCTGGCCCAGAACAACGCACGGGGCGTGTGGAGAGGACTGAGGAGCATGTCTGGTTTTGGACAGAGTGGCAGAGGAACAGCTGACAGTGATCAGCGCTGGGCGGACGAATTAAACTGTTATTTCAACAGGTTTGATTCGCCCCCCACCCCCTCTGCCCCTCTGCCGACTCCCCCCTCCTCTTCACACCTCCCTGGGCCAGTGGCCACATCCCCCTCCCCCTTCACACAGACCCAACCCAGCACCAGCCCCCCTCCACCCCTCACCACCAACCCCTGCAGTCCACCGCAGTCCCCCCCTCACTCCCCCCCTCCATCACACCGGACGAGGTGAGGAGGGAGCTAAAGCGACTCAGACAGAGGAAATCTGCAGGACCTGACGGTATCTGCCCCAGGCTGCTGAGAACCTGTGCAGACCAGCTCTGTGAGGTTCTCTGCTACATCTTCAATCTGAGCCTCAGCCTGGAGAAGGTCCCTGTCCTGTGGAAGACCTCCTGTGTGGTCCCGGTTCCCAAAACAACAAACGCCAGGGAACCGGCCCACTACAGACCAGTCGCCTTGACCTCCCACCTCATGGACATCTCGCTGCCTGGACCATCGACTACCTCACTGACCGTCCACAGTACGTGCGGCTGTGCGGCTGTGAGTCAGAGGTGGTAGTCTGCAGCACTGGGGTCCCCCAGGGAACTGTCCTCTCACCCTTCCTCTTCACCATCTACACCTCGGACTTCACATACAACAAGGACAGCTGCCATCTCCAGAAGTTCTCTGATGACTCGGCCATTGTGGACTGTGTGTCTGAGGGGAACGAGCTGGAGTACCGCTCGGTCATCAGTGACTTTGTGGACTGGTGTGGGCGCAACCACCTGAGCCTTAACACCAGTAAGACAAAGGAGCTGGTGATGGACTTCAGGAGGAGACCACTACCTCACTCACCGGTGAACATCCAGTACCTGGGTGTTCACCTCAACAATAAACTGGACTGGTCCCACAACACCGACGCCCTGTACAAGAAGGGCCAAAGTCGCCTCCACCTCCTGAGGAGACTGAGGTCCTTTGGAGTGTGCAGGCCTCAAGACTTGCTCAAGACTTTTTATGACTCTGTGGTGGCCTCTGCTCTCCTCTACGCTGTCGTCTGCTGGGCCCCGAGCAGCACAGAACGGGACAGAAAAAGACTCAATAAGCTGGTCAGGAGGGCCAGCTCTGTCCTGGGCTGTCCTCTGGACTCTGTAGAGGAGGTGGCTGAGAGGAGGGTGCTGGACAAATTCATGTCCATCATGGACGACACCTCCCACCCTCTGCACCGGACTGTAGAGGAGCTGAGCAGCTCCTTCAGCAGCCGACTGAGGCACCCCCAGTGCAAGAAGGAGCGCTACCGCAGATCCTTCATCCCCACCGCCATCAGACTGTAGAACTCCACTGTATAGTCCAAATGTGCAATATCCTCTTTTCCATGCTCTCCTTGTTGATGATTGTATTATTATTATTATTATTACTTATTTTTATTATTAATTACTTTATTCTATCCTTGCCTGCATGCACTTTTCTTTCTTGTTCAAACTGTCCTGGAGCTACTGTGGCAAGTAAATTTCTCCTGTGTGAGATCAATAAAGTCTTATCTTATATTATCTTATATAATATTTAAATGTAAAAATATAATTACGAACTACAATATAGGGTAACAATATGGGAAAAACATAACAGACTCTTGTCATCACACAACTAGCATGCTAACAGCGCACCAGCATTGTTTCCTGGCATGCAAACCATAAAACAAAGTGATTTCGCATAATCTGTCCCCTTTTAAAGAAAATAGCCAAAAGAAGCTAACAGAAGCAGCTAGTGACTAATGTGTGGATCTTTTTAAGTATTCCCAGTGATATCTGTCATAGCAGCAGCAGCCCACTCATGAACACAGTGAGCAGGTTCCATATAAAGTCTATGCACACTGCCCACACAAAGGGTCAACTCACTCACACTCAGAAATCACTGGAAAGAGCCACTGATGCCGTAACATGGAATCTTTATCTTTCGATAGACTATGACACAGTCTATCTAAAGATGACTGTAAAAGACCAGTCTGTGTCACAAAGAAACAAGTGGGTACAACAGCTAAATATACCATTCAAGTGGGACTACTGTTAATTCAGAATATCTTTACTAAAGTACAAAGTATTTATCTCATAATCTCACAAATGGCACAAGTAACAGTAAAAAATATATATATAAAAGACATATAAAACCATACTTCAGAATGTTTTCCATGGAGAAAGTTACGTTTTTGCCATACTGTGGAAGATTATCGCCAAATGAATCACATTTCCATGGAAACAAGCAAGAGGAGGCCTTACTCCAGGCTAGAGAAGAGTCAGGTTTGTGGAGATGCAAGCCTGTTCAGAATAAGGACGCATGTTTTTCTACATTTTAGTGTAAAATAATAAACAAAACCAAAATGATTACTTTAGTTTGAAGTTACGTATTGTTGCTTTAAAGTACTACTTGAATAAATGTACATTGCAGTGGTGAAAGGTAACCAGATACAATTAATTAAGTAAAAGTACAAATTTTGATGTATCTGTACTTTACTTCAGTACATTTTACTGTGGATACTATTTACTTTTGCTATCTACTTTCTATTCCATATTTTTGTGAATCAGAGTGAAAAGCACAGATTTCATTATGATGAGGGGTTATTTTTGACTGACATCCTGCCTCAGAGGTTTGGGTTCAAGTCTGGGGCATTAAGCAAGCAAAAAATAAATAAAACTGACTAGAAAAGATAATGAAGTCAATCTGAATTTCTTCGTTGGATCAAAAAGTCTGCACAATTCATTATTAATGATGTTTCCCATAGTTCTCTAAATATGGGTGAAAATCTCTGAATTTTTTAAGTACAAAAACTTTAGTATATTTTCACTCTTATATATAAACAAATATATTTTCACTGTTATATTTAAACCACAAAATTTTGTGTTTTGTCTACCACTAATTAAAAGTCTGCACATAACATCTGACTTATAATTTTGAAGTCTTATAACTAGAATCACAAACCATCAAATAATACAAAAAAATCTCATATTTTCCACAAAAATTATAAATTTAACATTTTCAACAAAGCTTTTGTCTTTTCTAGACTTACTCATAGTGGGAAGATCAACCACATTTTTTATTCCTACTATGTTAATGTGAGCTCCCCTACCCTGTTTAGGGCCCCCCCCCCCCCCATGGCTAAAAGTTCCGAAATGTGTAAACTGAGCATTTGCAATCCTTTTCCGCATTTGAAAAAAAGACAGCCCAAACGGGCGATTCTGAACGAGGGAACTTTCTGACCTCACACTCGGGGAAAAATGCAAATGCAGTTCCACCCCCCGTCTGGATGTCTACCCACCGTCTATGGAACTCATGCCCAGAGAGTTTGGACCGCGAACGAGCTACGCAATGCGAGATGCGTTTTTTTATTTGCCTGGAGGCACGTGAGAGTGTTTCCAGGCTCGGATGTCCTTTATCCGAGCCTCCGAACCTCTGAAACAGCAGTGGTTTAATTTTATTTTCTGTGGAAATGTGTTTATTTTTCAATGGAAAGCGTCTCATATCTTCCGCCGTGCTTAAAACACGGAAGTGGGGCCAGCGCACATCGCACCGCTAAAGAGGAAAGAGCGGAGAGTTTGGCCACACTCCCCACCGACTACTGCACTGCACTGGCCTATCTCTGTCCTCCTCATATATATCTCATGCACTGAGTGTTGATTTTGAAGAAGGATTCATTTACAGTATTAGGGAACCATTAAGGAGCCATATAAAAGCATCAAGAAGTACCATGTCATGGGATCTTTAAAGGTGCATTGTAGAGCTGGGCGATATGGCCTAAAAATAAAATCTCCGATTTAAAAACAAAAAATCTGATTTCCGATTTTAATCGATTTTTCTCTGCCCTACTCAAAAACGAATAACAGATGACAGACAAATGGCTCAAAACAATGCAACGTTCTTTTATAAAACAAATACATTACACCTAGCATCAACTAAGCTGTTATTGTTTTAAAAAATATATATATAATTTCATTTTCATTTATTTATTTCATTCGTTAAAACAAAACAAAAATAACAGATGCAACACAATTGCATCTATACAATTATAACTTAAATATGAATGAAAAGGGAACAGAAAGAAGCATAAGCTTATGATATCTGCCCCTTATCAACTCAAAATTATATTACAACAAAATATATATAACAATAATAACAGTTATATAAATATCTTTCTTTTATAACAAAGCATTTTATGGAGCAAAATTATTCCCTGATTGTGGGAAAGATGGACTGGAGTGGGGAGTGTTGTGTTTTAGTTTTTCCTCCAGTGATGCAGAAAAGCCACTGTCTGTGTTCATGTATGTAGCTTGTGCAGTCTGTATACAGCTGTGGCAACACAAGAAAAATATTGGTAGCACATACTTCAGGTCCAAAACTTTCACCATGTTAATGAATCCGGGCTTTTCCGCAGTATATATGGGCACCATGTCTTTTACAACATACATCATGTTTTTGGTAAAACATACAACAGCGTGTGTGATTGCCTTCCGTCGTGGGCCGTGCTTATCATACTGCAAACAGTTCGAAAATGTTTTAGGGACTGGACGGTGGTTATTTTCATTCCGTTCGGACCTGCACTTGTCCCACTCCGCTGCGTGCAACAGCTTTCGGCGCTAGGATATATTTTTTTCGTGCTGCAGCTTTTGAACAGACCTTACAGCGAGCACTCGTTTGTTCTGCGTCCGACACAAGAAAACCGAACCAGTTCCATAAAACAGATGTAAACACCTTTGTTTGGTACAAGCTCCGGCTTTAGCTCACTCGCTAGCCGCTCTAGCTCGTGCAATGTTTGGTTACGCCCCGCTAACTTACCCGTGTAAAACGTGGCCGCGCACTAGTTCTGCTCGCGTGTAAAAAATAACTAAAAAAATTGATTTTCATAAAAACACATCGTCCTGAACTGTAAAGTCGAATTAATCCATTTAATCGATTAATCGTGCAGGTCTAGTGCATTGTGTAACTTTTTTGGTAGAGGGTCCACCACCTGCTTGACTCATGTTATTGTTTTTTGTGGAATGTTCTACAGCATTTAACTGAACTATCTCCATGGAGACAAGCAGGTCACATCACCAGACCAAGTTACAGGTCAGATCCGTGGATCCGTGGGCCCGCTCATGGTAACCATGCATGTTTTTGTGGTAGTTTTGAGAGACAAAAAAAACATAATTAAACAAATAGAAGACATAATCAAAAGTTCAAGACTCCATGCACAGCTTCCAGGTGCTGGTAACAGCAAGAACAGCAAGAACATTCAACAATTCCAAAAAGGCGCTGATGACGCTGTAGAGGCGAAATATAAGATATAATTGTTTAATCCCATACTGTGGAACATCCCAGGCAAAGCAAATCACCATGGAGACAAGCAGATGACAGACCCTCCACCAGAGAAGTTACACAGTCCATCTTTAAATTTCAAAATGAAAGAAAAAAATTAAATGAAAGAAAAGGTACTAAAAAATAAACATGCCTGACCAAATAGAGTACTACATATCTTGAGAAATTAAGTTTTATTTTGAGCAGCAAAATCAATTTTAGCCGATGGCGAATGTTTCTCCAAATATGCAAATTACTTTCCCTAAGACTACTTTCCCAACAGCCATTTCTTTTTATAGTCTCACGATTTACCAGTCGAACACACAATGCTGCAATTAGTATTATATTCCAGTCTGTTTCATGGCATTTGTCTCTAACACAGACTACATCCAATCACACTCGTACAAGGCTCCTCTGTGTTCTTGTGAATTCCCAGAACACTTTTTAGCTCTGTTCTAATTACCATTGGGTTTAAGAGCTACACAACAGCCTCCACTACAGCCCCTGGGTCCAGTAACAGGCTTATTGTGGCACATGCCTCAAGCACAAAGCTCAAAGTTTCAGCAAATACTCAAATTAGATCAATTAAACAGCGCATCATTACATTCAGGTTTCAAGTTGGTTAATTTTGTCCAGTTTGTTGGTGAGTAGAGATGGTTTGTAGTAGTAGTTAAAGCCTGATTTTCAAAAGGAGGAAGTAGGTATAGAGGTGGGATATATAGTAAAAATGTGATAATATTAAAAAAATAATCACAGTCTAATCAAAATCGCAATTTGAATGAACGCAACTAGCAAATCCCAAAGGCTAGAATTTTTGAGGTATTATAATTTCCCAAAAAAACAAAATCCTCTGCAGTAACCGTGGCGGCACGTGGCGGCACGGTAGCAGAGTGGTTAGCGCTCTTGCTTCACAGCAAGAAGGTTCCGGGTTCGATCCCCGGGTCGCCCAGACCTTTCTGTGTGTGTTCTATGTGGAGTTTGCATGCATGGTCTGGGTTCGATCCCCGGGTCGCCCGAGCCTTTCTGTGTGGAGTTTGCATGTTTCTCCCCGTGTCTGGGTGGGTTTCCTCCGGGCACTCCGGTTTCCCCCACCAACCCAAAACATGCACCATAGGTACCTCCAGCTTAGGTCCTGACCAAGCCGAAGCAAGAAGATCATGGAGATGGTCCCCGGGCGCCCTAATGTGTGTGCTGCCCACTGCTCCTAATATATGTATATATATATAGGATGGGTTAAAATGCAGAGAAGAATTTCTCCAGTGTGAGATCAATAAAGTTCACTTCTTCTTAAAGGTGCATTGTGTAACTTTTCTGGTGGAGGGCCCGTCAAATGCTTTTCTTCATGGAGATGTTTCACAGAATTGCATTTTTTCTTTCTTTCTATCTTCATGGAGTTCAAGTCAGACCAAGTTACAGGTCAGATCTGTGAAGAGGCATAAAGCTGAGCTGTAAAACCACCTGTAATTGAATAAATGTAAAGTAAAGCTGTGGTGGTGCATCTTTAAAACTGCTGTAGTTTATTTCAGTCTTTTTGTCAGTTGTTGTCGAAGTGTTTAAAGATCCCATGACATGGTACTTCTTGATTCTTTTATATGGCTCCTTAATGGTTCCCTAATACTGTAAATGAATCCTTCTTCAAAATCAACACTCAGTACATGAGAAACAGAGATAAGCTGAGAAAGAGTCATAAATATCTCTCTCAAACTCTTTATTCTGGGCGTTGTTGCTTGAATGCAAATGAGGAGAAAAGAGCTGGCCAATAGTAGAGGGTGGGGGTGTGGCCAAACTCTCCGCTCTCCGCTGTCAGCTCTCAGCTGATCCATTTCCTTGTTTTTGCACGGGGGGAGAGATTTGAACCGTTCCATTGAAAAATAAACACATTTCCACAGAAAATAAAATTAAACCACTGCTGTTCAAAGGTCCAGAGGCTCAGATAAAGGACTTCCGAGCCTAGAAACACTCGGACGTGCCTCCAGGCAAATAAAAAAATGCATTTCGCATTGCCTAGTGCATTCGCAGTCCAAACTCTCTGGGCGTGATTTACAGAGACGCTGAGTACAGACAGACGGGGGTGGAACTGCATTTGCATTTCTTTTTTTGATCTGACGTCAATAAGGTGCCTTGTTCAAAATCGCCCGTTTGAGCTCCGATTTTTTGTAACGCAGAAAAGGATCGCAAATGCTCAGTTTAGACATTTCGCAACTTTTAACCGTGGGGGGGGGGCTAAACAGGGTAGGGGAGCTCACATTAACGTTCAAAAACCTCAGAAAGTGAAAATTTCATGCCATGGGACCTTTAATATGTGAACTTTGAACAGAATTCTATTATTAAACATGACAAAAATCATAATTCGAGAGTTTTCCCAAATTGTTTAGCCCAATCAATACTGTCAATATTGTCCAACCTTAGTATTTAAACCTAATCTGTTCCTAACCCTCACTAAGTCTTTGGCTCATTGATTGATGTGAGTATTCACATGCATGAATGACACTTCCCATGGACTCGTGCAGCTTTTTCAGATGACAAAACAGAGTGGACGACTACTGCACAGCTAACACACCTCTCATTTTAACAAACAAATGAGTCTGTTTATTCAAGGTTTCTGATTGATGCAAAGTGATGCTTTTACAATATAATAGGACTGGAAATACATTTACTCATTTACAAGAATAAAGTGGGTTAAGGTGATTAAAAACTATTCTGCATGTCTTTCACACCAAGGTCATGGTAAACCTGCTGTCGTAAAGGGCTGTACCTGACTTGGGAGTATTTCGTGATTTAATATAACCCCATGACGCAATGGTAAACAATACTTTACCACAAAAAGGAAATAATTTCTGTTGTGGACTGTTGCTGACTTATTCAGGAGATTTCATCATAATCTGACCACTGCTTTTGGAGTGATCTCACCAACAGTGCGAAAACTATGGAGCTCATTTAGTCTAATTAGTTTGATTCAATCTTGAGTTTTTACCTTTAACAATCACAAAAAAAAAGAATAATATCAGACCTTCTAAGAATAAGGGATGGATTTTAAGGGTGAGCTATGAAACTCACCTGCCAGTCTCTATGGGGATGTTATTGTTTCACCTGGAAAGTTTATTAGGCATTAAACTCCATGGAGACAAACAGGTGATACCACTATGGGCCAAATTACAGCTCTGAACTTTAGAGACTCACAGTAAGAATGCATGTTTTTCAAGGTATTTATGACCAATAAAACAATTATAATTGAGTAAGTGCAAGAATTCTTAAAGATCCCATGACATGGTACTTCTTGATGCTTTTATATGGCGCCTTAATGGTTCCCTAATACTGTAAATGAATCCTTCTTCAAAACCAAGACTCAGTGCATGAAATAGCCTCATGAAGACAGTCTGAGTCATAAAAATGTCTCTGAAACACTTTATTCTGGACGTTGTTGCTTGAATGCAAATGAGGAGGACAGAGACAGGCCAGTGCAGCGGGTGGGGTGTGGCCAAATACGCCGCTCTTTCCTGGATTAGCGGTGCGCTGGGGCGCTGGCCCCACTTCCGTGTTTTAAGCGCGGAGGAAGATATAAGATGCGTTCCATTAAAAAAAACACATTTCCACAGAAAAAAAAAATTAAACCACTGCTGTTTCAGGGGTTCGGAGGCTCGGATAAAGGACATCCGAGCCTGGAGAGGCTCTCACGTGTCTCCAGGGGGAAAAAAACGCATCTCGCATTTCGTAGCTCGTTTGCCGTCCAAATTCTCTGGGCGTAGGGTAGGGGAGCTCACATTAACGTTCAAAAACCTCAGAAAGTGAAAATTTCATGCCATGGGACCTTTAATAAAAGAAACAAGTCCGCTTACTTCAATGTTAGAAAACAGAGGTGCCCAATGGGAACTGACGTAAACATCATCACAACAAAAAGCCGTGTAACTGCTGGCCCTCCTATGGATAGCTGCACATCACACTAGCAAGGAGTGGATTTTTTAAATTATTTGTACCAAAATGGATACTCAATGCTACTGAATCCAACACATATCACCGATTAAGAAAACAAAACTGAGGGAGTAAAGGAGTAAGTACAGAGCAGTGCCGTATGCTGGGGATGGTGAAAACGGGAACAGAGATTACAAAATGTTGTCTTAAAAATAAGTGAATTGCTCAAACATGCATGAATCACTCCAAATACAACATAGAGAGTGTCAATGAGAAGATAACATGGTTAAAGATTTTGCAGAATACATCTGTTTTAACATGTTTTTTCTTTACCAGAGACAGATGCACTGACTAATCAAGTCACTCAACTACAGGGGAATTCCCAAAGAGCTGTCACTATCACTTAACAGAAAAGTGCAGTTTAAGAGAAATCTCGAGTCAGCTCCTTCCTGTCTCTCCTGTCGGACACGGTTCATTACTCGAGCTTCACTCAGCTGTCAATCACAGACAATCTTAGAAGTATCCACCACCACTTCTAACACAGCAGAAAGTGGACACTTAATATCTTCCATGAAACAGCTATAGGAAAAAAAAAAAAAGTTGAGTTACAGGCTTATTACTGCTCTTTATTCACTGGGACTTGACTCAAAATAAATCCATTGGTGTAAATAAAGTTAAAGGCAATATACTGTACCTGATTTTTAGTGTCTTCAAAATTTGATACAAGCGGATACAAGCGGCCGATATGAGTTTCCTCCGCAGAGTGGCTGGGTGCACAGTTAGAGATAGTGTGAGGAGCTCAGTCACACGGGTCCTGCTTCTCCCCATCGAGAGGAGCAGCTGAGGTGGCTCGGGCATCTGTTCCGGATGCCTCCTGGACGCCTCCTGAAGGAGGTGTTCCGGGCATGTCCCACTGGGAGGAGGCCCCGGGGAAGGGGGAGGACACGCTGGAGGGACTATGTCTCCCGGCTGGCCTGGGAACGCCCTTGGGGTCCCCCGGAGGAGCTGGAGGAAGTGTCCGGGGTGAAGGAAGTCTGGGAGTCCCTGTTTAGACTGCTGCCCCCGCGACCTGGCCCCGGATAAGCGGAAGAAAATGGATGGATGGAAAATTTGAATAACAGAACTAGTTCCTTTTTTAACCAGTAATTCAGCGCATATAAGCACTTTCAGAGTAGAGTTTTGGCGTCAAATTAATAATAACTAAAACCAGCATGCTAAGAACCAACCAATTCCTGGTTTGCAGACGATAAAAAACATTATAATTAGTTGCAGACAGCACAGAGTGGTTTCATTTTGACCATAAGTGTTGCGTTTACAATATATATATTAGGGGTGTGAATCTTTCACTCACAAAACGGTTCGATTCGAATCTCGATTCACAGGCTACGATTCAGGGACGATTCGCAAATTTGTAAACGATCCGGTACGATTTGATTCAATCCGATCCGTTTCGGTTAATTTCAATTCAATACAAATTGACAACTTTACTCCTAAGTGCTTTAAAGTTATTGAGAAGAAAAAGAGAGAAAAAGAAATGAAATTTCAAAATAGTATCCTTTTGTTTATTTAGTGTCCAACAGTCATGGTCATGAGCTCTGGGTAATGACCGAAAGGACGAGATCGCGGATACAAGCGGCCGAAATGAGTTTCCTCCGCAGAGTGGCTGGGTGCACCCTTAGAGATAGGGTGAGGAGCTCAGTCACACGGGAGGAGCTCGGACTAGAGCCGCTGCTCCTCCACGTCGAGAGGAGCCAGCTGAGGAGGCTCGGGCATCTGTTCCGGATGCCTCCTTGTCGCCTCCCTCGGGAGGTGCTCCGGGCATGTCCCACCGGGAGGAGGCCCCGGGGAAGACCCAGGATACTGGAGGGACTATGTCTCCTGGCTGGCCTGGGAACGCCTTGGGGTCCCCCCGGAGGAGCTGGAGGAAGTGTCTGGGGTGTAGGAAGTCTGGGTGTCCCTGCTTAGACTGTTGTCCCCGCGACCCGGCGGACATTTGAGCCAATCTCAGGTGGCATTATCAGGCCATAAGCACGCAGGCACGTATCTGAGCCACACGTGATTAACCTCTGGGTATCCAAACGTGGAACCGAAAGACGAGGCATATTTCGATACCCAGAAGAACCTAAGCATATATATATATATATATATATATATATATATATATATATATATATATATATATATATATATGTATATATATATATATATATGTACTGGGGGCAATACCATTTTTATTGCCGCGTACTGATATCATCAATGATGTCATCAACATTCCCTGGGGTGATGCTAACTGTAGGCACTTCTCTCTTTGAACTCAAATTAGATTTTAATAAACGTTTTTAGC
This sequence comes from Paratrypauchen microcephalus, assembly GCA_036785185.1. NCBI lineage: Eukaryota > Metazoa > Chordata > Actinopteri > Gobiiformes > Gobiidae > Paratrypauchen > Paratrypauchen microcephalus. The sequence goes on from JAVJIX010000142.1 coordinate 625,837, forward strand.
ACAATCTGGTCATGTAGTTGGAACTACAACAGGTGAGCTAATTTGTGCTGTTGAACAATTCTCTCACACATACATTACTGTCAAGGGAGTCGACAGGGGACAAATTAATTCTAGCTATTAATTAATAGCCAACATCTGCCTATTAATTAATATTTGGGGGGAGCCCGTGTGAGTCTTCTTCCCCCATCTTAAACCTTTTTGCCAGTGTTTGCTAATGTGTAACCATGGAAACTGATTTATGCATGTTATGCATGTTGTCACAGCAAAGTATCGATAGATTAGTACAGTACAGTCAAGACATGTCCTCCTCCTCCTCATGCCACGCTCCTCTGATATGAGTTATGTTTGATGGAGCTCACGTTTCCAGCTCCTCTGCTCAGTTCTGCTGTGAGAGCAGAGGAGCCCCGAGGAGCCCAGGGCACAGCGTGGTCTTCATGTGAGGGCACATACTGTACAGTCTGTGTGTGAGCCCTCAGAGAACCATTTATCAGGAATGTGACACATGCCATTTCAACACCTGGACCAGATGCCTGCCGGTGCGATCAACCTGCTCTTCCTATTTTTCATTAAAGAGCCATTATTACTCACAAAACATTTTGAGCTTTGGAGATGTAGACAGACTAATAATAAAGGGTAACTCCAACATGTGTGAATGACACAAAACACAACTCCAGATGTGTTTTTGATGAGGTAACAACATTATTACATGGCTAAAAGCTCGCTTACAAGAGTCTCTTTTTTTGCCAGTATAGCATGTAGTGTGGTGAAGATTGGGGAGGACATTCAGTAAATTGTAAGTTGGGGATAAACCTCACCATGCTGCTGTAAGTGTAGCTGCTTACACCATTTAACTACTCGGCAGCACTGATTTCATGTTCATTTCAGATTTGTTTTTTCCCTTTACAGGCCTGGAGTCACTATAAATTAGTAAATTAGTGTCAAATTGTAAAAATAATTATGAAGCAATACTAAAGGTACAAACATAATCTCTTATCATGAATTTAAATCATGAAGAGCGATGTGATTTAGTATTCTAAGCCAATATAAAAATCAATTATATTTGAATTTTCTTACATGGACATTTTGGGTGAATAAGCAACTCTAAAATTACACACAGTGAATGAAGCGTGGGCTGGTGTCCTGCCTAAGGCCTAAACCTACTGCACTACTATCACACTATAGAAAATGTATATAATCATGTATATAATGCCCTAAAAATGTTATAAATGTACAATATTGATCAAATATTTTTCATGTAATACTTTTACTTGAGCATTTTTTGCTCTGGTATCTGTATTTTTGTGTAACTTGTCTTTTGGAGGGTCCGTCAAATGCTTTTCTCCATGGAAATAGTGATTTGTCTGAAATGTTTCACAGTATGGCATTAAACCTTTCTGTCTTCATGGAGGTCAAACCAGACAAAGTAACAGGTCAGATCTGTGGAGAAGCGACCCCGCTCACATTCAGAATGTCTGTTTTTCTAGGTATTTTTGAACTATAAAACCACCTGTAGTTAAAAAAAAAAAAAGGTAAAGTAGAGCTGTTTAATGTTATACTGTGGAACATTTGAAGCAGAGCAATGACATTTCCACAGAAAAAAGCAGGTGACAGAGCCCCAACAAAATTGAGTACTTCTTCCACCACTGCATAAATCACGAATCAAACTATAATCGCAATACTTCACAAAAAATCACAACATCCCTCATTGGATACAACTCCATTCAAATCCACAAATCTGCCTTTTCTGTGTTATCCTGTAGAGTCTCTCCTGAATTTGCTGTCTCCTTGTTTATTTTATTCATAGAGCTGTCAGCCGAGAACACCTGGCACTGAGAGGCATTCAGCTCAAAGGGCCTGTAGCTCTCAAAGTACAGTTCATATACACTGGATTCATATGCACAGATATAAGCCTGATTTTCCCTTAGTGCTGTAGAGCCTTGAGCAAACCGCAAATCTTAGTGACTGAAAAACTGCTGAGAAGTTGAAATACTACAATACTAGATAGATAGATAGATAGATAGATAGACCTTTATTGTCCCCGAGGGGAAATTTGTTTCCACAGACACTGTCAACAATGTCATTACACACAGGACATCACACATGCAGATGAGGAGTGGATAAGATGATTACATATTATTATTAAAGGAAAAGTAACGTTTTTTTTAACAATCTGAGCCTTCTTTCGGCAATAAAACAAGTAGTTTTACTCACCCATAGCAGTTTGGTGTCAATTGGAGCAGTATCGCAGAACTTATGTTGGAGCCGTTCTGTTCTACTAATGATCCCGTATCCGTTAGCGTAAGTGCTCGGGGCACTGATTTGCGCTCTCCAAATAACACAAACTTTAGCACTTTTCAAATCACAGAAGATCACTGTGTCAGGGTAGACTTTTAGTAGATTCCAAAACAGCCTGAAACCCGATATCGCAACAGAAAAGTAAAGTTCAGAGCGGTGTTAGCTTCTTTCGGACTAGCGGTGTTTACAAAACAGCTGAGTTCACGCATGCGCACTGTCCTCTCTGATGACGTCATCAAATGAAACTATAGCTGGATATCGGGTTTCAGGCCGTTTTGGAATCCACTAAAAGTCTACCCTGACACAGCGATCTTCTGTGATTTGAAAAGTGCTAAAGTTTATGTTATTTGGAGACCGCAAATCAGTGCCCCGAGCACTCACGCTAACGGATACGGGATCATTAGTGAACAGAACGGCTCAACATAAGTTCTGCGATACTGCTCCAATTGACACCAAACTGCTATGGGTGAGTAAAACTACTTGTTTTATTGCCGAAAGAAGGCTCAGATTGTAAAAAAAACATTGATTTTCCTTTAAGTGCGGCAATGGCAGAGGACACAAAGCTTTTACTGAAGCATGCCCACTTCCATCTCAGAGTCCTGTACTTGCGGCCAGAGGGCAACAGGCACAAGTGGTGATGTAGTGGATGGTCTGAGTCTCTGATAATTGTCCGGGCCATACGTGTGATGGATTTATTGTTAAAATGTGAGAGGTCTGTGATGGGCCGATTGATGATTTTAGATGCTGTGCGGGTGACCTTGGTGAGTTTGTTTCTGTTGGTGATGGAGAGCGTATTGAAGTAACAGGGGGAGCAGTAGAGAAGGATGGGTTGTATGATGCTGGTGTATAACAGTAAGAGAAGTTGTGGGGTGACGGAGAGAGCACGGAGTTTGCGGAGAATGTGGAGTCTTTGTTGTGTGCGTTTATGGACATCAGTGACATGCTGTTCGAAAGTGAGTTTATTGTCTAGTGTGAGTCCCAAATATTTGAAGTGAGTGACACGTTCAACTGTTTTACTGTGTATAGTGGTGAGTGCTACTATAAACTACATATACTATATGTGCTATAAGGGAAGAAAGGCCCCATATTATGCCATGTTCTGAGCTATGTTCATTCACCCGTTTAACACACACATCTTCAATATTTATAGCTGACTTCTTCTGTCAAACTGAAAACACTCTGTTCCACCTTGTGATGTCATGTGGTAATACAGGAAGTGCTTCATTGTGTTTTTAAACTCTATACACCTTCACTGGAATCATTCAGATCATTTCAGTCATGAAATTGCCAATCTATACTGAACTAAAGGTAAGACTAACATGAAAACTACCATATGACATCACAAGGTGGAACCGAGCATTTTGAGTTTTGGAGATGTAGACAGATGTGTGTGAACTCAACTCCAGTTAAGTTATTTATGCGATAACAACATTATAATATGGCTTAACGCTTACAAGAGTCAATTTTGCATAATATAGAATCTTTAAAGCTGTATTATGTAACTTTACTGTAGGATGGTGTGGCACTTGCTTGTCTCTATGGCGATGTTTTTGCTTTGCCTGAAATATTCTACCTTGACAAACAATTCTTACTGTGAGGAGAGTCACCTCTCCACAGATTTGACCTGCCTCTTGGTCTAGTGGTGTCACCTACTTCTTGCCTCCTTGGAGATGGCTAAGTTTAATTTTTAATTTTTTAAGCAGGTGACAGACTCTCTACCAGGAAAGTTACATGATGCATCTTTAAATAATAGATGAAGGAAACGAAAGACTTGATGTGCTTTCTACTTAATGCTAAAATGTCAAATTGAGATGATACTTTTCAAAAGTTTTCAAACTGTTGTGCATTAAGAAGATTTATAGGGAGAATAAAAGGGAGAGGCATTTCCTCTTGGCAACATCATAAATGTGTTGGCTTTTACAGTGAAGGTAAAACTATTGCGAGAACAGTGCAAATGTGTTGAAATATTTCTTCACTTGTAAGTCTGTGATAATGATGATTTTAATCTTCTTTAACATGTTAAACATTCGCTGGTTTCAAGAGGTGATTTCTGCAGGGCCAGATTAAGATGAAGCTCTGTGTGAAGTTAAGGTTCAGTTCTGATTCAGCATAAACATGACAAGTACCACTGTGCAAGCACTACTGTAACTGCAGCTGGAGGTCTGTAGGCTTATAGTCGCTGTATGCTCCAGAGAATGACATCTGATTAGACCAATGTTCCTCTTTAGTTCTTGTTCAGGAAAATTGTGCCATGGCTATTTTATTACTTGGGTACTTAGAAAGAGCTGCTGGCCAAGGTCAGGTGTGGAGAGACTGGCAAGACTGACTTTAAAGGTCCCATGGCATGAAATTGTCACTTTCTGAGGTTTTTGAACGTTAATGTGAGCTCCCCTACCCTGTTTAGGCCCCCCCCCCCCATGGTTAAACGTTGCGAAATGTCTAAACTGAGCATTTGCGATCCTTTTCTGCGTTACAAAAAATCGGAGCTCAAACGGGCGATTTTGAACAAGGCACCTTATTGACGTCAGATCGAAAAAAGAAATGCAAATGCAGTTCCACCCCCGTCTGTCTGTACTCAGCGTCTCTGTAAATCACGCCCACAGAGTTTGGACTGCGAATGCGCTAGGCAATGCAAAATGCGTTTTTTTATTTGCCTGGAGGCACGTCCGAGTGTTTCTAGGCTCGGAAGTCCTTTATCTGAGCCTCTGGACCTTTGAACAGCAGTGGTTTAATTTTATTTTATGTGGAAATGTGTTTATTTTTCAATGGAACGCTTCAAATCTCTCCCCCGTGCAAAAACAAGGAAATGGATCAGCTGAGAGCTCAGAGCCGAGAGCGGAGAGTTTGGCCACGCCCCCACCCTCTACTATAGGCCATCTCTTTTCTCCTCATTTGCATTCAAGCAACAACTCCCAGAATAAAGAGTTTGAGAGAGATATTTATGACTCTTTCTCATCTTATCTCTCTTTCTCAGAGTGTTGATTTTGAAGAAGGATTCATTTACAGTATTAGGGAACCATTAAGGAGCCATATAAAAGCATCAAGAAGTACCATGTCATGGGATCTTTAAGAATAATTTGAAGGTATGTTTTTAGTAAAAAAAAAATAAATAAAAAAAAACTGCAATTGAATAAATACAAGAACTGTAATGCCATAATGTGGAACATTCCAAACAAAGCAAAATATCTCAATAGAGACAAGCACATGGCAGACACCCCACAAAAATGTATACAGTGCATAGTATGAATATTGTTATTTTCTAAATAGTTTATTTAAAGGTATAGTATGGAATTTTGTAATGTAATGTAAGGTAAAATCACACTTCGGGCCACTTTCCATGAAAATAGAGATGTTTTATATCATCCTCTGGAATCTTATAGCCAAAAAAACTACATTTCTATGGAAACAAGCAGGGGTCAAGTTTGTGAAGACACAAGCCGGCTCACAATAAGAACTCATGTTTTTCAGTATAAAATGCAATCAAAATGAAAAGAAAAAAACACAAAAATGTATTTTATCACACGTATTTTATCACAGTTAAATATGATATGACCCTTACAGCTAATTTGCTTAATCTACAGTATTAAGCAAAAATTAAATATTGTGGCTTCAAAGTACTATACATTGTAGTACAATTATTGTACTATTAGACTGTTTAGAGTTACAGTTGGTATCTTTGGTACTATAAGTAATAATCCATAAAAGCAGCCTTGACTTCATTAATCAGCTCATTACTTCCACCTAAAGGACCATAATTGGAGCAGATCAAATATAACTGGTCTGTGCTCCGCATAACAAAACAATCCTATAATATCAAATGTAATGCAAAACAAGTAAGCAATTGAAATGTATTATAACAGCACTTCTGCATTATTTAACTGCAGATTATGTTAATATCTGTTTAATGAGATGTTTACCCAACAGCTGTTCATTCATCTGTGCTACTCAAAGTTATTTTTACTTCACGACACTGCAAACATACACACAGGGGACGGTGTGGTACTCTCGTGTCTTAGCCTGTACAAAGAGTGTGCAGTATAGTAATGGATGGAGAGGAAGGAGAAGGGGACTAGCTCTCCGAACATGGCCTCTTTACTGCCCGGCACTGTGCCCTTGACCTACTGATGGAGTGATACCTGCTACAGAAATATCCGGACAACATGAGCAAAGCAGCTCTCCTCCTGTACCACAGATCTGAGACTATCTGCATAACACATGTTTTTCACAGTGAGGGACAAGAGGACATTAGACAAACTCAGCCTTATGTAACAGATAATACTCCCTACAGCTACACAACATTTCAGCCTTATGTAATAGACATATTTCTATTACTATATTGCTATTTCTTAATTTTTACTTGTACATACACATTTATGCTGTATTTGACACCAGTCTCTTGCCATTTTTACTACTTACATTGAATTTATTATTACCATTTATATTTTTGCTCTTTGTTTTTATAATATATTGTGATGTGTGAGCTACTATGTAAGTAATTTCCCTTGTGGATCAATAAAGTTTGGGCTGCACAATGTACCATAATCAAAAAGCAATTAGATAATTTAACAGAATATATGATAAAAGGAGAAGTTCAATTTGTCAACTGGACAAAGTTTGTTTGGTTGAAAACGTTTCGCCGCTCATCCGAGAGGCTTCGTCAGTTCTGGTTCTGATGCTGGTAAGACCCTGTTTATATCTAGCTGCAGGGAGGAGCTCACTACACCGGAAAAGTTCTGAACCAATCCCAGCTAATCTGCTATCTTTTGTTTTCCTCTGATATCTATTCAGCCCTCAGATGAGCTCATTACCCTAGAATAGTTCTGTACCTATCTCAACTAATTGCTCCTTTTGTTTTTCGAATGGCGTATAGTTTAGCCTCTCTATTCAAACTGACGACCGTCTCCACCCCTCTGCCCTGGCTCGTCTGCCCTAATGCTTTCGTTCGTCTGTTCTGACTTGGTTTAAGAATCGAATTATAAATGGGAGACAAGTTATGTCTAACTCCCCCATTTCTGTTTAACGACGGATTCTCTTTTTTGACAAAAATTGCCTCTTTAACTCCCCTCTCAAACCAGTTCTTTTCCCTGGCTAAGATCTGAACCTCACTGTCCTCAAATGAATGGCCCGTGGCTTCTAGGTGAAGATGTACGGCAGATGACGGTCCACTCTGGCACGCCCGTCTGTGTTGGTACATCCTCTTGTGAAGTGGCTGTTTGGTTTCTCCAATGTAGCGCTCACTGCAGTCTTCACTACACTGAATGGAGTAGACCACATTGCTTTGTTTGTGGCTCGGTGTTTTGTCCTTTGGGTGGACGAGTTTTTGTCTTAAAGTGTTTGTGGGTTTGAAATACACTGGGATTTCATATTGTCTGAAAATCCTCTGTAGTTTTTCCGAAACGCCAGGTACGGAATCGCTACCCCTTTCCTCCTGGGTTCTGATTCTCTGTTATCTTGTTTCTTGCCCTTGTCTCTCTTGGTTTTGTTGACAGCCCATTTAGGATATCCACAAACAGAGAGGGCTTCCTGCACATGTTGTTCTTCTTTCTCCTTACCCTCTGTGCTTGTGGGAACCACTTGGGCCCTGTGTTGTAATTTCTCCTTTTATCATGGATTCTACCTGGACGACTGAGGGTCTTTTCACGCAACAGAATATATGGGTTTTCTTGCTTTTTCCACTTAAAATCTTCAATGATCACCTTGGGGGTTTAATCAAGGTCTACACCCACTTAGACGGAAGTTCTCCTATACCACAGACTTGCATTTGCATAACTCAAACTTCATAATTATAGTCACATTTTAAGAGTAGGGGAGCACAATATGTGTAATCAAATCAAAATAGTACAGTGTCCATCGCAAAGAACCAAATATCATGTTTTTTATAGAAATATCTTGTTGTATCTGTAGTTTAGACTTCTGCAAACACTTCTGGAATGCATGGGATTCTTGTATTATTTTATCAGTTCATATTCCAGGTCTCTCTCAAAGGCTGGTAGGGCTGCACAGTATAACGCAATTTCCACAAAATCACAATGGAGCTCAAGAGTTCTTGGTTCTAGAAGTAAATTTGGAGTTATTTTTTCTTATAGACAAAAAATGTATACTAAAAGTTTGAAAGCTCAGGGCTAATCAGATGTATGTGTGGTACTAATGACCAAAATATGTTTAAAATCTGTTTCTGAAACTTTATAAACGTTTAGCTGAACCTTGCTTTTAGACCTCATTATGGATATTAGTTAGAACATCACTGCACAGCTTCCGTGATGTCTTTGAACTCTTAATATTTGAATTTATGGCGTCCATGGGGAAAAATTTATGTAAAACTTACTTCCAGAACCAGAGGAGATTTTCGTAATGAATGTTGATTATCAAATAGCAAAAGACTGCAATTACACACAAAAATATCCTGTTCTTTATAAAAATTTGAACTGTACTTTAGTTTATCAGTTGAGATTTCAGTCTTCTCTCAAATGTTAGTGCTCCTGGTGGGACACAATAAACTGAAATCAAATCGAAATTGCAATTTGAGTTACTATAACTGTCAAATCACAAAGGCTCCAAATATTTGGATAATATACTGTCCACAGCCAAGAACAAAATATTGTAATTATTTATAGAAAGATCCTGTTGTGATTTCTGTTTTAGTGTTTCAGTTCAGATTTCAGTCTTCAAATGTAAATGCTCTAGGGCTACACCATGTAATACAATCAAAACAAAATCAATAGGAGGTGCAGCAATTGTCATTTCACAAAGGCTGCAATATTTAAATAATAGAATATCCTCTGAACAAAATACCCTGTTTTTATACAGAAAATCTTGTTGAACATGTTGTTTAGACCTCCACAAACATGTTCTGGCATGCATGGGATTCTTATATTAGTGTAACAGAGTTTAACAGTTACAAACAGTCAAATTTGCATGTCAGTCTTCTCTTAAAAGTCAATGTTCTTGGAGTTGTTTACAGTGTTAAAGGTCCCATGGCATGAAATTTTCACTTTCTGAGGTTTTTGAACGTTAATGTGAGCTCCCCTACCCTGTTTAGCCCCCCCCCCCCATGGTTAAAAGTTGTGGAATGTCTAAACTGAGCATTTGCGATCCTTTTCTGCGTTACAAAAAATCGGAGCTCAAACGGGCGATTTTGAACAAGGCACCTTATTGACGTCAGATCGAAAAAAGAAATGCAAATGCAGTTCCACCCCCGTCTGTCTGTACTCAGCGTCTCTGTAAATCACGCCCAGAGAGTTTGGACCGCGAATGCGCTAGGCAATGCGAAATGCGTTTTTTTATTTGCCTGGAGGCACGTCCGAGTGTTTCTAGGTTCGGAAGTCCTTTATCTGAGCCTCTGGACCTTTGAACAGCAGTGGTTTAATTTTATTTTCTGTGGAAATGTGTTTATTTTTCAATGGAACGCTTCTAATCTCTCCCCCTGTGCAAAAACACGGAAATGGATCAGAGAGCGCAGGGCTGAGAGCGGAGAGTTTGGCCACGCCCCCACCCTCTACTATAGGCCAGCTCTTTTCTCCTCATTTGCATTCAAGCAACGCCCAGAATAAAGTGTTTGAGAGAGATATTTATGACTCTTTCTCATCTTATCTCTGTTTCTCATGCACTGAGTGTTGATTTTGAAGAAGGATTCATTTACAGTATTAGGGAACCATTAAGGAGCCATATAAAAGCATCAAGAAGTACCATGTCATGGGATCTTTAAACATACATCATAAATCAAATTAAGGAAAAATTACAGTTTATTTTTTTATTGTACAACCCTATTTTTTATGCCCAAACACTGGCAGTGGATTAAAAGAGAATCAGCACAGTGAAAGAGAGAGAAACTTTCTGACAATGCCAGTGCAGTTGGATGTCACGACTGAGGAGAGGGTGTTCTGGACAGCAGTTGGTCCAAAAATTAACAGAAGAATTGAACAGTGAAATAGGACTTTGTAGTGGTTAATTTTGCCTGCTGTTTCTTGAACTCTAACAGTTAGGGTACTTGCAACTTTATGGTTAAAGGTCCTGCAAAAGTGATTCTTGTGAGCTTTAAGCCTTGCTCCTCAATGACATACCTGAGTTGTGTTTTGTTTCATTCACACATGTTTGAGTAATCCTGCATTATTAGTCTGTCTACATCGCCAAACATCAAAATGCTCTGTCCCGCCTTGTGATGTCATGAAGAGATAGTTTTCAAGTTAACCCTTTAAGGACATTTGACATTGTGTTATATATATAAATGTGCTCCTCACCTTCCACGGTGGTTGGTCTCTCACTCTCATCCAGCTCGGGTCCTCTACCAGAGGCCTGGGAGCTTGAGAGTTCTGCGCAGTATCTTTGCTGTTCCTAGTACTCAGTGGTGAAAGTAGTTTTCATTTCTTACAGGTGCTATAATGTCCAGTGCATCACTTTACCGTTTAAAAAAAAACAAACACTCGTTTTACCCGGGTTTTTTTTGGGGTTTTTTTACGTTTTACACCTTTTTCATAGATAAATAACTTTTTTAATATACTTAATTATTTCATATTTTTTTAGTCAGCATAAACCCTCTCTTACAGGTGCAGGCAGCGCGCCGGCCTTAAATCTTCTACCAGTGCGCAGCACCGCCTCGCAATGGTTTAGGCGACTTTCACGGCTACAGTCAGATAAGTTTTAACAATCCTTGCTTAAAGGGATATGCCACCCCCAGGTCAAATTTGGGCATCTCCCCACAGTCCAGAGACTAAAATAAGTGGTGGAAAGCGAGTCTGTCAGCACTGACCGCCGCGGTATCTGCAGCTACTCCGCGTTAGACTGGAGTCTAACAGCGCCAGAGAAAGATTTCGGCCAAAAGGAATTAATTTGCTCGATGCGTTTCCCAATTACTTTCTGTGTAGTGTGCATTCATATCGACTGCAAATAAATGTGCAAATCAACACGGAGAGCTTGACTTGGTCATTTTGGGTGGGAACTATTTTTCAGTGCGGAACAATAAAGCCGAAGCATGCACCACGCTGCGTAACAGGGGAACTCCCTTCCTGGTGCGTAACAGGGATTCCCCTGGCAGCGTGCTGCGTGATACGGCTTTCTATTTCCGCACTGAAAAATAGTTCCCACCCAAAATGACCAAGTCAAGCTCTCCGTGTTGATTTGCACATTTATTTGCACTCGATATGAATGCGCACTACACAGAAAGTAATTGGGAAACGCATCAAGCAAATGAATTCCTTTTGGCCGAAATCTTTCTCTGGCGTCGTTAGACTCCAGTCTAACGCGGAGTAGCTGCAGATACCGCGGCGGTCAGTGGCGACAGACTCGGACAATGGCTGGGTGACCAGGAAAACGCTTTCCACCACTTATTTTAGTCTCTGGACTGTGGGGAGATGCCCAAGTTTGACCTGGGGGTGGCATATCCCTTTAACAGACTGCAGATATCTCTGCACAAGAGTTTCGGGTAGCTTTCAGTTATTCTCGATTGGCATAGTGTGGTTGTTTGTGTTTTCTACTTAAATAGCGCACCTTACTTTTTTTTTTCAAATGTGGGTTTTGGCCACCATTAACCATATTCTCTTAGCGGTGCTGCGTACCGGCTGTGAATTTTATACCGGTGCTGCGTTCCGGTGCGCACCGCTTTACTTTCACCACTGCTAGTACTGCACTTTTCTGGACTGAGATGTCTGATATTTCCTGGGATCTGCTGTAACCACTCCTCCAGTTTGCGGGTTACAGCCTCGAGTGCTCCGATCACCACCTTCACCTTCCAGGCCTTCTCCAGCTCTTCCTTGAGCTCCTGGTATTTCTATAGTTTCTTGTGTTCCTTTTTCCTAACATTACCATCGCTTGGTATTGCAATGTCCACCACCACGGCTTTGTTCTGTTGCTTATCCACCACCACTATGTCTGGTTGGTTCGCCATCACCATTCTGTCAGTCGGAATCTGCAAGTCCCACAGGATCTTGGCTCGGTCATTCTCGGCAACCTTTGGAGGTGTTTCCCACCTTGACCTTGAGGTCTCCAGCCCGTACTCTGCACAGATGTTTCTGTACACTATGCCGACCACTTGGTTGTGTCGCTCCATGTATGCTTTTCCTGCCAGCATCTTACACCCTGCAGTTATGTGCTGGACTGTCTCAGGAGCCTCTTTGCACAGCCTACACCTTGGGTCTTGTCTGGTGTAGTATATCTGGGCCTCTATTGCTCGGGTGCTCAAGGCCTGCTCCTGTGCAGCCAGGATGAGGCTGTCCTTCAGACCTCTCCAGCCATTGAGAGGATTTCTTGATATCAGCCACTTCAGTTATGATTCGGTGGTACGCCCCATGTAGGGGCTTGTCCTGCCATGATGGTGCCTCCAGCACCTCTTCCTCTGCACTCCACTGTCTGAGGCATTCCTTGAGCACAGGACATTGAGGATATTCCTTGTCCTTGATATTCTTATAGATTTTGGATAGGGCTGTCAGTTTAACGCGTCAATTAGATTAATTAATTACACCACAATTACGCTTTATAAAAATTAACGCAAGTAATTATGAGCGGCAATTCACTGCTCGCGCATTTTAAATTTGGCGTGCAGGGTCTTTGAACGGCAAGTTTATTTATAAAAATGTGACGGAGCAGGTTTCCCAAAGAGCGCTGTCCCCAGGGAGAGCATGTGAAGACGCGCCTGTTTCCTTATCTGCTGCACTCCGTGCGCTGAACCATTTTCATTATCAACCATAAACTAATTCTCATAACCTCTCCAGCGTGTTCTGCCATGACTCAGGGTGCACACTTAGAAGCGCCAGTTTTGCCCTTCCAAATCACGCTAAGCCCGATCATTTACTCACCTGCGCGCGCTCGCCTTCTCCCTCCTCCCACAGTGCGATCTACCCGGACACATCCGCGCTGGTAGTTTAAATCCTCCAGTATTTGTATTCCCTGTATATTTGAAGCTTTGTATATTATTTATTGACGTTGCATGAAAGCTACTGTACGTGCTCACCTTTTGGCACCAGAACAGGTTCGCCATTTAATAGTGGAATGGTGTAAATGAGCTTTCGAATGAATGTTATGTAATGTGGGAGGGGGAATGGGGGTATATAGGTGCATTCTGCAGGCCTGCCAGCAGTTTTGTCTTGGTTACAGTGGAGGTAACATGCACAGAGAGAAGGAGAGCGAGCCAGCGACTGAAAGACTTAAAGGGGAAGTCAGCAGTCTTTTCACTGTACCACTGTAAATATTTTTTCATGCACGTTTGACACCTTTTTTGCACTGTGGGAGAGCACAATAAACCACCTAAAAAATGTATTTAAAATGCGATTAATTAGATTAATTAATTACAAATCCTGTAATTAATTAGATTTTTTTTTTTTTTAATCGCCTGACAGCACTAATTTTGGATGTTTCATCCTGGACAGTGGTTCCCACACTCACTAGTCCTCGGCCTCCTTCCTTCCCGCTCGCGTACAGTCTCAGGGTCCTGGATTTGGGATGGAACCCTCCATGCATGGTCAGGAGCTTTCATATCTATCTATCTATCTATATCTATATCTATATCTATTATATATATATATATATATATATATATATATATATATATATATATATATATATATATATATATACTGTATATAAAATGCATTTATTATTATTTCAAATCCAGGTCTTCTTCCTTTGAGCTGAGAACAACTCCACCAATCAACAGATATTAATATTATATTAATATTTCAGAATGCATGTTTTAGTACATACAGAAGTCCTAAAGATACTTGCTATTGTAGTCTTCGTATTGTCTCCACATCTATTTGCAGTTTCCATCCTTTCTGCTTTGTGTGAGGCAGAAGTGTGTGTGTGTGTGTGTGCATGACAGGTGGCTCAGACCAGGCGCTGCACGGATCACTGGTCCATCAAATGGCTGCCAGTGGGGCCTCTTAAAAACACATCCTCTCTCCCAAAGCTCCCGATCAGCATAAACACAGAGAGCTGTTCATATCTGCTGCTGTCATCTCTCTGCAAGCCACACTCAACTGGTGTTAGCAGAGCATCCTCACTTTACAGTCACACTGGTCTTGGAGGTCAAACGGCCGGACAGGCACATGTCAGAAATATTATAATCTTAAAAATATAGAGGGGTCGATTTGAATTGAAATCTAAGTAATACAAATGTATTATACAAATGTGCAATGGATGGGACTACACTAACACTAGGAGAGCTTCTTTAGTATAGGAGTAAATGCTCTCTCCAATGAGCCACAATACTGTCACATGTGACAAAAGTACTGTTTATAACAAATAAATACATTGAATGCCATCATCTCAATTTCAGTTTCCTTGTTTTCTTGTCCTGCACCATCTGAGGTATAATACTCCCGACAAAAAGCATAGCCAGACTAGAGATGTACCGATCCAGCTTTTTCAGTTACTGGATTTGGATACTATGGATTTAAGATTAGGCTTAATCTTAAACTCATTTAGATTTAAACTCAGAACCAACAGATACCAGTGCAGAGGCTGAAAACAGTATTTATTTACTTAAAATAAGACAAACTGATCCAAATGTGACTGTTATTTATCTTACTAGTAACTACAGCTACAGTTTTGTATAAATAGAAATTCACACACTGTGTTTTTCTGGGCCATCTACAACCAGTAAACAGTCTTATTACATCAATTTACATCCAGCCATGATAGCGGCTGAACTGATATTTCCATATTTGGAAGCAGATATCCGATCCAGCAAATTTTTCAGTATCAGCACCAACATCTGATACCAGTATCGGATCAGTGCATGCATAAGCCAGATTTGAATGGACAATACAATCACAAACTGCCATATGAATGGACACAGTCAGCAAATTGCAAAGGCTGCAATTTTTGCAAAAGATCCTGTTTATTTTGTGTAAACTGCTCTCCCTGTTGAAAAGTGTAAAAACATGTTGTGAATTGTTATACTTGTATGAGTTTGTCAGTTCGTATGTTAGTCTTTTCTTAAAGCCCCAGTGTGTAGGATTCATGGCGCATAGGTGGATGGTGCTATTGCACTTTCTGTTTTAGCTACGGCAGACCTCGAGGGTCACCCTGGCGCGCGCACGAGCCGCGCACCGCTACTGTATAAATAAAACGCGGTCCCGTTTTTTTTTTTTTTTTTTTCTCATGAAAACACACATTCCCGATCATGTACCATGACACTCTACACATCAAATGGAACCTTACACTCTCCTCTTTTTGACTATGCAATTAATTTCTCTGCACAACAATCACTCCCCGAGCACATGGGGCTTTTATACGGAAAAGCACAAAACAAGGTTAGCTTACCTTAGAATGCTTTGCACAGGTCAAACTCTGTATTTCACCATAAACTTGCTCTCAATTTGTCCGTAAGGATCCAGCGAATAAAATCCAGTAAAACAATTTAGTCCAAAACACGTGTTAGATCCATTACGACGTCTGATCCGGCAGCATGCTTGTGTTGTTTACCCAAAACCACGAGCCTTGCTGAAGGCGAAGGCGGAGCCCAAATGTCCTTCTGCGGCTCTCGTATTCAAAATGGCTGCCTCTGCATGGGGAAGATCCTCCTTTTATGTGACTATATCTAAGTCCAAAAGAATACTTTGATTTCATGATGGAAGTGAAAAGGCTTGGAAAACAATGTATTTTTGAATGGGTATCTTCAATTTCAGTAATTAACGGGTAAAAATCTTACACACTGTCCCTTTAATTTTGGACATGTTGAAAATGTGAACTTTGAACAGAATCCTATTATTAAATCACAAATCCAATCACGATCACAGCGCTTGTTAGTAAATATAGGCTTTTCAAAAACAATTATCCGAGTGAGCCTTTCAACAAATATACGATAAGAACAGAACTTGTCCAGTAGCAGCCAAAGGAGTCCGCACACAGCTCTTGTTCTTGAGGCACAGATGGGCCCATGCGATGAGTGGATCACGGTGGCATCTTCAAGTGAGAATTTGTCATCGTCGTTACATCTGTGCCACCTATCAATCACCGAGAGTCTCCAAAGGCTCAAGTACTGACATTTCACAACGATTACCCACTCCACATGAACGCCGCGTTTTCAAGGGAGCTGTGTCAAATCCCCCGGAATTAGCAAAAGCATTCAAGTTTGGCCCAGAGGTATTAAATATTGTAAGGTACTTAACATTTAATTGATCAAACTGGCATTTCTCGTTTGAATGTGAAAATGTGAAAAGGGCATGAAAAAAATCTTGAGGAAAATACATATTAAGTAATTAAAGATGTACTGTAAAAAGGAAATAAAATAAGACATTTGAAGGGAAAATAAAAATGTTTGCTTTACTATTTTGTATTGGCATATATTTACTATTTTAAATTTAATGGGTATGTGATGCTAACTGTAGGAACTGCCCTGTCTGAGGCTTTGTTGGACTTTAATTTAGGCATTATTTTAACACAATCTGACCAGAAAGAACTAACTTAGCTGGAACTACAAGACGTAAGCTGATTTGTGTTGTTACACATAAAATAGCAGTCACAATCTATAGCAGGAACACTCACATTTTTGTTGAAAATTAAACAGTATTCCTATTTTCTTTTTTTATTATATATATTTCCAAAATCTCTTATTACAGAAAATACTATACTATTCAGTCTTATCTGGATCCTGAAATCATGGTACCCCCGTTAAGTGCTCAAGTAACACTAGTTTATGGGACCAAATAGGATGACTTATCTTAATGTCATGTAAATGAGCACCATTCTGCCCCCCAGCCCTACAATTAGACAAATAGACTTTTCTCAGTTTTGTGTTTTCAGATATGAATGCTTTCAAATGGCCACAAATTATTCAAATGTTATCAGATTTCCACGTGTAAGGCATCGTTGGAAAGCTTAGAAACTACACTTTCAGAATCTGTGAATAACTCTAAACACCTCCAGGACGACTTGTGGCTGTTTTTGCCACGGTCGGTCACATATGTATATCCAACCAATGAAACCCTGAACCAATACCCAGCATGCATTTCTGGACTGGAGCTATAAAAATACAGGTGAATGCTTGAAGGGATATGCCACCCCCAGGTCAAATTTGGGCATCTCCCCACAGTCCAGAGACTAAAACAAGTGATGAAAAGCGTTTTCCTGGTCACCCAGCCATTGTCCGAGTCTGTTAGCACTGACCGCCGCGGTATCTGCAGCTCCTCCGCCTTAGACTGGAGTCTAACGTCGCCAGAGAAAGATTTCGGCCAAAATGAATTAATTTGCTCGATGCTTTTCCCAATTACTTTCTGTGTAATGCGCATTCATATCGAGTGCAAATAAATGTGCAAATCAAATATGAATGCGCACTACACAGAAAGTAATTGGGAAAAGCATCGAGCAAATTAATTCCTTTTGGCCGAAATCTTTCTCTGGCGACGTTAGACTCCAGTCTAAGGCGGAGGAGCAGCAGCTGCGCGCGGCGGTCAGTGCTGACAGACTCGGACAATGGCTGGGTGAGCAGGAAAACGCTTTCCACCACTTGTTTTAGTCTCTGGACTGTGGGGAGATGCCCAAATTTGACCTGGGGGTGGCATATCCCTTTAAAGGTGCACTTTTTGATTGGGGGTCTGTCCCTGCTTGTTTCTATCATTTCTTTGTCCTGAATGTTCCACAGTATGACATTAAACAGCTCTACCTTACATTTATTCAATTACAGGTGGTTTTATAGCTCAAAAATACCCAAAAAGGCATTCTGACTGTGAGTGGGGTTGCCTCTGCACAGATATGACCTGTAACTTGGTCTGGTTTGGTCTCCATGATGATAAAAGGTTTAATGCCACACTGTAAAACAGTCCAGACAAAGCAAAAACATCTCCATGGAGATGGACCCTCCATCAGAAATGACATGGCACATGTAATTAAAGGTGCATTAAATCTAAACCTCAACAGTCTCAACAAATTTACATTCTGGTCTGTGGAGAAGCAGGTGGACGTCCCCGAGTCAGTCATGGGTTGACTGTCATCTTTTTGACGTCTTCTGCTCCATCAGCTCTGTATACACCCTGAAGCTACACAGACTCAGATTGGAGAAGGCTCTCCCACTGGGCGAGCCACTCCTCCTGACCTCTCCATGCTATGTCACACATCACACTTTTACAGTGTTATTAATATTAATATATATTAATATTCAACAATACAATGTGAAAGAAGAAGGATTTGTGCTGTATTTGGCTTGAGTTGTATTGTCTCTATAATAAATACTTGATGAGATGGAGCAGTGTTTCCCGACCTGCGGCACTAAATGCAGATTTAAAAGAAAGGAGGAACTGTATAGTATTTAAATATAAAATGTAAATTGTAGTACATTTTATATCCTTGTTAATGTTTCTGTGGGATCAGTTTGAACTTTATCATCATTAAAAGAAGAAAATACAATTGTTAGTATACCCGTTATTGGAATTATAATTACTTAAGAAAAACTGGGATACGTGAGACAATGAAAATCTAATTCTGGGGATGGTTTCCTATTTTGCTCAAATGGAGAATTGCTTTTCTGTACAGTGAAGCTTTATGCTCACACACTAATACTTTTAACTCCTCCCTCTCCTCTTATTGGTCTGTCATGCTCTGAGTGACAGGTGGATTTAACCAATCACAGTGAAGAATGAACTTTCAGAAGAAGCAGCTGCAGAAGATACCTCTTCTATATGAAGCTCTAGTGTACATGAATGCATCATCAAATTAATGAAATTGTGATCTAGTTTCTGTTAAAATTGTGATATAAATTGGTTGGCATATTGTGCAAATCTATCCTCCAGTATACAAGACAGTCTGTATCCATAGGTTTCAAAATAATGAAAAATAAGACCGCTAGAGCAAATAAACAATTTAAAACTAAATATTACATTTTTTGAATAGTGAAAAGTCTTAAAAATATCACCAATAACATGCCGGATGCTGAGATACATGAATAAACAGTAAAAGATTAATATATACTACACAGCTAAATGCTACAATGACATAATTTGCTGCCACAAGTCATGCTAAAAGCTAATGGGAAAGAGGAGAGTTTGAATAACAAGCACTAGCGTCCATCATAAAGGTATGTTAGAGAAACGGTAAAAGTGCAGCTAATGTATGTGTGGGCAGAGTGGCTCTCAGACTGAGGAGCCAAATGGAGCCTGGTCTTTAGGCTCATACATTATGGAACCAGAGAAAACACACCGAGGATGTGGAAATGTCCCAGTAATTCATATTCAGACTCAGAGTGATAAAGTAGCCAGGACCAGTACTTCAGAATAATATTACTTTAAGGTCCACTGTGTAACTTTTCTGGTAAACGGCTCGCCATTTACTTGTCTCCATGGAGTTGTTAGACTTAGACAAACTTTATTGATCCACAAGGGAAATTGGGCCTAAAAAAAATAAATGTTGGTTTCCGATTTGTTGACAGTTCTAGACATGGGTAGGTAGGGAATTTATTTTATTTTTATTTTTTTTCCTGTGGGAATATGGACATTTTGAAATTTTATTTTATTTTATTTCCTTCCGCAGCAGTACTATTTCAATAAAGACTATAATTGACATTGGCATAATTTCCCAAAGCTATCTCAATGCTAAGAGCATATTCTATACTTAAGTATAGTCGAACGAAGCTCCAACATGCCATGTGAAACCAGGTCGTTGACTGTACCAGAGTACATGTAGAATATATCTTACAATGTTACAAAAATACATGCTGATTTTGTATTGTTTTTTCTGTTCTTCTTTCAGATGGCAGTCATTAAATTTAGAAGCAGTAAACAATTTTGAATACTACATTTATTTAACACGGTGTTGACATTGGTCAACTTAAAACTGGCACTGCATAATCTTAACAATTCACCGTGACCACGCATATGTCCAGCGATGCCGTCGCCATTGTTTTTATGGGAACAGACAGAATTTTACAGATCACAGAAAAACAGAAGCACATTACAGGGGGGTCCTCGGGTTACAATGTTGATTAGGGTGACCATATTGTATTTCACTGAAAAGAGTTTTTTTCGCCCATTTTTAGGGGTTTTATGTGGGTCGGGGGCTTACTGTGCTTCTGAATTCCCCAGAAAAGAACACTTTACCTGGATATACTGAAAAATAGCCCAAAACACTCACAAACAGTTGCTTTATAAATAATATATTTATTAATATAAGCAATCTTAAGGCTGACATTTACACCTTAGTTAAGAAAAAAGAAAAAACAAAAAGAAAAAGAGAGTTAGCCTATTCTTCAATGTTCAGTAAGCCCATTCTTCAAAATAATGTGTCTAATGGCTAATGAAAAAAAATATACAAATAATAGAGCACCCTCGCTTGCATTCACCATATCTTCATTTTTCCAGGTCGCACAAAGTATGTCGTGAGTTTTGAACTCGAGCTCTCACCCTGCACAGCTATTTTGTGTTTTGTTGTGGCGATATGAGCTTTCAGATCGTTGGACCCCTTATTCGCCACAGAGACGCAAGTCCCAGCTTTGCACACTGTGCATTCTGCCTCCCACTTGTCACGCCCCGGGCGAAAACAGGGGTACTTTTTTTGCAATTCATCCGTGAAACTGCATTTGCGTTTCGGCATTTTCTGTGTCTTCGCAGTGCGCCTACCTGCCCGTCAGCCTGCGAGAGTGCGTGTGTGTGTGTGTGTGTGTGTGTGTGTGTGTGTGTGGAGCGTGGCGCGCTTGTTTGTGAATGAATGAATACACGTTCCGGGGTTCGACTCGAACTGGAGCGCGTTTCCAACGGAATCAAAAACCCGGACATTTGAAGGATTTTATAAACTCCGGCCGGACAGCCCGGACAGCCTCTGAAAAGAGGACATGTCCGGGCAAAAGAGGACGTATGGTCACCCTAAGTTGATCCGTTCTTAAGACTTCGCCCTACAACCACAACAAAGCGTATTCTTCCGCCGTGCGCCGTTCGCATTTGTTTACGTTGCTTACCACGCTAAACCACGTAAGACGGAATGACGCGTAATTTTTTTTTTTTTTTTTTTTACCGTCGTAACCCGAGGACCCCCGTACACATTGCCCCGCGGAAATTGAAAAATACAGTAGGCTATTAGTTCTCTTTCTTTCTTTTTTAACCGAAGCTTGTAAAATTAATTTGAGTATCAAATTTATTTTATTTTATTAAGTCCAATAAAATAATTTGGGTCGCATGCAAATCAACAGGGTCGGTCGGCAACCGGAAACTTAGATTTATTTTTTTTAGGCCTTGTTTTGGGTACAGTAGCTCAGTGTATATTATACACTAAATATAGTGTATAATATATAATAGATATAATAAAACAATAGATGGAATAGCAACCACATAGCAATAGACCTGTGTCAGATGAGACATAATTATGTACAAAAAAATAATGATAATAAAACACATAAGTACAAATAAGATTTAAATAGAAAAGTAGTAGTCAAATATAAACTGCAGGTGAGGTCTGTGAAGAGCTGACCCCACTCACAGTAAGAATGCATGTTTTTAAGGTATTTTTGAACAATAAAAACACCCATCGAATAAATTCTTATATAATTTTATATAAGTTTAATACCATACTGTGGAACATCACAGGCAATGGAATAGCATCTTCATGGTAGTGGACCCCCAATCTGACAAGTTAATAACATCACCATGGAGAATGGCATTCGACAGACCTACCAGCAGAAAAGGTGTGGAATCTTTAACTCCCACACAGTTTTACTGAACGACAAACTCACCGGAAATGTGTATATCCTCCTGGGACCCGAAGAAAAAAGTGTATACGAATTATGAATTTTTTTATTTTCTATTTGGAGGTAAATGAACACCTTGGCATTTACATTTTGTTAATTTTATTTTTATTCATAATATTCTAACATGTCCTCTGTAATGGACTGGTTTAAACCTGACTCAAATTTGGTTCAGACCTGGTTTAGACGCGGTTTAGACCTGACTTAGACATGGTTTAGTCCTGTTTTGTCTTGGTTTATTCCTGATTTGGTTCTGATTTAGTCCTAGTTGAGACCTGGTTTGTTTATTTATGTATTTATTTATCATAGTGCAGCCACAAACTAGAGTCTATCTTTAAACACTTAAAAGATCGACTGGTTAACTGAATGTCCACTATAAAGGACACAAAATAATGGGGCGGGTCTCAGGAGGATATGATGACTGCAGAAAGCCGATATATTATATTTATATTCATGTTTACTTTGATTTGTGTGTGTATATGTATATGTGTATATGATGACTGCAGAAAGCCCATATGAGAGAGATCTTATACCGTAGCTCTACTTGCATTCATTCAAGATTACTTTGATTTAACTGTGTTGTGTAAAGTCCCAGTAAAGCTGCCCAACTTCAGTACAACAAACTCACTGGAAATGTGCAAATAATGACAGTGGATATATTTGGTAGCTATAGCAGTCTACAGTCTTCTCCCTCTCACAGCTCCACTGGGGGGACTTATAGCAGCTTAATGGAGGGTAAGTGACAGTGCATTTGACCTGCAGAGAAAAGGTTTCCGTAACACGCGCAGGAGTTGACATTTTAGTTTCTAAGGTTTGACTGTCTGACACAGAGACAGATCCCATTGTTCATTATAAGCAACAGGAGAAAGAAAATAATTTATGGAAATATAATAATGACTCAGGGAGGAAATGGACAGAGTCATGCTGTTAAACTGACTCTGACATAAAGATTACGCAAGAAACAGCAGGCGAAAAGGGCCGCTTCCTATTTGTGATTCTGCGTTTATTAGAAAAGAAATGGCAAAGCAAGTTTCTATTCTATGACGTTATATTCTATGATGTTATATTTTCAAAATCCACAACTAGTTACTAAGGCTGCAGGATATGAATGTGAAAACAGAAAAAAAATACGACAAAAGAAAGAAAGAAAATGAGCGTAAATAGCAGATAATTCACAAGTGCAGGATGTTTTCGAATTATACGGCTATGGTATCTGAAAAAGTTACAAAAGTACAATACTGCTACTTATGAAAATGTTTTATATTCAAATGTGCATTCTCAACACCAATGCCCCAGTGGGATTACAAGGGGGTGTGGCGTGGCACTGACAAAAGCACTCAAAAATATAAAGCGTCACAATTCACTACTAAAACATGATCTTAAAGCCACAGTCTGCAACCTTTTTTTTAATTTTTATTGGGGCCAAGCACTGAAGGTGCTAGGCACCATAGTGTTTCAATCCCTTTGGTCCTCTACACTCCCCCTGTTTCTCTTAGCCCTTGTGCCCAGTGGTGTTTATTCCCGTGCCCACATCCCCCCATGTGTCTTCTGAGTGCTTTGCGAATGTTATTGTGGTGTTAATATGTACCTTGTAATAATAAAAGTTTTTTTTTTAAAGTGTTTCTACTGCGTTGCCTAGCAACGTTGCCTAGCAACCTTTTGATCTTGTCTTTGATGTGTCTTGTCTACTGATTCTTATTATTATTATGCATTATTCCTCGAAACATGGGAGTCTATGGCAGCCCCTAGAACCGTCTGGTAAAAAGTTGTGAAATTTTGCATGCACCTTCCAGCCAGTCTCCTCATTACCCACAGCAATTTATAGGCCCCCAGCCCCAACCGTCTAGTGGCGCCAGCAGGTCAAATTTGCAGGAATTTTCAGGAATTGCCTAGCAACGCACCGAGCAACCGATCTGTCTTTGATGTGTCTTTGATCTGTTAAACCCTGTTAGAACCTGTTAAACCCTGTTAGACTCTGTTAGACCCTGTTAGACTCTGTTAGACCCTGTCAAACCTTGTTAGACCCTGTCAGACCCTGTCAAACCTTGTTGGACCCTGTTAAACCCTGTTTCTGAGTCTGACAGTGTCTAACTACCCTGTTAGACCCTGTCAGACTCTGTTAGACCCTGTCAGACTCTGTTAGACCCTGTCAGACCCTGTTAAACCCTGTCAGACTCTGTTAGACCCTGTCAGACCCTGTTAGACCCTGTCAGACCCTGTTAAACTCTGTTAGACCCTGTTAAACCCTGTCAGACTCTGTTAGACCCTGTCAGACTCTGTTAGACCCTGTCAGACCCTGTTAGACCCTGTCAGACTCTGTCAGACCCTGTTAGACCCTGTCAGACTCTGTTAGACCCTGTTAGACCCTGTTAAACCTTGTTAGACCCTGTTAAACCCTGTTTCTGAGTCTGACAGGGTCTAACTACCCTGTTAGACCCTGTCAGACTCTGTTAGACCCTGTCAGACTCTGTTAGACCCTGTTAGACTCTGTTAGACCCTGTTAGACTCTGTTAGACCCTGTCAGACTCTGTCAGACCCTGTCAGACTCTGTTAGACCCTGTCAGACTCTGTTATACCCTGTTAGACCCTGTCAGACCCTGTTAGACCCTGTCAGACCCTGCATGCGGCCTACATGCTGAGGCCTACATGCACCTTCGGTGCTTGGCCCCACATTGCTGCTTGCAGCTATATTTTTAGTTGTGTTTATTGTCCTAAACATGCGTCCTCACAAGTTGACTTGCCTCTTGCCCCTCTCCCTGCTCGTTTCCATGGAAATGTTATTCCTTAGTCTATAATTTTCCTCAATATGTCATAAAAAACATGTAAATCTATCTCTATCTCCACCTTCAGAAAGTGACATACTGCACTTTTAAATAATAATGAGGTAAGGTCTCATCTCTTCTAACTGTAATACTTAAACTCCATATTGTGACGTGTAGGACTGTTTATCATTTAATCGATTAATCAGTCAATGGTGTCAAAATTTGTATTAATCGAATCATTTAATTTAGATTATAAGGATTTATATCCTCCTGAGACCCGCCCATTCATTTGTGTCCTGTATAGTGGACATCTTTCAAGTTTGGAGATAGAGCCTAGTTTGTGGCTGCACTATGATTTAAAAAAATAATAATAATACAATAAACAAAAATATATTATACATATATAATAATAATAATAATAATAATAATAATAATAATAATAATAATAATAATAATAATAATAATAATAATAATACATACAAAATACAAAATACAAATGTATAAATAAAATAAATAAATAAATACTACATAAAAAATAAACATAAAACATAAAAAATAATAAATAATAAATAAATAAATAAATAAGAAATTAAAAGGGAGTCTAAAAACTTTTTGGGGCAACTGTAGAACCGACCGAAAAAATTTTTTTGTTCGGTTGTTAACTTGACATGGATTTAACACTATTACAGTCCATTACAGAGGACATGTTACAACATTATGAATAAAAATAAAATTAACAAAATGTAAATGCTAAGGTGTTCATTTACCTCCAAATAGAAAATTTTAATAATAATAATTTAGATACACTTGTTTTCTTTGGGTCTCAGGAGGATATAGGACTGAAAGCACAATGTATTAATGTGACCCAGCTGAAGATCTGAATTATGAGTTTTATCTGCCTTTACAACTAAATACTATTAGAAGCTGGTTAAAATGAAAACAACTGAACTCACTTTGCTTTTTGAAGGCAACATTTCGCTGTCAACCAGATAGCTTCTTCAAGGCTTATTCCTGGGTGTCTGAAAATTTGCATCAATTAACTAAATACACAGTTTCAAAGTACTCCTCTTGAACTTCAGTACATTTGCAGTAGTCTTTTGAGTGTTGGTTAGATACGTAGTAGACTACAGCCCCACTGACATCCTTAGATCTAATCCTTACATCTACTGTATGTGTTCTAGCAGCAGCTCCAGCACATGTCCTGGGGGTGTGAAGGTGAGGAGCGTGGTCAGTGTCAGGAGGAGGGCATGAACATCTGTTACTGACAAACTCACAGTATGTAAAAGACTACGCTGTCATCTCCTCTGCTACTGCTACTGCTACCTTTACGACTGCTCCTGCATTTGAATGAGTCTGTTTACCTCACGTACGGATAGTACACACCTCGCACAGGTTTTGAGGTTAGGTTTTGAACATGGACTCCCTGTATTCGCTATTGAGTAAGACTTGCATATGATGAAACCAAGAACAAAATTAAAGCCCCAGTGTGTAGGATTCGTGGCGCATAGGTGGATGGTGCTATTGCACTTTCTGTTTTAGCTACGGCAGACCTCGAGGGTCAACCGGGCGCGTACACGAGCCGCTACTGTATAAATAAAATGCGGTCCCGTTTTTTTTTTTTTTTTCTCTCATGAAAACACACATTCCCGATCATGTACCATGACACTCTACACATCAAATGAAACCTTACAGTCTCCTCTTTTTGACTATGCAATTCATTTCCCTGCACAACAATCACTCCCCGAGCACATGGGGCTTTTATACGGAAAAGCACAAAACGAGGTTAGCTTACCTTAGAATGCTTTGCACAGGTCAAAGTCTGTATTTCACCATAAACTTGCTCTCAATTTGTCTGTAAGGATCCAGCGAATAAAATCCAGTAAAACAATTTAGTCCAAAACACGTGTTAGATCCATTACGACGTCTGATCCGGCAGCATGCTTGTGTTGTTTACCCAAAACCACGAGCCTTGCCGAAGGCGGAGCCCAAATGTCCTTCTGCGGCTCTCGTATTCAAAATGGCTGCCTCTGCATGGGGAAGATCCCCCTTTTATGTGACTATATCTAAGTCCAAAAGAATACTTTGATTTCATGATGGAAGTGAAAAGGCTTGGAAAACAATGTATTTTTGAATGGGTATCTTCAATTTCAGTAATTAACGGGTAAAAATCTTACACACTGTCCCTTTAAAGATTTGTAGAACTAAACAAAATATTATTAAAAATGTCATTTATACAAAGAAAAGAAAGAAAAGCATATAAACAGCAGATAATTGATGAGTGGAAGGTATTTTCAAATTATATGTCTCTGGTATTTGAAAGTTACAATAGTACAATACTACTGTTACTGTTTACCTCACGTATGCACAGATAGTACACACCTCGCACAGGTTTGGTTGTCTCAAAAAAATGAATTATTCAAAAATGTCCTTGAAACATAACCTCTATGACAACCAACCATAAAGCGTGTTTTTATTCAACAGGGATACGGATGTGTAGTTCGCAGACAGACACTATGGCAGCTGGCTTTCTTTACAATCATCACAATGGCTGCTTATATGCACGCCCAAATCTCATCATAATCTCATTTCTGGAGTTATCAGGTTATGGAAAGGTCATGTAGACAACAGCGTAATCTGGTTTCTCTCTGATTGTTCACACGTGTGCAGGTTTTGACAAGGAGAATTATGCAAAAACGGTAAAGCAATGAGCCAAAGACAAACATAAAAAATAAAAGATTGAAAGAGTTATTTTTAAAGGTCCCATGGCATGAAATTTTCACTTTCTGAGGTTTTTGAACATTAATGTGAGCTCCCCTACCCTGTTTAGGTCGCGAAAAGTTGCGAAATGTCTAAACTGAGCATTTACGATCCTTTTCTGCGTTAGAAAAAATCAGAGCTCAAACGGGCGATTTTGAACAAGGCACCTTATTGACGTCAAATCGAAAAAAGAAATGCAAATGCAGTTCCACCCCCGTCTGTCTGTACTCAGCGTCTCTGTAAATCACGCCCAGAGAGTTTGGACTGCGGAGGAGCTACGCAATGCGAAATACGTTTTTTTATTTGCCTGGAGACACGTCCGAGTGTTTCTAGGCTCGGAAGTCCTTTATCTGAGCCTCTGGACCTTTGAACAGCAGTGGTTTGATTTTATTTTCTGTGGAAATGTGTTTATTTTTCAATGGAAGGCTTCTCATCTCTCCCCCCGTGCAAAAACACGGAAGTGGGTCACAGAGCGGAGCGGAGAGCTTGGCCACGCACCCACCCTCTACTATAGGCCATCTCTGTCCTCCTCATTTGCATTCAAGCAACAACGCCCATAATGGAGTGTTCCAGAGTGACATTTATGACTCTTTCTCATCTTATCTCTGTTTCTCATGCACTGAGTGTTGATTTTGAAGAAGGATTCATTTACAGTATTAGGGAACCATTAAGGAGCCATATAAAAGCATCAAGAAGTACCATGTCATGGGATCTTTAAATTCATTGTATATTGTCTTCCAAATATCCACTAATTAACAGGAACATGTCAGTCTGTGTTTTTCATGATCTGAATTCTCTTGTGCACGTAAACACACACCAAATAAATCAAACCACATTGGGTTATCTAATTATTCTTGCTTATTATTATTATTATTATTCAGATTTCTACTGGCCATGTAAATGTACCCACTGTAATTAGGGATACACCAATCCAACTTTTTTCTGATATGAACCGATACCAAGGCAGAAACTGAAAATTATTTCCTCTAAACACAATCAACAGAAGGCAAAAAAAAAAGATCCAATGTGTTTTGTGACTACAGATCAGTTTTGTGAAAATACAGGTTTAAAGGAAAAGTAACGTTTTTTACAATTTGAGCCTTATTTCGATAATAAAACAAGTTGTTTTACTCACTTCAAATAACACAAACTTTAACACTTTTCAAATCATAGAAGCTCGATGTCTTTAGTCTACGATTTCATTTGGTCAAAAGTGGCCTGTAATCTGAGATTTATCCATAGTTTCGAGTAGATGAGGAGGCCAGTGCGCATGTGCGGAGTGTGCTCTCAGCTCCCGGGACCCAAACATGGAACGCAAAGCTGTAAACCAGGGCTCTCAAGTCTCACGCATTGAGAGTGTGACACACGCAATTTGACGTGTTCACACGCAACATATGGTATTTCTCACGCTGAAATTTAGTTATGTAATTCAAGTGCAGCGCTTCTGTGCCCAGAAATCGGTTCAGGCACCACGCGGTTTCAGCGCCATTCGTCCCCCTCCCTCCCCCCCCCCCCTCCTCCCAGAAAAAAAATAGTCACTCGCAACCCCTCCCCCCGGAAATAACGCAGTCACACGCACGACCCCGCTCGAAAGTTGAGAGCCCTGCTGTAAACTATGGATAAATCTCGGATTACAGGCCACTTTTGATTCAAACGAAATCGTAGACTAAGACATCGAGCTTCTATGATTTGAAAAGTGCTAAAGTTTGTGTTATTTGGAGCCCGCACGGGGCATATTACATGCTCGGGGAATGCCCCGAGCTATGGCTATAAGTTGCGCTAGGCTAACGGCGTTAGCCTAACGCTAATCTAAAACATCTCCGGAAATGCTCCATATGACACCAAAGTGCTATGGGTGAGTAAAACAACTTGTTTTATTACCGAAATAAGGCTCAGATTGTAAAAAACGTTTAATATTATGAAATGTTTTGGGCCAACACTGACCAGTAATTTGTCTTATTACAACAATTTATAAATAACAGTGGGATCTCGGCTGACATCTTGGAAGCCGATATCCAATCCACCAAAAATTTCTATATCGGCGCTGATATCTGACACCAGTATCGTATCAGTGCATCCCTAATAGGTCTGTATTGCATTCATTTATGTTTACCATCCTTTGATTACAGTTCACACATCAACTAAATCACTGCAAGATACAAGGTCAGATTCAGACCTTTGTGTAAAGTCTAAATTGTGTCAACACAATGTGACCTGTTCCTGGAATCACCAAAATAAGATGCATTATATCAAATGTACCATGCTGTAATTCTTTCCCCGCATCATTAACTCTTATGGGGTTTTTTTGTGGTTCATGCATGTTTGACTAAACTTTATTTTCCTGAATTTGAAGCTCCATTACCGTAAAGGGGCAGGTGCAAATCAAATCTGCTGGAAGTTTATAAGATTAGGCTTAAGCTTAAGCCTTTATTGGTCTCACACACAATGACACACAGTGACACACGGGAGAAATTTGACTTCTGCATTTGACCCATCCTTTTCAGGAGCAGTGAGTTTGTTGGCCCATTTCTGTAATCGATACCAGGAAATGACATTTCAGTGGAGACTAAACAGGGAGGGGACCATTCACCAGAAAAGTCAAATGTATGCCTCTAGGTACTTCAATTGTTTTAATGAAAAAATAAGCAGATACATTATCAACATTAGTACTTGAGTTTAGCCATTGGCCCTTTCTCCTGTCAATGTTCCTCTTAAGAGTGTAAAAGGCCTCAGTCGGTCCCACTCCTCCCTGACTGTACAGACAGTGCTGTCAGCAGAGCCATATATCTGACACTGAGCCCCAGGATGAGGCCCAGACGCACCCTGCCACCCAAGGGCTAATGGGGCACTGGGTATGGGGGGAATGGGAGTCGCCCCTGTACTTCACTCCTTCTGGGGGTTACATAAAACAGTGAGGCTTCTCCATAAATCTATAAGCTGATGGAAGTTGCTGTAATGTCAACAACCGCTCTATGAATAACATTGGAATCCTGCTCCGGATCCAAACAAGAGCTGCCTCTGAGTCCACTGCCCTGCGCATTCTCCAGGAAAACATTGACTTTAATGAGCATTGATCTGTTTATAGATCAGAGTAGTAAGTGCGCATTTAACGTCCAGTAAGCTGTGTGAATGTATTTGCAAAGAATAGGCTAACTTTCGGAAGATTGGTAGAGCAAAGAAAAGATCATCTTTAGTGGAAAGTTTAATTTGACATTTCAACTCAAACATGAGATCTTACTCAGGACTAAGTGATTAATTTGTCAAATGAGCCCATAATAAGAACAGGATGCAAAAGGGAAACTGTGATGCTCCAAGGGTTTATACTGCAATATTTTCTGCTCTTTGTTATAATGTCGTTTCCTTGTCAAAAACATACCCGGAGGCTCCCTCTTCTCTCAAGCTGAAAACAATCTGTTCCACCTTGTGATGTCATGTGGTAATATCGGAAATGCTCTTTAAAATCCATGAACCTTCACTTCATTCATTCATCATCTGGATAGTTTCAGACTAATAATGCAGGGTTCCTCAAACATGTGTGAATAAAATAAAACACAGGTATGTTTTTGATGAGCTAACAACATTTTAACCTGGCTAAAAGCTCACAACAGTTGATTTTGCATAATATAGGACCTTTAAACAAATATTATTCAAAGTGTTTAATCTAGGGATGCAAATTATCGATTAATTCATTAATTGATAGTTGATTGACCTTATCGATCGATTAACGATTAATTGATAAGCGGCGTTTTTCACCTGAATTTGAGTGTTTCAATAGGGTCTTTAAGAATATAAGCTATAGTAACATAACACTGAGTCAAAAATATATCATAGTATTATTATATTGTATATTCCTCAATTAATTATTCCTTAGTAAAAAGCAGACAAATGTATTGATGCTGAATAACAAAATACAGTAATCCCTCTCGCTCTATCGCGGTTCGCAGATTTTTTTTTTTTTCTTTTTTTTTTTTTTAATAATAGTGTAACATTTTTTTTATAGTGCAACATTGTGTTCTGTCCTGATTGGCTAAGAGACTAGACCAGGACTAAACGTGGACTGGACCAAGTCTAGACCAGAACTAGACCAGGTCTGGACCAGGTCTGGACCTGGACTGAACCTGGACTGGACCGGGACTCGACCGGGTCTGGACCTGGACTGAACCAGGATTGGGCCGCTGCTGGTTTCGTGCGGCTGGTTTGTGGCTCGGGGCCCGGGCCGCAGGCCAGCCGCGCGGGACTCGGGGCCCGGGCCGTGTTCCGGCCGCAGCGGCGCATTCCTGAGCGCCGCGGTTCGATCTCACCTCGCGCGTACACCGGGGCTGCTGACCAGTGCCGTTGGCGCCTGCGGCCGGCTGTGAGTCGAGCTTGGCGCAGCGCGGTGCGGTGCACGGTTGCCTTGTTTCGTGACCACGCGGGTGCGCGTGTCCCTGATTAGCGATTAATTACAATTAATGCATTTTGTTCGACCAACGTCTTAATCGACAATTAATTGTTAATCGATGAATTGTTGACATCCCTAGTTTAATCTAAAGATAGAACAATGTGATTTGACATCAGCCTGCTGAGGGACTGAAGATGGCAATTAGTCACATTCGCTCTAATCTTTTACATTTCAAATGTTCATTATTATGAGTTTGTCCCTTTAAATATGAAGAAAATAAGAAATAAGAAACAATGTATGTTAAAGGTGTAACTTGCTGGAGGTGGCATTTCTGAAACAGAAAGTTAAAGCCATACTTTAGAACATTCTCCATGGAACAGATCAGTTTTATGCAATACTGTGATAGCCAAAGAAACAAACTTTCCATAGGCACAAACAGGTTTATGGAGATTCAATCCCCCTCAGAATAACATTTTTTTCCTGAGTCAATCAAAATAAAATTATTGCAGAATTTTTTTTAAATTATTTTTTGGTTAAAAAGTTACATACTGTAGCTTTAAAATAGTAAAAGTTGTTTAACTGAAACAAACCAAAAGAAAGTAGAAATCAGTGCTGCTGGCATTTGGCTCGGTTAGTTCATTATGATCAGAACTTGAGAGAGGAGCACTTATACAATTAGCACATGTGGTGATAGAGTATTTTCAGCTTTAGAGAGAGAGAAGGCTTAAACATGCAGATTTACACAAACACAACTCCGGCTCTAATCATGAGGAAACATTATTGCACTGTTCAAGCTCAAGAGGGCACACAGTAAACTATTCTACACAGTTACAACAGACCACAGGACGTCATAGTGGCAGCAGAAATATGAAAAACTTTCTTTCCTCAGCAGTAGTAGTAGTAGCAGTAGTAGTAGTAGTAGTAGTAGTAGTAGTAGTAGTTGTAGCAGTAGTAGTTGTAGTAGTAGTTGTAGTAGTAGTAGTTGTAGTAGTAGTAGTAGTAGTAGTAGTAGTAGTAGTAGTTGTTGTAGTAGTAGTTGTTGTAGTAGTAGTAGTAGTAGTAGTAGTAGTAGTAGTAGTAGTAGTAGTAGCAGTAGTAGTAGTAGTAGTAGTAGTAGTAGTAGTAGTAGTAGTAGTAGTAGTAGTAGTAGTAGTAGTAGTAGTAGTAGTAGTAGTAGTAGTAGTAGTAGTAGTAGTAGTAGTAGTAGTAGTAGCAGTAGTAGTAGTAGTTGTAGTAGTAGTAGTTGTTGTAGTAGTAGTAGTAGTAGTAGTAGAAGTAGTAGAAGTAGCAGTAGCAGTAGTAGTAGTAGTAGTAGTAGTAGTAGTAGTAGTAGTAGTAGTAGTAGTAGTAGTAGTAGAAGTAGTAGTAGTAGTAGTAGTAGTAGTAGTAGTAGCAGTAGTAGTTGTAGTAGTAGTAGTAGTAGCAGTAGTAGTAGTAGTAGAAGTAGTAGTAGTAGTAGTAGTAGTAGTTGTAGTAGTAGTAGTAGTAGTAGTAGTAGTAGTAGAAGTAAGCGTGTGTAGCCAACTCACTGTCTGGTGCACACATGACATCTGGACTAGTTACATAAAAGTTTGTATTATTTTCCATTACACAGACTTCAAATCATTCACAGAGCTCGTCGAGTAGTGTTTTTCTATTGTGTTACATGTAAACACGAGCATTAGTTTTTTCTGGGAGTTTTCAGATCCAACATCGAAGCCAGTTGTAAACACTGCTTTCCCCCTGATCACGCACAATCATCCAACTGCTTTCAATGAAACATGCCTTTTTGGAGAGATCTGATTTACGATTCCTTCACTATCAACTGCCCCGGGGCCACTTCTTGTATCACTCAGGAAATACCCAAGAGCCAATGTCCCATATTTGTTGTGTTCTCTTCAGATTCCACTGACTTTGATCATATAGGTCAGAATTCAATGGTACAATTTGCAGTTTAACTGTCAGATTTGTTGTTGACCTGGTTTATGGTGAATATCTCTGCAGTTACTGGGCCTATGAAAATTGGCACAAAGTTCAATGTTTTATCTGTTAATATAAATAAACAAAACTGATTTTTTTTTTTCCAGAACAGCCTCAAAAAGTGTGGTCAATATTTAGCTCTAGGTGTGAGTGTTGTCAGTTGAAATGATTTAAGTCAGGAGTCTTCAACGTTTTTCAGGCCAGGGACCCCCAAACAGATGGCGAACTGGGCCAGGGACCCCCTACTATATATACGGCATAGAATTGTGTTTTATATTAAATTGAGCTTAGTATAAACATTGCTACTCTGTTATAGTACATCCAATACAAGGAAATAATACACAGGTTAATACTGTATTTTACACTATAAAATATAAAATTATATTATTTTAAAGTGAAATCAAAAGATTTCGCGAGCGCCCTGCAGTACCTCTGCGACCCCCCTAGGGGTCGCGACCCCCCTGTTGAAGACCTCTGATTTAAGTAATAACAGTAATATTACAGTAATCCCTCGTTTATCGCGGGGGTTAGTGCGCGTCACCCCTCATCGTGGACAAATCCGTGACAGAGCAACGTGACCAGCGTGAGGCCGCGCGTACACCAGATCGAACCATGGCGCCCGGAAAGCGTCCTCTCAGTCCGAGCAACAAACCAACTGCACGAAACCAGCAAAGAGTGGTTTAATCCTGGTTTAGACCTGGTCTAGTCTCGGTTTAGTCCAGGTCTAGACCTGGTCCAGTCCTGGTTTAGTCCAGGGCCAGTCCAGGTTTAGACCTGGTCTAGACCTGGTCTAGACCTGGTTTAGTTCTGGTCTAGACCTGGTTTTGTCCACGTTTAGTCCTGGTCTAGTCTCTTAGCCAATCAGGACGCAGAACACAAAGTTACACTATAAAAAAAAGTTACACTATAAAAAAAATCCGCGAAACAGCGATGTTGTTTCCTCATCACAAACAGACCTGGAGTTGTGTTTCATTTCATTTCATTCACTTGTAAACTTCGGCGTAGACATCCGCTGAAGGTGAACAGGCTGATAGAGTTAACATGGGCGTAGTGATACGAGTGGAGAGAGACAATATGTGAATGTGAAATACGCTGCTGGATGTTTCGTGGACAACTGTTTTGGACGCAAATATATCACCTTTCTGACAAATGTTTTGTTTTGAGAAGAAAAACAAGCTTTATTTCATGTTCCAGGGAAGTTACAGGACCTACTTACGTGGGCTCCAGAAAGCGAGCCGAACCGGGATCAGCTGAGAGTGTCAGAGGTAAGCCGGCGTCAACACACTGAACTTTTAGAAGGAAACCCATACAGATTAACATAAAAACAAAACGCACTATCCCTTTGAGACCAAAATGAAGATGTTCACTGCAACAGTTACAGAGGAAGGGGTGACAGTTTTTCAATGTAAACTCAATTGGAAACACCCCCTTTTTCACTTCCTATATGGAATGCAGCGGCTAGTATGCAGTATATGACATGGACACAACCTGTTCTGCCTTCTGAGTCTCTCACACTACGCAGACACTTCTCCGTTGCCTGCATTTGGCTCCGTGCTTCACAGATACCCCAGGAGCAGTGAGCAGAGTGCAGACTGCAGCTCTTGGCAGCCTGCCTCTGACTAAGAGCGTGGGGTACAAGCCTGAAGGACCCGCCGCCTTTTTCACACACAGCTCCAGAAAGGCTTACAGCTGACACCGGTGATGAATGGCACTAACGAGCACGGGTTCAATAGATCTTAATGGTAAAACAATGAAGTCATGCTAGTTTGAGGTCACATGGCAGAATAAACACAACAGACGTAGACGGATGGAGCTTGGGATGAAGAAAGAGTCCCGGTCAACATCATATTTGATACTGTATTTTATATTTGACTAGTACTTTTCTATTTAAATCTGATTGTACATATATATTTATTACCATTATCTTATGTGTATAATTGTGTCTCATCTGACACAGGTCTATTGCTCTTTGGTTGCTATGCCATCTATTTTTCTTCTTGTTCTTTTACCCTCTGTATATTTATATTGTATATTATATTTGATGTACCCAAGGCAATTTCCCTTGTGGATCAATAAAGTTTGTCTAAGTCTAAGTCTAAGTCAAAATAGCAATAACAGTGAAAGACTATTGTAAAAGTACACACACGTTTGTACTGCACGGTCAGTAGCGGTTCTTGGGGGGGGCGAGTGGGGCAATTGCCGAGGGCGCAACTTCGTGAGGGGCGCCGTGCCGAGCGCTTGAAACAAAACCTCTCTCCCTCTCGCTCCGCCTGGTTTGCCTCAAACCTTTCGCTGCTCCTGCAGGAGTGCTTACAAACTGTTTCCTGCTCTCTGGACTCTGTTCCCCTCATGCTCTCCCGACCTTCTCCTTCTCCTGCTCTCTGGTTCAGGGGCCAAACTGCGGCACTTCCTGGTCTTGCGAGAAATAGCGCATAGTGGTGCCCTAAAGGGGGCCACATTAAAGGGGGAATCACTAATGTTAATTTGTGGGTTTATTTTGTTTTCTTAAGTCTCTTAGTTAATTAAGTCTCGGAGGGGGTCTCGCCCAGGGAGTAATTCAATGTAGAACCGCCACTGTGCACGGTTTAAAAACATAAAACATGATCACAAACACTAACACATGATGCTTAAAGTAACAGGTGCAGGTCCTGAGAGGGGATACCGTCATGCCGCAAAATAAATGTAAAACTAAGAAGATAGCCTAAATATAACCTATTCATTCTCAAAGTATTAGTCTTCTACTGTATTTACTCCTCGGCCGCACAGCTGAACTTCCTTCAGTGCAGTCAGCAGGAGTGTTGACAGAACTGTCCTGATGGTTTCAATTCCTCAAGAGCATCAAGAGGAACTGAAACGCGCACGCAACTGCTCCAAATGTCTTCCGAAATGTCTTATAAAAGCGTATCTGTTTCTACGTCCAGTCGAGGCACACATAAAAGCACATAAAGTAAGCGCAAAGCAAAAGTACAAGTCCAAGTGGCCAGTCCGCTGCGTAAAACACACGCGTAAAAGTGTGTCCCAAACTCTGGCTTGTGTTGAGCGCGCTGCTTGTTCCGCACTCATCACCAGGGGCACGTACCTGGTTGGTGGTGTCAGGTGGCAGGTTCTTCATGAGGATTTTCCTCCTGTTGCTCAGCTCCTGGCGCGTTTTGGCCAGTCTCCTCTCGATCTCCTCCGGCTCCAGCTCTGGCAGTTCGCGGAGGCTCACCCCGGGCTCCGAGGACTGGACCGCCGCCTCCTCGTCCTCTTGCCGTCGGCTCTCGGGACTGTCCATCTCCGGGGTAAGCGGCGCGCTCTCCCGGGCCACAGCGGAGTGAAGAACACTCGGCGGCTGGATAGATGAGGCTGCCGCCATCTTGGTGTGTGAGGGGAAAGTGTGAGGAGAGGAGAGAGGAGAGAGGAGAGGAGAGAGGAGAGGCAGAGCGAGCAGGTAGGAGGAGGTGTCCACCAAAGAGTAAGCTCCCAAAGCGAGAAAACTCCAACCCGTTTAATCTCGACACTTGTTTGCCTGTTATTCAAGATTGTTTATTTGTCACATGCAGAATCAACACAGGGTCAACAATGAAATGAAATAAAATAGTCAGAAGTACTAATAACATGCAATAATAGTACATGGTAAAAAAGTGTTGCAAAAGTGCAGGGGAAGAAGTAAACAATATAATAAAATATGTAATAAAATGTAATACAAATACAAAGGTGCAGGTAGGATTAAATCATCAAATAAGGTGTAAGTATTTCACAGATTGCACATACTATGGTGTGGTGTGGGTGTTGCATGTGGATTTCGTATTGCACATAGTATGGTATAGATATGGTATAGAGCAGAGGAACAGGGGGGTCGCGACCCCTAGGGGGGTCGCGGAGGTACTGCAGGGGGGGTCGCAAAATCTTTTGATTTCACTTTAAAATAATATTATTTTATATTTTATAGTGTAAAATACAGTATTAACCTGTGTATTATTTCCTTGTATTGGATGTACCATAACAGAGTAGCAATGTTTATACATGACACTAAGCTCAGTTTAATATAAAACACAATTTTATGCTGTATATATAGCAGAGGTGTGGACTCGAGTTATGTGACTCGAGTCAGACTCGAGTCACGAATTTGATAACTTTAGACTCGACTCGACAAAATGTACAAACACTCGACTTGGACTTCAATATCAATAACTCGTGACTTCACTTGGACTTAGGCCTTTTGACTTGTGATGATTTGCTACGTCCAATGAAAAAAAAACCCTCTAAAAGTATGTTGATAAGGACCACACTCGTTGTACTTGTGAATCTGCGAAAATGTATGCAAAGAGCATGTGCGCGCGGCTTGCACAACATCCTATCATGAATACAGATCTTGCAGACATTATATGATTTGTAGAAATTTTATTTCTTTATAAAGGGGACTCGAAATGACTCGAAACTAAAATACTAGGACTTTGGATCACATGTGGTCAACCCGTCAAGAGCGGGACTTCGGACTTGACTCGGCACTTGGATACTCTTGACTCGGGACTTCACTCGGACTTGAGTGCAAAAGACTTAGACTTACTTGGGACTTGCCCAGCAATGACTTTGTCCCACCTCTGAGGGGTCCCTGGCCCAGTTCACCATCTGTTTGGGGGTCCCTGGCCTGAAAAACGTTGAAGACCCCTGCTATAGATATTGCACTGATTATTGCACAGGTAACAGTAGTTTACAGTGAGGTAGTGACAAACATGATACATTCATACAGAGCAGCAGCAGTAAACATAATCTGCATAATGAAAGGTATGCATATTATACCTGTTATTATATCCTCCTGAAGAAAAAAAGGGTATCCACATTTTTATTATTATTATTTTAATTTTCTATTTGGAGGTAAATGAACACCTTAGCATTTACATTTTGTTAATTTTATTTGTATTCATAATGTTGTAATAATAATGCCTCTGTAATGGACATCGGGGACAGTTAAAAACCTAACAAAAACTTTTTTTTTTTTTTTTTGATGACCAACATCTCTGACAAGCATCTACAGTTGCCTCAAAAAGTTCTTAGCCTCCCTTTTAATTTCTTATTTATGTATTTATTTTTTAAAATATATATTATGTATTTATTTTTATTTATTTACTTGAGTATTTACTTACATATTTGATTATTTCTATGCTTTATGTAGAATTGATTTATTTATTATTTATTAATTTAATTTTTCTTACACTTTTTTTTTTTTTTTATCATAGTACAGCCACAAACTAGACTGGTTAACTGTATTATTTATTTATTTGAGTATTTCATTGAGTTATTTGAGTTTATTTATTTATACATTTATTTTTTTTATTTTTTTTACACTTTTTTATTTTTTTTACATTTTTAGATTTTTTGTTGTTGTTGTTGTTGTTGTTTTTTTGTTTAAATCATAGTGCAGCCACAAACTGGTTAACTCGATGTCCACTATAAAGGACAGGATATTCTGTGTTAGTTGTTAGTTGTGGCTTTACGCATTAAATGAGACTTTCGGTGGAAATGAACCGTATCAGTTGCTTAACAATCAATCTCCCGTGCGGCCCGTGGTGCCTTTTTGTTCACTGGCTGAGCAGTATTGACTGAGGGTCGATAGAGACGCAAGCAGATCTATAACCTGCTCATAAACGGGCGCTTTTGGTTTGGATGGTGCGCAGTTTCACCTCGGACTCTTGGCGACCCCATCTGTCTGCTGCCTGTAAAGAAGCCAGAGATTTCTCAGCAGCCCCAGTGTGACGTACGAAGGCTTCATAATGACTTCACATAAACAGCAATAAATCACATTGATTATTGTTTGTGCAACCAAACATCAATTATTCATGTAGAATTGTTTTAGGCTGTTTACTAATAGTTAATTAAATAACAAAGGACTTTTCTTTCTTTCTTTGGATAAACAGAAGTAAATCAGAGCTCCGTGTTCTTGTGCACAGTGTAACCATGAATGGCATTGTGCCTTCTCTCCTCTTCCACGAGTCGTCCAATGAGCACAGTCCTCACAGCCAGCCCAGCCTGCCGCTCGCCGTGGGTGGAAATCTGCTCCTGGCAAACACGATGAACACCGCTCCCTGCTGAGTCTTCACAATACTGAAAAAGCTTCTGCAGGCTGCTATACACTCTCAAGTACTCTATGATTTTACACTATTGTCTACATGTCTTCACTCCGATAGGGCGCATGTCAACAAGCCCGCATCATCCTACTTAGAAAATATTTAAAGTGTGGTTACAGTCGGGCCTGCAGAAAAGAGAAAGCGGCCTCCAGCATGTTCCTTCCCTCACCATCTGTGTGGAGCAGTTCTTGGCAGTTCTTCCTGACAATCACAGTTGTCAGTGGGTGAAGATGGACCACCATTGCCAAGTGGCTGGAGCTGAAGAACTGTCATGTAATGTAATGACAATCCCACTTTCGTACAAATCCTCAGTGTGCCCTGGGGTAAGAAAAGATTTGGGGAAATTTCAGTGATTTAATTTTTCATCTAAATTCAGAAAACATAATATTCCAGCTTCAGATTCTGATCTGTAATCTAACATTCAAAAATAACATTAATCAGTGCTGTGAATAGAGAGAATAAAGCCTATGTGCTTTAAATGTGCACTTTTTTTTAACCTGCTCATCTCCACGGAAACTGTTTGGCTTGAAATTGTCTACAGAATGGCATTAAACTAACCCTTGTCCATTGAGACAAGATGATGACAGATCTGTGGAGAGGGGACCCCGCTCACTGTAAGAATGTATGTTTTCCTAGGTATCTTTGGCTTGAAAACACCCGTCTAATTGTAAGAATGAATGACAAATAAGTTTAATGCTATACTGTGGAACATTCCAAGCAAAACAGTAACATCATGAGAAAAGTAGGTGGCTTACTGCACCAGAAAAGTTACATAGTCATTGGGATGCCTTTTAATTTTTAGTTGATTGAGTCTACAAGATAATCCAAAATCATACCACCAGATAGCAATTATGTGTCCAATATTAGAAATAAAACAGACATTCTTTTTATATAATTGTAGGGCTCTTCTAATAGTATAGCGGTATATAGTGTGTAATGTATATATTCAATGCATTCATATTAGGGCTGGGATGATACGATATTATCATGATAGCAACAATATTTCTTTGTTAAAGGGACAGTGTGTAAGATTTTTACCCGTTAATTACTGAAATTGAAAATACCATTCAAAAATACATTGTTTTCCAAGCCTTTTCACTTCCATCATGAAATCAAAGTATTCTGTTGGACTTAGATATAGTCACATAAAAGGGGGATCTTCCCCATGCAGAGGCAGCCATTTTGAATACGAGAGCCGCAGAAGGACATTTGGGCTCCGCCTTCGCCTTCGGCAAGGCTCGTGGTTTTGGGTAAACAACACAAGCATGCTGCCGGATCAGACGTCGTAATGGATCTAACACGTGTTTTGGACTAAATTGTTTTACTGGATTTTATTCGCTGGATCCTTACGGACAAATTGAGAGCAAGTTTATGGTGAAATACAGAGTTTGACCTGTGCAAAGCATTCTAAGGTAAGCTAACCTCGTTTTGTGCTTTTCCGTATAAAAGCCCCATGTGCTCGGGGAGTGATTGTTTTGCAGGGAAATGAATTGCATAGTCAAAAAGAGGAGACTGTAAGGTTTCATTTGATGTGTAGAGTGTCATGGTACATGATCGGGAATGTGTGTTTTCATGAGAAAAGAAAAAAAAAAAAAAACGGGACCGCGTTTTATTTATACAGTAGCGGCGCGCGGCTCGTGCGCCCGCCCGGGTGACCCTCAAGGTCTGCCGTAGCTAAAACAGAAAGTGCAATAGCACCATCCACCTATGCGCCACGAATCCTACACACTGGGGCTTTAAACCTCTACTTGTGCAAAGTTAATATGAAATAGATCTATTTTAATCATCAGAACAGTTTCTGAAGTTTCCTTCCACTAAATACAGTAAGCCACAAAATTATAGTGTCGTCACAAAAGAAAATGGCTAAAAATACTCTTGTATATCGATACAGCAGTCAAGTATAACAATACTGCAGCACCAAATTTAGTATCACGATATTTTGATATTTTTGCACACCCATAATTCATACTGGTGTCACATTATCATACAAAACACAGGGTCCCAGGGAAAAACGTGTCAGGAATACACAGCAATAGTTTTCTAGTTAATATGATTCTAATTAGTTTTATGCTTAAACGCTCGGTGCTTTGTTACTGTTAGGAGACATAAATGACTGAACGGCGGCTCCAGAGCTCGTCACCAGAACGGGCTGAATGCTTCACTTAGTGCTAAACAACATTTTCACCGGAGAACAATTAATTTGTTCTTTCAGTCCCTTTGGTGCAAACTCCTGCCTGCGCTGTTTTATGCACTGTCTAGCACACGTACTCAGAGCTCAAAAACCACACCATCCTGCTAGTTAAAGGTGCTCTATGTAACTTTTCTGGTTTTCTGGGTCTGCCACCTGCTTGTTTCCATGGAGATATTACATAAGATTTACAATACAGCGCCTTTCCAAAAACCCAAAGCACTTTGCATTCCACGGCATTAAACCTATAAAGAAGCAGATCAAGTTAAAGGTCCACTGTGTGTTTTCTGGTGGAGGGTCCGCTACCTGCTTATGTCCATGGAGATGTTATTGCTTTGTCTGAAATGTTCCACAATATGGCATAAAACGTATCTACATAAGCAGGTGCTGCCACAAGTTATAGGTCAGATACTGTGTGGAGAGGCACGCTCACAGTAAGAATTCATACATGTTTAATGCCATACAGTGGAACATTCCAAGCAAAGCAATAAT
Organism: Paratrypauchen microcephalus; assembly: GCA_036785185.1. NCBI lineage: Eukaryota > Metazoa > Chordata > Actinopteri > Gobiiformes > Gobiidae > Paratrypauchen > Paratrypauchen microcephalus. The sequence continues at coordinate 668,435 of JAVJIX010000142.1, forward strand.
GTCACCATGGAAACAAGCCTTCCGAAAAGCTATGTAGTGCACTTTTAAAGGCTCACAGCAAAAGTGCAGGGCTAATTTGTGGAACAATAAACACATGTAATTGAATAAATGCAATATAATAATAATAATAATAATAATAATAATAATAATACATTTTATTTATAAAGCGCTTTTCAAGACACTCAAAGACGCTGTACAGAAGGTAAAATCAGTAATAAAACAAGTAATAAAACAATAAACAATCAGAAAAACATTAAACATTAAGAAACATTAAAAGCAGTTTTAAAAAGGTGAGTCTTGAGCAGTTTATTTATGAATAAATAAGTTTGTCATACTGTGGACCATTCCAGGCAATTCAATAACATCTCCACGGAGACAACCACAAAAGTTACACAGCCCCTCTTTAAAAGCTGGAGCATTTCTAGTCTTTTATGGAGTCAAAGCTGACAGAATCCCTCTCTGTAGCCCATGAGAGAGGCTGGTGCTTGAGCCTGTGTCAGCAGTGATTCACAGCCCGTGTGGAGTGGGTGGGTGTGGATGAGAGGGAGAAGTGGAGAAAAAAAAAAAAAAAAACCTCGGGTGCCAGTCCGGGACGCGGAGAGGGAGCACAAGGGCGTGGGTGGACTGAGAGGGACCTGTAATGAGCTGAGTGGGCGTGCGAGCTTGGAGAGATGGGGTAAGTAGGGAGAGAGAGTAAAGTGTAGACTGTAAATGGTTAAGGGCCCTATTGTGTATGTGGGAGGGAGCGCATGTAACCTGTGCACTTTATGGAAATGGGAAATACAGCAGTACTTCCTCACCAGACAGAGGTGGGTAGAATTATACTCAGGTAAGAGTAACATTATCTCAAATAACAACAACAACAACACCAACAACAACAATAATAATAATAAGAAGAATAATAATACACTTAAAGGGACAGTGTGTACGATTTTTACCCGTTAATTACTGAAATTGAAGATACCCATTCAAAAATACATTGTTTTCCAAGCCTTTTCACTTCCATCATGAAATCAAAGTATTCTGTTGGACTTAGATATAGTCACATAAAAGGGGGATCTTCCCCATGCAGAGGCAGCCATTTTGAATACGAGAGCCGCAGAAGGACATTTGGGCTCCGCCTTCGCCTTCGGCAAGGCTTGTGGTTTTGGGTAAACAACACAAGCATGCTGCCGGATCAGACTCGTAATGGATCTAACACGTGTTTTGGACTAAATTGTTTTACTGGATTTTATTCGCTGGATCCTTACGGACAAATTGGCTACGTTCACACTGCAGGGCTTAATGCTCAATTCCGAATTTTTTGTGAAATCCGATTTTTTTGCAAGGCCGTTCACATTTCCAGTTAAATGCGAATTGTATGTGATCTCCAGTGTGAACGCTAAACTCCCCAAAAGTGTCCCGCATGCGCCTTGGAGGACACGATGACGTCACACGCAGCGAACGCGCTCAATGTTTACAGAAGTAGCCTAAAGTTGCTTTCGTACCAGAGCCAAAACATGTACAGCTTATTTGTTTTAAGGAGGAGACGGAGAAGGACGAGGTTTTTGGCCACAGTGTTTTGCAGGGCAGTGGCAGCAACGTCTGCAGAAAGGAACATGTGGGTGCGGAGTCACAGGCAGGAGGGGTGGGATTGCTACGTGCTTCGCCACTTCACTGATATGAGTTTATATACTATTTTCGCATGACGAGAAGAACGTTTGTGCACATTTGTGAACGCCTACTTGTACCACTCTCATTGGAGGAAACACACTCAGGTCGGATGAATGCGACCTGGCCGTTCAGACTGCAGTCGCATGTCAAAAGATCGGATATGTATCGGATTTAGGACCACATATCCAAGTGGCCTGGATCGCATTTGAAAAAATCGGATCTGTGTCGTTCACACTGTCATTAGAAGATCGGATACAGGTCGCATAGAGGCGAAAAAATCGGATTTGGGTCGTTTCAGGCTGCAGTGTGAACGTAGCCATTGAGAGCAAGTTTATGGTGAAATACAGAGTTTGACCTGTGCAAAGCATTCTAAGGTAAGCTAACCTCGTTTTGTGCTTTTCCGTATAAAAGCCCCATGTGCTCGGGGAGTGATTGTTTTGCAGGGAAATGAATTGCATAGTCAAAAAGAGGAGACTGTAAGGTTTCATTTGATGTGTAGAGTGTCATGGTACATGATCGGGAATGTGCAATAGCACCATCCACCTATGCGCCACGAATCCTACACACTGGGGCTTTAATTTATTAGGTCAACTTTCTGGAAACTCGAGGTTATTTGACGGTATTTTTTCTTCTTGCATGACTAGGTGTTAACTCCATTTCCTAATAATTTAGAGAATAATTATTGCAGTAAATTCGACTTGGTAAAATATATCTGGGTCCAGTGCTTTAATCATCTCCTTGAAGCACCTTTCTCAACAGGACTAAGTGGTTCCATGTCTTTGGCTAAGTGGACAGTAATAGCGTTGGTAATATCGTAGGCGGTCCCCTTAGCAAATGCGTTTTTTAGTGACGCCTGAGTCGTGTTTTGTGTTGCAGTGCCAACTTGAACGTTACGATCTTTCATGCATTCTTCATATTCCAGGACATGTTTGTGACAGCGGTGGTGAAGTAAATAGCTTGTGTTGCCTCCTGCGGCTACAAGTTTAGCCCGACAACATTTACAGAATACACCTGTTTGATCAGAGCCAGATTTTTTTTAAAGCCGAAGTTCTTCCACACAACTGACACGGCTCCTCTTTTCGGTATAAGTTCCTCTGTTTCTAACAACAACGTCCACCGATCAACACACTGTAGCCGTATCCCAATTCGAGGGTTATTGATCCGTGTGCGTAATTTGCGTGGTGCGTTTGTTAGCATTAGCCGTGGGCTGGACCTGTCCCATTTCGGCAATGGCCTTGCTTTGTCTGAAGGGTAGTTCGAGGGCTGCAGCTTTTGCAGCCTTCAGAGCGGCCAAAAAAGCAGCGGAGCAGCCCTCGAATTGGGACACGGCTTACGCTTCCACCGCTCTCATGCCACTGCAAAACAGTACCCTGGCGCGACGTTTCACCGCTTTGTGTTCCCAACGTGTTGTACGCACACACTCACCAGTATTGTGGTATATGAAAAATTCATATGATTAAAAAAAAAAAAAACGGTATTCGGTACGAACCGGTATCCCGTCCAGCCCTAAGTTACAATAAAGCGAGACAGTGCTGCTATGGTCTGTGGTGTGGTGGAAGGAATAGGCCAGTCTGAATAGATGTGTAATGTTACTCAGGTAGAAGTTTAAAGTAGTGGTAGTGGTCCAGGAAACAATCAAAAGAACCTATTACACAAGTAAAGAGTACCTGTGGTTTTATAATTTGATGTTTATCTAATTTGAAGGACAAAAGCACAAACCATTAAATAATGCACAAAATTTGGCATTTTCAAAGGTTAGGCATGAAAATGAGAAAAACTACACTATATCTGAAGGAGCGGTACAAGAAACACAAATTCATTTAATTTCATAATGTCAACAGAAAGGTTTTGTTGCTTGTAGACTTACTCACCATGGTAGAAGGAGAATTTGACTTTACAAAGCTACTCTGTAACACATGTATGTGCCATCACCAGATTAGTTGTAAGCTCTTTGAACATGGAGAATTCAAGTTGCAGTGAGGTTTTCTTTGCTCTTCACAGTGAGGCATACAGGGACAGGTGCCCTACTAAAAAGAGCTGACCTGAACCTTCTGGGACAATAAGCATAACAGGTCCCTGCCCAATTTGTGCCCTAATTACAGCGTTCATAAGCTTTCCCCCTAAACACTGCAGCAGGTGAACCAGGAACTAAAGGAATATGCTCAGATCTGCCTGCTCCTTCTGGTATCGTACAGTTTATTGACATTTTTTAAGCAGCATAATTTCCTTCACAAACAACTAAATACCTTGTCTTTTTACTCTGCATAAAAATGGCTAAAGGTTCACTGCGTAACTTTTCAGGTTGGGGTTCCGCCACCATGGAAATGCTAATGCTTTCCCCGTAATGTTCCACAATATGGTATTAAACTTATATAAGATGCATTATTTCAATTATGGGTGTTTTGTATTGCTCAGAAATTAAAATGAAATGAAAAACATGCACTCTGACTGTGAGCGGGGTCGCCTCTTCACAGACCTCAACTGTAAATTGACCTATTAGCATTTTTTTTCCAAACCGTGCAACCCTAATTGAAATGCTTTAAAGGAGAATTAATGTTTTTTTTTACAATCTGAGCCTTATTTCAGTAATAAAACAAGTTGTTTTACTCACCCATAGCACTTTGGTGTCATATGGAGCACTTCCAGAGATGTTTTAGATTAGCGATCTCCGTAATGTGAGTTCTCGGGGCACATGTTTGTGGTCTTCAAATAACACAAACTTTAGCACTTTTCAAATCATAGAAGCTCGATGTCTTAGTCTACGCTTTCGTTTGAGTCAAAAGTGGCCTGTAGTAGATTTATCCATAATTTACAGCTTTGCGTTTCTTGTTTGGGTCCCGGGAGCTGAGAGTGAAATAAACTGTGACTCCGCACATGCGCACTGGCGTCCTCATCTACTCGAAACTATGGATAAATCTCAGATTACAGGCCACTTTTGACTCAAACAAAAGCGTAGACCAAGACATCGAGCTTCTATGATTTGAAAAGTGCTAAAGTTTGTGTTATTTGGAGACCACAAACATTTGCCCCGAGAACTCACATTACGGCTATCGCTAATCTAAAACATCTCTGGAAGTGCTCCATATGACACCAAAGTGCTATGGGTGAGTAAAACAACTTGTTTTATTACCGAAATAAGGCTCAGATTGTAAAAAACGTTAATTCTCCTTTAATAATACAAAAAACAATGGCATAATAAATACACAATAGCCCCTCATGTGTAATAGTAATAACAGCAACAGTGTGCAATGATCTTTTTGTCTGTATTCTCAGAAAATATAAAATGAAAATATATCGAGAATCTGAAAAGTACTTGTGTGACAGTGGGTATTAATTCTGTTTCTACTCTGCGTACAGTGTTATAGAAAGGATACACCTACTTGTGACCTTGAGCAGAGTGAATGAAAATACAGTATATGGCCCAAAAAGTACTGTACAATACTTTAAACAACTGACTACAAATCAAATCTATACAAATGTGGTGTGACTTATCCATGTAATCTCTCAGTCATTGGTAACAATTGTTTATTTTTTGTTAAAGCCCCAGTGTGTAGGATTCGTGGCGCACAGGTGGATGGTGCTATTGCACTTTCTGTTTTAGCTACGGCAGACCTCGAGGGTCACCCGGGCGCGCGCACGAGCCGCTACTGTATAAATAAAACGCGGCCCCATTTTTTTTTTTTTTTTCTCATGAAAACACACATTCCCGATCATGTACCATGACACTCTACACATCAAATGAAACCTTACAGTCTCCTCTTTTTGACTATGCAATTCATTTTCCTGCAAAACAATCACTCCCCGAGCACATGGGGCTTTTATACGGAAAAGCACAAAACGAGGTTAGCTTACCTTAGAATGCTTTGCACAGGTCAAACTCTGTATTTCACCATAAACTTGCTCTCAATTTGTCTGTAAGGATCCAGCGAATAAAATCCAGTAAAACAATTTAGTCCAAAACACGTGTTAGATCCATTACGACGTCTGATCCGGCAGCATGCTTGTGTTGTTTACCCAAAACCACGAGCCTTGCCGAAGGCGAAGGATGAGCCCAAATGTCCTTCTGCGGCTCTCGTATTCAAAATGGCTGCCTCTACATGGGGAAGATCCCCCTTTTATGTGACTATATCTAAGTCCAAAAGAATACTTTGATTTCATGATGGAAGTGAAAAGGCTTGGAAAACAATGCATTTTTGAATGGGTATCTTCAATTTCAGTAATTAACGGGTAAAAATCTTACACTTTAATGTCATACCACGTAACATTCCAGGCAAAGCAATAACATTTCCATGTAGACAACGTTATAACATGGCAGAAAGCTCGAAAAAATAGCATTTTATCTACTCTTTAATGGTTATTGTTTACACGACCAGAGATTTGCTAATGGAACTGCCCTTTTGGGATTAATAAAGTTGTTGATTGGTAGATAAATAAAATGTAAGCTGGTCTTATCTAATATACCCCTCTATACGTTCATCTATATTTTCTGTTCCAAGTTCCAAGGGTAAAGCTGTAAACACAGCTGGTCAAACAGCACTGTCACTGATTTGAAATAAGTCTCAGTTTCTGTTGCCAATTACTGTTATTTGCACTCATTTTGTGCCAAACCACCTCACTGCAGTTAAAAGTGCTGCCAGTCAAAGTGATGCTATATAGTGCTCAAAGGTCCTATATTACACAAAATTGACTCTTGGGAGCTTTTAGCCATGTTATAATGTTGTTACGTGCACAAAAACATACCTGAGTTGTGTTTTGTTTCATTCAGACATGTTTGAGTAATCCTGGTTTATTAGTCTGTCTAAATCTCCAAAGCTCAAAATGCTCTGTTCCACTTGTGATGCCATGAAGATGTAGTTTTCAAGTTAACAGCTACATTTACCTTTAATTCAGTAGAGCTTAAAGGAGAATTAACGTTTTTTACAATCTGAGCCTTATTTCGGTAATAAAACAAGTTGTTTTACTCACCCATAGCACTTTGGTGTCATATGGAGCACTTCCAGAGATGTTTTAGATTTGCGATCTCCGTAATGTGAGTTCTCGAGGCAAATGTTTCCCGTCTCCAAATAACACAAACTTTAGCACTTTTCAAATCATAGAAGCTCAATGTCTTAGTCTACGCTTTCGTTTGTGTCAAAAGTGGCCTGTAATCCGAGATTTATCCATAGTTTGGAGTAGATGAGGACGCCAGTGCGCATGTGCGGAGTCACAGCTTATTTCGCTCTCAGCTCTCGGGACCCAAACATGAAACACAAAACTGTAAATTATGGATAAATCTCGGATTACAGGCCACTTTTGACTCAAACGAAAGCGTAGACTAAGACATTGAGCTTCTATGATTTGAAAAGTGCTAAAGTTTGTGTTATTTAACTCGGGTTACGGATATAAACATCTCCGGAAATGCTCCATATGACACCAAAGTGCTATGGGTGAGTAAAACAACTTGTTTTATTACCGAAATAAGGCTCAGATTGTAAAAAACGTTAATTCTCCTTTAACAATTTCAAGGTTGGAATTATCCACATGATTTTGGTGAAGGTGTACGGAGTTTAGTGCAGTGGTTTAATTTTATTTTGTGTGGAAATGTGTTTATTTTTCAATGGAAGGCTTCTCATCTCTCCCCCCGTGCAAAAACACGGAAGTGGGTCACAGAGCGGAGCGGAGAGCTTGGCCACACCCCCACCCCCTACTATAGGCCACCTCTGTCCTCCTCATTTGCATTCAAGCAACAATGCCCATAATGGAGTGTTCCAGAGTGACATTTATGACTCTTTCTCATCTTATCTCTGTTTCTCATGCACTGAGTGTTGATTTTGAAGAAGGATTCATTTACAGTATTGGGAACCATTAAGGAGCCATATAAAAGCATCAAGAAGTACCATGTCATGGGACCTTTAAATTAAATGCCATACTGTAGAACTGTAGAGTCAAGCAAGTGCCAGACCCTACACCAAAAAGGTTACGCAATGCACCTCTAAACGCAGTACTCACAGTGATACTAGTGAGAATGAGTTATACTTTGTTACCGATATGCTCCTGCACTGTTGGCAGCGCGGAGGGACTGACCAGAGGGTATTTGGATATGCAGTCGCTGTTCTAATTCGGACACAGGCACCAGAAAAGAGGTGGTCTGAAAATACAGTGACAGAGGAGAGAGCAGAGACGGGCCCCGAGCTGCTGCAAAACGTTCACAAACTCAGGAGGTTAATGGGACAGAGACAGGCCCACATGACTCTGACATCCTGCAGGCTCTTAAACAGGATGCACCCACACTACGAGGTCTAGTGCTTTAAAACGGAGCTGAATGGTTTAGAAAAAAATGTCAGATTCTGATTTTTTCTGACAAGAACTGCAATTGCAATTTGATTTACGGTACAGATAGATCGATATAGAGGACCAGTATTTTTAACCTATCAATCGGCAACAACAAATCTCCAGCAGAGGTCAATATTTGTTTGGTCCAACCAGCTTTCCGAATATGCATGAAAAATATATGCATAAAGCTAGTACTAAAGAGGGTACTGCAAAAAGGGGACTACACTGGATTCTACACAGTTCGTAATAAAAAGAAAATATCGGCAGGGTTCATTGGTACTTGTGGATTCTAAACTAATCAACGTGGCATCGGCTATGAAAAAATCAAAAAGAAAATAGTCTTCCTCTAATTTGAGGCTCATGTTTTAATGGATAAAGTTCACATTTTATGCACGTGCAGAAGAATTGAAAAAAAAAAAGAAAGAAATATGACCGGGCAAACTAATACAAGAATCACATTTCAGAACACGTACACGTCTTAAAGGAAAATTAACGTTTTTTTACCATCTGAGCCTTCTTTCGGCAATAAAACAAGTAGTTTTACTCACCCATAGCAGTTTGGTGTCAATTGGAGCAGTATCGCAGAACTTATGTTGGAGCAGTTCTGTTCTACTAATGATCCCGTATCCGTTAGTCTACGCTTTCGTTTGTGTCAAAAGTGGCCTGTAATCCGAGATTTATCCATAGTTTCGAGTAGATGAGGACGCCAGTGTGCATGTGCGGAGTCACAGTTTATTTCGCTCTCAGCTCCCGGGACCCAAACATGAAACGCAAAAGCTGTAAATTATGGATAAATCTCGGATTACAGGCCACTTTTGACTCAAACGAAAGTGTAGACTAAGACATTGAGCTTCTATGATTTGAAAAGTGCTAAAGTTTGTTATTTGGAGACTGCTCGGGGGCATATATTATATGCCCCGAGAACTCGCGTTACGGATATCGCTAATCTAAAACATCTCCGGAAGTGCTCCAAAGTGCTATGGGTGAGTAAAATAACTTGTTTTATTACCGAAATAAGGCTCAGATTGTAAAAACGTTAATTCTCCTTTAAGAATTTGTTACATGTTGAACTATGGGGTGTGCTGTAGTATTATCGTGCTTGTTTTATTTTCAGATTTGGTTCAAAATACATTGGACTGATCACAATAAAAGTATCTGACCGCTCTCTCCTGAGTACATTTCTCCTTTATCCTGAGCTGCTGCTGCTGTTGCCAAGGCCATGTTGTTTTCCATATAAGGCTCTTTGCACAGGTTGGACTCCTCACAGGCTTCAGTGGAGCTTCATAAATAAATGATGGCCTCAGCGAGCTCACACAGCCTGACCTTCACCGTGCCTTGTAACTGTGAAAAGGACTCCACCTGAAGAGAAAGAGCACAAAGAACCTTTAGAATAAAAAAAAACAAGGTTAAGATGTTCAGGTTACTAAAGGCTGTTCGCAGATCTATCGTGTTTTGTTTTTGTTTTTTTCATTCACGATCATAATGAATGTGCTATTCATTTCATTCCAGGAATTCACACAATACTAAACATGATAGAAAAGGTTTCAAAAGAAGTCATTTGGCAACAGTTTTTGAAGTAAAGATGTTTCGATTGCCAGTAAGAAGTCATTTTGATCTGAAGGAGGTAGAATTTAATACTGCTCTAAAGTAGTTGGGTCATGCTCTTAAAGGGATATGCCACCCCCCAGGTCAAACTTGGGCATCTCCCCACAGTCCAGAGACTAAAATAAGTGGTGGAAAGCGTTTTCCTGGTCACCCAGCCATTGTCCGAGTCTGTCGCCACTGACCGCCGCGGTATCTGCAGCTACTCCGCGTTAGACTGGAGTCTAACGTCGCCAGAGAAAGATTTCGGCCAAAAGGAATTAATTTGCTCGATGCTTTTCCCAATTACTTTCTGTGTAGTGCGCATTCATATCGAGTGCAAATAAATGTGCAAATCAACACGGAGAGCTTGACTTGGTCATTTTGGGTGGGAACTATTTTTCAGTGCGGAAAAACACAGCCGAAGCACACACCACGCTGACAGGGGAATCCCTGTTACGCACCAGGAAGGGAGTTCCCCTGTTACGCAGCGTGGTGCGTGCTTCGGCTTTCTTTTTCCGCACTGAAAAATAGTTCCCACCCAAAATGACCAAGTCAAGCTCTCCGTGTTGATTTGCACATTTATTTGCACTCGATATGAATGCGCACTACACAGAAAGTAATTGGGAAACGCATCGAGCAAATTAATTCCTTTTGGCCGAAATCTTTCTCTGGCGCCGTTAGACTCCAGTCTAAGGCGGAGGAGCAGCAGATACCGCGGCGGTCAGTGCTGACAGACCTGGACAATGGCTGTGTCACCAGAAAAACGCTTTCCACCACTTATTTTAGTCTCTGGACTGTGGGGAGATGCCCAAGTTTGACCTGGGGGTGGCATATCCCTTTAAAGGAGAATTAACGTTTTTTTTACAATCTGAGCCTTATTTCGGTAATAAAACAAGTTGTTTTACTCACCCATAGCACTTTGGTGTCATATGGAGCACTTCCAGAGATGTTTTAGATTAGCAATAGCCGTAGCGCTAATATATGCCCCGAGCGGTCTCCAAATAACACAAACTTTAGCACTTTTCAAATCATAGAAGCTCGATGTCTTAGTCTACACTTTCGTTTGAGTCAAAAGTGGCCTGTAATCTGAGATTTATCCATAATTTACAGCTTTGCGTTTCATGTTTGGGTCCCGGGAGCTGAGAGTGAAATAAACTGTGACTCCGCACATGCGCACTGGCGTCCTCATCTACTTGAATATATGGATATTACCGAAATAAGGCTCAGATTGTAAAAAACGTTAATTCTCCTTTAAAGGTGCATTGTGTAACTTTTCTGGTGGAGGGTCCCTCAAATGCTTTTCTCCATGAAGATGTTATTGCTTTGTCTGGAATGTATCACAGTATGGTATTAAATATTTTTATCTTCATGGAGACCAAACCAGACCAAGTTACAAGTCAAATCTGTGGAGAGGCGCCCCGCTCACAGTCAGAGTGCATGTTTCTAGATATTTTTAAGCTATAAATCTATGTGTAGTTTAATACATGCAAGGTAGAGCTGTTTAATGTCATACTGTGGAACATTCCAGGCAGAGCAATGACATCTCCGTGGAAAGAAGCAAGTGACAAACCCCCAACCAAGTGCACCTTTAAGGAAGATTTGTCTTTGTTTACCTGCTGGCCTTGTTTCAGGTCATTCTACCCTATTATTCCCTGTCAGTACCTTCAGATTGACTTCTGTGTGGAAGCTGAAACATCTCGATTTCAAAAACAGTGTGTAGATGACTACCTTTAAAAATACCATCTGTAATTCGACTGGCCAGCCTGACCCTGTTGTATTCTCACACTTCACCACTAGACTACTGGTAAAAGAAATCAAAAGCACTTGCAGATGGTAGCTTTAAGTCCTTTTCTACCATGGACGACTCCCGGAAGAATGATGGTGAAGTTTCAGGTGCACTTTAGTGCCCCATAGGGTAATTTGTTCTTTGAATTTGACCCATCCCTCAATGCTGCTGGGTTACCTGTCAGGAGCAGTGGGTGTCATAGCACAGCACCCGGTGACCCATCTTCAGCTATTCTTGGTCCAAGTTGTCCAGCCAGAACCACACAACTTGAAAAACTTTACAAAGATGAGCCATATCCTGTCTCTCTGATTTCCGTGGGCAATAACAAAGGACTGAGAAACAGCGCAGATTTTCACAGCACAGAATGTAGAAGGGACTGGCTGGTCAGGCAAGGATTTTACCTATTGTCCAGAGAAATGCCAGGAAAACCACCCAGACACAAGGAGAAACATGCAGAAAGGGTGTCAAACTTTACTAAAATGCAACACATACTGTTTTTTTTTTTTTTTAAAGGCAACTCTCCAAATATCATGGAATGTAAATACACTAAAATATAGGCTGGAATTTCTTCAGAGTATATGCTATTAAAGTGCTATTAAAGAGTATATACTACTCATTTTGTCTTCTGTTCTGACCGTGAGAGGGAGAGGACGTGTTTCTTTTTCCTCCTTATCTATTGCTCTGCTGTCTGTGTGCCTCTCTTGTTTTTTGTCATTTTCTCGCTTTCACGATTAATACTCTTTTTTCACAGAGGAGTGCCGCTCCAGGAGAAGCGGTGTGTCCGGATGGTACTTTTGCTGCTGGATATGTGAGGGACTCGTGCGTGGCAAGTCGTATGTTTGGCACCAATGTACCTGGAGGATGTGGAGGATATTTACGTATTCGGATTTCTGATAGCTGGACATCTGTTAATTGGCCTGGGATTGTCCATGAACTATAGCAAAATTTGTAAGCTGGCAGCAAGTAAAGAGTCCCCCAAGCTGTCTGCAGCAATTTCAAGCCACTGTGAAGCCGTGGGAGATCTTGTGAAAGGATTACATCAGAAAGTGTGACAGGTTGAGGACCTTTTGGAAGGATGTCAACCGAAGGAAACATCTCGACGTTTGGATATCATCATGGGCATGGTCACAGAACTGTGTAAAGCCAACGCAGCGCAGTCTGTGCGCCAAGAGGAACTAATGAGATCTCTCATGAATCTTCATGGCGATGTGAAGATGGGGGTCTGGCAAAACCCAAGCTCAATCTAAATTGTTCACCTGGGTCTCTAAAAATGTATTTCATCATGCTAAATTAATCCCTTTGGATAAATTATGTCTCCCTGTGAAAATCTGTCTCCAACAGGTATCTGTGTTTTGACTTCGCCTCCTGACTCTGGCTCTTGGACTGGACACTCCAAGGACACAGCACATGATATCAAAAGAACAACATAGATAGCTATGTTATGAGTATAGATAGCTCACACTGACACTGACAATATTGTAAAAAATGTTCCCTGTCTTTAGAAAGGTCTGATCTCTGCTCTCGGTTCAATCAATTTCATTGATTTCCAATCTGATCCCCCCCACACCCCTTCCTTATGTTGCCAAAAAAAAAGATCACCGTATGTTATATCTCTAATTGTTTTTCTGTCATTACATGTTGTTAAATTGTCACTGATTGTATTGCATCTATTCTACTCTGTATCTCCCAGTCGGCGGCGCGCGCATGCGCAGCGGCCCCTCCCCTACCCACTCTATCACTGTCCTGCCTGGTTAGTGGGGAAACGAAATTTCGAATTCACTCTGTGTACATGTACATGATTGTTTTCGACAATAAAGCAACTATGACTATGATTTTACTAAAACACAGTTAAGATCAATATATTTAAGATTTTTATAAAACATTTACAATTTTTACATTTGCCCAATTTGGCCATTTTTAGGTTTTACTTTCTGGTTGGAAGTAAACCAAATTTTACTTCCTGGTTGGAAATGATGACATTACACTGGGGAATTCTATAACTCCTCTAATGTACACAGAAATTATTGTGTGACAAATACACATACATTTTTATTTAAATAATGTTGTAAGTGTCAGAAAAATGTGTTTATTAAATGTAAATTGTGGCGAAATTTTTGAATTCTCCCCAGTGTGATGCCATTATGTTTACAACTCTCTACTTCCTGTAATTTTCAACATCTTTTTCAACTTTTTTTTCACAAATTACTTCTCAAATGGTGAAAAAACGAATTTATTTACAATAGTTATAATCCCACCAAATTAAGTCACAATTAGAGAATCATAAAAATCTGTCATACGCACTTCAAATAAAATGCAAGCCTTAAGTGCGCGCATGCTGCCAAGTCATGGTCGGATGAAGAATTATCTTGATGATTTTCCCACTTGAATGTAGCAGCAGCCAGATCCTCAGTGTGGCATTAAAAACACTGAACAAGGCCAAGTCCCTCCAGAGCTTTTGGCTGAATCCCATTACACCCCTCGGCCATATCACTTTCCCCTACCCCTCCGTTTTGTGCATTGGGGTAGGGGTAGTGGTGTCCCACTTCCCGTTATGGCAGAGGGTAGAAATTAGAAATGGGATTGGGCCTTTGTGTAGGAGTCCTGACGATCCCTGTGCGAACCTCAAATGAAACCTACTCAAAAACACCATAGACTAAGGTGAACGCGAGCCAGATATGACCCGTAATCCTCTATAATGCACAAGACATACTAATAAAAATATTTTTACTACTTTAATATCATTATGAAATTGACCAAGATAGAGGAGCTGCTTTGGAGTTTGCACAGTAACTTGGGTTCTGTTATGACAGGCCTACTCCAGCCTATGTTAAGTTATTTTGGTGATCCCAAGGATGTTATGTGAAGGATATTATGTTAAATGAAGTCCTACCTGTTACTACCTGTGCTGAGAATACAAACAAACAAACAAACAATATTTATAAGGCACTTTTCATACAAAATTGTAACACAAAGCGCCTTACAGTGGTCAAGGATTAGAAGATTGACCTTTATTGATCTCGCACAGGAGAAATTGTTTATATATTTGACCCGGGGACCATCCCCATGATTTTGTTTTGTTATTTAGGCTTTGGTCAGGCCCTAAGATGGAGGATTTTACCTATGGCGCATGTTTAGGTTGATGGGGGAAACCGGAGTGCCCGGAGGAAACCACCCAGACACGGGGAGAACATACAGCCTCCACACAGAAAGGCCCGGGCAACCGGAACCTTCTTGCTGTGAAGCATGAGTGCTAGCCACTCAGCCACCGTGCCGCCAGGAAAAAAAAAAAAAAGGAAACAGACAAACAAGCAGACGAACAAACAACAAACAGATATACAAGCAAACAAACAAAAGAACAAACAAAAGACAAGCAAACAGACGACGGAAGTCAAGTCTTGAGCCTGCTCTTAAAAACATGAACGTTCTCTGCAGCCCTGAGCTCCTCCGGCAGTTCCATAGACGAGGGCCGTAGTACTGAAAAGACACCTCTCCGTGAGTCTGTGTCCTGACTTTGGGAATGACCAGGAGCCTGCTGCAGGAGGAGCGCAGGGCTCCTGAAGGTTCGTAAGGGGAAAGCAGTTCTGAAAGATAAGAAGGCCCAAGACCATTAAGACATTTAAAAACCAGTAAAAAGAACTTTAAAATCTATCCTGAAACTCACAGGGAACCAATGCAGAGATTTTAAGACCGATGTAATGTGGTCCCAATCTCTGGAATACCGGAATATGGATAAAAAGATTCAACTACAACTGTACCCATGGGTTTAAGAATGATGAAATGAAAGACAGTTCAATGAAAATTGAGATGGAAATTTATATTGTGGAAAGATTTCTCTCAATCTTTGTGCAAATGAATGTGATTTCACCTTAGACCAGACCGGTCATTAGCATGTGTAAAGTCAGCAGACACAAGTGTCTCCACCCGCAGGAAACCATGTGTTGTCTTACCTCAAATGTAAGTTAAGTTGATTAGCAGTCTGTGAAACAAAAGTCTCTCTGCTTTGATATGTAGGTAACTTGGATTTCTGTATAAATACTCAGAGCTCAGATGCTCTGGGAGGGATACTGGGGAGAAGGGGTGACTGACGGAAAATATCTTAAAAAACATGAAAAATGTATGGCCATACCATTAAAGTACTAAAAACAAAACAACAAAGGACCAAAAACAAAATAAAATCCCCGGGCACCCCTTGTGCTGTCCACTGCTCCTGAAGGATGGGTCAAATGTAGAGGACAATTTCCCTACAATAAAGACACAAAGACCCTACAAATAAGAAACTAGAAACTAGACCAGGGGTGGGCAAACTTTCTGACTCGTGGGGCCACAAAGGATTCTAAAATTTAACAGAAGGGCCGGACCAGGAGCAAGTGGATTTAGTGTTTTGGTAAAAACACAAAAAATAACATGTGATATGTAGAAAACATGTGCTTTATTTCAATTAAAAATGAACAAAAGCATTACAACAAAATGTCCATCTTTCAAGTTCCACAGTATTTAGCTATTTATTGAAATGTCTCTTAAAACACAGAAAATTGTATTAATAAAATACAGATTTTTTATTACTAACAGTTACTATTTTAAAGCACTGAAAGTTCTGTTCTCCTTCAGGTTCTTTCGTTCTTTCGTTGACTGCTTGTTAGCATAGTTAGCATGTTTTGTGGCAAAGTGACGGCTGATATTATATTCTTTAAAAACGCTACAGTCTCTTGGCATATCAGGCATACAGCAGCTCATAAGTATTCAGTGAAAAAATATTTACTTGTCCACTCATTAAACACTCGACATTCTCTGTCCACTTTTCTTAGCTCCGCTCATCTTTACAGGAGGCTGAGGGGTCAAAGAGTAAAGCACAAACGTGGAGCAAAACGCCGCACCTCAACAAAGGTCAGTGTATGTAGTGCGTCAGCTATTGGAAAACACCAGAATTGCAGGGAAATTAAAACATTAAAACATTAACAAGGTTTATTAATATAATTTCTTCAAGTTTGGCGGGCCGGATTAAGAAGCATATGGCCCAGGGGCCGTAGTGTGCCCATGCCTGAACTAAACACATCTTCATGGAAAGAAGCAGGTGATGGACTCTCTTCCAGACAAGTTGCAGAGTGCACCTTTAAAGGAAAAGTAACGTTTTTTTTACAATCTGAGCCTTCTTTCGGCAATAAAACAAGTAGTTTTACTCACCCATAGCAGTTTGGTGTCAATTGGAGCAGTATCGCAGAACTTATGTTGAGCCGTTCTGTTCTACTAATGATCCCGTATCCGTTAGCGTGAGTGCTCGGGGCATTACTTTGCGGTGTCCAAATAACACAAACTTTAGCACTTTTCAAATCACAGAAGATCGCTGTGTCAGGGTAGACTTTTAGTGGATTCCAAAACGGCCTGAAACCCGATATCCAGCTATAGTTTCATTTGATGACGTCATCAGAGAGGACAGTGCGCATGCGTGAACTCAGCTGTTTTGTAAACACCGCTAGTCCGAAAGAAGCTAACACCGCTCTGAACTTTACTTTTCTGTTGCGATATCGGGTTTCAGGCCGTTTTGGAATCTACTAAAAGTCTACCCTGACACAGCGATCTTCTGTGATTTGAAAAGTGCTAAAGTTTGTGTTATTTGGAGAGCGCAAAACAGTGCCCCGAGCACTCACGCTAACGGATACGGGATCATTAGTAGAACAGAACGGCTCAACATAAGTTCTGTGATACTGCTCCAATTGACACCAAAGTGCTATGGGTGAGTAAAACTACTTGTTTTATTGCCGAAAGAAGGCTCAGATTGTAAAAAAAACCGTTAATTTTCCTTTAAAGAAACAGTGTATGCTTTTTTTTAATGATAAAACTATACCAATTCAATAAAGGCTGACAACAAATAAATAGATGTGGAGAGACATTCTTAAATAAAATGTAGTTTTAGCTCTATAATAAAGTAAACCAATAATTGAAAAACTAAAACATTACAAAAAATAATCACAAATGAACGGCAGGTTTACGTGTAAAATGACCTTTATCACATTCACATTGCAATAGATCTCAATTTGAATAACTTTATATGATACATACAGGGGATGATGTACACAGTATCCTTCAATACATTTGGTGAGTCCTGTACACACACAGTTACAGCCTTTACAACAGCTGGCAAATACTGCACCACAACTGCCAGCATTCGTAATATGGGAGAAAAGAGTAAAAAAAAATTAAATTACAGAGACTAAATAAAAGTACCTCAACGCAGACAGCGTGAACTTGCCTTGAAAAGCTTTTCTGGTTTCATTAGTTTCATTTTGAGGTTACAAAACAATACCAGCGGGCCAGCCTTTTATTGGCAAGTAGCGTTATATAGAAAATTACGAAATATGTCTACACCAGCCAAATAAATTGAACATAAGAAACCTATTTGCTGTAATAACCTTTTGGCTTAATATTTTTAGCGCTTTAAAATTAAGTTACTGACTGGACTTTACTTTAAATGAAAATAATTATTTGAAATCATATAGGTATTGGCAGCGTACAGTTGTAAAAAACATTTTAAAAAATCTGTAGTATTGAAAAATGCAGCGTTAAATATTACACTTGCCTAGACTAAAAATGGTAGAAAAGCAACAACTATGAAAAAAAAAAGAAAAATCTAAACTCAAAGTCGGTATTTTGGTCTTTACGTATTTAAAAGTGCACTATGTAACTTTTCTGCTCGCCTCCATGGAGATATTATTGCTTTGTTTAGAATGTTTCCCGGTATTCCATTAAACGTATCTATCGCCACTGAAAGAAGCGCTACAAGTGACAGGTCAGATCTGTGGAGAGGTGACCCCACTCATGCTAAAAATGCATGTATTTCAATGTGTTATTTTTGAAATGAAATAAATGGTAGGTAGATATGTTTAATGCCATACTGTGGAACATCCCAGGCAAAACAACAGGTGGCAGACTCCACTAGAAAAAGTTACATAGTGCTCCTTTAAAAACAGTATCACTAGTTTTGCTATATTACTGTGAATTGATTTGAGTTTTGAACTGTTAAAGGAAAAGTAAAGTTTTTTTTACAATCTGAGCCTTATTTCGGTAATAAAACAAGTTGTTTTACTCACCCATAGCACTTTGGTGTCATATGGAGCATTTCCGGAGATGTTTTAGATTAGCGTTAGGCTAACGCCGAGATTTATCCATAGTTTACAGCTTTGCGTTCCATGTTTGGGTCCCGGGAGCTGAGAGCACACTCCGCACATGCGCACTGGCGTCCTCATCTACTCGAAACTATGGCTAAATCTCGGATTACAGGCCACTTTTGATTCAAACGAAATCGTAGACTAAAGACATCGAGCTTCTATGATTTGAAAAGTGCTAAAGTTTGTGTTATTTGGAGCCCGCACGGGGCATATTACATGCTCGGGGAATGCCCCGAGCTATGGCTATAAGTCGCGCTAGGCTAACGGCGTTAGCCTAACGCTAATCTAAAACATCTCCGGAAATGCTCCATATGACACCAAAGTGCTATGGGTGAGTAAAACAACTTGTTTTATTACCGAAATAAGGCTCAAATTGTAAAAAACGTTACTTTTCCTTTAAGATGAGTAATAAAAACAAAAAAAAGAAAAGAAAAAAAAAAAGAACAAAGGCATGTGTTAATGATTTCCATCCAATATGGACCTAAAAACATACAACTAAAACATCCAAGGCATCAAAAATACACTTAGACACCATGAACAGATTCAACCCGATGGAGCTTACAACATTTTACATACAAAATGGAGTGTACAAAACAATTACAGCTATTTGTGATTCTGTATTTACAATCGAGAGACAGAGGAGGCAACACTGATGACATCTCACCAGTTACACAATCGGCACACATCAAGTCACGTGACTCTTCATCAGAATAAAAATAAGTGGATTATATCGGTCATATCTCATTTCTCTGTTGTCAAAATACATTAACGCGTTCAGTGAAGTTGTCCCGGTGGAGAGTCCGCTTCGCTCGGTTTGCACATTCACATGCGAAAAGTGAAAAGTGGTTTGAGTTTGCAATGAGGGTAACAGCAGCTATGAGTTAAAGCTGCACTGTGGACCTTTTCTGCTGAAGTGTCTTGTGTCCATGGAGTTGTTATTGCCAGAACTGTACCACAGTATGGCATTAAAGGAGAATTAACGTTTTTTACAATTTGAGCCTTATTTCGGTAATAAAACAAGTTGTTTTACTCACCCATAGCACTTTGGTGTCATATGGAGCACTTCCAGAGATGTTTTAGATTTGCGATCTCCATAATGTGAGTTCTCGGGGCACATGTTTGCGGTCTCCAAATAACACAAACTTTAGCACTTTTCAAATCATAGAAGCTCGATGTCTTAGTCTACGCTTTCGTTTGAGTCAAAAGTGGCCTGTAATCCGAGATTTAGCCATAGTTTCGAGTAGATGAGGACGCCAGTGCGCATGTGCGGAGCCACAGCTTATTTCACTCTCAGCTCCCGGGACCCAAACATGAAACGCAAAGCTGTAAATTATGGATAAATCTCCGATTACAGGCCACTTTTGACTCAAACGAAATCGTAGACTAAGACATTGAGCTTCTATAATTTGAAAAGTGCTAAAGTTTGTGTTATTTGGAGACCGCTCGGGGCATATATTACATGCCCCGAGAACTCGCGTTATGGATATCGCTATAAACATCTCCGGAAATGCTCCATATGACGCCAAAGTGCTATGGGTGAGTAAAACAACTTGTTTTATTACCGAAATAAAACTCTTTAAAACTCTTTCCAAGTAAGATGTGCGGAGAGGCAACCCAACTCGCAGTAAAAATGCATGTTTTTCACTGTATTTGATTAGCAGTAAAACACGCTATACTGTGGAACATTCCAGACAAAGCAATAACATCTCCATGGCGACAAGCACCAGAAAAGTTCCATAGAGCACCTTTAAATACATCATGGTTCTAAACTGATTGAGAAAGGCATTTTTTTGTGTGTGTTTTTGTCTTGAATACTTGGCGTCTGCAAGAATCATGTAGTTGTCTCCCAATTATCTTTACAAACCTCAAATCTCGTCTCTTTCTCTGGCGGCTCTCATTTCCCCGGGAGGTTTGTTCAGGCCACAGCATAAAAGAAAGATTTCCCAAAAAACATGAAAATAGAAAACTTGTAAGATTTCTGCAGCTACATATGTCAAAGCACCCTAAAAGCTTTATGGTGAAGTTAAGGCTCATTATTTTCATTATTAAATATCTGTTACTATACTGGTTTTACCGTGAGTTCCCAAATGACATTGTTACAGATGGGACGAGACATAATTGCCACGAGATTAGACAATATGTGTGATTGGGTTCAGTTTTGGTGAAATTTATAGGTAAAAAGTGCAGTTAAAGGTGCATTGTGTAACTTTTCTGGTGAATGGTCTGTTAAATGGTTTTCTCCATGCAGATGTTATTATTTTGTCCAGAATGATTCACAGAATGGCTTTGAACCTTTCTATCCTTATGGAGACCAAACCAGACCAAGTTACAAGTCAGATCTGTGGAGAGGCAATGAACCTTTAAGTTCACAATTTTCACACACAATTTTCATGTATTTTTTGGTGTGATTGTGGCATTGCTTTATTCAACTACACCTTCTTAAAGGAAAATTAACGTGTTTTTTTTTACAATCTGAGCCTTCTTTCGGCAATAAAACAAGTAGTTTTACTCACCCATAGCAGTTTGGTGTCAATTGGAGCAGTATCACACAACTTATGTTGAGCCGTTCTGTTCTACTAATGATCCCGTATCCGTTAGCGTGAGTGCTCGGGGCACTGATTTGCGGTGTCCAAATAACACAAACTTTAGCACTTTTCAAATCACAGAAGATCGCTGTGTCAGGGTAGACTTTTAGTAGATTCCAAAACGGCCTGAAACCCGATATCGCAACAGAAAAGTAAAGTTCAGAGCGGTGTTAGCTTCTTTCGGACTAGCGGTGTTTACAAAACAGCTGAGTTCACGCATGCGCACTGTCCTCTCTGATGACGTCATCAAATGAAACTAAAAGTGAAAAAAGTAATGCCCCGAGTACTCACGCTAACGGATACGGGATCATTAGTAGAACAGAACGGCTCAACATAAGTTCTGCGATACTGCTCCAATTGACACCAAACTGCTATGGGTGAGTAAAACTACTTGTTTTATTGCCGAAAGAAGGCTCAGATTGTAAAAAAAAGTTACTTTTCCTTTAAAAGATGTAACTCACCAACGCTAAACCTATTTTCTCCTTGTCAATAAACACAGCATATCGCAAAAATATTGTTATTGCAACATCTCATTAGTACAACGCTCACCATTTTACAGAAATTTACTGATTTTGAAGGTAAACAGGGCAGATTTTATTAGTGATTTTCTGATTTTTTGACACACTACTTGGGTTGGTCTTGGTTTAGTCTCTGTAAAGTTCGTATTTCGACACAATTTGACTAGTAAACGAAGGCTTGTATTTTTGTTTGTTTGTTTGTTTTAATTTAACTGAACCCATTGTGCCAAAAAAGCAGATTTAAATATTGCAATAATGGTATTAACGCAATACAAAAACAACAAAAAAGCGCTTTTTAATATTGCATCACAGTATATGTAGTGAGATCTTGTGGCATCGAGAACTTGTCCCATCCTTAACCGTTTTCCCCGTTTTCATTCAGAGGGTCCAAACTTCCCATTGTCAAAAGAAAGAAAACAAACCAGAAAATGTAAAGAGCTGCACAGAATGGACCAGCACCATATTCAGTGATAAAATAGTAGACTAACTGTTAGGTATATTGAAAGTAAACACATTCACAGATCTTAGTTGTGGAAAAAGAAGAAAACTGAATACAATGAGCCTATAGTATATATAGTATAGTTTTTGAGCTGGTTATTAGCCATGCAGTGAAAAAAACAGTATTTGCACCCCATTAGAACAGCTATAATAATATACAAGTTTTATGTTTGCGATTTTTTGAAATTTTAGTTGTGGAATAGACTGTGGAACTTCCTCTAAAGGAGCAACTTTTCTGGTAGAGGGCCTTCCACCTGCTTGTGTCCATGACGATGTTATTGTTTGCCTAGACAGGTATGACAGTAAACTTGTCTGCCACCATGGAGACGAGCAGATGGCATCATGTCATGTCTGTGGAGAGGCAAACCCACACACATACACTGCCTGACAAAAGTATTAGGACGATTGTGTATTTCTGAACTCTGGACGAAACTTCTGGTTCCAACAAGATAATGACCCAAAGCACTCGTCCAAACTGTGTCAGGGTCATTTGGAGACGTGTGAACAGCGTCATCGACTGCAGGTTATGACATGACCGCCCCAGTCTCCTGACCTGTCACCCATCCAAAAAGTGTGGGATTATTTGGATATTAAAGTGCGCTCTGGGAATGCGACTAACATTAAACACCTGTGGAAATGTCTTCAGGATGAGTGGAAAACTACAGAGGATGGATATCTTGAAAAAGTGTTGGACAGAATCCCTTGAATTTGTAAAGCTGTGATTAAGGCCAAAGGTGGTTATTTTGATGAAAAAGATATTTAACTTGATATTGTTACATTTTTGCAATAATATGTCTTTACACATGATGAAATTTGCTTTAATATATCAATAAATTGATTTGTTGTCATTACCAATATGTCTTGTTAAAGGTCCCATGGCATGAAATTTTCACTTTCTGAGGTTTTTGAACGTTAATGTGAGCTCCCCTACCCTGTTTAGGCCCCCCCCCCATGGTTAAAAGTTGCGAAATGTCTAAACTGAGCATTTGCGATCCTTTTCTGCGTTACAAAAAATCGGAGCTCAAACGGGCGATTTTGAACAAGGCACCTTATTGACGTCAGATCGAAAAAAGAAATGCAAATGCAGTTCCATCCCCGTCTGTCTGTACTCAGCATCTCTGTAAATCACGCCCACAGAGTTTGGACTGCGAATGTGCTAGGCAATGCAAAATGCGTTTTTTTATTTGCCTGGAGGCACGTCCGAGTGTTTCTAGGCTCGGAAGTCCTTTATCTGAGCCTCTGGACCTTTGAACAGCAGTGGTTTAATTTTATTTTCTGTGGAAATGTGTTTATTTTTCAATGGAACACTTCAAATCTCTCCCCCCGTGCAAAAACATGGAAATGGATCAGCTGAGAGCTCAGAGCGAGAGCGGAGAGTTTGGCCACGCCCCCACCCTCTACTATAGGCCAGCTCTTTTCTCCTCATTTGCATTCAAGCAACAACGCCCATTATGGAGTGTTCAGAGAGAGAAAAATTACTCTTTCTCATCTTATCTCTGTTTCTCATGCACTGAGTGTTGATTTTGAAGAAGGATTCATTTACAGTATTAGGGAACCATTAAGGAGCCATATAAAAGCATCAAGAAGTACCATGTCATGGGATCTTTAACATTATGAAAGTTCAGAAATACACAATCGTTACACAATACTTTGGTCAGGCAGTGTACATACTGTGTGTGGGTTTGCCTCTCCACAGACCTGACACACACACAGAATAAATGTTTTTTTCCACAGTAAAAACACCTGCAATGAGATACATGTTGGGTTGACTAGTTTAAAGCTATACTGTGAAACATTCCAGGCATAAAATAACATCTCCATGGAGACAAGCAATCAGCAAGCGCTACACATTGATAGTTCACCTTCAGTTTTTACTATCCACACTGCAGTGAAGTCACAGTGTTTAGGTCGATACTTCTTTGACCTCACAGCAAGCAGGTCTCAAGTTTGATTCCTGTAACTATGGAGGCAAGATAAAACGCACCATAGCAACAAGGAGACAGTGACGAACTTGTACACAAATATATGTTGTATACAGTTTTGATCCATCATACTGTATTATAGGCCCAGTACCTGAGCCAGCGCCTTTAAGAGGTCTTCTGTAGAAAAAATGATAACTACTCCAGGAGGGTGCAAAGATGTTTTTTCTCAGCGTTTCAAAAACACATATATTTGTACCTCTAAATAAATAGTACAAAAATAATCTCTACTTTCTCATATAGTGTTATAATGGCAAAGTTTATTATGGGGATTTATGTGCATGTAATGTATCCTATTAACATGGATTATACAGACTTTTGCATCCCAGCTTCCACCATAAACTTTTTGACACAAGTTGAGTGCTTTTTCACCTTGCACCAACACTGGGGGGGCGGGGGGGGCGTAGTGGCAAGGAACCTGTGTGAAGGATGAAAAATACTAAGGTCATTCTCCAAATAGCCATCCACTGTATTGTAAAGTTCCAGCTGCATTCATGTATAAAAACTGTCTCCCACAGCATTTCCAGTTATGTCCTATAGGTGAATTGGATTATCAGTGCTTTGTTTGCTCCAAAATGTGCTTTTCTTTATGAGTCCCAAACTGAAAATTCCTTCAGATAACAAACAAAAACTTTCAAGGCCAAAATTCCCTGGCCATGATCCGATAATTCTACGAGTCCAAGGCTGTTTTGCGAAACGCACCCACGATGCGACCATTTTTGTCCGATGGTGTCTCAAAGATTCAAAACATCTCCGTACATCCAATTTAAACCTGGAAATTCTACAAGTCTGTCTCCTGAAATTGTTTTGCGCAAGGATGAAGTGAGATGTTAACCAAACAAACCCGTGATATTACTATTTTTGTCCATTCATGGTTCAAAGATTCAAAACATCTCCATACATCCAGTTTAAACCTGGGTATTCTACAAGTCCGTCTACCGAGGTTGTTTTGCGAAAAGATGAGGTGAGATGTTAACCAAACGAACCCGTGACATTACTATTTATGTTCATTCATGGTTCAAAGATTCCAAACATCTCCATACGTCCAATAAAAACCTGGACATTTTACAAGTCCGTCTTCCAAGGTTGAGGTGAGATGCTAGCCGAATGAACCCACGATATAACTATTTTTGTCCGATCATGGTTCAAAGATTCCAAACATCTCCTTACATCCGATTCATACCTGGAACGTCTTAAAAATGTATATATAGTTCAAATTTCAGCATTCGGCGTCCACACTATGCACGGTCACAGCTGCTTGTAGGTGATGCGTGTGCGTGTGGAGGGGGTGGTGGTGGGAGTGGGAGTGCCTGTACGGGTGGAACTTGTGGCTGAGTAACGCGGCCGTCTGAGGGGGCGTGTCCAGGTCCAGATCGTCGTCGTGGTTGCCGACGTCAACGCCGGCCGAGAGGGGGTCGTTGTTGCCAGGCGGGTTTTCGCTGTCCTCCTGTGGGCTCATGGTGCTGTAGCCTGGAAGACACCAAAGGGGCGTTAATTTACAGGTTTTACAAGAATATCAAGTAATACCGACGCTGTACTAATATGGAACATTTTTGATGGAGGATCTGCCACCTGCTTGAATTGCCTAGAATGTTCCACAGTATGGCATTAAGTTAATTCATCTTGCCTTTTTCATGCGTTTTTATTGCTCAAAAATATTCTTACTGTGAGTGGGGTTGACTGGTATCTGGCAAAGTGGGGCCACATGCTTATCTCATGTTTAATGCCATACTGTGGAACATTCCAGGCAAAGCTGTAAAATCATCGAAATAGAAGTTACAGAGTACATATAAAGCTGCACTATGTAACTTTTCTGGTAGAGGGCCTGCCAGTTACTTGCTCCATGGAGAGGTTATTTCTTTACCTACAATATTCCAAAGTAGGTAAAAAAATGGCATTAAACTTTTTAATCTCCATAGAAACAAGCAGGAGATGCCATCAGGCCAGATAACAGGTAAGATCTGTAAAGAGGCGACCCAACTCACAGAAAGAATGCATGTTTTTAAAAGTATTTTTGAGCAATAAAAACACCCTTAATTGAATAAATGCATCTTATATAAGTTTAATACCATATTGTGGCACATTGCAGGGGAAACACTAGCATCTCCATGGTAGTCCCTAACCTGAAAAGTTACGCAGTGCACCTTTAAAGGGATAGCGCAGTTTTTTTTATGTTAATCTGTATGGGTTTCCTTCTAAAAGTTACGTGTATTGACACCAGCTTACCTCTGACAGTCTCAGCTGATCCCGGTTCGGGTGATATATTTGCGTCCGAAACAGTTGTCCACGAAACATCCAGCAGCGTATTTCGCATTCGCGTATTGTCTCTCTCCACTCGTATCACTACGCCCATGTTAACTCCATCAGCCTGTTCACTTGTAAACTTCGGCATAGACATCCGCTGAAGGTGAACAGGCTGATAGAGTTAACATGGGCGTAGTGATACGAGTGGAGAGAGACAATATGTGAATGCGAAATTCGCTGCTGGATGTTTCGTGGACAACTGTTTCGGACGCAAATATATCACCTTTCTGACAAATGTTTTGTTTTGAGAAGAAAAACAAGCTTTATTTCATGTTCCAGGGAAGTTACCGGACCTACTTACGTGGGCTCCAGAAAGCGAGCCGAACCGGGATCAGCTGAGACTGTCAGAGGTAAACCGGTGTCAACACACGGAACTTTTAGAAGGAAACCCAGACAGATTAACATAAAAAAAACTGCACTATCCCTTTAAAGGAAAATTAACGTGTTTTTTTTAACAATCTGAGCCTTCTTTCGGCAATAAAACAAGTAGTTTTACTCACCCATAGCAGTTTGGTGTCAATTGGAGCAGTATCACAGAACTTATGTTGAGCCGTTCTGTTCTACTAATGATCCCGTATCCGTTAGCGTGAGTGCTCGGGGCACTGACTTGCGATGTCCAAATAACACAAACTTTAGCACTTTTCAAATCACAGAAGATCGCTGTGTCAGGGTAGACTTTTAGTAGATTCCAAAACGGCCTGAAACCCGATATCGCAACAGAAAAGTAAAGTTCAGAGCGGTGTTAGCTTCTTTCGGACTAGCGGTGTTTACAAAACAGCTGAGTTCACGCATGCGCACTGTCCTCTCTGATGACGTCATCAAATGAAACTATAGCTGCATATCGGGTTTCAGGCCGTTTTGGAATCCACTAAAAGTCTACCCTGACACAGCGATCTTCTGTGATTTGAAAAGTGCTAAAGTTTGTGTTATTTGGACACCGCAAAGTAATGCCCCGAGCATATGATACGAGCACCATGTTAACGGATACGGGATCATTAGTAGAACAGAACGGCTCAACATAAGTTCTGCGATATTGCTCCAATTGACACCAAACTGCTATGGGTGAGTAAAACTACTTGTTTTATTGCCGAAAGAAGGCTCAGATTGTAAAAAACGTTACTTTTCCTTTAAGTGTTACGCTTCCAGTTTAAAGTTAAATTTTCATAGAAAGGAAAAAGTAGAATCTTATCATGGTCCATTTAACATAAGGCTAGGCGATGTCTTTTTCCTCATATCAATCACCATTTTTGATTTACCCTTATATTTTTTCTCATCAAAACCAAATAAAATCACTTTCAATTTCCATTTCGACTGGGGGGCTACAAAAAGCCAACCCAATATTAGCCAGCAGTCATGAGTTATGAAGCAGATGAGATGGGTATTGGAGACAGTGACAAATATGACAAAAGGGTCAGCTCGACCTTCAAAGTGAACATGATTTAAGTGCTGATGGCTTTTCTGAACAGCACTAAAAAGACTGAGGTCACTGGTCTTTCAGAATAGTAGATTTCCTTTTATATTTTTACTGTCATACATTTCAATAACTCACCATGGAATAGAGAGCACCTTTTAATAGTACTTGGAACAGCACTTTGCGGAACAATACAGTCTGACAAATTGAGCTGGTATTTTTCAAAGTAAAACATAGATTATTTCTGTTAATATTTTTAGCAATAACTTATTTAAGAGTTAGCAAAAACATGTGTACACTACAGTTTGAAGAGATCTTATATACTGAGTAGTAGTAGTAGTAGTAGTAGTAGTAGTAGTAGTAGTAGTAGTAGTAGTAGTAGTAGTAGTAGTAGTAGTAGTAGTAGTAGTAGTAGTAGTAGTAGTAGTAGTAGTAGTAGTAGTAGTAGTAGTAGTAGTAGTAGTAGTAGTAGTAGTAGTAGTAGTAGTAGTAAGTTACATTTAATTACCATCTTTTTAATACAATTTCAGACTTTTACTTTTACTACTACTTGAGCCGTATATTTTGCAGTACTTTTACTTGTGTAAAAGTTTTGGTTACTCTTCTCAGTGTGACAAAGCTTTATGTTGACAATATTAAATGAGTTGAAAATGCTTGCACTTCTCCTTCAGCTATGAGTCTTCAAAAAAAAAAATCAGCTATTTTCAAAGAATCATCGCTGAAGGAGAAGTGCAATTTTGTCATTTATTATTGTCATTTTTGATTGATTGGTTTTTATTTCAAGTTTGTGCCAAATAAAAAGAAAAACTTATATTAATCCACCCTATTTATTACATGTATTGTGCTTAAAAACACAGTGGAGCACTTCCCGTATACAAGTTTTTTCCGTTTGAGAGAAGGACACAGCCTAAATAAGCAGTTTGTGTGTTAAAAATGTGTGAATGAAACAAAACACAACTCCTGTATGTTTATGATGAGGAAACAACAAAAATAGTGTAATATGGACCCTTGAAATATTTTTGGGGGCCATACATTGTACTTCTGATACTTAAAGGAAATTAACGTTTTTTTACAATCTGAGCCTTCTTTCGGCAATAAAACAAGTAGTTTTACTCACCCATAGCAGTTTGGTGTCAACTGGAGCAGTATCGCAGAACTTATGTTGAGCCGTTCTGTTCTACTAATGATCCCGTATCCGTTAGCGTGAGTGCTCGGGGCATTACTTTGCGGTGTCCAAATAACACAAACTTTAGCACTTTTCAAATCACAGAAGATCGCTGTGTCAGGGTAGACTTTTAGTGGATTCCAAAACGGCCTGAAACCCGATATGCAGCTATAGTTTCATTTGATGACGTCATCAGAGAGGACAGTGCGCATGCG
Source organism: Paratrypauchen microcephalus (assembly GCA_036785185.1). Lineage (NCBI taxonomy): Eukaryota > Metazoa > Chordata > Actinopteri > Gobiiformes > Gobiidae > Paratrypauchen > Paratrypauchen microcephalus. The sequence continues at coordinate 697,608 of JAVJIX010000142.1, forward strand.
TGAACTCAGCTGTTTTGTAAACACCGCTAGTTCGAAAGAAGCTAACACCGCTCTGAACTTTACTTTTCTGTTGCGATATCGGGTTTCAGGCCGTTTTGGAATCTACTAAAAGTCTACCCTGACACAGCGATCTTCTGTGATTTGAAAAGTGCTAAAGTTTGTTATTTCAATCAATCAATCAAACATTTATAAGGCGCTTTTCATACAAAATTGTAGCACAAAGTGCCTTACTTATTTGGACACCGCAAAGTAATGCCCCGAGCACTCACGCTAACGGATACGGGATCATTAGTAGAACAGAACGGCTCAACATAAGTTCTGCGATACTGCTCCAATTGACACCAAACTGCTATGGGTGAGTAAAACTACTTGTTTTATTGCCGAAAGAAGGCTCAGATTGTAAAAAAAACGTTACTTTTCCTTTAAGTAGTATTATTTTGAAGTAACAGCAGTCTTACTTGAGGAAAATTTTGAGTATTCTGCCCACCTCTGAATTCAACAGTCAAAGGAAATACAAAAAGGCCATAAAATAAGCTTCTAACCCAAATCTATGACAATATGTGCTTTTGATGGCTCTCTGGCAGCTAAAGCCCCCCTCTGGGCATTTTCTGCCTTATGTTTCATGTTTCTTTTATGAAATTTGTCAAAAGGAAGCATACATATTGATATCCAAGACATATGTTTTGCCTGAGGAGCTCAAATGAAAGACAGTCAGATACAATCACAAGTGGAGCAGTGAAATTGTTCTGTGGGTCAAACATTATGCAAATACAAGACTTCAGAGCAAGAAATATGACAATCCTCAAAGTGTAAAAGATTTATCAGCTGAGCTTGTAGTAGGGATGGAAATTAATATCTTTATTTTTTATGCAAATTAAATGAGAATTTTGCTAGTATCACACAAAAAATGATTGTACTCTAAAATTAACCACAACGAAATCACACTTGTTTGGAATATTATAATATTTTTTCAATTTTTTTCCCCCCAAACCGCTCTTTCTGCAGCTCTTTTTTATTATCATGATATTCAAATTTTAAAAACACATTTAAAAGCATTGACCTTTTCAGACATTTTCAGCAGAGACCACATACTGAAGAATAGCTGGATTTGTACATCTTTCAAGACATCCAAAGTTCTTTACATTGCAGTATTCATTCAGTCATATCATTAGACTGTATAAAGAAGTGGTCTAAGCGAGTGTGACGTCACCTATACCGTTCGGCTCCAGTCAAATGAACCTCATCGAGGCTAGTAGTTATAGGGGTCGAGTTCCATATTGGGAATTCTGACTGCGAGTATCATAGCAACCAAAGATCCAGTGTGGAGTGCTTTAAGAGTGCCACTGCTTTAGAGCAACAGTGTCAATACGGGCGGCACGGTAGCAGAGTGGTTAGCGCTCTTGCTTCACAGCAAGAAGGTTCCGGGTTCGATCCCCGGGTCGCCCAGACCTTTCCGTGTGTGTTCTGTGTGGAGTTTGCATGCATGGTCTGGGTTCGATCCCCGGGTCGCCCGAGCCTTTCTGTGTGGAGTTTGCATGTTCTCCCCGTGTCTGGGTGGGTTTCCTCCGGGCACTCCGGTTTCCCCCACCAACCCAAAACATGCACCATAGGTACTCCAGCTTAGGTCCTGACCAAACCGAAGCAAGAAGATCATGGAGATGGTCCCCGGGCGCCCTAATGTGTGTGCTGCCCACTGCTCCTAATATATGTATATATATTAGGATGGGTTAAAATGCAGAGAAGAATTTCTCCAGTGTGAGATCAATAAAGTTCACTTCTTCACTTCTTCTTCTTCAATAAAACCTGTTGCAAACCTTAACAGGTGTGATCTCTGTGAAAGAAGGAGTCTGATTTGTCGGTTATTAATGTTGATATCTTGATTTATGGACGAAAAAGCAAAATAAAACACCAGGATCACGCAGAGCTGGTTAATACGAACATTTGAAGACCAAAACGACAAGGCTCACTGCAGCAGTTGTAGAGAGAGGTGTGACTATTTTTCAGTGTGAAATGGAGTCAGAGTCAGTGGAGCCGGAAGCTAGTTATGGCTAAGTTGTAGCCATAACTGCCCTGGTGCTAGCTGAATTGTTTTCAGTGGACAATACAAAACTTAAGTGTATTTTTTTTAAAGGTCCCATGGCATGAAATTTTCACTTTCTGAGGTTTTTGAACGTTAAGGTGAGCTCCCCTACCCTGTTTAGCCCCCCCTCCCCATGGCTAAAAGTTGCAAAATGTGTAAACTGAGCATTTTGGGTCCTTTTCCGCGTTTGAAAAAAAGACAGCCCAAACGGGCGATTCTGAACAAGGGAAGTTTCTGACGTCACATTCAAGAAAAAATGCAAATGCAGTTCCACCCCCCATCTGGATGTCTACCCACCGTCTATGGAACTCACGCCCAGAGAGTTTGGACCGCGAATGAGCTACGCAATGCGAGATGCCTTTTTTTATTTGCCTGGAGGCACGTGAGAGTGTTTCCAGGCTCGGATGTCCTTTATCCGAGCCTCCGGACCTCTGAAACAGCAGTGGTTTAATTTTATTTTCTGTGGAAATGTGTTTATTTTTCAGTGGAAATCGTCTCATATCTTCCTCTGCGCTTAAACGTGGAAGTGAGGCCAGCGCACATCGCACCGCTAAAGAGGAAAGAGAGGAGAGTTTGGCCACGCCCCCACCCGCTGCACTGGCCCATCTCTGTCCTCCTCATTTGCATTCAAGCAACAACGCCCAGAATAAAGTGTTTTAGAGACATATTTTTGAGTGTGACTGTGTTCATGGGGCTTTCTCATGCACTGAGTCTTGATTTTGAAGAAGTAAGTAAGTAAGTAAGTAAATTTTATTCATATAGCACATTTAAAAACAGTGAGAACTGGCCAAAGTGCTGTACAATGTCAAAAAGCTAAAAATAATAATAAATAAATCGGCAGCATAAAATACATAAGAACATTTGACATGGCACAAGTACACATAACATGAAATAAAAGACAGGATAAAAGATAGAAATAAAAAGAGCTAAGAGGCAAAGGCCACAGTGTACAAATGAGTTTTTAGTTTGGATTTAAAAGTGTTGATTGTTGGAGCAGATCTGAAGGATTCATTTACAGTATTAGGGAATCATTAAGGCGCCATATAAAAGCATCAAGAAGTACCATGTCATAGGATCTTTAAGTTGTAGACACTATATGTGGAGTTAATATGATTAACGGAGATTCAGGAGCAGGACCACGCCTCAACCGCCTTCTCCTCCTCACCAGCGAATCACAGTTCACTGTAACCACACCTCTAATTTCCCGGAAGCTATTTATAGCCGCTCATCCCTTCATTCCAGCTCGTCTCGGTTAACTCGACCCCTCCCTCCCACCCCCATCTCGTTTGTCTTTCAGCCACAAGACATCTCCAAAAAAGGGGGGTCCCTCCCGTTCCGGCTGGGCCAATCGACGATTGAGACGGAGCCCCCACCCTGAGTCTCAACCCAGCCATCTCCGCCTTATTCATGCAGACATCCACCGTCGTTCATTAATACATATCTTCATTGCATTACGTTGTTGGTGTGGTCCTTGCTAGTGAAAGTATGTTATTCTAATTTTCTAACTGCAATATTATGCATTTTTACATAACTCCCACATTTGGCTTGTAAGAGAAATTCATTAAAATGCCAAGGACAGGGTCAAAGCATCTCTACGGTATAATGAACGCAACTTTACCACACTAAAAGCTTCTAAATGAACCACTTCAAACTAGAATTTCAGTCTGGAAATCTTTGAAGCCAGAGAGAACAAGGCCAAAATCCAGGGGAAGAAAGCAGAGCAGGTTTAAGAAGAGAGAGAGAGAGAGAGAGAGAGAGAGAAAGAGGAGGGAGAGAGAGGAGGGAGAGAGAAGAGACGGAGAGACAGAGAGTGAGAGAGAGAGAGAGAGAGAAAGAGGAGGGAGAGAGAAGAGACAGAGGAGGGACGAAGAGAGGAGAGACGGGGGAGTGAGAGAGAGAGAGAGAAAGAGGAGGGAGAGAGAAGAGACAGAGGAGGGACGAAGAGAGGAGAGACGGGGAGAGAGAGAGAGAGAGAGAGAAAGAGGAGGGAGAGAGAAGAGACGGAGAGACAGAGAGAGAGAGAGAGAGAGAAAGAGGAGGGAGAGAGAAGAGACAGAGAGAGGGACGAAGAGAGAGGGAGAGACGGGGGAGTGAGAGAGAGAGAGAGAGAGAGAAAGAGGAGGGAGAGAGAAGAGAGAGAGGAGGGACGAAGAGAGGAGAGACGGGGAGAGAGCGAGAAAGAGGAGGGAGAGAGAAGAGACAGAGAGAGAGAGAGAGAGAGAGAGAGAGAGAAAGATGGAGGGAGAGAGAAGAGACAGAGAGAGGGACGAAGAGAGAGGAGAGACGGGGGAGTGAGAGAGAGAGAGAGAGAGAGAGAGGGAGAGAGAAGAGACAGAGGAGGGACGAAGAGAGAGAGACGGGGAGAGAGCTAGAAAGAGGGACGAAGAGAAGAGACGGGAGAGAGAGAGAGAAAGAGAGAGAGATAGACGGCGGCGTTAGAGAGAGAGAGACCAAAAGAGAAAAATAAATGGGGGAATGAAAAAGAGGGAGTGAGAGAGAGGCAGAGAGAGAGAGAGACAGGGGATGAGAGAGAGACAGAAAGAGAAAAATAGAGGGGGGACTGAAAAAGAGAGATGGAGAGAGAGCGACAAAGAGAGGAGAGAGAATGGAGATGTGTGAGAGAGAGACAGGGACGAAAAGAGGAAAGAAGGGGGAGTGAAAGAGAGAGAGAAAGAGATAGATGGGGGGATGAGAGAGCAAGACAGAAAGAAAAATAGAGGGGGGAATGAAAAAGAGAGAGGGGCAGAGAGAGGGACAAAGAGAGGAGAGAGAATGGAGATGTGAGAGAGAGAGAAAGAGAGAGATAGGCGGGGGGTGAGAGAGAGAGGCCAAAAGAGAAAAATAAATGTGGGAATGAAAAAGAGGGAGAGAGAGAGACAGGGGGATGAGAGAGAGACAGAAAGAGAAAAATAGAGGGGGAAATGAAAAAGAGAGGGAGAGAGAGCGACAAAGAGAGGAGAGAGAATGGAGATGTGAAGAGAGAGAGAGATGGACGAAGAGAGGAGAGATGGGGGATGAGAGAGAGACAGAAAGAGAGAGACATGGATGGGGGATGAGAGAGGAAGACAGAAAGAGAAAAAACAGAGGGGGAATGAAAAAGGGAGTGAGAGAGAGGCAAAGGGAGGTAGCGAAAGAGAGGCAGAGAGAGAGAAAGAAAGACGGGGGGATGAGAGAGAGACAGAAAGAGAAAAAACAGAGGGGGAATGAAAAAGAGAGGGAGAAAGAGAGCGACAAAGAGAGAAGAGCGAATGGAGATGTGAAAAAGAGACAAAGGGGGGGATGAGAGAGAGGGAGACAGGGTTACAGAGAGAGAAGGAGAAAGAAAGACCGAATGAGAGGGAGAGGAAAAGAGACAGACAGGTAGTGGTAGAGGCAGAGAGAGAGAAAAAATAGGAAAGGCCCATATAAAAAGACAGGAGACTTCAAAGAGACCCAAGCCTCTGGAGATGCCAACTTTAGCAGAGTTGATCCTTTCTGTTCCCCCAAAGCCAGAGCCGAGGAGAGTGGCGACAATTACTGTGTTATTGCACCTATGAGGACTACAGAGCTCAGAACACCTTCATGTTCTTTTTCTCTTTTTCAATTTGCACCATCACATTTTCAATTTAAAAGGACAGTGTGTAAGCTTTTTACCCGTTAATTACTGAAATTGAAGATACCCATTGAAAAATACATTGTTTTCCAAGCCTTTTCACTTCCATCATGAAATCAAAGTATTCTTTTGGACTTAGATATAGTCACATAAAAGGGGGATCTTCCCCATGCAGAGGCAGCCATTTTGAATACGAGAGCCGCAGAAGGACATTTGGGCTCCGCCTTCGCCTTCGGCAAGGCTCGTGGTTTTGGGTAAACAACACAAGCATGCTGCCGGATCAGACGTCGTAATGGATCTAACACGTGTTTTGGACTAAATTGTTTTACTGGATTTTATTCGCTGGATCCTTACGGACAAATTGAGAGCAAGTTTATGGTGAAATACAGAGTTTGACCTGTGCAAAGCATTCTAAGGTAAGCTAACCTCGTTTTGTGCTTTTCCGTATAAAAGCCCCATGTGCTCAGGGAGTGATTGTTGTGCAGGGAAATGAATTGCATAGTCAAAAAGAGGAGACTGTAAGGTTTCATTTGATGTGTAGATTGTCATGGTACATGATCAGGAATGTGTGTATTCATGAGAAAAGAATAAGAAAAAAAAAAGTATAATATTTATAAATTATAAATATTTATACAGTAGCGGTGCGCGGCTCGTGCGCGCGCGCCCGGGTGACCCTCGAGGTCTGCCGTAGCTAAAACAGAAAGTGCAATAGCACCATCCACCTATGCGCCATGAATCCTGCACACTGGAGCTTTAAGGTTATTTTACTAAATGGCCTGGAGCATGTGTATGCAGTAATAGACTCATTTGTCAACTTAGTACAATCAAGCCTCTCCACATACTGTTTTGACACCTACTTGAATCCAAAAACTGTAGTAGTAGTACTAGTAGTATATTGGAGTCAACTACTTGGATTACTGCATTACTCTGGGCTAGGATCTATAAAAAGTAAAAAAAAAAAGGGTAGAAGTAGTAGTAGTAGGCCATAATAATAGTAGCTGCAGTATTTAGTAGTAGTAGTTATACAATACTAAAAGTAACAGTAGCAGTAGCATTATGGTGGTCGTAGTTGTAATAGTAATAGTAGTAGTAGTAGTAATTGTACGCTGTTATAACACCACCTCATCACGCACTGTAGTAGTTGTAGCAGTAGTACTAGCAGCAGAAGTAGAAGCAACAGCAATAGTAGTAGTAGTAGTAGTAGTAAAAGTAGTAGTAGTAGTATGAGCATCATTCTGTTGAAGCAAGCAAGGGTTTTTCATTCCTTGCAAGCATGAGAGTTTTGATGTCAAGAGACAAACTTATAGTAGTAGTAGTAGTAGTAGTAGTAGTAGTAGTAGTAGTAGTAGTAGTAGATTAAGATTAAGCCTTTATTGGTCTCACACACAATGACACACAGTGACACACGGGAGAAATTTGACTTCTGCATTTGACCCATCGTTTTTCAGGAGCAGTGAGCAGCCATCTTTTTCGGCGCCCGGGGGGCAGTACCATGAAGGGTCTTGCCCAAGGACCCACACTGGTTAGCTCATTGCCCAGGGGGGATTTGAACCCACAACCCCCGGGGGGAAAGTCAGTGACTTACCAGTTGAGCTAATCAGCCGGTAGTAGTAGTAGTAGTAGTAGTAGTAGTAGTAGTAGTAGTAGTAGTAGTAGTAGTAGTAGTAGTGGTAGTAGTAGTTAGTAGTAGCAGCAGTAGTAGCAGCAGTAGTAGTAGCAGTAGTAGCAGTAGTAGTAGTAGTAGTAGTAGTAGTAGTAGTAGTAGTGGTGGTAGTGGCAGTAGTAGTAATAGAAGTAGAAGCAGTAGAAGCAAGAATAGAAGTAATACAAATTTGTTTTACATCTCCAGCACAGGCCAGTATTTTGGTGCTAGCTGTCTAAAAATGTATATAAAGCTTCAACTGAACATTACATTTGAAGTTTACACTACACGTAATTGTACTACACTGCTCCCGTATCCAGTTTGTAGTAAAACAGGGTGGTAGATGAGTTTTAATCAATAAATCTTGTAATCAATTAAAATCATATACTTTAATTAAAAAAAAAAAGCACTTACATATCAGCCCAAAAATATCAGCCATGACAAACCCTGTATCAGTAGATCGTTAAAAATTACATCATGAAACAACGAAGCCTGTATTTATCATGGTGAGACCCACACACCTCTCCATTATTCTGTACATGTCCCTGTCCTGCCCTCGTTTCACTCGTCTTACCTCTCTTTCATCATGTTTGCTTCTGCACAGCTCCACAAATGCCCTTCATTTGAACGTTTCTCTTTGAGCATCAGTTACACAATGCTATCTGGCGCTCATTTGAATATTACTGCGTTGTCAAAGCCCCGGTGAGGTCTTTAACTAATTGTCAGAATCACCTCAAAACCTGTGCGACGCGCAATCAGACTTCAGCATCAGTTAAATGAAACATTAATACCCTGCTGTGTTCAGTCAATCCCCATATCTTCGTAAAGCTGAAAAGTAGTCTCAGTATCTGCAGTCAAATCAATCACGTCTTTCTGGTTCAACACCGTTTTCAAATGGGTAATTTCCGGTCTATCCTTTCAGGGATAGACACAGCCAAGATCAATGGTTATACTTCAAAAAATGTCAATCAAAGGTCAGGTCGATACTTTTGCAGTGACTTTACGCTACATGCAGGGATGGACTGGCAAACTGTGCATTTTGGAGTCCCCCGCAGTCCTCAATTTCGATTTGTGGGGGAAAAGTCCAGGGCTGTTTTTTGGTCCCAGCCCGTCCCTGGCTACATGCATCTCCGTTGGTGGAATGCTCAACAGTTACCATGGTGACACAATGCACACATTAGCAAAAACTGCCAAAAATGTTTTAATATAGTCTGAAAACGGATTTAAACAGCACATTTCCTGGAGCCTGTGATCAATAGAAGTCTCCATGGTCCTGTCTAGTTCTTTGATTTTAAACAAAAACTGTGAGCGTGACTGAAAAGTGACTGTAATTTTATGTGTAAGAGACTTGTTTAAGCACATCTCTCCTGATGTACTTCCAACCAAGTCATTTTTCTGGTGAGATTGTGTTAAAATAAAGTCTAACTTGTGTAACAGAGCTTCTGACAGGGCAGTGCTTTCAGTTAGCATCACACTCACAGGGACTGTTGATGGCATCAGCTGCAAAGTGTTGGTTGTGATGATTTAGGAATGGTTCAGAAAGAAAGCTCTCCAGAACCCTCAAGTATCCATGAATGAAAGTAAACAGGATGTCTATATTTTATACTGATCATGGAAAATAACCTGAGATTAATCAATTGTGGGTATTTAAAGGCACACTATGCTTTCTGGTGGGACAGTGCATCGGTATGGAACCAAACGTTTGTTCAACTGCAGGTGTTTTAACTCTAAACTAAACTGCTGGTCTCCATCAAGTTAAGAAACCTTTAAAGGAGAATTAACGTTTTTTACAATCTGAGCCTTATTTCGGTAATAAAACAAGTTTTACTCACCCATAGCACTTTGGTGTCATATGGAGCACTTCCAGAGATGTTTTAGATTAGCGATATCCATAATGTGAGTTCTCGGGGCATATAATATATGCCCCAAGCGGTCTATAATAATAAATAACACAAACTTTAGCACTTTTCAAATCATAGAAGCTCAATGTCTTAGTCTACACTTTCGTTTGAGTCAAAAGTGGCCTGTAATCCGAGATTTAGCCATAATTTACAGCTTTGCGTTTCATGTTTGGGTCCTGAGAGCTGAGAGTGAAATAAACTGTGACTCCGCACATGCGCACTGGAGTCCTCATCTACTCAAAACAATGGCTAAATCTCAGATTACAGGCCACTTTTGACTCAAACGAAAGCGTAGACTAAGACATTGAGCTTCTATGATTTGAAAAGTGCTAAAGTTTGTGTTATTTGGAGACCGCAAACATGTGCCCCGAGAACTCACATTACGGAGATCGCAAATCTAAAACATCTCTGGAAGTGCTCCATATGACACCAAAGTGCTATGGGTGAGTAAAACAACTTGTTTTATTACCGAAATAAGGCTCAGATTGTAAAAAACGTTAATTCTCCTTTAAATATCTACTGTAGTGCAAGTAAAAAATAAAAAAAAGATCATACACTTATTTATTCATATAGAAAAATACAAATACGTCACCTCACTTTGAATGTAGTCATGTATAAGTTTGTTATTTATAGCAGAGTCCTGTCTCTCTCTCTCTGCACAGTCGCTAACATCCGGCTTGACTCGCCTGTACTTGTCTCCCACTTTGAGCCCACTTCCCTCTTCACTCCTCCGAATGTATCCATGTTCTCTGCCATCTCCACTTATGCAACAGCACCAGAGACGTAGAGAGGCTGGCAGCACAAGCATGGCCACGTGTAGGAGGGAGAGCATGTGGGTGAAAATGTCCATCCAGCATCATCTAGCAGGGCTCAACGATTTTTCCTTTTTTCCTAAAGCTGGGTTTCAGATGACATTCTATAGGACAGTATCAATGAATACAGATAGGGGTAGCTAAAACAAATATTGTTAAAATGCAAAATGATGTTGTGATATAGTGAGTATCGTCACTTTCTAGAATCTGAAAACCTAAATAGACTGTATAAATGGACATAGCTAACCCACTGGGCACCGCATACCAAACAGGAAGTGAGCATGGGAGCGCTTTCGGCTCTATCAACGCTCCAATTCACACTCTATTGAAAATCGTCGCCACTCTCTCTGTAACTGCTTCTGTCAGGCTCGTCATTTTGGTCTTAAAATGCTCATATTAACCCGCTCTATATGATCCTGGATCAAGATATGAAGATGAATTACAGACAAATCAGGCGCCTTCTTGCCCCGAGGTTGCTCCCGCTAGCTGGTTTAGCAGCGAGCAATTACCTTCAACAGCCTCGCTCCGGTTTGGCTCTTTGGTTGCTATGATACTTGTGATCAGAATTCATGGAACGTGGAACTGTGCTCCAAAATCACCCCTATAAACTGCCGGTCTCGATGAGCTTCATTTGACTGGAGCCAAACGCTATGGGCAACGTCACGCTCCCTTAGTAAACTTTTTTTTATAGTGTTTTTTTCTGATAAGCACTGTAATTAGAGTTGCAATTTGTGTTTCAATAAGATTCTGTTCAAAGTTCACATTTTAAACACGTCCAAACAAATCTGAGATATGAACTGACTAATACAAGAATCACCTTTTGTGCAGATCTAAACTACAGGGTCAGTGGTGTTTATGCAGAATAAAACTGTTTATTTTGTTGTTTGTGGAGGAAATAGAGGAGATGGTACTTCAAAATGTGCAGCCTTTGCGATAATTGTCTTGCCTTTGTTAATTGCTTCAATTCAGATTTCTGTATCGATTTGCTTTTGATTCATTTTGTACTCCTCTCATCCAGTGTGGAGCTTTCAACTTAACCATAAATGGTCCTGTGCACATGAGCACCTCCCCCAGAGCCAGAAACCAGAAAAACTTCTTGTAGCTGTGATAAAATAAAAAGAACAAGCCAACAGCTGTAACTCTGCAAGAAACTCACAGCTTAGAGTGGATTTGATTCTGCACTAGCTTTCAGATAGGAAAAAAAGAAATAAAACAAAAAATCTGATATCAAACCCAAAATACAAGCAGCCTTAAGGCAGTGTAGGTAATAGGCAACAGCGCTAGTTTGATGTTCAAGTAGCAGGCAGTATTTACTTTACCAGAGGCAAGGTCCGTGTAAGCACAGTTTTGCCCAGCAGTAGAAGAAGGAATAGACAAAACCAAGAATAGACCGCACTGTGCTTCCTACATGAGCTGTCATAATTGAAATTGCCCCTTGGATCCCACCATATGGCGTAAGACCGTATCTACTGAAAAAATGACATGCATAAACTCATTATCTTTGCAGTATTTAGTGAAAAGGAGAGATTTACAGCGTCTTATGTGCTTACAGGCAAACTGCTCCTAAGACAACACAATCATACAATGTGATGACTAAAGGAGTTTTTAAGTCTAGTTTGTAATATATTTTAGCCTGCAGAAAGCGTAAAGCAAGGGGGGTAATAACAGTTTTTAAAGAGTGCACATTTATTTCACTATCATTTTTAACCAAGAATAAAGTTTGACATACAGTAGTTGACATAATTTTTTTTTTGATTCCCTTAGCTACACCACAGATCGACTGATATATTGACAGAAAGATGGCTAGATACATAAATGGAGGGCATTTCTGTTTGTTAATATAGAGTTGATTTCCGCAGCAATGATATGATCCCATTTCAGATCTGGTTTAGCCAAAGTTTCATTTATAAAACATTCATATGTACAAAAATGTTACATACACCATTTTCCACGTCAAGTTTGTGATCATAAAAAAAAAAAAAACTTGACATAGAACTGTGGCTTTAAATAAAAAAACTCTGAACTTTGTAGACTGGTGCTTTGAGAAATGAGGAAAAAAAGATGTAGGCTCAGAGAGAAAAGTAGAGAGCAGGTTTGAGGAAGTTTGTATTTGACCTGTACGCACACTTTTAGTAAGAATTCTATATACTGTTTTATAAATGAGGCCCCAGACCTGGTTTAGACCTGGTGGTACTTAGAAATCAAAATACAGTGGTACCTCACCTTACGAAATTAATTCGTTCCAGAAGTGGTTTCGTAACGTGAATCTTTCGTAAGTTGAGTAGCTATTTCAATGGAAAAGGCCTGATCCGTTCCAAGGTGTTTTTTTTAATAGGGTAACTTTTTTTTATAGTGTAACATTTGTGTTCTGTGTCCTGATTGGAATAAACCAGGTCTAGACCAGAACTAAACCAGGTCTAAACCTGGACTGGACCTGGACTAAACCAGGATTATCCCGGGACATGGCAGTGCTGTTGGAGGGGTTCCGCGCTAGGGCTAAGAGGCCGAGAAAGACGCTCTTTCAGCGGGAATAAGAGCAGGGCGGGGCGGGCTCTGGTTCTATGTGACTTCCAGAGCCGGGGGGCTGACACTGTGAGCTAACAGGCCGAGAAAGGTGCTCTATCGGCGGGCAAGACCGCGGGGTCTCGCTCGGGGCGGGCTCTGGTTCTATGTGACTTCCAGGTCTAGACCAGAACTAAACCAGGTCTAAACCAGGACCGGATCAGGTCCAGACCCGGACCAAACCGGGACCAGACCAGGATTAAATCACCCCGTGCTCAGCCCGCGAGGGCCCGTGGCCCCAAGGGGGAGGCACGGCCCGGGCGCCGCGGCTCCATCCCGCGCCGTGTCGATGTCGCTTTTTGATCCTTCGATGTCGGCTCCTCCTGTCATTGTGAAGCAGAATTCACCAAGCGTTGGATTGTTCACTCACTAATGGGGAATGTGAGCGGGGTTTAGACCGTCGTGAGACAGGTGAGTTTTACCATACTGATGATGTGTTGTTGATAGTAATCCTGTGTCTCCGCTCCCCTCGCGCGTTCGGCACTATATTGAGCCGTGTCTATCCCCACGCTTCACTATCAACACATTCCATTGAAAATCTATGAAAGTTCGAGTGTTCAAACGAGAGAGAAATGCGAGTCAGAGAATGCCAGTCTGAGAAAAGCGTAGAATGTGTGTGGTGAGGCATTTACAGCCCTAAAACATGTAGAACAATTGCAAAATACAAAGTTGTCCTACCTCGTGGACCATGGGCCACCTCTGGAACCTAACCCCGTGTGTGTTGATAAAGTGTATTTACGTTTCGGGGCGTGCATCTGAGCGCGCATTAATTGAGATTTCGCGTTTCGTAACTTGAATTTTCTTTCGTATCTAGAGACCAAAATTTGACGTGAAGGCGTTTCGTAACTTGGATTTTTCGTATGTAAGGTCTTTCGTAAGGTGAGGTACCACTGTATATCCTTTAGTGGTATTTGGTGTGAAATGTTGTGTGAAAACGGTGCCCCCTTTTGACCTCCTATTGAAAACAAAACCTCTTAAAACGTTTGAAAGAATGTCTTCCAATGTAAATGCCATGTCCATATCAAACAAATAAACAAATAGTCTCAGATCATTGGTCCCTATGGAAACGAGGCTTTTGTCTGCAGCGAGTCTTACCGTGGTCGCTCTCGGTCCCGCTCCGGCCCCAGTACCTCCTCCTGCGCTCTGGGGTGTGTGTGTGCCTCTCAATCACCGCGGCGATGAATCTGGTGTTACTGACTAAACATTCAAAGACAAATATTCAGAATTAATAATGTCAGTGATTTAAGAGATTACAGTAACACTTCAGTTCACTTCAGTTAAAGATGCCTTGTGTAACTTTTCTGGTGAAGGATCTGTCAAATGCTTCTCTCAATAGACATGTTATTGCTTTGTCTGGAATGTTCCACAGTATGACATAAACCATTCTATCTTCATGGAGACCAAACCAGACCAATTTACAGGTCAGATCTGTGGAGAGCCGAATGCTCACTGTCAGAATGCATGTTTTTCTAGGTTTTTTGGATCTAAAACAACCTGTAATTACATAAATGTAAAGTAGAGCTGTTTAATGTCATACTGTGGAACATTCCAGGCCGAGCAATGACATCTCCATAGATACAAGCAGGTAATGGACCCCCAATCAAAAAATTACATAGTGAATCTTTCAGGGACAATATAAATAGTGTCAAACAAGTGCTTAATTACATGTAGTATTTATCATTTAATGTGTGTTTTTTTTCTAAGGCCATATTTTACAATTATTCAGCCTTTAATCATTTTCTGCCCATTAACAATGTCAAGAAGTTGTCATTAGCATTATAGGCAATAGATCATTTTGTACATATCCTCCTGAGACCCGACCCATTCATTTGTGTCCTTTCAGTGGACAGTGAATTGACCAGTCTTATCTTTTAAGTTTTGAGATATATTCTAGTTTGTGTCTGCCCTATGATTAAAAATTAAATACATAAGAAATTAAAAGGGAGTCTAAAAACTTTGAGGCGACTGCAGAAGCTTGTCAGAGAGGTTGGTCATCAAAACAAATTTTGTTTTTGTTAGATTGATGACATCCTTGACAGGGATTTAAAGGAAAAGTAACTTTTTTTTACAATCTGAGCCTAGTCTGGTTAACACCTGACCACAAGTGAGATATGGGTCTGGAAACTTGCTTCGAAAAATCCCGTAGCGGAGGTGTGGTTAGCGATTGCCAACGGCCGTTTATTGGGCGTTATGAATGTCTATCATTGAGCGTATACGTAAGTCCATAGCCAATCATGTCAGTTGTCAGTTCAAACTACAAGCTTCCGTTTGTCATGTAGTACGCGTCACCGTCTTGCCACCCCTCCCCCGCTCTCTGATTGGAGCCCTAAATCTGGGACTCTCGCTTGGACGAGTTTCCAGGCCGCCTTCAAGTTCGAAACGAACGGAAGCGGCCTGGGAATTCCCAGGCTAATCTGAGCCTTCTTTCAGCAATAAAACAAGTAGTTTTACCCGCTCATAGCACTTTGGTGTCAATTGGAGCAGTTTTGTAGAAGTTATGTTGTAGCCGTTCTGTTCTACTAATGATCCCGTATCCGTTAGCATGAGTGCTCGGGGCACTGATTTGCGGTGTCCAAATAACACAAACTTTAGCACTTTTCAAATCACAGAAGATCGCTGTGTCAGGGTAGACTTTTAGTAGATTCCAAAACGTCCTGAAACCCGATATCGCAACAGAAAAGTAAAGTTCAGAGCGGTGTTAGCTTCTTTCGGACTAGCGGTGTTTACAAAACAGCTGAGTTCACGCATGCGCACTGTCCTCTCTGATGACGTCATCAAATGAAACTATAGCTGCATATCGGGTTTCAGGCCGTTTTGGAATCCACTAAAAGTCTACGCTGACACAGCGATCTTCTGTGATTTGAAAAGTGCTAAAGTTTGTGTTATTTGGAGAGCGCAAATCAGTGCCCCGAGCACTCATGCTAACGGATACGGGATCATTAGTAGAACAGAACGGCTACAACATAAGTTCTGCGATACTGCTCCAATTGACACCAAACTGCTATGGGTGAGTAAAACTACTTGTTTTATTGCCGAAAGAAGATTGTAAAAAAAAACATTACTTTTCCTTTAACACCAAAATATCCGTCCATTACAGAGGACATGTTACAAAATTATGAATAAAAATAAAATTGACAAAATGTAAACACTAAGGTGACCACATTAGCATTTATATTTTGTCAATTTTTTTATTATTATTTTATTTTACTTTTATTTACCTCCAAATAGAAAATCACCACCCCTAAAAAAAAAAATTTAAAAAATAAAAAATAAAAAATAAATAAATAACATTGACAAAATGTAAACGCTAAAGTGACCACATTAACATTTATATTTTGTCAATTTTATTTATTTTATTTTATTTTTTTTATTTACCTCCAAATAGAAAATCACCCACCCCCAAAAAAATAAAAAAATAAAAATTGAAACATTTTTTTTCTTCAGGTCCCAGGAGGATATACTGTACTATTACAAATATTAAGATGCTAATACTAGTTAGACCACAAACATACCAACTACCACTTTGTAATCGATAAATATGTAGTCCCTTAACTATTATGAATAAGTATTACCAAGATTATTAAGTTTATTAAAAAGGTCCTATATTACACAAAATGTCCCCATTGTGGGACTAATAAAGGCATATGTTATCTTATCTGTGTTTGTGTTTCATAAAAGTTTGAGTAACCCTTTATTATTAGTCTGTCTACATGTCCAAAGCTCCAAATGCTCTGTTCCACCTTGTGATGTCATGAAGCGGTAGTTTTCAAGTTAACAGCTACATTTTACCTTATATTCACTATACATTCGCAATGCCAGGGCTGAAATTATCCAAATGATTTAAGTGAGGGAATATGGCGTTAAGTGGAGCTCTTCCTCTATTACTACATGACATCACAAAGTGCAATGTGGTGCAAAGTGAGTGTTTTCTGTTTGAGACAGCCTAAATATGCAGGTTTGTGTGTTAAACAGGTAAATGAAACAAAACAACTCCAGCTGTGTTTGTGATGAGGAAACATTAAAACAGATCAGAAAATACTTTAATGTCAATGTATTTGAAGAGATCTGGAGACATACTTATTCCTCTGTCCTCATGGCTGTCTTCGTCCCTCTCGTCGCGCTCGTTGTCGAGGTTGGACATTCTCACCGACATTTCTGCGAGTCATAGGGGGAAAAAAAAATTGTAGTTTTGTTTTATGCATTTGAAGAACAATAACACAATGTGAAATTTAAGTTCATATGACAGGGTTTCATATTTTTCTAATTGTTACTTGGTGGGATAGTGGCTGTGGTAAATATGTATCATAGTTTGTATCAGTTATGCGGCAGTTTGTGGGAAAAAAAATATTTGAGGATAGAAGTACAAAAATAAAGGAAGCAGCATTGAGTTCTAAAACAGAATCCCTCAACATGAAAAAAAAATCCATAAAAAATTCAGGGACAATTTATGCACAAGGAAGGCATTTTTCTGATTTTCTGGTCTTTAAATGTTGATTTAACAAAACAAAGGTGTTGCTATCTATTTTTATTTGTCTAATCATAACTATTGCATAATTAAGACAAGACCATTGTTAAAATAAAGGTTGCTAGGTAACAGTGAATTGAATTTTTGCAGCCGAGTGTGAAGCGGCTGGGATGAGGATCAGCTCTTCCAAATCCGAGGCCATGGTTCTCGACCGGAAAAAGGTGGGGAGTCCCTGCCTCAGGTGGAGGAGTTCAAGTATCTCGGGGTCTTGTTCACGAGTGAGGGGAGGATGGAGCGTGAGATTGACAGGCGGATCGGTGCAGCGTCGGCAGTGATGCGGTCGTTGTACCGGACCGTTGTGGTGAAGAGGGAGCTGAGCCAAAAGGTGAAGCTCTCAATTTACCGGTCAATCTACGTTCCTACCCTCACCTATGGTCATGAGCTCTGGGTAATGACCGAAAGGACGAGATCGCGGATACAAGCGGCCGAAATGACTTTCCTCCGCAGAGTGGCTGGGCGCTCCCTTAGAGATAGGGTGAGGAGCTCAGTCACACGGGAGGAGCTCGGAGTAGAGCCGCTGCTCCTCCATGTGGAGAGGAGCCAGCTGAGGTGACTCGGGCATCTGTTCCGGATGCCTCCTGGTCGCCTCCCTCGGGAGGTGTTCCAGGCATGTCCCACCAGGAGGAGGCCCCGGGGAAGACCCAGGACACGCTGGAGGGACTATGTGTCCCGGCTGGCCTGGGAACGCCTTGGGGTCCCCCCGGAGGAGCTGGAGGAAGTCTGGGAGTCCCTGCTTAGACTGTTGCCCCCGCGACCCGGCCCCGGATAAGCGGAAGAAAATGGACGGATGGATGGATGGAGGCAACAGTTATTGAATTTCCTCGATATATGTCATATCTGCTGCTCATGTCCAACCAGAAAGTAAAATTATGAACTTCACTAAAAATAAATAAATAAAAAATAAGCAAGATTTTTTGTAGATTTTTTGTATTTTTTTTAGTAAAACCTTTAATATAATATAATATATAAGTGTTAATGTTAAATATGCTTTCGTGACAGGAGTGGTCTAACCCGTCACATTCACTTTAATAAAAAGAGTTACATCGTTTACAGAAGCCTCATGGTAACTTTAGCCCATCTTAAACCTGCAGACTTGTTGGCACAGACTCTCTGATCTATTTCACGTTGTTTACCAAACTCCATCTGAGAGCGACTTGGCGTGTAGTTTTAATGAGGCCATAATCTTGTTTGATGTTTTTGTCAATAATCCTGAGTAATTACACAAATCATGCAGCAGCTGCTCTAATGTCAGCTCTTTAGCTCCGCCAGCCTCCCCTTCGTATTCATTAATCAGACATTAAACTCCACTGGTTTAATTCATTACTTAAATCTAAATGTCATTGTTTAAAGACTGGAGAGGGGCAGAGCATATGACCGCTATTGAACAACAAGAAGGGTCTGCTCCAGCATCATCTGCACTCAAAATGTCATGTACTATAATGCAGTACTATAACTATAATATAATGCAGTACTATAACTAGAATACTGGGTGCAGATATGTTAGCTAGACCTAACACCTAGACCTACAAGAGGATGGATGGTTAAACTGTGTATTATAATAATACTAATACTAATACTAATACTAATAATAATAATAATACATTTTATTTCAAGGCACCTTTCTAGACACTCAAGGACACCGCACAAAGACAATCAATTAAAAACAGTTAAAAACAGGCATTATACAAATTCAAAAATGATAATTAAAGGAGAATTAACGTTTTTTTACATTCTAAGCCTTATTTCGGTAATAAAACAAGTTGTTTTACTCACCCATAGCACTTTGGTGTCATATGGAGCACTTCCAGAGATGTTTTAGATTAGCGATAGCTGTAACGCGAGTTTCGTTTGAGTCAAAAGTGGCCTTTAATCCGAGATTTATCCATAGTTTACAGCTTTGCGTTTCATGTTTGGGTCCCGGGAGCTGAGAGTGAAATAAGCTGTGACTCCGCACATGTGCACTGGCGTCCTCATCTACTTGAAATTATGGCTAAATCTCAGATTACAGGCCACTTTTGACTCAAACGAAAGTGTAGACCAAGACATTGAGCTTCTATGATTTGAAAAGTGCTAAAGTTTGTGTTATTTGGAGACCGCTCGGGGCATATATTATATGGCCCGAGAACTCGCAAATCTAAAACATCTCTGGAAGTGCTCCATATGACACCAAAGTGCTATAGGTGAGTAAAACAACTTGTTTTATTACCGAAATAAGGCTCAGATTGTAAAAAACGTTAATTCTCCTTTAATTTCAAAATAATGTAGTTGAGTCTTGTTCAAACCTACTAAGAAAATATAGTCTTCAGAGTTCCACCAGATTTAAACCAGGTCTACAGCCAGACTACATCAGGTCTAAACTAGGGCTAAACCAGGTCTAAAAAAGGACTATAACTAATTAATGGCTAATTAAGTTAACACTAAAATTGAGTACGAGTCCATGCACATACTGTATATCATTTGACCATTTTGGTAAAGTTGGACAGCAGACGGGGCAAAAGCAGACTGATTCCGTAACTCTTATGGAATCAGCACATAACACTTATGGTGTCATTTTAGGTTTAAACCCACTGGATTTTAGCACTGAAACTGGTAACCCAACCAAGACACTCATGTGAGGCTCATTCTGTTCCTGATTGGATAATGGTCCAAGCAAACCAAAACCAAAACCACAAAAATTATAACAAACTGTTTGGTCATCGTGTACTATATTTTTTTGTAACTAAGAATAAATCAGCATTAAAGTTGTGATTAGTAAAATATATATTTGACTCTGGAAACACAGGACACGTTTATGGATTTTAAAGAAAAAAAAAAGTTACCTCGTCAAAAACATACCTGGAGTTGAGTTTTGTTTCATTCCCACATTTTGGGTAATCGTACATTATCATTGAAATTATTCTATTGAAGGTACAGGGAATATTTCCTGTGTTGGAGTGTTTTCTGTTTGAGAGAAGAACTCAGTCTAAATATGCAGGATTAATATGTTAAACATGTGTGAATAAAACAAAACACTATTCCAGGTATGTTTTTGATGAAGAAACAACATTATAACAGATCAGAAAATAGCATGGGCCTTTTAAAATGTAAATCTTCCATACAGTCTTACCCTGTGCTGCTAAGGGAGACATGTGCTGATGTGATCTTCTGTGGATCTGGTGTCTATAGGCGTAAACAGCCAGGACCAGAACCATGATGCATCCCATAATACCTCCCGCCACTGGCCCAACGGGGGCGCTCTTGATCATGTTCAGAGAGGCCACGTCTTCTTCTGCACAGAGATGGTATAGTGGAAACAATTACCTCAATATTATTACCAAAAAAAAACTCATCTTAACTCGACCACACTGCTTTAAACATACAGTTAACTAAAAAGGTGCCACCTGCTTGTCTCCATGGAGATGTATATGCTTAGGTGTGTGGAGAGGCGACCCTGCTCATAATAACAATTTATGTTTTCTGTGATTAAATCATTTCAAGATAGAGTAGGGGACATTAGAGAAAATATATGATAGCAAGAGAATAAAGGAAGATTTGCACATGAAAATCGCTGACATCCTCTTAGATTTTATTGAATGAAAATCTTTTGTTTCATTAATTTTAGATAGATATACAATCATAATGTTACATCCGCATGAATGAAAAGGAGCAGATAAAAAGTATAACCTTGTAATATCTGCCCTCTCTAGCCATCTCACTGACCTAATAGTCCCAGATTATCCACGTAGGGGCTCTTGGCTCCGACGATGCCCCCAAAGCACTCCTTCTGCAGGGCACAGTACGGCTTGTCCAAGTGGGTCTTTCCATCACTGTCCACCATGCACCACTCACAGTCCAGCACTCCAAAACAATCACTGACAAAATATATTAGAACAACGTTATTGGTTCAAAGAGAAACACTGACAATTAGAACACAGGAAAGCAGCATTTCAGGATCACCAATCAGGTACAAAAAAATCATGGAGTACTGGGACATAACAAAAAAATTTGATTTAAGCCACATTATATTCACATACTAGTACATCTATGCACAAAGGACAACATAGTCTATAGTGAAATTCTTATACATTATCCAATAGATAACAAAAAAACAGGATTTGCCATTTAAAGATCCCATGACATGGTACTTCTTGATGCTTTTATATGGCGCCTTAATGGTTCCCTAATACTGTAAAAGAATCCTTCTTCAAAATCAAGACAAGTGCATGAGAAAGCCTCATGAACACAGTCAGAGTCAAAAATATCTCTCTCAAACACTTTATTCTGGGCGTTGTTGCTTGAATGCAAATGAGGAGGACAGAGACAGGCCAGTGCAGCAGGTGGGGTGTGGCCAAACTCTCCGCTCTTTCCTCGTTTAGCAGTGCGCGGTGCGCTGGCCCCACTTCCGCGTTTAAGCGCGGAGGAAGAGATGAGACGATTTCCATTGAAAAATGGAAATCTCTTCACGCATTGAAAAATAAACATATTTCTACAGAAAATAAAATTAAACCACTGCTGTTTCAGAGGTCCAGAGGCTCAGATAAAGGACATCCGAGCCTGGAAACACTCTCACGTGCCTCCAGGCAAATAAAAAAACGCATCTCGCATTGCGTAGCTCGTTTGCGGTCCAAACTCTCTGGGCATGATTTCCAGAGACAGTGGGTAGACATCCAGACTGGGGGTGTAACTGTATTTGCATTTTTCCCCCCCCGAGTGTGACGTCAGAAATTTCCCTTGTTCAGAATCGCCTATTTGGGCTGTCTTTTTTTCAAACGCGGAGAAGGATCGCAAATGCTCAGTTTACACATTTCGCAACTTTTAGCCATGCCTGTCCACTAAACAGGGTAGGGGAGCTCACATTAACGTTCAAAAACCTCAGAAAGTGAAAATTTCATGCCATGGGACCTTTAAATTAGAGTGACATGAAACCACCACTGTACTCTACTTCTACTTTTGCATAATGGTTTTATGCACGAGAGGAACAAATGCCTTTAACTTGCTGTAGATTTTTTTCCGTTGCCTTCTCAAATGGCGGTATGGGTAATACCAGTGTGGTGTTGTTTCAGGTAATAATTGTATTTACCTGATTTACTTCTCGTGTCAACAATTAGAACTAGTACTATAGAGCTGAGCTTCATGTCTACTATGATTACTACAGAACTTGGCTAGCCAAGACCGCAAATGCTTTCACGATACTATACAAAACATTTTACAATCCAACAAGATGGCAGGATGTGGGAGGTTCTGTCTGGTCAAGTATAAAACTGAAAACCAGTAGAAACAACTGAAGAAGCTACTTGGGTGAGTGTCGAAACTTATTTACCTTAAAAATTTCGATTTTCTTTTGCTACAACTGCCAATAATGCAGCTATATGTGTTTAATTATTATTAAATGTTAAATGTCCCAATTTGTTTCTAAACTTATGTTGACTAGAAATAATAATAATGATAATAATGATAATAATAATAATAATAATACATTGGTTTTATATAGCACTTTATATAGCAGATGCTTCACAATAAATTCAATAATCAATCATTAAAAAAGACAGTAAGACTCTCAACTGATACAACTGATTCTTATTTGCACTCAGAATGCCAAACAATTTCTAGTTGTTTACTTGTGCAAAAACAATGTTGTATCCCATGTTTATTTTTAACCATACCTGCTGGTGAATCTTTGGCTGCATCGTGTGTTGATGCACTGAGGTAGTGTGTCGTGCAAACTGGGGTCAATCACGTTCAGACTGAGAGGCTCCTGGAGAACTTCACAGCTCGGATTCCTGTACGGCAAAAACACAAAAACAATGAGGGGGGAAAGAATGTGAAGTCTAGCAGAATTCACACACGAAGTTCGAAGTGCTTCAAGCGCATTCAAGTCACTATCAGGGTTGTCAAAAGTATTGAAAACAGGGATTAAAAGTAGATTCTCATTTGAACAGGTATTGAAACTAAAAAAGTGGCATTCATAGGGCAGAAATGAACCTCTCCTGAATAGTTTTAGAATGATCTTGAGCTGCATCAGAACAAATAATTAACCACATAGACTACAGTCCCTGACAAAAGTCTTGTCGTTTGGGTACAAGTTGACCTTAAGTGCCCCCCAAATATATATCTAATAATTTATTTTTGACAAGAAATGTCTCATTTCAATCCCAGCAGATTTTGAAATACTGTTTTGGTGCCAAATGAAACTGCTGAAAAGCATTCTAATGTTCACAGCTTGGTAAAGCCCACTGAGTCAGTTTTTGCAAAGACAAAAGTCTTGTCGCCTTGCACCCAATCCTAGATTACAGCCTCACCTGTGATCAATAATTTGTCAATCAATTAATGGGTGTGTACAAAAAGAACCCCAACACACCAGACCTTCACATCAACTGCAACTTGACCTCTGACAACATGCCTAAGATTCACCCTGAGACCAAAGCATTGATTATCAAGAGGTTGAAGACCAAATCCACTGCTGAAGTGGCTGACACCTTCAATGTGTCTCAGCGTCAAGTACAAAGAATAAGAAAAAGATTTGAAGAGACTGGAGATGTTTTTGACAAGTCCAGGTCCGGTAAACCCCGCAAGACAACTGCTCGGGAGGACCGTTTGTTGGCTCGAAAATCCAAGGCCAGCCCCTTTTCCACTGCAGCAGAGCTCCACCAGGCCTGGTCACCTCAAGTCCCCGTGTCAACCAGAACAGTTTGTAGAATTCTGGCTCGAAATGGCCTCCATGGTCGAATCAGTGCCCAGAAACCAGCACTAAACAAAAGGCAATTAAAAAAACGTGTGGCAGTTGCTAAGGCCCACAGCCTGCTAAAAGGATGGACGCTGGAAAAGTGGCAAAATGTGGATTTCTCAGATGAATCTTCAGTTGAATTACATCACAGCCGCCGCAAATATTGCAGGAGACCTACTGGAGCCCGCATGGATCCGAGGTTCACCCAGAAAACAGTTAAGTTTGGTGCTGGAAAAATCATGGTCTGGGGTTACATACAGTATGGCGGTGTGCGAGAGATTTGCAGGGTGGAAGGCAATATCAATAGCCTAAAATATCAAGAAGTATTAGCTAAATCTTATATTCCCAGCTATAAAAGGGGTCAAATTTTGCAGCAGGATGGTGCTCCATCGCATACTTTCATCTCTACATCAAAGTTCCTCAAGGCAAAGAAGATCAAGGTTCTCCAGGACTGGCCAGCGCAGTCACCAGACATGAACATCATTGAACATGTCTGGGGTAGAATGAAAGAGGAAGCATGGAAGACAAAACCAAAGAATCTTGATGAACTCTGGGAGGCATGTAAGACTGCTTTCTTTGCTATTCCTGATGACTTCATCAATAAACTGAATGAATCACTGCCAAACCCCATGGATGCAGTCCTTCAAGCTCATGGAAGTCATACAAGATATTAAATATGGATCTCACAGCACCACTATTTAATTCACTGATGTTATGCAACATATTTTTGTATTTGAAGTAAATTATTTGTTCAATTTTCACATTACCCTCTGTAGGCGACAAAACTTTTGTCTTGCCAAAATCTGACCTTTCTGTGTTCATTAAATGATCAATCTTTCTTGAGTGAAGCAAATCTATTTTAGTATATTAAACATAATTTGGGAGAGTTTTAGCTTTCATATGAGCCATTTCTAAAACCAATGAATTAATTAAAAGTCAGGTTATAAGGTGTTCTTTTTACCAAATGGAGAAGTGACAAGACTTTTGTCAGGGACTGTAGTATATGCCTAGACATCCATCTCCACATGACTATATAAAAGAAAGTATTATTATTTAGCCATAGTTTCGAGTAGATGAGGACACCATTGCGCATGCGCGGACTGTGCTCTCAGCTCCCGGGACCCAAACATGGAACGCAAAGCTGTAAACTATGGCTAAATCTCGGATTACAGGCCACTTTTGATTCAAACGAAATTGTAGACTAAAGACATCGAGCTTCTATGATTTGAAAAGTGCTAAAGTTTGTGTTATTTGGAGCCCGCACGGGGCATATTACATGCTCGGGGAATGCCCCGAGCTATGGCTATAAGTCGCGCTAGGCTAACGGTGTTAGCCTAACGCTAATCTAAAACATCTCCGGAAATGCTCCATATGACACCAAAGTGCTATGGGTGAGTAAAACAACTTGTTTTATTACCGAAATAAGGCTCAAATTGTAAAAAAACGTTACTTTTCCTTTAACAATATTAATCGAAATATAAAAAAATAGAAAATTAAAGATTAATCCTATTAAAGATTTTGATTTTTTTAGTGAATTCTGGAGGTTTGGAGCTTTCACATGATCAGAACTGTCCATAAACTGAGAAAACTTGTATGTGTCCTCTATAACTGTGGGTTTAGGCATTGGCAACCCAGGTTCAGTTGTGATTAAAATAACTTTTTAAAAATAGGCTACATACAGTTTCTTTAAAAGAGAAAAGTGCAGAATAAAAACCTTCCAGTCATATGCATAGCTAAACCAACCCTCTTTGAGCCTGGATTTGAAAATATCTGATAAAATAACATAACGAATAGTGTGTCTAAAGTTATGAAAGAAGTTATGAAAGAAAACATAGGGAATTATTTGACACTAGAACGATAATTACATGTCTCTGTGATATAAAGGAGGAACTGGCATTTTGAAAAACTGAAGCGCTGTCAAATGCAGATGACGGCTGATGAAAGGAGGTGGGTTAGATGAAGACGGAACGGCGAGCGAAGAAAGAGAAGTGAAAACAATACAGACAATAGCGGAGAGGCAGGGTACATAAAAGCCCCAAAAAGTGCTGGGAGCGAGGAACTGACAACAAATATTTACAATTCAGAGAAAGAAAGCTGCCAAAAATCACTACGGTAAAAATATATTCATACGGGCTTTTTCTACAAGTTTTCAAAGTCAAATCTTTCAGGCATTGCGGAGTCTCAAACTTTTCCAGCACGATAATACGTAGGTGTATGTGTATTTTATTTTATATTAACTGCTAAAAATACTACTGTCAAAAATACTGCAGCTGCTACTACTGCGGCTGCTACTACTACTACTACTACTACTACAGGTACTATTACTGCAGTAGGAGTGCTGTTGCTTTAAAATAATATAAATTAACTAATGGGAGAACTACAACTCAAGTAAAAGTAAATGACTGGATGTAACAACTGAGTTATAATTTTAAGTTAATGCTATAGGGAGGACAAATATTGATATGATCAAACCGCTACAGACTTGGTTACAGGAAGAGCAAGAGTAAAATTAAAGGAGAATTAACGTTTTTTACAACCTGAGCCTTATTTCGGTAATAAAACAAGTTGTTTTACTCACCCATAGCACTTTGGTGTCATATGGAGCATTTCCAGAGATGTTTTAGATTAGCGATAGCCGTAGCACTAATATATGCCCCGAGCGGTCTCCAAATAACACAAACTTTAGCACTTTTCAAATCATAGACGCTCGATGTCTTAGTCTACGCTTTCATTTGAGTCAAAAGTGGCCTGTAATCCGAGATTTATCCATAGTTTCGAGTAGATGAGGACGCCAGTGCGCATGTGCGGAGTCAGTTTATTTCGCTCTCATCTCCTGGGACCCAAACATGAAACGCAAAGCTGTAAATTATGGATAAATCTCGGATTACAGGCCACTTTTGACTCAAACGAAAGCGTAGACTAAGACATCGAGCTTCTATGATCTGAAAAGCGCTAAAGTTTGTGTTATTTGGAGACTACTCAGGGCATATATTAGCGCTACGGCTATCGCTAATCTAAAACATCTCTGGAAATGCTCCATATGACACCAAAGTGCTATATGTGAGTAAAACAACTTGTTTTATTACCAAAATAAGGCTCAGATTGTAAAAAAGGTTTAGAGTACAGATAGACACTAGGAATGCAACAATCAGGCTTTATCTGTTGTGATGCCGATTCTGATACTAACACTTTAAGGATCTGCTGATACCCGATGTCAACCGATACCATTGCAGAGACTAATAACAGCATTTATGTCCTTTAAACAAAAATAAGACGAAACTGATTCAAATGTGTTATGTAGCTGTTATTTACCCTTCAAGTAACTACAGAGCAGCTTTTGTAAATTAAAAAATTCTTTCTGGGCCAATTACAACCAGTAAATAGTCTTATCCCTGCATCCCTAAGTACAGTACAAAGTGCAGATTATTACTCAAGAAGAAGTAAAAATATGTTGCCTGAAAGCCACTCTAGAAAGAACAATTCAAAAAAAGTACTATCCATCCAAGTAACTGTTAAGAACATTATATGACATTCAACAATACTCAACATATATATGGTACATAGAACTTGTACATAAGTCACTTTTCATTTTTCTCTTCATGGACTAAAACAACAATAAAATAAACCTTAATGTAAAACCAGGCCAGTTCCGTTTCATTCATCACTTGACATTTTCAAGCGTTTCCTTAAATTGCAGTTCTTCAAAACATTTTTAGCAAGCAATTCCACAAACTGCTGTTAACCTTTATGAAAGTGGATTACCGGGAAAGTGACAGCAGAATTTATGAATGTTTTATGATGGCAATATATGAGCACAAGTAACAAAAACATGCATTTTTATATAGAAAGTAAAGGACAGTTGTAGTTCAAATTTCACTAACCTGTTCTCAGCATTGGTGAGGTTGCCCGTACATTCATTGACCTCCAGGGGGCACTCACACGGGCATTCACACTCATTCTGCTCCATTCTGGAAAAAAAAATGAAACTATCAGAGACACACTGGCTATGCTGACATACCAAAGATCTGATCATATCTGGATTTCTGAAGTTAAACACAAAGAAGTTATCTGATTATTGAAATGCCAAGTAAACAGTGTCTGCTGGCAAAAGATTACCAAAATCAGATTAATATCTGATTTCTAGACCTTTAAAAGGACATGCAAACTGCACAATTTGATGTGGGTAATCAAAGGAACCATGATCGGAAATAATTGATTATTTAGGTGTTTATATTTCATTCTAATAGTCTTTTAGCTATAAAAATCTGATAATAATCTGATTATATCTGATGTGTGCAAGGTTTAACAACGGAAATTATGCACAACAGGTAAAGTAATTCAGTAAAGACAAAAATGGAAGACAATGTTAAAGGAAAATTAACGTGTTTTTTTTTTACAATCTGAGCCTTCTTTCGGCAATAAAACAAGTAGTTTTACTCACCCATAGCAGTTTGGTGTCAATTGGAGCAGTATCGCAGAAGTTATGTTGGAGCCGTTCTGTTCTACTAATGATCCCGTATCCGTTAGCGTGAGTGCTCGGGGCACTGATTACAAATAACACAAACTTTAGCACTTTTCAAATCACAGAAGATCGCTGTGTCAGGGTAGACTTTTAGTGGATTCCAAAACGGCCTGAAACCCGATATCCAGCTATAGTTTCATTTGATGACGTCATCAGAGAGGACAGTGCGCATGCGTGAACTCAGCTGTTTTGTAAACACCGCTAGTCCGAAAGAAGCTAACACCGCTCTGAACTTTACTTTTCTGTTGCGATATCGGGTTTCAGGACGTTTTGGAATCTACTAAAAGTCTACCCTGACACAGCGATCTTCTGTGATTTGAAAAGTGCTAAAGTTTGTGTTATTTGGACACCGCAAATCAGTGCCCCGAGCACTCACGCTAACGGATACGGGATCATTAGTAGAACAGAACGGCTCAACATAAGTTCTGCGATACTGCTCCAATTGACACCAAACTGCTATGGGTGAGTAAAACTACTTGTCTTATTGTCGAAAGAAGGCTCAGATTGTAAAAAAACGTTACTTTTCCTTTAAAGATTTAAAATTTTCAAATTACTTATACTTTATTTCCCAAATACAACACTTACTCTAAGAATCCAGTGATTAGCAGACACATGTCACTAGGTTTTTTTATGATCAGATTTCTTTTGTGCATGTAAACACACCACACATCAAATCTGATTATTCTAGTTATCTGTTTTTTACTGACCATGTTAACGTTATCATTTAAATGACAAGACAATCCCTTCTCTGCAATGGTTCCTCGTAAATCTCTTGTTAAATGTTAAATAACATGATTGTACGGCTGCATGATTCATGTTATGAGAACACATCCAGAAGAATTGACAAATAGACTGCAATGCGTACTGACATTTCAGAACCGTTTGTACAGATCTAAACTACTACTAAGATAATTTGTCCTTTGAGAAGGAAATTACTGTACTTCAAAAACTGCAGCTTTGAGCCTCGAGTTCTGCATCCATTCAAACTGTGATTTTGTTTCGATTGTGATTAATCTTGGAGTCCTGTGTGCTTGAGTGTGAAAAGTACAAACCTGTGGCAGTTAAGGCAGAGGCGGTCCACAGTGCTACAGGCGCAGAAGGCCAGAGAGTCACAGGTTTCATTCACAATCCCAGCGAAAGCATTGGTCCCTGGGATCCGTGTAAGGCGATATTTAGAACAGTGACTTCCATGGACCAAGTTTGTGAGGTCCCCCTGAGAGAAGAGCACAAAAGTTCAAAGGTGCAATATGTATCTACACTGCCTGACAAAAGTATTAGGACGATTGTGTATTTCTGAACTCTGGACGAAACTTCTGGTTCCAACAAGATAATGACCCAAAGCACTCGTCCAAACTGTGTAAGGGTCATTTGGAGACGTGTGAACAGCGTCATCAACTGCAGGTTATGACATGACCGCCTCAGTCTCCTGACCTGTCACCCATCCAAAAAGTGTGGGATTATTTGGATATTAAAGTGAGCTCCAGGAATCCGACTAACGTTAAACACCTGAGGAAATGTCTTCAGGATGAGTGGAAAACTATAGAGGATGGATATATTGAAAAATTGACAGAATGCCTCGAATTTGTAAAGCTGTGATTAAGGCCAAAGGTGGTTATTTTGATATTATTTAAAGGTCCCATGGCATGAAATTTTCACTTTCTGAGGTTTTTGAACGTTAATGTGAGCTCCCCTACCCTGTTTAGCCCCCCCATGGTTAAAAGTTGCGAAATGTCTAAACTGAGCATTTGCGATCCTTTTCTGCGTTACAAAAATCGGAGCTCAAACGGGCGATTTTGAACAAGGCACCTTATTGACGTCAGATCGAAAAAAGAAATGCAAATGCAGTTCCACCCCCGTCTGTCTGTACTCAGCGTCTCTGTAAATCACGCCCAGAGAGTTTGGACTGCGAATGCGCTAGGCAATGCAAAATGCGTTTTTTTATTTGCCTGGAGGCACGTCCGAGTGTTTCTAGGCTCGGAAGTCCTTTATCTGAGCCTCTGGACCTTTGAACAGCAGTGGTTTAATTTTATTTTCTGTGGAAATGTGTTTATTTTTCAATGGAACGCTTCAAATCTCTCCCCCGTGCAAAAACAAGGAAATGGATCAGCTGAGAGCTCAGAGCCGAGAGCGGAGAGTTTGGCCACGCCCCCACCCTCTACTATAGGCCAGCTCTTTTCTCCTCATTTGCATTCAAGCAACAACGCCCATAATGGAGTGTTCAGAGAGAGAAAAATTACTCTTTCTCATCTTATCTCTGTTTCTCATGCACTGAGTGTTGATTTTGAAGAAGGATTCATTTACAGTATTAGGGAACCATTAAGGAGCCATATAAAAGCATCAAGAAGTACCATGTCATGGGATCTTTAACTTGATATTGTTACATTTTTGTAATAATATGCCTTTACACATGATGAAATTTGCTTTAATATATCAATAAATTGATTTGTTGTCATTACCAATACGTCTTGTTATCATTATGAAAGTTCAGAAATACACAATCGTCCTAATACTTTTGTCAGGCAGTGTATGTAGTGTATGGTCTGCCATCTGCTTGTCTGCTTGTTGCTTTATTTAGAATGTCCCACAGTATAGCATTAAATGTACATGTCAGTCTTACAAAGGTTTTAAAAGGGCAAGGCAGAATATTGTGAACCTCCACATCAGTCATTCAGCTCAAAAGGAAACTTGGCAAACAACAAGCAAATATATTTAACAGCTATTATTGTACATCAATTACAATATAAAAATGTATTAATGATATTATTAATTGCCTTCTTTGTGTATATTTTTTAAAATCCAATAACTGTTCTTCTCTAAAACAAAGACTGCTCCAGAATATTCTCCATGGACTGTTATATTGTACTCCAAACAGTGAAAGAGTTGTAACACTACAACTCAGCACAAGATGGCAGTGTGCACCTTTTCAGAGCATTTCCAGTGAACTCACCACAATACTCGTGTTGAACTTGTAGAAACGCTGCACTGTGCGGTCACTGAAACTATTGCACAGATTTTTCTTCACAAAGTTTGGATGGTTCAGAATATCATTAGCAACCAGCGGCTCCTGCAAACACAAAACCACAAAAAACAATAATAATTATATGAATTCTCTTTAAAAATATATGAAAAAAAATACAGATTATGCATGTTATTTTTTACCTTGTGTGTGATGTGCTGTTGTTCTGCAGGAGCGTGGCCTTTGGGATCAATAAGAGTCGGATGTGCGACTAGATAACCCCTGTCCTCCATTATAAAGCACCTATCAAATACATACGAAAAGATGCTATTTTAATTAAAGATCAAAGGAGAAGTTCAATTTGTCAACTGGACAAAGTTTGTTTGGTTGAAAACGTTTCGCCGCTCATCCGAGAGGCTTCGTCAGCTCTGGTTATCGTACTGGTTAGACCCTCCTTATATCTAGCTGCCGGGAGGCGCGTTCTACAATGACAAAAGCTCTGAAAACGATCCAGTACGATAACCAGAGCTGACGAAGCCTCTCGGATGAGCGGCGAAACGTTTTCAACCAAACAAACTTTGTCCAGTTGACAAATTGAACTTCTCCTTTGATCATGGATTCTACCTGGATGACTGAGGGACTTTTCACGCATTTTAATTAAAGGTGTATTGTGTAACTTTTCGGATGGAGTGTCCTTTAAATGCTTTTTTCCATAGAGATGTTATAGCTTTGTCTGGAATGTTTCACAGTATGGCATTAAACCTTTCTATTTTCATGGAGACCAATGCAGACAAAGAAACAGGTCAGATCTGTGGAGAGGCGACCCTCTTTTTAAGCTATAAAACCACCTGTAATTGAACAAATGTAAGGAAGAACAGTTTAATGTCATACTGTGGAACATTCTGCGACACGCTGGCTGAGTGGCTAGCACTCACGCCTCACAGCAAGAAGGTTCCGGAGACTCCGGTTTCCCCCATCAACCCAAAACATGCACCATAGGTAAAATCCTCCATCTAAGGTCCTGACCAAACCTAAGCAACAAGATCATGGAGATGGTCCCCGGGTGCAGTCATGTGCTGCCCACTGCTCCTGAATAAAGGATGGGTCAAATGCAGAGGACAATTAAGGATATATGAAAACAAAATAAATAAATAAATTCCAGGCAGAGCAATGACATTCCAATAGAAACAAGCAGTTGCCGGAGCCCCAACCAAAAAGTTACACAGCGCACACATAAACTACTATTAAACTATCAAGAGTAGTTTTGTGCAGTTCATCAAGTTTTAATCAAGATCAAGATTTTGGTATTTATAATTGCCAGTGATCAGTTTGGGTCTACAGCCAATTCTTTATCAGTAAAAGCATACATGTTGGAGCAGAATTCACACTTTAAAAGAATAAATTTGACAGTTTTTGCGTTAAATGACAATGATAAAAAGTATCTGTTGCTTATGTTCAGGAAATTATAAATGAAACTTAGTGATGGACCGATCCAATTCTGTTATCCTATATCAACGCCGATACTAAAAAAACTGGCTTCCAAAATGGGTCCAGTCGATATGCTGATTAGACACATTTATTGATGTATAAGACTTACAGAAAGCCTCATAACGTTTGAATTTTTATTTATACAAAGTTGTTCTGTACACATTTGGATCTGTTTTGTCTTATTTTATTTTATTTTTTGTATAAAGAAAATAAATGAGTCTCGACACTGGTATCTGTTAATATCAGTCATCTACAAACACTTAAACAGAGTCAAAATCAGTATCAGAACTGAAAATCCTGGATCAGTACATCGCTAGTTAAAGTAATTTTTATTTGTATTATTTTGAAAAAATACATTTGAAAATCATTCAATATGATGAAAGAAAGTGATTGTTTTTTGTCCAGTCCTATTGAAAAGACTATCATTTACCATCAGGCTGTATTACCCTCTTTAAGTACCCTTGGTTGTTCTAAGAGTGAACCAAGACCTGCCCCACAGCCCCTCAGGGCCTCTCCCCTTTAAGATAATCCTGTTTTTTATGCCCCCTGAACACTGACTGAGAGAGAAAAGAGGAAGCACAGAGAAAGAGAAAGAGAAAGAGGAGGAGGGGGAGGACTGGGAGAGGAGGAATGGAGAAAATATTTAGAAAAAAACAGACTGAACAACTAGAGAAGAAGCAGCAAAAACAAGAGCACAGCAGCTCAACACCGCGGAAATCTGATTATCTTGTATTCTACTTTTCCCTCCATTTTCTGCCTCAGTGCGTTTGAGATTTACTCTGCAGAGTACAGCATGTAGTAATAGTCACAATGGTTCTAAAACAATGGTACTTGTACTGTATGTGTTCTCTTGGGTGGATTACTCTTTATTTTTTAGTGTTTATAAACTAGAGTTCTGACTCTCCTTTGGGTAAATTCTGGGTTAGAACTACTAGTCATGGTATAGTTCTGTTTCAGGCCTGGTTTAATTCTAGTTGAGACCTGGAATAGTCCTTGCCTGGTTTACACCTGACCATAATCACAAGTGATATATGGTCTGGGAGCCACCTTCGAAATATCTCATAGGGGAGGTGTGGTTTACGATCGCCAACGGCCGTTTATTGGGCCTTACGAATGTCTATCATTTGGTGTATACGTAGCCCAGAGCCAATCATGTCAGTTGTCAGTTCAAACTACAAGTTTCTGTTTGTCACGTAGTACGTGTCACCGTCTTTCCACCCCTCCCCACTCTCTGATTGGCTCCCAGAATCAGGAGAGCTCGCTTGCCATTGTCGCCAGGCTGTCTTTCAGATCGGAACAAACGAAAGCAGCCTGGGATTTCCCAGGTTAGGATAGTCCGGTTATAGACCAAGTTTAGATCTAGTGCTCACATTTTCTTATCAAATGTTTGAGACACACTGAATGACCAAAATGTAAGGAAAAAATGAGCCAAGAGTACAAAAAAATTATGATGAATCAAATGTGAATCTAAAACATGTAGTTCATTTAGAAAATCAGAGTATAACCTTAGATTCACAATTTTTTCACAGCAAACAATATTTTACAATAAAAGCCACTTCATCAGATAATTCTAAATACAATGTTTAATTTCGCATTTAAAAGTTGCATTGTGTAACTTTCTGGTAGAGGGACTGCCTATGCTTGTTTCTATGGATATGTCAGTGCTCTACCTGAAATGTTCCACAGTGTGACATTAAACAGTTCTTCCTTACATTTATTCAATTACAGGTGATTTTATAGCTCAAAAATACCTAGACAAGCAGGCGTTCTGACTGTGAGCGGGGTCGCCTCTTCACAGATCAGACCTGTAACTTGGTCTGGTTTGATCTCCATGAAGATAAAAAGGTTTAAAGGGACAGTGTGTAAGATTTTTACCCGTTAATTACTGAAATTGAAGATACCCATTCAAAAATACATTGTTTTCCAAGCCTTTTCACTTCCATCATGAAATCAAAGTATTCTTTTGGACTCGTGGTTTTGGGTAAACAACGACAAGCATGTTGCCGGATCACACGTCGTAATGGATCCAACACGTGTTTTGGACTAAATTGTTTTACTGAATTTTATTCGCTGGATCCTTACGGACAAATTTCAGACCAAGCTTATGGTGAAATGCTGAGTTTGACCTGGGCAGAGCCTTCAAAGGTAAGCTTTGTGCTTTTCCGTTTTGTGCTTTTCCGTATAAAAGCCCCATGTGCTCGGGGAGTGATTGTTGTGCCGGGAAATGAATTGCATAGTCAAAAAGAGGAGACTGTAAGGTTTCATTTGATGTGTAGAGTGTCATGGTACATGATCGGGAATGTGTGTTTTCATGCGAAAAGAAAAAAAAAAGTGAATGGGACCGCGTTTTATGTATACAGTAGTGGCGCGCGGTTCTTGCGCCGGTACGCGAGCTGTCCGCGCTACGGCGCGCCCGGGTGACCCTCGAGGTCTGCCGTAGCTAAAACAGGAAGTGCAATAGCGACTATCCACCTATGCACCATGAATCCTACACACTGGGGCTTTAATACCACAATGTGAAACAATCCAGACAAAGAAATAACACCTCCACGGAGAAAAGCATTTGACGGAGCCTCCACCCGAAAAGTTACACAATGCACCTTTAAAGAGCCAAACTTCAGTCAAAAATAAGTGATCAAACATCTCACCTGATTTTGTTGCCCTTGTCCTGGTTGCAGACAGGCAGTAGGTCCAGAAGCACCTTATAAAAGTAACGCAGGGTGAAGTCGATCCCCATCACTGCCACTGCGTAACCAGGGGCCATCTGATTACTGTGGAAAAGAAAAGAACGAAACGCATACGTAATTGATCATTTATAAATATGATATAGCCACAATAAATATATTTTGTTCATAATTTGGTCAATTTATTGCATGCACATTTTTTCTTACACATTACATTCAGTTTAGCTTTCTAATATAATGACACTTTAGTCTTGTTTATGTCTATTCCAATACCGGTAAAGAAACATGTTATATTTGCCATTTTATATGCAAATGGTAAAACAAAATTGCATAGATCAGATGGAGGGTTAGTTCTACTTGTTGTGTCTGAGTATACTTGCTTTAATCAACATCATCAAAGTGTTTGAATCAAAAACACACTTGTATCTGAAGGGAGGTAGACAGCACTCACCTGGAGGCATGGATGGTGTGACTGATAGTGACCACATAACCAGCTCCGCCCACATCCAGGTATGGGCCTGTGAACGTGATAAGGCCCGGGTTTGCCACTGCATGCTGGTACCTACAAGACACAACATAAAGATGAGAAGTTTTAGGAAATATCAACAGAGATGCAAAGAATAAAGCAAGAAAAAAATACTATTTGAACTCTTTATGTAGCAGTTAAAGGAGAATTAACGTTTTTTTACAATCTGAGCCTTATTTCGGTAATAAAACAAATTGTTTTACTCACCCATAGCACTTTGGTGTCATATGGAGCACTTCCAGAGATGTTTTAGATTTGCGATCTCCGTAATGTGAGTTCTCGGGGCACATGTTTGCGGTCTCCAAATAACACAAACTTGAGCACTTTTCAAATCATAGAAGCTCGATGTCTTAGTCTACTATTTCGTTTGACTCAAAAGTGGCCTGTAATCCGAAAGACATCAAGCTTCTATGATTTGAAAAGTGCTCAAGTTTGTGTTATTTGGAGACCTAATATATGCCCCGTGAACTCGCGCTACGGCTATCGTTAATCTAAAACATCTGGAACATCTCTGGAAGTGCTCCATATGACACCAAAGTGCTATGGGTGAGTAAAACAACTTGTTTTATTACCGAAATAAGGCTCAGATTGTAAAAAAACGTTAATACTCCTTTAACTCAGCACTGCTTCCTGCAACTTTTTTCCTGCAACCCCCCCCCCCCCATAAACTGCCACTTAACTGATTAAAACTATAATAAATATTTTCCACAGGTTCTATCCCTCCAAACAAAGTAACAGTAAGAATACAAAACAGTCATATGCACTTCACACCTCGTCTGAAAAGACACTCCCCCCCTCCTCCTTCACTTCACTCTCTCAAAAGTGGGGCTCACCATTGTCTGCGGGTGGGGTCGAAGGCTTTGTCCATGAGGGATCCTGGGTAAATCCGGAGCACCCCACTGGGCGTTGCTATGTAACGACGCACAATGTAGCAGTTGAGGCTACTCATTTCCATTAATGTCATCCACTCATCCGTGACGTGACTGGTCGCCATTACCTCGTTCCTGACGGAGGACTGCAGAGGGGCGACACGAGAGAGACAAAGTTTAGAAACAACTGACAAAATATGAACATTTAAAGAGTTTGAAGATACTGAAGTTGGCTGTGAAACCAAATCAAGACACACACAGAGCACACACCATGTTTAAACTTTTATAGACATGTTTATGTAATCCCTCAGTCATCCAGTTAGGATCCATAGCAAAGGAGAAATTCAATTCTGTTAACTGGACAAAAGTTTTTTGATCGAGAACATGACTCAGGCTTTGTCCGCACTGAGCTATGTTTATTGAACTGAAACTGTAAACAAGTAGGTGTGTTAGTTTCAGTGTAGTTTCAGTGTATTTAGCTCCTCTCTTCAGGCAGATAGGCAGTGTCCACCAGCGTCTGACCACAACTGAAGAAGCAGCTTGGATGAGCTGTGAAACGTTTTTCCAGTTGACAGAATTGAATTTCTCCTTGGCAGTGTTTTACAGACGTGATATTCATCAGCTTCTTACAAATATTTCTGTACCCAGTAAAAAAACTAAACAAAAAAACCCCTTGTAACTAGGTCACCAGGGTTGTTCCATCTTATAGAATTTTCAGTTGGCCTAATGTTAAACCCAAGGAGCTTTTAAGATGCAAAATACTAAATGTGATGTTCATTCAAAAGTATCATAACACTATAAAGGGATAACTGTATTTACCAGCTAATTACAGGCTTGTTCCACAGCTTTTTAACTGTTTTCACTAATGCATCTCTTGCATTTGCTCCGTTTCCACAGATAATGGATTTTGTTAAAGGTCCCATGGCATGAAATTTTCACTTTCTGAGGTTTCTGAACGTTAATGTGAGCTCCCCTACCCTGTTTAGCCCCCCCATGGTTAAAAGTTGCGAAATGTCTAAACTGAGCATTTGCGATCCTTTTCTGCGTTACAAAAAATCGGAGCTCAAACGGGCGATTTTGAACAAGGCACCTTATTGACGTCAGATCGGAAAAAGAAATGCAAATGCAGTTCCACCCCCGTCTGTCTGAACTCAGCGTCTCTGTAAATCACGCCCAGAGAGTTTGGACTGCGAATGCGCTAGGCAATGCGAAATGCGTTTTTTTTATTTGCCTGGAGGCACGTCCGAGTGTTTCTAGGCTCGGAAGTCCTTTATCTGAGCCTCTGGACCTTTGAACAGCAGTGGTTTAATTTTATTTTCTGTGGAAATGTGTTTATTTTTCAATGGAACGCTTCAAATCTCTCCCCCCGTGCAAAAACACGGAAATGGATCAGCTGAGCGCTGACAGCGGAGAGTTTGGCCACGCCCCCACCCTCTACTATAGTCCAGCTCTTTTCTCCTCATTTGCATTCAAGCAACAACGCCCAGAATAAAGTGTTTGAGAGAGATATTTATGACTCTTTCTCATCTTATCTCTGTTTCTCATGAGTGTTGATTTTGAAGAAGGATTCATTTACAGTATTAGGGAACCATTAAGGAGCCATATAAAAGCATCAAGAAGTACCATGTCATGGGACCTTTAATAACTTTTGCCCGAGCTTTATCCATAAGTTTCAGAATGATGAAAAATTAAGACTGTTGCTATAGTAATTACCAATTTAAAATGATATATTACATCTTTTGGTCGGTCACTGTTACTGAAATCGATGTAAAATTAATATTTTGATGTAATCCAACTTTCTTTACAGAATTAATACCAGAATTAATTTTTTAAAAATAGGTCCATACCAGAACTACATCAGAACAACAAAGCTCCTAAACCCAAATGCATGAAACTCAAAGAACTTCCACAGCCTTGAAAAATCACATCTCGGTAGCATTTTCAGAACAACGTCTGAGTTTTAAAGGGGTGAGGGGTCACTGGAGGGGGCCTTTAAGAGAGCCTTGGGAATGGGCGCTGGGGACATGGGTTTGTGGCTTCAACTCTAACCTCCAGCTACCCCTAAGGGACAGGAATGCACACACACAGCCAGCTCCACTGCACGGGGCTGTCCCGTTATTAAAAGAGCCAGAGTGATAATTAGTTTTCATCAGACTGGCCAAGATATTCTGTAGGCAAGCTGGCCAGATGTAGTCAAGAAGAGTTTGCATTTTAAAGCAACATCTGAGACGCTTTACTTTTATCCACATGATTAAATTATGACAATTATGACAAACATTCAAATTAATTCCAAAATGTGATTGTAAAGCTGATATGAGTCGAGTGTCACACAAAACAAGAATGTACTAGAATTAAAAGGTGCACCATGTAATTCTGCTACCTGCTTGTCTAGATGGAGATGTTATCAGTACTCGAGTTGAGGGGGGGTGGGGGGGTGGGGGGGGGTGGCATCCCCCCTGTGGGAAAAAATAGTCAAAATCATCCCTCTTCTAAAATGGGCATCCCTTCTTCCATCCCTTATGGCATTTTATCAATCAGGCATGAAAATCCCTAAACTTTTGGCGAATTTCGCCGTTTTTAAGTCAAAATCGTCAATGCGCTCCAGCTTCCAATCATGTTGCAGCAGAATTACGCACCGATACGCGCTCCCGCCAATCATGACGATTGCCGCTGTTGTGTTTGCGCCTGTTCGCCCATCAGCTGAGAGCGAGCCGCGTGATATTTACGCGGCATTTCCAAGAAAAGAAGATTCCTTAACTTGCTACGTTAATGCTATGTAAGAAGGAACTCTCGCCTCGGGACACGGGATACGTTCGGGATTATGTCCTTTTCTCCGGAGCTCCGGATTATTAAAGACAACACGGCAAACTGTTAGAATGGAGCTGACCGCATTCTTATGGGTGAGTCATATTATCAGATTATTTCTGCATCTATTTCGGCACTAAACCAGGACTAAACCAAGACTAAACCGGGTCTAAACCAGGACTAAACCAGGACTAAACCAAGACTAAACCGGGTCTAAACCAGGACTAAACCAGGACTAAACCGGGACTAAACCGGGTCTAAACCAGGACTAAACCAGGACTAAACCGGGACTAAACCAAAACTAAACCAGGTCCAAACCAAGACTAAGCCAGGACTAAACCAGGTCTAAACCAGGTCTAAACCAAGACTAAGCCAGGACTAAACCAGGACTAAACCAGGACTAAGGTGTGTGTGTGTGTGTGTAGGTGTGTGATAACATATAATCCTGTGTATTATTGAATTATTGAATGATTATATGGACTTTTTGTGAAAAATTTCACCATCCCCCCTGGTTTCATTTTACAACTCGACTACTGGATGTTATTGTTTTGCCTGAAATGTTCCACAGTATAACACCAATAACATGGACACAAGCAGGTAGCAGACCTTCCACAAAAAAGTTACGCATAGCACCTTTAACAAGTGCAGAAATATCACCTTATACTTTGAATAGTCTAATTTAAAAGATTAGACTTACCGGATTTCCAGTTGCCGTTCTTTGCCTTTAGTTAGTCAATATACTCCAAAAACAACAATTGTACACATATTTGTATTAATTTTATTTATTTTTCTCCTACTCTCCACAGTAACAGAGTAAACAAACCCTGCCATGCGTGACTAACGAACACCGGATATGTTTTTGCCAGGTAAACGCCATTTAACCTTAATGAGTCCCCTCAGGCTGTTGTGGTTGGCAGTCTCGGGGTTGCCAGGTTTGCGTACCTTGAGGCCTGGATTGGCGATGAGTCTTGTGTTGTCACTCAGATAGGCCGTGTAGTGCTCCACCATCCTCTTGGTCTCAGGCTGGCTCAGGTGCTCGTACGGAGAGGAGAAACTACCTGCTGCCAACATCACAGTGGGAGACTCTGAGGAGCGAAAGTGTAAAGAAGAAAGACAGTCAGAGGCGCTGAGAAGAGCTGCAGGTTAAAAAATAATTAGGGGACATGTGCTTTGTTATTCAGCAACTAAGGCACAGTTTTGGAAAGAAAATCTAACAGTTGACAAGTGCTGCGATTATATTTGCAATACATGTTCAAAAGTAAGATTCTGTTCAAAATACACATTGTAAACAACTCCAGAAGTATTCACATACAAAAAGAAAAATAAACCAATACAAGAATCCCATGCAATTCTGAAAAGGTCTGTAGAAATCTAAACAACACAATGTTCCTATAAGAAACTGGGTATTTGTATTAGTTGAATGGAAATACAGTGGTACCTCACCTTACGAAATTAATTCGTTCCAGAAGTGGTTTCGTAACGTGAATTTTTCGTAAGTTGAGTAGCTATTTCAATGGAAAAGGCCTGATTTGTTCAGTTTTTTTTATTTTTATTGTGTAACATTTTTTTATAGTGTAACACTGTGTCCTGCGTAGAGACTGTAGACCCAGGACTAAACGTGGACTATACCAGGTCTAGACCAAGGTCTAAACCAGGACTGGACCAGGACTAAACCTGGACTAAACCAGGTGGATTAAAACTCTGCGTGCGGGTCTATTTCCTGGTTTTGTTTCGAGTCACGGCTGAGGCGAGCAGCGAGGACTCCCCTCAGGAACGCACGCAGTCTGAGTGCATGAACGAACGCATGCAAGAGCCGCGGTGGTCTAATCCTGGTTCAGACCTGGTTTAGACCTGGTTTAGACCTGGCACAGTTTGAGCACGGGTCTCGTGCTCGCGCCCCGCGCCGGGTCATGCTGCGCTATCACACACGTGTCCGCCCTCCCCCTTCCCCCCACACTTCACTATTAATACATTTTGTTGAAAATCTATGAAAGTTTGAGTGTTTAAACGAGAGACAAATGTGAGAAAAGTTTAAATCCAGTCTGAGAAAAGCGTATAATGTGTGTGGCTGAGCGCGCATTATTTGAATTTTTGAGATTTCGCGTTTCGTAACTTGAATTTTCTTTCGTATCTAGAGACCAAAATTTAACGTGAAGGCGTTTCGTAACTTGAAATTTTCGTTTGTTGGGTCTTTCGTAAGGTGAGGTACCACTGTACACACTTTCACACGTCACTCTCATTAAAGTTCAATCAGTATAATTAGGAAATGGAACCAGGCAAAATGGAATAGTTCCACTGGTGTACAGTAAAGACTTATACTGGCATAAGACGTTTGTGTGTACGTAAAGACCTTTCCTGTGTATTGATTAATAGACTGGACTAAGCTATATAGGAAAGTACTAGTACAGTAATCCTTCATTTATCGCGGGGGTGAGGTTCCAGAAATAACACGCAATAAGAGAAATCCGCGAAGTAGGACTTTATATTTTACAATTCTACATGTTTTAAGGCTGTAAACGCCTCACCACACACATTATACACTTTTCTCAGACTGGAATTAACCTTTTCTCACATTTGTCTCTCGTTTAAACACTCAAACTTTAATAGATTTTCAACAAAATGTATTAATAGTGAAGTGTGGGTGGAGACATGGCCCCGGAAGCCCCGCCGGATGCGCGAGGAGCACTGCCACGTCCCGGGACGCGATGCGCACCAACCCCTTGGAGAAGTGCGCAACACGTGCAACCCTCCTGGTGGACAAATCCATGACAGAGCAGCGTGACCGGCGCGAGCCGCGCTTACACCGGGGCTGCGAGCACGAGATCGAACCGAGGCGCCCGCAGCCCGAGCCACAAACCAAACACGCACAAACGAACGCAAGAGCCACACGAAACCAGCAAAGAGCCACACGGAGTGATTTAATACTGGTTTAGACCTGGTCCAGTCCTGGTTTAGTCCAGGACCAATCCAGGTTTAGACCTGGTTTAGTTCTGGTCTAGACCTGGTTTAGTCCACGTTTAGTCCTGGTCTAGTCTCTTAGCCAATCAGGACGCACAACACAATGTTAATCCTCAAGAGAAAAGGTAAGCTCTAATGCATAAATGGCTCATGCGCAACCACAACTTTACAGAATATATATAAATACTGTGATGCCGCCAGTTCTTCTGCTTCTTACCGACAGTGGCGAGCTGTTTAAAGTGCAGGCAGGCGCTGGGCTGTCCCAGGAGGTCCAGACGGTGGTAGAGCAGTTTGGAGCTGGGAGCAGTGTTGAGGTTCTTCAGCTGTTTCACTGGGATCTCAGGCTGAACGTACACTATGCACAAGATGAACGAGGTGTCCTGGACCTGTACCAAACACAACACAAGACTCAGCAAAAGGTCAAAGACTGGAAAGGTTAAGAAATTATACACTGACATACTAAATGTTGTATGCAGGGCTTGTACTTCTGTTTTTTGTGTCTGTATAGTAACTCTCTATTCTCAATAATGTTTTTTTTTTAAATGGTTCACCTTGTAAGGTAAGGTATACTTTATTGATCCCTTATTAAGGAAACTGTAGGGCGCTTTGTGTTACATTTTTTGTATGAAAAGCGCTTTATAAATAATGTTTGACTGATTGAAATTCACTCAATTTACCACCTATATGTTACTGGTATCAGATATCGTGTTGATATTGAACATTTTGGTGGAACTGATATCCATGATCCCATTTTAGTTTATAAATTGGTATAATAATTACATTTACTGGCCAATGTTTGTCCAAAACTCATAATGTTCAACTTTTTTACAAATGATCTGATCTGTAGTTACAAAACATATATTTTTTTACCTCAGGCTGTTTAGTTTAAATGTAAAAACATTGTAATTTCAGTTTCTGCCCTAGCGTCGGTGATATCGGGTATCAGTACAAAATCGGTATAGGAACCGGAAAATCTGGATCCAACTGTGAAGAAACCAAAATGGCTCTCTCCTAACATTTGGTTAGTTGGTTTGTGTTGACATCAAGCCCTTGCTGCTTCATGTTTTTCAGGATCAAAGTTCA
Organism: Paratrypauchen microcephalus; assembly: GCA_036785185.1. Classification (NCBI taxonomy): domain Eukaryota; kingdom Metazoa; phylum Chordata; class Actinopteri; order Gobiiformes; family Gobiidae; genus Paratrypauchen; species Paratrypauchen microcephalus. Next base: position 741,316 of record JAVJIX010000142.1, read on the forward strand.
CTGACAGTGACACTGCACAGCACATACTCCCAGTGTTCCCATTCCCCCACTGTTTTTCTTACACATCACTTTTGGTGTTTTATGGGCTCCTGATAAGTCTACGTGAAAGGAGCTGTTTTTACTCCAACATTTACAAATCCTCAAGCAGAAAGGTCACAGTTTAACAAAGACTGTCATTAGTGTGGAAACTACAATTATTCTATGTTTTGGTTACACTTAAACTATAGTAAAATTGATTCAGGCAAATAAAAGGAATTACAGTTAGGAGTTAGAGTTTGGGTATTAGTTGAAGGAGAATTAACGTTTTTGTTTTTTTTTTACAATCTGAGCCTTATTTCGGTAATAAAACAAGTTGTTTTACTCACTTTGGTGTCATATGTAGCACTTCCAGAGATGTTTTAGATTAGCGATATCCGTAATGCGAGTTCTCAGAATAATATATGTAATATATGCCCCGAGCGGTCTCCAAATAACACAAACTTTAGCACTTTTCAAAATCATAGAAGCTCAATGTCTTAGTCTACGGTTTTCTTTGAGTCAAAAGTGGCCTGTAATCCGAGATTTATCCATAATTTACAGCTTTGCGTTTTATGTTTGGGTCCCGAGAGCTGAGAGTGAAATAAGCTGCGACTCCGCACATGCGCATTGGCCTCCTCATCTACTCGAAACTATGGATAAATCTCGGATTACAGGCCACTTTTGACCAATGTTCCCCCTAATTTTTCATGTGTCTGAGCAAACACACTAACTCCCTGAGCGTTCCTTGGACTCCTGTGAGCAACATCCGACATGCACACTGTGGCCACACCAGTATCACACCTGAGATCATGGCAAGTTACATATCTTATGAATCAAATCACTGCTGTTATTTCTGTTAGATTACTTTTAATATAACTGATTTTTTTGTTCCACTTCTCAAAAATCTGTTCATGAACTTTGTACATGTTGTATGTCAGTGTGAGGGTCCTGCTGTGGTCAGTGAAACATTGAACATTACAATATTTTGAAAAATAACCTGTGTATATACCTGTGTATAAACCTGTAAAACCACATGAAGAGAGATTTTTTCAGCTTGATAAATATAGCCTACATGTAGCTGCAGATTTTTTAGGGATGATTGTAGGACCTATAGGACACTATAAGATGGGTCTTTCTCAAAATAATGATCTCCAAAATAAGTATACATTTTTATCAGTTTATATCTTGCTTTTTAATCATTCCCCAGTTTAAGTAATTTTGTGAGAGTGACAGAGCTCTGTGGCTTAACGCTCTGGGGAGAGGATTCACACTTCACACAGAAAGTCCCGTCTTTTTGCTCACAAAAACCTATGGCTTGGACAGAAACAAAGAAAACAGCCGAGGATTACATTATGGCTCTACCTGTCTCCTCTTCTGTGCGGGTGGCGCTCCCGTCTGCTGGTGCAGACCTGCCGCTCTGACCCACGGCGATGCGCACGACAACTCTTACTGAAGGAAGCGAGCGGAATGCGATCGAAATGAATCTGTTTGTAGTTGGCTTGTCCCTAACGCATGTGCACATTCACATGTGCAAACTGAATCTATCAGACTGGATTCCGTGTGTCAAACCAGCGCTGAGTTCAGGTTAGATTTTATTTTATGCACTGAAAAGGATTTGATGTGCGCACTGAACGTCTGGGCAGTGCGCGATTGCGCACGCGCGCACCTTAGAGGGAACAGTGCTTTTGACCAAACGAAATCTTAGACTAAAGACATTGAGCTTCTATGATTTGAAAAGTGCTAAAGTTTGTGTTATTTGGAGCCCGCACGGGGCATATTACATGCTCGGGGAATGCCCCGAGCTATGGCTATAAGTCGCGCTAGGCTAACGGCGTTAGCCTAACGCTAATCTAAAACATCTCCGGAAGTCCCCTCCTTGAGCCGCCACCTTAACGTGGTGGAGGGGTTTGAGTGCCCGAATGATCCCGGGAGCTATGTTGTCGGGGGCTTTATGCCCCTGGTAGGGTCACCCAAGGCAAACAGGTCCTGGGGGACGGGTCAGACCAAGAGCGGTTCAGAAGCCCTTATGATGAGTATTCAATCGAGGTCAGTTACGTCGCCCGGATCGGCGTCACCGGGGCCCCACCCTGGAGCCAGGCCTGGGGTGGGAGCTCGCGAACGAGCGCCTGGTGGCCGGGCCTTTCCCCATGGGGCCCGGCCGGGCTCAGCCCGAAGGAGCGACGTGGGGCCGTCCTCCCGTGGACCCACCACCCGCAGGAGGATCCATAAGGGCCGGGTGCAGAGAGATCTGGGTGGCAGCCGAAGGCAGGGGCCTCGGCGACCAGATCTCCGGACATGGAGACTAGCTCTGGGGACATGGAATGTCACCTCGCTGGGGGAAGGAGCCTGAGCTCGTGCGGGAGGTTGAGCGCTATCGACTAGATATAGTCGGCCTCACCTCCACGCACAGCCTGGGCTCTGGAACCCAACTCCTTGAAGGGGGCTGGACTCTCCATTTCTCTGGCGTTGCCCGCGGGGAACGGCGGCGGGCCGGTGTGGGCCTACTCATTGCCCCACGGCTCAGCCGCTGTGTGTTGGAGTTCACCCCGGTGAACGAGAGGGTCGCGTCCCTGCGCCTTCGGGTCAGGGACAGGTCTCTTACTGTTGTGTCGGCCTACGGGCCGAACAGCAGTGCAGAGTACCCGGCCTTCTTGGAGTGCCTGGGAGGGGTACTGGACAGTGCACCGACTGGGGACTCCGTTGTTCTCCTGGGAGACTTCAACGCCCACGTGGGCAGCGACAGTGACACCTGGAGAGGGGTGATTGGGAGGAACGGCCTCCCTGATCTGAACCCGAGTGGTGTTCTGTTATTGGACTTCTGTGCTAGCCACAGTTTGTCCATAACGAACACCATGTTCGAGCACAAGGGTGTCCATCAGTGCACGTGGCACCAGGACACCCTAGGACGGAGGTCGATGATCGACTTTGTTGTCGTGTCATCTGACCTCCGGCCGCGTGTCTTGGACACTCGGGTGAAGAGAGGGGCAGAGCTGTCAACCGATCACCACCTGGTGGTGAGTTGGGTCCGCTGGCAGGGGAGGAAGCCGGAAAGACCTGGCAGGCCCAAGCGCGTAGTGAAGGTCTGTTGGGAACGTCTGGCAGAGCCCTCTGTCAGGGGCACCTTCAACTCGCACCTCCGGGAGAGCTTCTCCCAGATTCCGGGGGAGGCTGGGGACATAGAGTCCGAATGGGCTCTGTTCTCGGCCTCTATTGTCGATGCGGCCGCCCGTAGCTGTGGTCGTAAGGCCTGTGGTGCCTGTCGCGGCGGCAATCCCCGAACCCGGTGGTGGACACCGGAAGTAAGGGATGCCGTCAGGCTGAAGAAGGAGTCCTATCGGGCCTTGTTGGCTCGTGGGACTCCGGAGGCAGCCGACGGGTACCGGCGGGCTAAGCGTGCTGCAGCCCGGGCGGTGGCAGAGGCAAAAACTCTGAGTTGGGAGGAGTTCGGAGAGGCCATGGAGGAGGACTATCGGACGGCCTCAAAGAAATTCTGGCAAACTGTCCGGCGCCTCAGGAGGGGGAAGCAGTGCTCCACAAACACTGTTTACGGTGGGGGTGGGGAGCTGTTGACCTCGACTGGGGATGTTGTCGGACGGTGGAAGGAATACTTTGAGGATCTCCTCAATCCCGCCGTCATGTCTTCCGAGGAGGAAGCAGAGGCTGGGGACTCGGGGTCGGACTCACTCATCACCCTGGCTGAAGTCACTGAGGTGGTTGGAAAGCTCCTCGGTGGCAAGGCCCCGGGGGTGGATGAGATCCGTCCTGAGTATCTCAAGTCGCTGGATGTTGTAGGGCTGTCTTGGCTGACACGTCTCTGCAACATCGCGTGGCGGTCGGGGACAGTACCTCTGGACTGGCAGACCGGGGTGGTGGTCCCTCTGTTTAAGAAGGGGGACCGGAGGGTGTGTTCCAACTATCGGGGAATCACACTCCTCAGCCTTCCCGGTAAGGTCTATTCCAGGGTGCTGGAGAGGAGAATTCGACCGATAGTCGAACCTCGGATTCAGGAGGAGCAGTGTGGTTTTCGTCCCGGCCGGGGAACACTGGACCAGCTCTATACTCTCCATCGGGTGCTCGAGGGTGCATGGGAGTTTGCCCAGCCAGTCCACATGTGCTTTGTGGATCTGGAGAAGGCATTCGACCGTGTCCCTCGTGGGGTCCTGTGGAGGGTGCTCTGGGAGTACGGGGTTCGGGGCCCTTTGTTAAGGGCTGTTCGATCCCTGTATGACCGGAGCAGGAGCTGTGTTCGCATTGCCGGTAGTAAGTCGGACCTGTTTCCGGTGCATGTTGGACTCCGCCAGGGCTGCCCTTTGTCACCGGTTCTGTTCATTATATTTATGGACAGAATTTCTAGGCGCAGTCAGGGGCCGGAGGGGATCCGGTTTGGGAACCACAGAATCTCATCTCTGCTGTTTGCGGATGATGTTGTCCTGATGGCTTCATCAAACCGGGACCTCCAATGTGCACTGGGGCGGTTCGCAGCCGAGTGTGAAGCGGCTGGGATGAAGATCAGCTCCTCCAAATCCGAGGCCATGGTTCTCGACCGGAAAAAGGTGGTTTGCCCTCTCTGGGTGGGTGGAGAGTCCTTGCCTCAAGTGGAGGAGTTCAAGTATCTCGGGGTCTTGTTCACGAGTGAGGGGAGGATGGAGCGCGAGATTGACAGGCGGATCGGTGCAGCGTCGGCAGTGATGCGGTCGTTGTACCGGACCGTTGTGGTGAAGAGGGAGCTGAGCCAAAAGGCGAAGCTCTCAATTTACCGGTCAATCTACGTTCCTACCCTCACCTATGGCCATGAGCTTTGGGTAATGACCGAAAGGACGAGATCGCGGATACAAGCGGCTGAAATGAGTTTCCTCCGCAGAGTGGCTGGGCGCACCCTTAGAGATAGGGTGAGGAGCTTGGTCACACGGGAGGAGCTCGGAGTAGAGCCGCTGCTTCTCCACGTGGAGAGGAGCCAGCTGAGGTGGCTCGGGCATCTGTTCCGGATGCCTCCTGGACGCCTCCCTCGGGAGGTGTTCCGGGCATGTCCCACCGGGAGGAGGCCCCGGGGAAGACCCAGGACCCGCTGGAGGGACTATGTCTCCCGGCTGGCCTGGGAACGCCTTGGGGTCCCCCCGGAGGAGCTGGAGGAAGTGTCCGGGGTGAAGGAAGTCTGGAGGTCCCTGCTTAGACTGTTGCCCCCGCGACCCGGCCCCGGATAAGCGGAAGAAAATGGATGGATGGATGGATGGATCTCCGGAAGTGCTCCATATGACACCAAAGTGCTATGGGTGAGTAAAACAACTTGTTTTATTACCAAAATAAGGCTCAAATTGTAAAAAAAAAAAAACTTTACTTTTCCTTTAAGGCCAAAGGTGGTTATTTTGATGAAAAAGCTATTTAACTTGATATTGTTACATTTTTGCAATAATATGCCTTTACACATGATGAAATTTGCTTTAATATATCAATAAATTGATTTGTTGTCATTACCAATACTTCTTGTTATCATTATGAAAGTTCAGAAATACACAATCGCCCTAATACTTTTGTCAGGCAGTGTATGTTTTAACAAGCAAAGTGTAATATTACTTGTAGTAACCATGATTTGCTGGTGTGAGGTGAAATAGAACTTACTAGTTTCCAGGCATAGCTGACGTTGTAGGCATCTTTACTGTTGTCCCTCAGCCTGTTCATGTGCCAGGACAGGGAGGAGTTCACTGGTACAGCGATGATCTGACTGCCCAAAGGAAGGCTTAACAACAACAAAAAATTACTGATTAAAAAAGAGAAATAGAACATAACACTTTATAAGTTATGTTGTATTTGGGCAAAATGCCTTGCTCCAATACAAATATATTGTAAAAGCAGCTCTTGGGGACAAAATGAGACCACTTCGTACTGTCTGCTTCTCTTCAAGAATCATGAAGTGCCCTATTAGCATGCTAGTTGTTAGCTTTACTTGCTGCGATGGCAAACTCCACTCTGGCATCTAAAAGTTGTGAGAAATGCTCAGCTTTGGAAAACTGCTAACTACTTTCATGATCCAGATCTTTTTAAACATATTTTTAAGTAATAATCAAGCACAAAACCTTTAATCTTTCATTTGTTTTTCTTTACCTGAGGATATTCTGTCGAACTGCAGGGAATCCTGGGATGTTCTCGTAGTGGATGATGTCCGTGTGCAGTGGAGGCTCTGTCATGAGGTAGGGCCGAATCAGGGAGGGATGCATCAGCGTGTAACCTAGAAAAAAACAAAAGATGCAAACAAAATTAATATAAAACAATAAATGATATGCATATAAGAAACAAATCCTCCCTAAAATGACATCTATGGATATCAGAAAAACATACTAAAACAAAAAAAAGATACAGCTTGATACAGAAATCGATACAGCTGATGTCAGTTGCTGAACATTCCACCAATCGAGACACATGTGCACACCCACAACCTGCCAACCGTGTAGTTTAAAGGTCCCATGGCATGAAATTTTCACTTTCTGAGGTTTTTGAATGTTAATGTGAGCTCCCCTACCCTTTTTAGGCCCCCCCCATGGTTAAAAGTTGCAAAATGTCTAAACTGAGCATTTGCAACTCTGAGCATTCTGCGTTACAAAAAATCTGAGCTCAAACGGGCGATTTTGAACAAGGCACCTTATTGACGTCAGATCGAAAAAAGAAATGCAAATGCAGTTCCACCCCCGTCTGTCTGTACTCAGCGTCTCTGTAAATCACGCCCAGAGAGTTTGGACTGCGAATGCGCTAGGCAATGCGAAATGTGTTTTTTTATTTGCCTGGAGGCACGTCCGAGTGTTTCTAGCCTTTATCCTCCTAGTCCTTTATCTGAGCCTCTGGACCTTTGAACAGCAGTGGTTTAATTTTATTTTCTGTGGAAATGTGTTTATTTTTCAATGGAACGCTTCAAATCTCTCCCCCCGTGCAAAAACACGGAAATGGATCAGCTGAGAACTCAGAGCCGAGAGCGGAGAGTTTGGCTATGCCCCCACCCTCTACTATAGGCCAGCTCTTTTCTCCTCATTTGCATTCAAGCAACAACGCCCAGAATAAAGTGTTTGAGAGAGATATTTATGACTCTTTCTCATCTTATCTCTGTTTCTCATGCACTGAGTGTTGATTTTGAAGAAGGATTCATTTACAGTATTAGGGAACCATTAAGGAGCCATATAAAAGCATCAAGAAGTACCATGTCATGGGATCTTTAAGCATCTACAACAGACCTGGGCAAACTATTCCACAAAGGGCCAGTGTGGCTGCAGGTTTTTGTTCCAACCAACCAAGACCACACCTTCAACTGTCTGAAGACTGAGATCAGCTGATTAAATGAGTCTGGTGTGCTGCTGTTTGGTTGGAAAGAAAACCTGCAGCCACACTGGCCCTTTGTGGAACAGTTTGCCCAGGTCTGATCTACAGCAAGGTTCTGAAACACATGGGATTCTTGCATTAGTTTAGCTGTTCAAATTTCTGTCTTCTCTCAAATGTAATTGCTTCTGGAAGTGCTCCAATTGCAATGCTTGTAATGATTTTTTTCAAGAATTGTTCAGCCCTCACCCGATCAAAACAGGAAAACCAGTCCACCTACTTCAGTTCTATCCATTCAAGTCTATCCAATTTGCACCCGTTTGGGGATAATACTTCAATCAAATGTAATTCAGTTTGTTTGTCATTAACTACTGGCATCACATGATCTCTGTTACTTGAGGCTAATCCCACACAAACCTGTTCCCATCAGTTGAGAACTGATGTGCATGAAAAAAAGTCCTGGAATCTAGACAGAACTAAACTGTGATTATCTTAAACTACACACACATAAACAAAATATTCATTCAAATGATTCAACCCAAAAGATGGGACTGTTGAGATTGGAAAGGGATTTAAACGTCCCATGGCATGAAATTTTCACTTTCTGAGGTTTTTGAACGTTAATGTGAGCTCCCCTACCCTGTTTAGCCCCCCCCATGGCTAAAAGTTGAGAAATGTGTAAACTGAGCATTTGCGATCCTTTTCTGCGTTTGAAAAAAAGACAGCTCAAACGGGCGATTCTGAACAAGGCTGGTTTCTGACGTCACACTCCTGGAAAAATGCAAATGCAGTTCCACCGCCCGTCTGTATTTCTACCCACACTCTCTGGAAATCATGTCCAGAGAGTTTGGACCGCGAACGAGCTGCGCAATGCGAGATGCATTTTTTTATTTGCCTGGAGACACGTGAGAGTGTTTCCAGGCTCGGATGTCCTTTATGCGAGCCTCCGAACCTCTGAAACAGCAGTGGTTTAATTTTATTTTCTGTGGAAATGTGTTTATTTTTCAATGGAAATCGTCTCATCTCTTCCTCCGCGCAAAAACGCAGAAGTGAGGCTAGCGCACATCGCACCGCTGAAGAGGAAAGAGAAGAGAGTTTGGCCACAACCACCCGCTGCACTGGCCTATCTCTGTCCTCCTCATTTGCATTCAAGCAAAATAAAAATAGCAAAATAATAAAGTGTTCCAGAGACATATTTTTGACTCTGACTGGAGTGTTGATTTTGAAGAAGGATTCATTTACAGTATTAGAGAACCATTAAGGCGCCATATAAAAGCATCAAGAAGTACCATGTCATGGGATCTTTAAGACATAAGACAAAGCATAAGACTATGGTAGGTTTGAGTCAATCTTGGCTGACAAATTCAGATTTTGTATACAGATCCAGAGTCAGTCTGGTCCCCACACTCTGGAGCCCGTTCAAACATGTGCACTCAGATTTGTTTATTGACAAATGTGAAGTGAAGGAGCTCATCTATCTTTCGCAAACAAAATGACATTTCTCTCACATCTCATTTAACAGAGTTCAGTGCGTTTTTTTCAATCTCTTTTCAGATATTTTTTATTCCTTTCCTTATGAGATGCCATATTTGTTTTGGTCATGCGTTTCCTTGATTGGCTAATCCAGTCATGAGGTTTGTACTATTTACACTAGCGTGCACCATAGCTGGCATCCTGCTGGTCCTCCACTGACTGCGTGGAGGTCCGCTTAAAAATGGTGTACTGGCCTATGGAAACAAGGCTTATGGAATCATCCAACTATTACAGAATTTGTCCTTTTAACATTATCAGTTTTCTTGGTCAACTAATCTCTCAGAAGTGGTATGCTATGCACTAGTTGTTTTATCTCGGCCAGCTTGTCTCCAAACTGTCCTTCTTAGCTCCTATTTAAACCTCCTTGTGTGGAAGGCTTGTATAGCCAATACTAAGGCGCAGTGTTGAGTATTCAAGTCACCAGGTCCCGGACTGATGGTACAGAAACTTCTCCTGCCTCAGACTCCAGAGTCTCTGTCTCTCTCTACAACTTTTTCCCTAACATAAATCTTAAACTGTACAACCTACATTTGTGTGCACCTGTTTACTTCATGACCCCAAAGGCTAATGTCTGTGGGCAGCCTAAACCCACAGAGGTGTGAGATGTGGGTGGTCTTTTAACAACCAACCCTGAATTATAGCAGTGAGTGTTGTGAACATGTGTTTTTGTAATAGGTGTAATAAGTGTAGTACACACATGAAGAAAACATGTGTGGAGGTGTAATAAACAACATCTGTTAAATTAGTTAATGCAAAAATCTGATTCAGTTAACGGCATTTGGAGTTTAGAATTATGCCAAAATATGCAATTAACAACACAGTGGATTAATATTTGCACATTATTCTGAGTCGATTGGGGGCTGTTTAAGGAAGGAATGATCAGATATTCTCATCTATTTCAATGTACACTGCCTTTAAAGGTACAGTGTGTAGGATTCGTGGCGCATAGGTGGTGTAGGTACCATGCACTTCCTCTTTTGGCTACGGCAGACCTCGAGGGTCACCCGGGCGCCCCGTAACGCAGACAGCTCGCGTACCCGCGCGCACCTGGCGCTGTGCGAGCCCTCGCCGACAACTACGGTATAAATAAAACGCGGTCCCGTTCACCTTTTTTTTTTCTTTTCGCATGAAAACACCCATTCCTGATCATGTACCATGACAATCTACACATCAAATGAAACCTTACAATCTCCTCTTTTTGACTATTTGACTATTTCCCGGCACAACAATCACTCCCCGAGCACTTGGGGCTTTTATACGGAAAAGCACAAAACGAGGTTAGCTTACCTTAGAATGCTTTGCACAGGTCAAACTCTGTATTTCACCATAAACTTGCTCTCAATTTGTCCATAAGGATCCAGCGAATAAAATCCAGTAAAACAATTTAGTCCAAAACACGTGTTAGATCCATTACGACGTCTGATCCGGCAGCATGCTTGTGCTGTTTACCCAAAACCACGAGCCTTGCCGAAGGCAAAGGCGGAGTCCAAATGTCCTTCTGCGGCTCTCGTATTCAAAATGGCTGCCTCTGCATGGGGAAAATCCCCCTTTTATGTGACTATATCTAAGTCCAAAAGAAGACTTTGATTTCATGATGGAAGTGAAAAAGCTTGGAAAACAATGTATTTTTGAATGGGTATCTTCAATTTCAGTAATTAACGGGTAAAAATCTTACACACTGTCCCTTTAAAAATGACCCTTGCAGAATACAAACATATGAATAATACAATCCCTCACCTTCAATATTAGCAATGATATATTTGATTAAATTAGTCTTTTGTTTAAGCCATTAGGAGACCTACCTTTGTTGTCTATGAGGAAAGTGTATGAGGCCAGGGAGTCTTGATAGTAGGTGACATCCTCCAAAATGTAGGCCAGGTTCACGTCCACTCCGACCACACCCAAAAGTAGGTTTCCAAAGTAACAGGGTCGGCTCACGGTCATAATAAACCCTGAAAAAACATACAGTACAAGGTCAGTATGAATTACCTCTACTGTATTTTAGTTTTTGACAGTTTTTCATACAATGTTATGATTTCTGCATGATTTTGTTGAGCCAGGTGTCTAATGATTATTGCCATTTTCAAGCTTTTGAACTTTGAAGCAATATTTTGACCTCTTTTGGCAAGTGTACACATGTTCTATGTTCCCAAAGTTCTGTTTTCTCAGACTTAAAGAGCCCATATTACGCAATTATTTGATCCATCTTATAATGTGGTTTCCTCATCAAAATATACCTGGAGATTTTTATTTATTTTTTTTCAGTGACATGTTAAAATACACAAACCCTGCATATTTAGGCCTCTCGAACTGAAAACACTCTGTTCCACCTTGTGATGTTATGTGGTAATACAGGAAGTGCTTCAGTGTGTTTTTAAACTCCATACACCTTCACTAGAATTATTTGGATGATTTCAGACCCAGAATTCCCCATCTCTACTGAATTAAAAGTAAAAGGTAGTTGTAGCTTTTAAACTACTGACTTCATGACATCACAAGGTGGAACAGAGCATTTTGAGCTTTGGAGATGTAGACAGCCTAAAAATAACGGATTACTCAAACATCTGTGAATGTTTTTGAGGAGGTAATATTCTAATATGGCTCAACAGAGTAATTTTTTTGTGATACTGGACCCAAGTATCTAATTTAAAATCATAATTTCAAGCTCAGACCCTAACCTTCAGCATTACCCTACACCCATGAAAGAACATCTCACTCACCATCTCCCATAGGGTCGGAGTAGGGCAGGCTGAAGCGGGCCAGGTCTATCATTCGGTTGGGTAAGTTGATGTAGAACCGCCCCACTGTGGTCTCCAAGTTACTGAGCTGATTCAGCACCATCATGCTTCCCTTGACCACCGGCATCATGGCCCCGCCCACCGACCCGGACGATGACGCTGCCAAAAACCTCTCCCGCTCAAACGTCCGGTCCATGCCGTATTTCACAGAGTTCTGCTCAGCCAAGTCTCTGAGGAAGGCCAACTCCTTCAGACCTGTTACTCCCTCTGGAAAAGGAAAAACACAGGATTTAGGGAGGATGACTGAATTTGTTTGGGTTATCTAAGCACAATTTATTTAATGAAATCCATAGCCAGAGGTGGGTAGAGCCAAGATTTGTACTGCAAGTTCACCGATACTGCATTTCAAATAAAACAGACAAAAAATACTTTATCCTCCTGAGACCCGGCCCATTTATTTGTGTCCTTTATAGTGGACATAGAGTTAACCAGTCCATCTTTTAATTGTTTTGAGACTCTAGTTTGTGGCTGCACTATGATAAAAAAAAATAATAAAAAAAAATCTAAAAAAAAAAAATTCTAAAAAAAAATAATCTAAAAATGTAAAAAATAAATAAATAAATAAAATAATAATAATAAATACATAAATTATACATAAAAATTAAATATGTAAATACATACTCAAATAAATAAAAAAATACATAATGTATAAAAAATAAAAACTTAAAAGGGAAGTGACTGTAGAAGCTTGTCAAAGATGATGGTCATCAAAAAAAAAAAGAAGTTATTGTTAGGTTGTTAACTTCACGTGGATTTAACACCAAAATGTCCCCGACGTCCATGACAGAGGACATGTTACAACATTATGAATACAAATAAAATGAACAAAATGGAAATGCTAAGGTGTTCATTTACCTCCAAATAGAAAATTGAAATAATAATAATAATAATAATTTAGGTACACTTTTTTTCTTCAGGTCCCAGGAGGTTATGTTTAGTATTCTAACTATGAGATATGCAGATATATTTTATTGCATACTGTGGAAGATTATAGCCAAATGAACTACATTTCCATGGAAGCAGGAGAAGGCCCTTCTCCAGTCTAAATAAGAGTCAGATTTATGGAGATGCAAGCCCACTCAGAGCAAGATGTAAGTTTTTCCATGCAAAACACATTATATTACACATTATTTAATCTATAATTTATAATCTAATAACCTATTGACTGGCTAACATACTGCATACTGTGGCTTGGCGTGTAATTAGACAAAACTTATTTTATACATGTTATAGCTATTCAGTATTCATGGGTAAGAAACGGTCTCTAAAATTCATTTTGCAATTGAAAACTGTGATAATTGGAAAAACATACACCCACACCATTCACAACTCTTCCGATAAGTGATAATAACAGGGCACTACAACACAGGAGTGGGAGTGGAAGAAGACTGCGAATAAAAGACATTCAACAAAATTAAAAGATAGTTGTGGAAATAAAATTAAATTATGGCTATTTAAAAGGTGAATTGTTGTCTTATTATGCTCTTTATAGACAGTAGTACACAAAGGATGAATGGATACTGGGGCGGTCATTCTTTTAAATACAATATCACATGCTGGAACTTGTGTTATTATGTGATGAACCAAAAAGCTTTTTATTGCTCAATCCTGCTCCCAACTGTCAAACAAACAAACACAGGGATCACAATGTAAGTTAATCCATCATTGGGTTAAAGAAAATAAGGCAGGGAAATAATAAGGCTGAATGGTCTGTCTGACAAGCATTGCCATAAGATTTGTCGTTTATGTGTAAATACTTGGATTCTGTTCAAAGTTTGCATTTTAAACAGAAGAACAAAAAACTGAACTGGCAAACTAATACAAGAATCACATTTCAGAACCTGTTTGTACAAAACTACAGTGTTTTAGGTAAAATAAGACAGGAAGTTTTAATGTTTGTGGTGGAAATTATGATACTTTAAAAGGTGCACTGTGTAACTTTTCAGTTGGTAGTGTGCTGGGGTCTTGTTTCAACAGATATGTCATTGCTCCACGTAAAATGTACCACAGTATGACATTAAACAGCTCTACCTTACATTTATCCAATTGCAGGTGGTTTTATTGCTCAAAAATACTTACAAAAACAGGCATTCTGACTGTGAGCGGGGTTGCCTCTCCACAGATCTGACCTGTAACTAATCTGGTTTGGTCTCCATGACGATAGAATGGTTGAATATTATACTGTGAAACATTCCAGACAAAGCAATAACATCTCCTTGAAGAAAAGCATTTCACGAACCTTCCACCAGAAAAGTTACACAGGAAAAGATTAAAGACTGCCTCCTTTTCATCCATTCAAATTGAGATTTCGATTAGATTGTTATTAATCTTGCAGCCTAAAGAGATAATACAGGAATGCAAACACAGGGAGAATTTGACTTTGACAGTGTAGGGGTCACATAGAGGAGAGGGTGTAACTAGGACTGCTCTGTACAGCTGTCTTTCGCCTGTAGTGTGCAGTAATTCAAAGGATTACAGCACAATCCCTGTTTAATGCCTGGGCTTTGCTTTAGTGATCAACACACCAGGCCACTGATGGGAGTTACAGTCATACTGCCAGCATGTTTGTTTATTAGCTAGTGCAAGGTGAATACGAGTAAGTGAGTGACAGTTATAGGATTTTCTCTGGTTAAAATAATACTGCCATTACACTGCTATGAATTTATACGCATTATGAGTCATGTTCTGGTAAACTAACTTTGAACTGCTAAATAACATCATTAGACACAGATGGTCACAGACATTTCCCACGCATGACACTGCCTCCATCTGGGCTCACATATATAATTGGTACACCCCGCCCCAAGTCAGTAATTTTGACTTTAAATTGAGACACAGGATCATTTACACCTGCACCAGATTGCACGCAATACACCCTGACAGGTACGGCTGTGACTGTCCAGTGTGCGGTGAGACGCCTGAAGACCTCCTCCATCTGGCCGTCCGGTGTCCTGTCGTGCGGCGGTTCTGGACCCAACTACTGGACCTTCTCGCTCGGAGGCTGGTGTTGAGGCTCCCACCGCCAGCAGCCCATGGAATCGATGACCCCGAGCTCTGGTTCTGCCTCTTCGGACCTGTCCAACAGGTCGGACGCTGCCATGGTCAACTGGGATGCTGCTCGCCTCGTCCTGTTCATGGCCAGGTATTCTATCTTCGTGGCACGGAACCACCATCTCCACAGCGGCCGAGCAGCAGTGCACTGGCCCCTCTTCACGGCGCTCCTTACGGACGGAGTTTCGCGGCACCTTCACCCCAGACAATACACTTTTCTCCGTCTCCCGAACCGGTTCCCCTCAGTTGGACTTCTGACCCCTACTCTCCTCCGCTGCACTGAACAATCCCTTTCGACCTCTCCACTCCCCCGGTTTCTCTTTCTCGACCCCCCTTGTATTTCCCCCAGGTGCCTTCAAGTCCCTTAGCCCTTTAACCCAGTGGTGTTTATTCCCGTCCCCACATCCCCCAATGTGTCGTCTGAGTACTTTGCGAATGTTATTGTGGTTTGAAAATATGTAACTTAAATAATAAAAGATAAAAAAAGATAAAGGGCCCACATTACGCTATTTTCTGATCTATGCTGTAATTTTGTCTCTTCATCAAAAACATACCCAGAGTTGTGTTTTGTTTTATTCGCACATGTTTAACACACAAATCCTGCATCCTGAGTTCTTCTTTCAAACTGAAAACACTCTGTTCCACCTTGTGATGTCATGTGGTAATACAGGAATGCTCCACCGCTGTTAACTTGTAAACTACCACTACATGACATCACAAAACAGAAGAATTTTGAGCTTTGGAAATGTAGAAAGACTAATAATAAAGGGTTACTCAAACATGTGTGAATGAAACAAAACAACTCCAGATCTGTTTTTGATGAGCAAACATTATAACATGGCTTAAAGCTCACAGTAATTAATTTTGTGCCAAAAGGACCTAGTTTTCCATGAATCTAGACAAAACACCATTAAAATGCATATAAGGTACAAAAGTTGAAACCCTGTAGTGCTTTGGGACTGGTGGCCTCTTAAAACAATCAGGACAGATTTGGCAGGAATGAAGGCAAACAGGACACACACAATCACGGCGCCCCCTGGAGCTGTGCACTGCGTCTGCACCCAAACAAATGTTATTTTGGATATGCAATTCAAAACAAACTAAAAGGACAGCAGATTTCGGCATCCTTTTCATCATGGAGCCTTTTTAAGCAGACCAGGTCCTCCGTCAGTCACAAACAGACAGCTCTGCCGGCTTTGAAGTCTCACTCTCCCTTAGATGTAGCTCATTTCCATTTTCTGATGCAAAAATCATTTATATTAACAGTGGACATTGCAGGCGCAGTGGGGAGGGGAGGGAGCTGGGGGGGAGGCAGATGGCTGGACTGGGATAATAAAAGGGAATAAAGAAGCATACACACTTGAAGCTAGTGCACGCAAATATACGACAAACAAAAGCCTTTGAGGGAGCTGGAGCACCTCTCTAGCCCTTTGCGCTTTGTGCCGAAGAAATGGTAGTCAACAAAGAGGCTAAATAATTACTAGCAATCTTTCATAGGTACTGCAATAACTGTAATTAAGAGATATTGTGTAATTAATTAGGTATGTTGGTAGGCCTGTCACGATCATTACTATATCAGCTTCAATATATGAAAACTGGAACAACATATTTTTGGGGTCAATATTTATTATTGTAGGTACTTTTTCTTTGCACTACTAGGACATTTGGTTTTTAGGAGCACTACTCGTATGTAACTTTTTGGTTGGGGGTCCGTCACCTGCTTGTTTTGATGGATACATCGTTTCTCTGCTTGGAATGGTCCACAGTATGACATTAAACAGTTTAGCTAGCTTATATTTATTCAATTATTCAATTTTATAGCTCAAAAATAACTAGAAAAACAGATATTCTGGGGTTGCTTCTCCACAGATCTGACCTGTAACTTGATGTCATACTGTGAAACATTCCAAACAAAGCAATAACATCACGGAGAAAAGCATTTGACGGGCACTCTACCAGAAAAGTTACATAATGCACCTTTAAAGGGTTGAATTAAACCCTCAACCCTTCAAAAAAATCTGTTCTTGTGACAGGTCTATATGTTGTTTTGTAGTAAATTTCAAATCTATTCGCTTTTTGTGCAATACTTTAACCTCAAACAAGACATGGGCAGGGACATTTTAGGCTACGTTTATACGGCGACGATCAAAACAGAAGACGCAAAAGTGGCGTCTCGTCTTCAATCGTTTAGACGAGCGTTCTCAACAGGAAATGTTTGTTTATACAAAGACGCAAAAGTGGGCGAATTCGATTGAATATGCATGCCAGGCCGCTAATATAATGTCAGAGCCTTTTTCAGGACACCACAGGGGCTCTCATCACGGTTGTTTCGCCCTCGATGTCGGGTCGGAGCTCTTCACTTAATACAACAAGAGCATAGACCGCGGAACGCATTTGAACTCGGGGGGGGCCACAGTCGCAAGAGGGTGTCACCGAAATGTTTGGGCGGACATAACGCATAGCCTATAGGCTACATTATACACGGACAGGCACGTAATGCGTATCTCAGTCATGTCAACCAGCACAGAGCCACACAGCATAAAATGCACAAGAAGAGCACCTCGGTAGTCGGTGGCAACACAACTTAAACTGCTAAAGTGCTAAAGCACTATGAGAAACACAGAACACAGACAAGTGCACTTGGTGGTGCTCGGACAGAGGAAAGTATGGGAATATGCCTGCAGTTTTATCAGAGCTGTGTATGTGTGTGTGTGTGTGCGTGTGCGTTTCCACAATATGCCAGATAACTGCACAGAATAATGCCCAAAGAGCCAACGCTAACCCAGCATCAGTTATGACTTTAGTTCACAATATGCCAGCACAGAAGTGCGCAGAACTGCCCAGAAGTGCCAACAAGAGCTTGTTTAGTCATTCTGAAGTTTTCCACCCAAGCACTGTCAGCAACTAATCCATTCTCAAAATTGTCCCACCACTGACTGGTTCTGCCCGGTCTTGTCCAAACTCGCCTCTGTCGCCTGCGACGTATTGTTATTGTTTTTACCGGCTTGGCGCATCAGGTCAGGTGTATGTGACGTGAACATGTTTTGCGCTTCTTGCCATTTAGACGGAGACGCGACCCGGGCCGTCTTCAAAACTCCACACTCTGGAAGGAGTCTTCAGATTTTTGCGGTTTCAGAGCCCGTGTAAACGAAAGACACTTCCGATAGAATATTTTGTCGTTTTCAGTCGCAATCGTCCTCGTCTAAACGGCCCCTTAGCAAATATCTGATGGATTTTCAAAATAAGATCCAATTATTATTATTATTTGAAGATGAAAAAACAAACAAGATATTAAAGTAGCACCGTGTAACACCTCTGATGGGGGGTCCGGCACCTGAATAGGACAACAAAGAGGCAAAATAATTACTAACAATCTTCTATAAGCATTGCAATAATTGTAATTAAAGGTGCACTGTGTAATTTTCTAGTGGAGTATCCTGGTTTCTCAGCGCGCATGTAAACAGCATATCCCAAATACTGGTTTTATGGTTAATAACTGTGATACTGATGTGCATGTAAAGGCACAATACAAAACTGCTTATTTCCAGTCATTGGTAACCACAAGACATGGCTGCATAGTCAAAAGTGAAGCAGTCCATTTTCCTCTAGGCTTTCTGGATGCAGAACTAAACCCCTACAAAGTCAAATCATAACTGTTATGAAAACCATAATGAAATACAAATGTAAAATATGAAACTGCTAAAAAGTTTAAACAAGATATCTGCAAACTGTGATCTAACCAACTGTGACTGCTTTTGAAAATTGGAAAATGTTAAACCGCATCATTTGGGTTCGGGATTGGGTCCATAAATGTGCTATTAATTCTGCAGCCTTTTGTGACTGGATAACACAGCCTCTATAGAAAAGAAAGTGTATTTAAATTCATTTGTGCCAACAGAGAATACTTTGAACTTTGTGCCAGTTTCCATGTGGGTTCAGCAATTAAAAATTAACAATAAAACAGGTCCAAACATCTGCATTTTGTTAAAACTGGAAAATCTACTATGCAATTCAGCCATGTCCTCCAGCTCAGTTTTTAACTTCAAGTACATACGACAGGTTTTTAATGTTTTTCTTATCATTACTTGGTTTGGTGGGATGATATTAAAAATGCAGGAAGAACTTACACACAAGAAAGGCATTTTTGTTTAAAAATTGCTCCCTATTGGCGTACTGGCTATCGCTACTGTATTTTCTTTGTTTTGATTTAGGTCTGAGGATGGAGTTATACTGAAATAAATTAGGTCTAAGCCTCCCATTCCTATTCAAAGATGGATTGTCTTTCCTAACATAAATCGCCTCTTGAACTCCCCTCTCAAACCATTTCTTTTGCCAAGATCTGTACCTCACTGTCCTCAAAGGAGAGGTTAGTGGCTTTGAGATGGAGATGTACAGCAGACCGGGCTCCCATGTTGTTCTCACGTCTGTGTTGGTACTAGGGATGCAAATTATCGATTAATTCATTAATCTATAGTTGATTGACCTTATCGATTGACTTACGATTAACTGATAAGCGGCGTTTTTCACTTGAATTTTAGTGTTTCAATAGGGTCTTTAAAGCCCCAGTGTGTAGGATTCGTGGCGCATAGGTGGATGGTGCTATTGCACTTTCTGTTTTAGCTACGGCAGACCTCGAGGGTCACACGGGTGCTATTGTATTAATAAAACGCGGTCCCGTTTTTTTTTTTTTTTTTTCTCATGAAAACACACATTCCCGATCATGTACCATGACACTCTACACATCAAATGAAACCTTACAGTCTCCTCTTTTTGACTATGCAATTCATTTCCCTGCACAACAATCACTCCCCGAGCACATGGGGCTTTTATACGGAAAAGCACAAAACAAGGTTAGCTTACCTTAGAATGCTTTGCACAGGTCAAACTCTGTATTTCACCATAAACTTGCTCTCAATTTGTCCGTAAGGATCCAGCGAATAAAATCCAGTAAAACAATTTAGTCCAAAACACGTGTTAGATCCATTACGACGTCTGATCCGGCAGCATGCTTGTGTTGTTTACCCAAAACCACGAGCCTTGCCGAAGGCGAAGGCGGAGCCCAAATGTCCTTCTGCGGCTCTCGTATTCAAAATGGCTGCCTCTATATGGGGAAGATCCCCCTTTTATGTGACTATATCTAAGTCCAAAAGAATACTTTGATTTCATGATGGAAGTGAAAAGGCTTGGAAAACAATGTATTTTTGAATGGGTATCTTCAATTTCAGTAATTAACTTACCTGGCCAGCCAAATGATATCTCTCTGTATTTCCTATACAGCGCGATACCATTTGGACACCGTCGCTCCACTCTCGCTCCACTCTCGCTCCACTCTCGCTCCACTCTCGCTCCACTCTCGCTCCACTCTCGCTCCTCCGGTTAAAAACGGACTCCGCGATTCTGATTCGTTCAAAGATGGAGACGTCAGTGCACCCGCCTTTGCCCGCAAAGTCTTAGGCAGCGGAAGTTCCTCCTCAGTTTTGAATCAAGATGGCGCAATCTCTGATTGGTTCACTTAGCTGTCTGTCTACGCGCAACTGCAGCGCATTTTGGACCAAGCGTTACCAGACTCACTCGCTGGTACAGCGATGAGTCATGGATTCTTCCAGGCAAGTAATTAACGGGTAAAAATCTTACACATTGTCCCTTTAAGAATATAAGCTATAGTAACATAACACTGAGTCAAAAATATATCACAGTATTATTATATTGTATATTCCTCAATTAATTATTCCTTAGTAAAAAGCAGACAAATGTATTGATGCTGAATAACAAAATACATTCTTTTTTGAAAATAAATTGAGGACTGGCTCAGTTGTTGCACTTGCAGCATGGAAATCTTGAAATTAAAAGGAACAGAAGAAATTAAATAACAGAATGTTATTTAGTCTACATATTATGATGAAACCAGTGAATCCAGGCTATTTTTAGGACATTCTCAACATTTATTTTGAACTAAGGCATCAACAATATTTCTCTCCCTTAATCTGTGAAGGGCTACAGTACAAAATATACATTTCACAGGGCCCCTGGACACAGCATAAAACAACAAAGCAATAACATCACGGAGAAAAGCATTTGACGGACCCTTCACCAGAAAAGTTACACAGTGCACCTTTATATTTGATGATGCTCGTTTTGTCATTATGTCATGTGAACTTGTAGGGCAGATACACTGGGCTTTGTCATCTTTGCTTGACTCACCGTTCATGAGAGCATAGGTGAGGATCATGACGGAGTTGTTGAGGAGACGGTTCTCTTCTCGGACCACACTCAGAGTCGCCCTCTTCTCCTGCTCCGAAGACTCCCGAGATGTGATGCCCGAGGACAGGTAGATGATCACCATGTCTGTGGCTGTCACTGAATTAAACACTGGACAAAGAAAAAAGAAAATGAATATGTTATAAAATAGTTAGCTGTCTAGTCATTTCATGCAAGGTTAATGGAGAATTAACGTTTTTTTTTACAACCTGAGCCTTATTTCTGTAATAAAACAAGTTGTTTTACTCACCCATAGCACTTTGGTGTCATATGGAGCATTTCCAGAGATTAGCGATAGCCGTAGCGCGAGTTTGCATATATTATATGCCCCGAGTGGTCTCCAAATAACACAAACTTTAGCACTTTTCAAATCATAGAAGCTCAATGTCTTAGTCTACACTTTCGTTTGAGTCAAAAGTGGCCTGTAATCCGAGATTTATCCATCGTTTCCAGTAGATGAGGACGCCAGTGCGCATGAGCGGAGTCACAGCTTATTTCACTCTCAGCTCCCAGGACCCAAACATGAAACGCAAAGCTGTAAATTATGGATAAATCTCGGATTACAGGCCACTTTTGACTCAAACGAAAGCGTAGACTAAAACATCGAGCTTCCATGATTTGAAAAGTGCTAAAGTTTGTGTTATTTGGAGCCCGCACGGGCCATATATTAGCGCTACGGCTATCGCTAATCTAAAACATCTCCGGAAGTGCTCCATATGACACCAAAGTGCTATGGGTGAGTAAAACAACTTGTTTTATTACCGAAATAAGGCTCAGATTGTAAAAAAAACCTTTAATTCTCCTTTAAAGAATTTTAATTAAACGAATAAAAACAATTTGGTCACAACAAGAAGCAACAGCTGTTATTATCATATTTTAGTAATACAATGTCAAACAAATTAAAATGTACAGCAAAATATTCAGTCTGTGCTGAGTTTCAGTATGCAAAAGTTCTGTGTGTATTACAATACATGTTCGTAAATACATCCATATGCATTACTTTGCATTACTACACTAGAATCTTGATTATAAATGAGCTCTTCATAAAATAATTCTAATAACAAAACTACTTTTTAACAGATGCTGTATTTATCCATAAGCAGTAGTAGTAAGCTCAGTTAACCACCTTTTACATTGTGGTATTGATACTTTGCAGTTGATGCCATCAATGCTTCCTGAGGGTGTGATGCTAACTGAAGGTATTACTCCGTCTGAAGTTTTTCAGACATTCTCATCATTTTGTTGAAAATCAAACTCCTAAACAGAACCATGAACGCTCATATTGATCACAAGCTACTGAAAATGTGTTATTTAAATCCATTTTGCATTTTTTATTTAGTTTTCTATCTTTTATTAAAACTTTTTCATCTGTGTTTGCCAATGTGTGCATTGTGTCTCCATGGTAACTCATATGCATACATGTAGGATGTCGCTGCAAAGTATGAACAGTGTCCCCCATAATGTTAATTTCAGCTTCGTTAGACCATATTTCCTCATCACAGATCTTACTTGTGGGGTGCTTGGTGAGGCTGGTGGTGTTTCTGAGCAGCTGAAAGGCCTTCTGGAAGCCTGCTGAGTGCTGTGTGGACGCATCTGACACTTTTATATTAGAGATGAAGGTGCTCATCTTCCTCTTCGTCTCACTGGTGGCCGGGGAGAGCAGGGACTTGTAGCACTGGTCCAGAGAACAGGCTCGAACTGAGTCTGCCACTGAGAGAATAGAAATCTGAAGAAAAAAAAACAGGTTAAAATTATACTTATTGTCTACTGGCATGCATATTCAATCGAATTCGCCCCCTTCTTATAAACAAACATTTCCTGTTGAGAAATGTTTGTTTATACGAAGATGAGACGCCACTTTTGCGTCTTCTGTTTTGATCGTCGCCGTATAAATGTAGCCGTAGAATGCCATACTGTGGAACATCCCAGGCAAAGCTATAACATCTCCATGGAGACAACCAGAAAAGTTACATCGCTCACCTTTAATTTGTCAGTATTGCAGACAGTTATTTTGGGTGATCTTACTTTGTCGTGCTCATCGATGGAGTTCAGGATGACCAGGGCTGAGTCTTTGGCGATCTGGAGTTGGGTTTCAGTGACAGAGGCTCCGTGGTCGACCATCACCACAATGTGTTTGGACTGAGGACGGACCGCAGAGACATACACAGGCCTGCAAAGATACTACACTGTAAATTCATAACAAAACGTACTGAAAAAGTGACATTAACCAATTAAAACCATGTCAAATACATGGGAATAAAGAGGTATTGTTTAGAAACTGAAACTACATGTTGTTCATTAATCTAAATATGCCTGAGGGTACTGTCACAGCTGCAGCAGTCAAACAGACAGGTCTCCCTCTCCCCAGACGCCTTTGCTTTTGGGGACCTGCTTCAACAATTGTCACGCAAATCCACTTTAACTCAATTTTGAGATAAAGGACTCCTACTCAATACTGACTTCAGAAACCCCAATGACAACCACACTCTCTCCTATGCAAACGATGTATCATTTTTCAACCAAAAATAAAACTCAAATTAAACTCGATTTTGACATTAAGGAATGGACTCAATACTCAATACCAATTCCGATACCACAATGATAATAAAAAAAACACCTTTTAGAAAACAGAATGTGATTGTGAACATTAAACAACAGCACTTATATCTGCGTAATCCCTCAGTGGTCCATGGGCGCATACTAGTCCATGTGCTCTTATACTTGTTCTGATACAGATCATTTTAAGCTACTCAGAAAAGGTTAATTTCTGTTCTGTGAATGTGACTTTTTTAGTAAGTCTGATTTTCGATACTTTTAACAATACTAGTTTCTGTTACCATGTGATTTTAAATTAATTCTGTTACATTAAAGGAAAAGTAACATTTTTTTACAATCTGAGCCTTCTTTCGGCAATAAAACAAGTAGTTTTACTCACCCATAGCAGTTTGGTGTCAATTGGAGCAGGATCGCAGAACTTATGTTGAGCCGTTCTGTTCTACTAATGATCCCGTATCCGTTAGCGTGAGTGCTCGGGGCACTGATTTGCGGTCTCCAAATAACACAAACTTTAGCACTTTTCAAACCACAGAAGATCGCTGTGTCAGGGTAGACTTTTAGTAGATTCCAAAACGGCCTGAAACCCGATATCGCAACAGAAAAGTAAAGTTCAGAGCGGTGTTAGCTTCTTTCGGACTAGCGGTGTTTACAAAACAGCTGAGTTCACGCATGCGCACTGTCCTCTCTGATGACGTCATCAAATGAAACTATAGCTGGATATCGGGTTTCAGGCCGCTTTGGAATCCACTAAAAGTCTACCCTGACACAGCGATCTTCTGTGATTTGAAAAGTGCTAAAGTTTGTGTTATTTGGACACCGCAAAGTAATGCCCCGAGCACTCACGCTAACGGATACGGGATCATTAGTAGAACAGAACGGCTCAACATAAGTTCTGCGATACTGCTCCAATTGACACCAAACTGCTATGGGTGAGTAAAACTACTTGTTTTATTGCCGAAAGAAGGCTCAGATTGTAAATAAACATTAATTTTCCTTTAAAACCATTCTAACACTATTCAGAAAAGTCCGCATTTGTCCCATTCGATTTTCAGCACAGATTGGCGCTCAAATAAATATCTACTTTCAAATGTTTTAAAATGAATTTGTATCAAGTTATTGATTTCTTTGACAACCTTCGCAGCTATAGCAATACCATCAAGGCTGGATAGAGTTTTTGTTTCCTTCTTATAAGACCTAGAACAAAATGATAGGATTTTCTGCAGCATATTAGTTCATATCAGTTTTTTATCTACAAATAGTTATGTGAACTCTCATTGTTTAAACACCTGCTTTTTCTTATCCTGCTTGTTATGGAATGTCTCATATTTTTTACATTACATACATCATCGCAGAGGAGGGGGATCTGTGTGTGGTCTGTCTGTTACGGAGAATAATAGCACTGATGTACTTACAAAGACGTATTCAAACTTCAACTAGCCAAGCAACATGATGGCTACATGCCAGACAATTGACTGGAGTGAGAGGGAAGGAAGCCAAAACGCAAACCAATGCAAATGACCAAATTGTCAGTTAGGGAGAGACAAAAGGAAAGAGGGAAAGAGATGTCTTTCAGCAGTGGTGTAAAAAACGCAACTCTAAAGGTGTGAAATACCAGTCAGTTTAGTGGTACAGCAGAACATTCCTGCTCAGGACATGTGTGGTCCAGTAAGAGGGGGGCATCGTGCTACCAACCTAAGCTTTTCACAATAACAAAATTTGAAATGTGATATCCGATAATATTGAAACTACTTTAAACTACAGACACAATAGCCCTAAAGCAGGACAGTTAAGTGAAGATTAAAAAGCAGTGTTTTACAGTGTTTTAAAGGAGAATTTACATTTTTTTTTACAATCTGAGCCTTATTTTGGTAATAAAACAAGTTGTTTTACTCACCCATAGCACTTTGGTGTCATATGGAGCACTTCCAGAGATGTTTTAGATTAGCGATAGCCGTAGCGCGAGTTCGGGGCATACATGCTCGGGGCATATAATATATGCCCTGAGCATGTATGCCCCGAATATGCCCCGTGCGGTCTCCAAATAACATAAACTTTAGCACTTTTCAAATCATAGAAGCTCGATGTCTTAGTCTACACTTTCGTTTGAGTCAAAAGTGGTCTGTAATCCGAGATTTATCCATAGTTTACAGCTTTTGCGTTTCATGTTTGGGTCCCGGGAGCTGAGAGTGAAATAAGCTGTGACTCCGCACATGCGCACTGGCGTCCTCATCTACTCGAAACAATGGATAAATCTCGGATTACAGGCCACTGTTGACTCAAACGAAAGTGTAGACCAAGACATTGAACTTCTATGATTTGAAAAGTGCTAAAGTTTCTTATTTGGAGACCGCTTGGGGCATATATTATATGCTCCGAGAACTCGCGCTACGGCTATCGCTAATCTAAAACATCTCTGGAAGTGCTCCATATGACACCAAAGTGCTATGGGTGAGTAAAACAACTTGTTTTATTACCAAAATAAGGCTCAGATTGTAAAAAACGTTAATTCTCCTTTAACCACAGACTGTATAAAGAAGTGGACTAAAGAAGTGTGACGTCCCCACAGAATCTCAATAGAATTATACATCTACAGACTACCGTGTGTGTTGTGGCTTTTGTTTTCTACATACAAGCCGATTCTAACACATGTATGAAAATTTAAACTGCAGCTTGTAGCTTTATTCCTGTATTGTTAAATTGAAATGCGAGACGTGCCCATCGTTGATACACAGAATGGCGTGGGTGGATAGATGACAGAATAATGAAGAGACCAATTGGGGAAAAAAAAAAGTTTTCTTTTCTTTAATTTCTCTTTAAAAATATCTTATTAACACACTTCTGGTTCAGTTGTAGTAATGGTAAAACAGATACTGCAGGTTGTGTATGTGTCTGCTGTGTGCACACAATAAAGTTCTCACACTGATTAGAGAGGGTATGGCATAGACAAGAATAAAAAGCAGATAAAGTGACTACCTTTGCTGATTCACATAGTAGTCACTTGGGGTCCAGTCTTTTTACCTGCTGCGGTGCTCGTAGGTCCCTTTGCACTGGAACTTGTGGGCAGGAAACACAGTGAAGATGCCCTCCTCTGAGCTGAAATACTGCCATTTGATCCCAGGGTTAGACTTCAAGTTGTCTGCCAACACTGTCAATAAAGCACACAGAGAATGTACATTAAGCATATGAATAGATACACGACTCATACTATAAGTGTGCGAGAGAGAACATGAAAAAGAAAATATATCCTTGTGTTAAAGGAAAATAAAGTTTTTTTTACAATCTGAGCCTTCTTTCGGCAATAAAACAAGTAGTTTTACTCACCCATAGCAGTTTGGTGTCAATTGGAGCAGTATCGCAGAACTTATGTTGAGCCGTTCTGTTCTACTAATGATCCCGTATCCGTTAGCGTGAGTGCTCGGGGCATTACTTTGCGGTGTCCAAATAACACAAACTTTAGCACTTTTCAAATCACAGAAGATCGCTGTGTCAGGGTAGACTTTTAGTGGATTGCAAAACGGCCTGAAACCCAATATCCAGCTATAGTTTCATTTGATGACGTTAACAGAGAGGACAGTGCGCATGCGTGAACTCAGCTGTTTTGTAAACACCGCTAGTCCGAAAGAAGCTAACACCGCTCTGAACTTTACTTTTCTGTTGCGATATCGGGTTTCAGGCCGTTTTGGAATCTACTAAAAGTCTACCCTGACACAGCGATCTTCTGTGATTTGAAAAGTGCTAAAGTTTGTGTTATTTGGACACCGCAAAGTAATGCCCCGAGCACTCACGCTAACGGATACGGGATCATTAGTAGAACAGAACGGCTCAACATAAGTTCTGCGATACTGCTCCAATTGACACCAAACTGCTATGGGTGAGTAAAACTACTTGTTTTATTGCCAAAAGAAGGCTCAGATTGTAAAAAAAACGTTACTTTTCCTTTAAAGGCTCACAATGTTACTTTTCTAATGGAGGGTACGCCAACAGCTAGTCTCTATACAGTAGATACTTTATTGCTTTGTCTGGAATATTCCAAAGTATGGCATTAAACTGATCTATCTCAATGGAGAAGAGCAGATCATGTTACAGGTCAGATCTGTGGAGAGGTGACATCACTCAAAGAAGAATGCAGGTTTTAGGGGTTTTTTTGAGCAATAAAAACCCTTGTAGTAAAATGATTGCTAGGTATGTCTTTAATGTGATACTGTGGAGCATTACTGGCAAAATAATAACATCCCCATGGAGACAAGCAGATGGAAATGCAAGCCCACTCAGAGTAAGGGCACATGTGTTTAAATGCAAACAAATGTAAAGACAACCAAAAAAAATTGTTTTATTTTAGTTTATTTTGGCTAAAGGTTACATACCGGGGCTTTAAGTAAATATACATGTAATTAAAACACCTATCTAACACAATTTGGGGTAAACTTGGATGTATAGTGCCTAATTACTTCAGTATGGCAAACGGCTAAGCTCAGGTTTATGAATGAATGCTTGTTTTGTCACTTGAGCCCATTCATAAGTATAGACCTGCACTGAATTGTGAACACACCTTTCTTTGTAACTGCAGTGACACATAGTAAATATGTAAATGACCTCCCATTCACATCTCCATCTGAATAAATTACACTCACTGCCAAGAAAAACTGCAAAAGGTTTACCTTGTGCATTTTGTTTACACAATTTTATGCTGTAACAGGGTCTCAACAACCCAGAGGAGAGGAGGTTGTTGAAATACTATTAGAAATCAAAATCAAATGTGTGATTCTATGCAGTTTTTAAAGTGAAGTTACAAGATGCATTGCCTCTTGCAACACAACACAGCAATTCATAAGTTACAGCTCTGATTCCGGAAGTAAATTTTCCATTCATTTTTCCCCATAGACATTTTGAAAAATTCAATTAAGAGTTCAAAAGCACTGCAGAGGCCAAGTAGCTATATGGTAATTAATATAATAACACTGGTGTTTAAAGATTGAAAATTCTGTGAAATGTTTTAATAACTTTGTGGTTTAGTTAAAGGTCCCATGGCATGAAATTTTCACTTTCTGAGGTTTTTGAACGTTAATGTGAGCTCCCCTACCCTGTTTAGCCCCTCCCCCATGGTTAAAAGTTGCGAAATGTGTAAACTGAGCAAATGCGGTCCTTTTCTGCGTTTGAAAAAAAGACCGCCCAAACGGGCGATTCTGAAGAACGCTGGTTTCTGACGTCACACTCCACGAAAAATGCAAATGCAGTTCCACCGCCCGTCTGTATTTCTACCCACACTCTCTGGAAGTCACGCCCAGAGAGTTTGGACCACGAACGAGCTACGCAATGCGAGATGCATTTTTTTATTTGCCTGGAGACACGCGAGAGTGTTTCCAGGCTCGGATGTCCTTTATCCGAGCCTCCGAACCTCTGAAACAGCAGTGGTTTAATTTTATTTTCTGTGGAAATGTGTTTATTTTTCCAATGGAAATCATCTCATCTCTTCCTCCGCACAAAAACGTGGAAGTGGGGCCAGCGCACATCGCACCGCTGAAGAGGAAAGAGCGGAGAGTTTGGCCACGCCCCCACCCACTGCACTGGCCTATCTCTGTCTATATCGCTGGGTCTTTCTCATGCACTGAGTCTTGATTTTTAAGAAGGATTCATTTACAGTATTAGGGAACCATTAAGGAGCCATATAAAAGCATCAAGAAGTACCATGTCATGGGACCTTTAAAGAAACTTTAAATAAATAAAATTATACATCTTGTCGTCATTAATTTTTATTAACCCAAGCTTTCAAACTTATATATATATATATATATATATATATATATACATACATATATACATATATATATACACAAGCTAATGCAGAGTACTTCATGGAACACTGACCCCATACTTAAGGTATTGTAGACACTATCCATGTAATATAAAGAACAAAGAACACAATCCAAAGTGGTCTTCCATTTCTTTGATAAAAACATAGGCATTTAAATGTGAAGTATAGGCTATAACATTTCTGGTAGAGATTACACCATCTGGAGATGCGACTGCTTTTCCAGGAGTGTTCCATAGGATGGCATTAAACTTCTCTATCTTTATAGAAGAGACAAGGAAGTTACACCAAAAGGCTAAATTCCTTCCTGGTTATATCTGGAGAGGCAAGCCTGCTTACAGTAAGAATGCCTGGTTTTCAAGGTGTATTTGAGCATACACATACTGTCATACATTGGAAGATTCCAGGCAAAGAAATAACATTTCCTTAAAGGTCCTACATTACACAAAATTGACTCTTGTGAGCTTTTAGTGATGTTATAATGCGGTTACCTCATCAAAACCTACCTGGAGGTGTGTTTTGTTTCATTCACATATGTTTGAGTAATCCTTTATTATTAGTCTGTCTACATCTCTCAAGTTCAAAATGCCCTATTCCACCTTGTGATGTCATGAAGCGGTAGTTATCACATTAACAGCTACATTTTGTTCAGTTAAAGATGGGCAACTCCAGGGCTCAAATTATCCAAATGATCCCAGTGAAGGTGTATGGAGTTTAGAGACACAGTAGAGCACTTTCTGTGTTAAATGACATCATCAGTGTTTTCTGTTTAAGAGATTAACTCAGCCTAAATATGCAAGTTTGTGTGTTAAACACGTGTGAATGAAACAAAACACAACTCCAGGTATAGGCTCTTTAAATATAACAAGCAGGAAGCACACCCACCACTAGAAAAGTTACACAGGGCATCTTTAAGTACTGCATTGTCATCATGTTGTGTATATTTCTAAGGTCCAGTGAGGCTATGCAAGACCCTGTTCCAATTCCGATCACTTTGTTTTCATTAGGATTTGGGTTACAGTGTTCCCAAGTTTGAAGTTTTAATTTGTTAATTAGGCCTGAAATTATTCCCAGACATCCTAACTACCAGCCAATGATGACAACTGGATCGAAACAATCAGAAAATGTGATTCTTTCCATCGCTATCTTACGCATTAATCACCTGATCTAATGAAACACCCTTTGACCTTTCAAAATCGCAAACCAAGATTTTCTCTTCACTCAGACAGTGGAAAAATGTGGCTGAAATAGTCAACAGGGCAGTCCATAACGTCGCATAACATGTCTCCAATCTCTTTCCTTTCCTTAGTCGGTTTTGTACATCATAAATCAGGAGAGGTCTGTCAGTCCATCCATCTCTGAGGCCCTTATAAACAGGAACCACTCACTTGTGTTAACACGAGAGAAGGACTCTGTAAACACTGTCAAGCAACAGTGGTCCATTTTATCAGTACTGTTAAGATCCTCACAGTAAAATGAACACATCATACCATCATATATTATAATAGGTTGTAGGGCAAAAATGAATCATCTCCATACACCTTCACTTGAATCATTTGGATGATTTTAGCCCTGGAACTGCCAAATCTCTACTGAAGAAAAGGTCAACTGCAGCTGTTAACTTGAAAACTACCGCTTCATGACATCACAAGGTGGAACAGAGCATTGTGTGCCTTAGAGATGCAGACAGACAATAATAAAAGTTTACTCAAACATGTGTGAATGAAACAAAACACAACTCCAGGCATGTTTTGATGCGATAACTTTCTAACATGACAAAAAGCTCACAAGAGTCAACTTTGCATAATATACAGGGATGTCAAACATGCGGCCCGGGGGCCAGATCCAGCCCTCCAAGACCTTTAATCTGGCCCTCGGCTGATTTTCTATTAAAATATTTTAATTATATTTTAATTTTCTATTAAAATATTGGTAATTTTCTGCCGCTTTTCGGCGCAGCTTTGCATAGCAGCGTCTCCAGCGCGTCTGTGCGTGGGCTTCCACCAGAGCAGCACAAATGAAGACTCGTCTCTTTCCAAACGCTCTTAAAGGACCATCGTTTTGACTGTTCATTATCGTTTTGACTGTTGACGTGACACCCTCATCAGCAAAATGTCAAAAATGAGAAAAGTGGACGCAGAGTGCAGGATTTTCCAAGAAAAATGTATTCATTTCTATTTGTTCACAGAGGTGAATGGGAAACCTGTGTACTTGTGTTGAAATTGCGTTTTTCTTAAAGTTTCAGGTTGTTCATAATATTATAACATTTTGTAAAATAAAGAGTTCATCAAATAAAAAAGACTTCTGTAATAGATTTGCGTTTCTCTGCACAAATATTTGGACTTATTTCTATTTTTGGGGTATATTTGGCATGAGTTTTTTGATTCGGCCCCTTTAGGATCAAAGTAGGTTGGATTCGGCCCCCGGACCAAAATGAATTTGACACCCCTGATATAGGACTTTTAATAATATAATGTAATATAATGTGACTAATGCTATCACATTTTAATACTTTATTGACAAAAAGTGTTTAATTTATGTCACTGAATTTAAAGGCAGTTTACGCTTCAAGCATTGTTTTTAACAGTAATACAATTTATTTTCCATTGCACATAAACTTAAATAACTTTTGTATTGTAGTGATTTAAAAAGAGGTGAGTCTGTACGTTAGTTGAATCTGTCAGTCACTGTCAGTCATGAATTACTGTTGTTTTGTTTGATGTTACAGTGTGTATCAATTATGAATGAGTCAGGAGTAATTAGGATGAATCATTATGGGAAATAGCCCCAAACATGTTAATACCAATGTCAAATATGTGGCTCATTTATGGTTGGTTAATTAGCATGCATACGGCCTTGTTTTGAGCCTTACAGCATTTTGAACATTACCGCAGACTTTAGAGTTTAAAATTGCTTAGATTAAGTAGCGAATAGTAGTAAATTAGCAGCTTTAGTAGGGATGTAACAATGTCAAAATCCCTCAAAACAATATTTTCACGATGCGTCTCACGGTTTGATATTTATTGCAATTTTTTGTGGAGGCTTAGAAAATTGTGAATAGGCTACTTTTTCCTTTTAAAAGCCTTGAAACGCCTTTGGTACTGTTACAATATGAAGAATTAAGATTGAGAAGGTGTTTAATAACAGTTATTTCTTTATGTAGTCTGCACTGATAACACCAAAGGATCATGGTTTATGTAGTACTGTACGGTGTTTTTTAGCCACTGCTGCATCATGGCAAGGCAACAAGTTTATTTGTATAGCACACTTCATATACAAAACTGTGTTTTACAGAATAAGAAAGACATTACAATCACCTTAACTATTAATTTAAGCAAAGAAACTTGTAATTCAATATACAGTGGTACCTCACCTTACGAAATTAATTTGTTCCAGAAGTGGTTTCGTAACGTGAATTTTTCGTAAGTTGAGTAGCTATTTCAATGGAAAAAGCCTGATTCGTTCCAAGGCCCCGAACCAAGTTTTTTTTTTTTATAGTGTAACTTTTTTTTATAGTGTAACACTGTGTTCTGCGTCCTGATTGGCTAAGAGACTGTAGACCCAGGACTAAACATGGACTAAACCAGGTCTAAACAAGGTCTATACCTGGACCAGGACTAAACCTGGGCTAAACCAGGACTGGACACCAGGATTAAAGCGCCGCGTGCGGGTCTATTTCTTAGTTTGGTGCTAGCTCTGCCGGTGTACCTCACGAGTCACGGCTGAGGCGAGCAGCGATGAGGGGAGGAGATGTGCCTCCCCGCACGCAGTCCGAGCGCATGAACAAACGCAGGCAAGAGCCGCGGTGGTTTAATCCTGGTTTAATCCTGGTTTAGATCTGGTTTAGATCTGGTTTAGGGGAGACACGGTTTGAGCACGGGTCTCGTGCTCGCAGCCCCGCGCCGGGTCATGCTGCACTATCACACACGTGTCCACGCGCAGTCTCCCCCCCCCCCACACACACACTTCACTGTTAATACATTTTGTTGAAAATCTATGAAAGTTTGAGTGTTTAAACGAGACAAATGTGAGAAAAGTTGAATCCAGTCTGAGAAAAGCTTATAATGTGTGTGGCTGAGCGCGCATTATTTTAATTTTTGAGATTTCGCGTTTCGTAACTTGAATTTTCTTTCGTATCTAGAGACCAAAATTTACAATATTATTGTGAGACTTTGACAATATTTCGGTTATTGTTACATCCTACCTTAGACATGATGAGATTTTCTATACTGTATGCCTAATATATCCATCTCATCAGTGGCAAAATAGTCTGAAGGTTTAATTATTATGATGTGATTAAACAAAATATTATAATGTATATTATAATAAAATATTATGAAAGTAGTGGATTTTTCTTTACATTATTATTTCAACATTCATCACTGTCCTTGGATATGAACACATTCAAATCACTTATAGTTTTTATTGACAACTATTGTAATGTGGATCTGTTTACAATAAAAAAAAAACAACATTAAAGCGCCTGTACCTGATTTTTTCCCCCAAGTATCTGAGCAAAATTTGTCTTCCAAAACTTAGCCTAGCTCAGTCAAAATATGTCAGTTGTGTATTGTCTGCGTCTAATTATAAAGCTTTTTTTGGTCCAATAATTAGGATGTAAACCATTCTCATGCTAGTTGTAGCTAGCTTTACCGTGATGGCAAAACATTACTCACTGAAAGTGCTTAAAAGGCAGTGAATGTCTGGAATGTTTGGAGGCAAGTGAGGAATAACTCTGGACCACTGCAAACCATTTAATGTGAACTAGTTCTGTTTTCCACATTTCCATAACAGTAAAAATCAGGTACAGCGCATTCCAAATTGCATGTTTACGTTTTGTGCATTTGGTTCTCAAGCTGCTTAACCAATCAGAGAGCAGAATGAGCTCCTCACTTAACGGATGCCAGATTTAAACCACTAACCACTTAAACCAGATGCAACAGGCATAATTGCATTAAGGTTGTTTGAGGTTATATTCCAAGAATTTTGAGTAAATCTTCTACCTCTCCACTAGAGATAGACCAATATATATTGTTTTCTTGGGCTTTTTAAGAGCATCAGCTATCAGCCTTAAATAGCCAACATAAGCCAATATCTAAAATACACCTAAGGCTTTATATTGACACTTAAATACAAAAATATAGCTGAACAAAACCTGATTAGGTTTGAAGACGGGAGATTGTAGTAAATCTGTATTACATAATTTCAGAAAAATGATCAATATCAGACCAAAAATATCAGAAGAGATTATCAGCCATCAGTTGCTCTGTATTCTAAACAATAGACTCCTTTACAGTTAGTAAACAGACGTGACGTCACCGACATGTGCGCGCACTGTTGACCCAGAATCAAACATGGCTGACCATAGCGGAGTATCTGAACGATAGGGAGCGCTACATTCAAAAGCTCACGTTGAGCAAAGGGGTTCGACTACCAGATCCTGATGCGATCACGGAGTGGCAGTACGACCGCAGAAAGTGGCCAGATTTACAGTGGACAGATATCCACTGTTATTTAGTGGAGAAGCCCAGCGTGTATACAAGAGAGAAAGTGCGCGCATACAAATCCATGGATGCCTACCAGTTTGCTGTGTGTGGCCATGTACAGGAGGTAAAATACCACGATATCGATGGGGAGTTTTGCGTGTTGGCATCTGATGTTCTCCCCAGTCAAAGATAAGGAGAACGCAGTTCTCGCGCTTGTTGATGACAGCCCAAGCAATCATCAACAAGCGCAAGAACTACGTTCTGACCGCCAACTGCACTTGCGTTGCGGGGTAAGTAACATACTACGACTTAATTCACGAGTCACAGATGTGATCTCAGTCATTTATGATGGTCATGCGAAAACTTATCATGCATTTTAACAAAGTTATTCGTGTTCGTTTACATGTGTCTGTCGTAGTTACCCGGTTAATATGTCTGTGAGCTTTGCGGTGTCCTGTGCTTGCTAGTTAATCAGCGTGATTAAACACCATTGAACACCTGGGAAAATTACCCTAAACAAGCAGCAGGTGTTCACTTGTGTGTAAGTCAGTTGAATGATATGAACTATCATTTATTCCATTTATTCGAGTTCTTCTCTTCTATATCTTCGCTGGGGGTTTTATGGCAGCAGTGGGTTTGTTTTGATTGAACACTGCGCGCACATTCAGTGATGACGTAGCTTTGAAACTGGTCTATAGGCATAGACATCGGGCATGATAAAAGCCATATCAGTCTATCTTTACTCACTACACCCTCTCCTAACCATCAAATAATGATAGGCATGTGGTCCTCCTAACCTTCTCTTCTCCCCTCTTTACTCTGCTACCATCATTCTCCCTCTGCTTCCTCCCTGGGCTCCCTTATAGCTGCTTGTTTAGACTGGTTTTAGACAAATGGGACTTTTGGGTGCGTGTCCCAGGAGAGAGGGGGTCAAGGAGAGTGTGAGTGTGCAGGACAGGGTGCGGAGTGGTAACTTGAACTGCCAGTTTCGGCTCAGGTCCTAGAGGAAAAACAAAAAAGATGGCGACGTGTCATATGAAAGGCTGTCACTATGAATGGTGTGAGGAGAGAAGGGGAGGCTGGGAGAATCGGAAAAATGTTGGAAAGATGCCAGATAGGGAGAAAAAAATCCATGTTGAGGGATAAGGTGGGGTTTGGATAAACAAAAGGCTTATAATAGGCATTTGGTGACATGTTTATGGATAATTAAAATAAATTATTTCACTTGGGGAAAATATTTAGACATTACAAGCAGCACTAAGTATATGTGTTACTGTATTTGTTTGACAGCATGTGTTGGATATAAAGTAAAGGAGTCCAGTAGTGGATTTGGTAGTGCAACTCTTTTTCATTAAGGATTCAAAGCAACCTAAACATTGCCAAAGGTAATTAATCCATAGAAAAATTAGAAAGTACTTCAATATGCGCCATGTTGGAGTCCTCAGCTTTGATCTGGATCTGCATTTGTATAATAAAAGTATATTTGGGTGTAAGATGTGCGTCATTTGAATGGAAATCACAAACATAATTTCGCCTGCAAACAACTAAATATTTTGTCCTGTGTATACAACCTGATTACTGTAGTTCAGAGCTCTGCAAACATACTCTGACCCGCAGGGGTAACCTTTGTGTTTGGAGACCCACCACAGACTTGTTTACATGGTTATGAAGTTCTGTTGTTGTGTCTTTGGGCCCAACACTTCACCCACATTGAAAGTTGTGAGTGGTGGTGTTCGGAGGGTTAGGGTGAGGCTGATGGTGCAGATTGGTGGTCTTGCTTCTGTCAGTTGCCCCAGTATCTGCCCTAATATTTACCCCAGTACAGGGGGTCCTCGGGTTACGACGGTCTCGACTTACGACGTTTCGTGGTTACGAACGCGCCCCCATTAAAAAAAAAAAAAAAAATTACGTGTCATTCCGTCTTACGCGGTTTAGCGTGGTAAGCGACGTAAACAAACGCAAACGGCACGCGGCGCACGGCGGAAGAATATGCTCTGTTGTGGTTGTAGGGAGAAGAAGACGGCCTCGTGTGCGTGCCCAATGTGGGCGGAAGTACCTGATGTGGGCTCTGATCTGCTCCTATGAAAGCGGCAGTGATAACCAAGCAGCGTAGTGGTCTAATTATTGAGATGGAAAGGTTATTGGTGCTTTGGTTGGAAGATCAAAGGCAAAATCCGACTTACGACGAAATTCGGGTTACGACGCGTCTTAAGAACGGATCAACGTCGTAACCCGAGAACCCCCTGTACCTGCCCCAGTATCTATCCCTGTATCTACCCCAGTTTCTACCGCAGTATCTGTCCTAATATCTACTCCAGTATCTGCCCCAGTATCACCACCGCGTGAATACATTGGAACTACAGTGTAGTGCTTTGAAAGCGTCATTATTAATCTGTTAGATAAAGAGAATTAAGAAGTCCACTGTAGTTTGGGTGTGGGCTTAATAATCACACATATTCGTAAAAGCTTTGTTTAAAAAATAATCCCCCCCAAAAAGTATATCGTAACATTAACTTTACGTGAACATGAAAGGTTTTATCAAAAATGATTCAAGTTTTGATTAAACTGTTGCGCCTGAGTGAATTTTCATCCCCAAACTCCAAAGTCTTTTGATCTCGAAGCAGAAAAAATACTTTCCAAACTCAAACGTTGAAAAGAGAGAGGTGAAGACAGGAACAGACTTAGAACTCAAATCTTTTTTGACATAAAGCGCTCATTATTTCTTTCTTCTGGTTTCAACATACCACCAGATGAAACAGAAACAGTTATTAATTAAAGCCTCTCTTTTCATGGCAACTTCTGCTCTTTTTTGACTTTAACATGCAGATTTTCCTCTGGCAAAATGGACTTTATATCAAAACCAAAATTAAATCAGATTTTAATTGAATGTAATCAAGCCTCCATCACTCACAGTGTCTTAGGGATGCTCTCGATTTTCTTAAACTTGAAAAGATCAGAATGACAATTCATGGCTCTTCTGATGGATTTACGCAAATATGGCATCCATTGTTTCAAACTGTACAGTAAATGGTTCTTTCTTTCCTCTCTTTTATCAAGTTATTTACTTAACTGACCATCTACTACTTTATTTTGTTTCATAGGCTTTCACTTCAATATAGTAGTATATAGCCAATTCTGACAGTAAAAGTATGTGGTTTGGAGGAACTTTTTTTCTGTAAAATGGCAATAATTAAAAGTGTGTACTGTTTATGTTCAGGAAAATGTGTTTTCATGACAAAATCAAATAAAAATAAAATAAAAAATCTATATAACAACATAATGGCATTTTAATATTCCCAGACCTGAGTTAAGATCACGTCCAGGGTTGAAGGCTCGGCTGTTGACGTTTGGGGACAGCCTGTCACAGCAGATGGTCTTAGACACGTTCGTATTGAAGTTTCCATCAAATCTAAACACACAAAAACATGAACAACGTGAAGATTTATAGACCACCACAGGGTCCAAATACTCTGTAAATGAACCATAAACTTCTAAAAACAAACATGCACCCCTTTGACCTTGCACTAATGAAGAGGTTGTGTAGAATTGTATGAGACATCTGTTGAAACTAAGCTCAGACTTGAGCTTGATTGTTCGAACAAACTCAGCATCATCCTCATCTGTTGTGCAGGCGTGGTATAAACAGGAGTTATAAGGTTGTGTAGTGAGTAATATTTTCCATGGAAACTGCTAAAATCCTGCCTTTTTTCTTAACAAAGCCTATACACAGTTGATGAATACATCTGACAATGATTGGGAAAAAGAAAACTTTGAGCATAACTCCACGAAGATCACAAATAATGAGTTCTGACAGTTTCATGCAAAAATGGGGGGAAAAAATACAGTTATTTATTAAAATAGAATGCCATAGGACCAACTTTAAAATGAAAAGAGTTTATACGAAAGAAGTAGGTTTTATTGGCCCTACAAGGAAATGTGTTTTTTTCCAGTAGCTTTCACTGTACCAAGCTTCAATGGGTCTAGTTAGTATTTTTATGACAGTCCCAAGAACGTATAAAATGAAGCTCCTGAAATAAAAATGCATATGTGGTAAACCTGTACAGAAATGCATAAAACGTAGTTGCATGTGTACAGACGCTCCTCAACCTACGAACGAGTTATGTTCTGAATGGCCGTTCGTTTGCTGAATTTGTTCGTAAGTCGTTATAGGGCATTCTTTAGAAGGGAATGTATGTTTAAGGCTTGTATAAGTAATCTACAGTGGTACCTCACCTTACGAAAGCCCCAACAAACCAAAATTTCAAGTTACGAAACGTCTTCACGTTAAATTTTGGTCTCTAGATACGAAAGAAAATTCAAGTTATGAAACGCGAAATCTCAAAAATTCAATTAATGCGCGCTCAGATGCACGCCCCGAAAGAGCGTGTGTGTGTGTGTGTGTGTGTGTGTGTGTGATCGTACTGATCGTCGAACGGTTCATGTTGTATGCATGTGCCACATTCACCATCTTCTCACCAGCATCAAGTTTCTTTATTATCGCCACCTTCTTTTCAAATGAGATGGCTTGTCGCTTTTTCACATTTCCACTTTCACTAGAAGCTTTTCGCTTTTCACCAACCATATTGGATTACGGATGCAAGATAAAACAACAAAGTTCGTAACACCGCAAGTACGTCTGAACACTTGAGTAGTTTCAACTGAGTGGGCGTGATGCTTGGGGGATGCTGGGCACACGATCGCAGCCCCTGCCTGTGCATCAGCGGCGGAAATACGCACTACGTACTGTACTCGGAAGTCGGAATAGGCGCTAAATACAAAAACTCACGTACATGTACAGCACTTTTGCCCAAACATATAACTTTTTTTTTTAAATGATCAACCCTGTTCGTAACTCCGAATGTTCGTAAATTGAATGTTCGTATGTGGAGGAGCGTCTGTATTACTATTTAACTGCATACACTGCATACACTGCATACACATAACGATGTCCCTTTTGAGAGGGCTTTATTGACTAGCTAGGACTGCAGTCTATTAAAATGCCTTGCTTTTTAAGACCTGCTCTAACAGACTTTTCATTTGATTTTAGCTTGAAAGATTCTATTGTCCACCGGGACATTGCATTTGGACAGGTGTCCAAAACATATGAACTGGTGGTCAGTACAGTGAGTCAATTAAATGGGTATATTTATTATGGAACATTACTTTTAGGTCTGTATCACAGTGATAATCGAGGTCATCACGGCCATCTGGGTTTATTCGGCATGAGGTAGTAGGAGGTAGACAGTGTGTCCAGCCTTTCTCTAGACAATGTAAATCATGTGAGCTTCTTAATCCCTTTTCTATTAATACCACATAAAACTTTGGCACGTGTCATTCTTAAAGTGCCCCTCCAGCACTCTGTGCTGATACAATAATAGCCTGTAAAGCTCCTCACTTCTAACAGTGATAAAGAGGTGGCAGAGACCAGCCTGCTTGCCCATCACCACATCTTTAAACAGAAGCTGTTTTTTTAACATATGTATTCACACATGACCAATTAAATTTCATTTTTCATATCTGAAAATCTGCGGTTACTATTAGGCATAAGGTTAAAGATGCACTGTGTAACTTTTCTAGTGGAATGTATGCCACCTGCTGGTCTCCACAGAGATGTTATGGTTTTGCCTGGAATGTTCCACTGGGATTCTTACTCTCTGAGGAGACAAGATGGAGGTCCCAGGCCAATTTTGTGGAGAGGCATCCAATATTACAATAACAATGCATGTGAAGCAAGATATTTTTGAGCAAAAAAAATGTATATTATTAAAATAAAAATTAATAAATGATGAATATGATTCATTATCTGTGTCTTTGTTATAAAAGCTCTTTTCATATATAGTCTGTATAGTTCAGATAATATAGGTGACTAGTCATGATTGTAGTTCATTAATCATTGCCACAAAAGGATAGTAGAAGTTTAATGCCATACCCTGGAACATTCCAGACAGTAACATCTTCATGAGGACAAGTATGTAACGTATCCTTCAATAGAAAAGTTCCACACTGCACCTTTAATAGGCGAGAGCGACGCCGAGGCGGTTCTGCACTGCACCACGACGCCACACTTTGATCCTTCACGTGCACACACACACAGTCACGTGCACGCTCACAAACAGGACCCCCTTCTGGCTCCAGCTCCGTGTTTGAGTGACGGGCGCTCTGATCTGCAGCCCCTATTTGAACTCGGCTCATCCATAAAGTCCCACAAGGCCGCAGTCATTACTATTCTTCTGCTGCATTTGCATAGAGGGCCAGCTCGTGGAAAAAAAATGTGTGAGCCAGATAAAAAATACATTTGCAGGCGCTTTGAATACTACATCAGAAAGAAGGAGAAACAGGGAGGGAGAAAGAGAGAGAGAGGAGGGAGATAGCTGGACACACAGAGAGAAAGAGTGAAAGTGAGATGGGAGAAAGAGAGCGATGGGGTTGGAGAGAAACAGGAGAGAGGAGGTCTACGATTATGATTAGACATTAACAAAGGTAGAGAAATGTGGTTTTGGAGAAGACTACAAAATTCCAGCAAGTGAAAAAATACAAGAAATGATTCAAATATATAGTATATTCATTAAGAAAAATATTTCAAGTCTTAAAATAAATCCCCCATGCATATTAATAATGCATATAATGAGGATTACGGTTAATTAACATGCAGCCCAAACGTGTTGTGTGTGCAAAGCTGGAGTACTAATTGGGCACTCCCAGTGTCCTTAAGAACTGTTCAATTATTTATACGAGTTCCCTTGAATTTTCTGAGGTAAATCCAACTATACTTTTATTTGTTTTGATCTGAGGCTGCAATAAAAGCAAAAGGTAACCAAGAGTTTTTTTTTCCTCACACTGGTCCAAGATAATTTTCTAATCAATTTCATGTGGTTTTAATAAAAAACTAATTAAAATGGCTTTCAATATTTATTACCTGAACATAAACAATTGTAACTTAACACAAAACATGTTAAATTCATTCCTCCAAAATCTGGAGCACATCCTTTTACTGACAGAGGATTAGTTGTAGAGATCTCTCATTAAACAGACTTATCATTGACCATTCAAAATAACAGAATTTCCATTAAAATTGTATTATTGCACAGCCCCATTTCAATCTGAACGTAAAGTATTTATAAAACGATGGACTAAACTAGTTCTTCTGCTTTTATGAATACAAAACAATTAAAGAGCAAGAGTGTAACGTCTGTATCCAAATTTGTATCCAAATTGTTGCGTACAGCACAGCCTGCAGCAGGTCTTTATGTGATCATCATGATAATGCACAGACCCACAGAGAATAAACACCCCAGATATAATCAAACTAATGTGAACACCTGAAACAGAATCTTACTGTGTATAAGTTAAATGTAGATGTGCATGCACAGCATTTTTATTTTTGGTGATATTTGGATGATACTACTACTACTACCGAGTGTCGGCCTAGTAGTAGTTTTAGTAGTAGTAGTAGTAGTAGCGGCAGTAGCAGCAGCAGCAGCAGCAGTAGTAGTAGTAGCAGTAGTAGAAGCAGTAGTAGAAGCAGTAGTAGAAGCAGTAGTAGCAGTAGTAGCAGTAATAGTGGCAGTAGTGGTAGCAGTAGTAGTAGTATCAGTAGTAGTAACAGTAGTAGTAACAGTAGTAGTAGCAGTAGCAGCAGCAGTAGTAGTAGCAGTAGCGGCAGTAGTAGCAGTAGCAGTAGTAACAGCAGCAGTAGTAGTAGCAGTAGTAGCGGCAGTAGTAGCTAGGGTGACCATTCGTCCGGATTTCGTCCGGACAGTCCGGTTTTAGAGCTGTCTGTCCGGCCGTCTGTCACTTCCTTTTTTACATTTTGACCTCCTTTCGGACCCTCGTCGGCACACACCCCACCCATTATTTACACTTGCTACTCTGATGTTGTGTCGTATGCAAACATTTGCGATGCGCAGCTGATACAGCCCCTGCAGCCCCTGATTGTCTGGAAGCTGCTGTCACTCAAAAGCTCCGCTCAGGCTATTGACTGATTTTTGCTCCTCAGATGCGCGCAATTTTTCATGTTTTTTTGCTTTTTGGCG
Source organism: Paratrypauchen microcephalus (assembly GCA_036785185.1). Taxonomy (NCBI): domain Eukaryota; kingdom Metazoa; phylum Chordata; class Actinopteri; order Gobiiformes; family Gobiidae; genus Paratrypauchen; species Paratrypauchen microcephalus. The sequence goes on from JAVJIX010000142.1 coordinate 784,157, forward strand.
CCATATGATGGCAGGGCAAAGACTGTGTTTTTTCAGTGAATAGGTGATGATATTGTTTTTTGTTCATATCATCTTGACCATAATTTGCCACATTTTTGTTTTTGATGGGTGTTCCATGTTAATAAATATATGCTGACTTCATACATTATTCATAAGTTGTTTTTCTTGACCGAGGGAAAACAAAAAAAAACAAGGTGTCCTCACTTTAGGGCCTTTGTCCTCCTTTTTGGACACAAGTGTCCTCCTTTCCTGTTTCATGCCGGTGGTCACCCTAGTAGTAGCAGTAGCAGCAGTAGTAGTAGCAGTAGTAGTAGTAGAAGCAGTAGTAGCGGCAGTAGTAGCAGTAGTAGTAGTAGCAGTAGCAGCAGTAATAGCAGTAGCAGCAGTAGTAGCAGTAGTAGTAGCAGTAGTACTAACAGTAGTAGCAGTAGTAGCGGCAGTAGTAGCAGCAGTAGTAGTAGTAGCGGCAGTAGTAGCAGTAGTAGTAGTAGCGGCAGTAGTAGCGGTAGCAGCAGTAGTAGTAGCAGTAGTAGTAACAGTAGCAGTAGTAGCAGTAGTAGCGGCAGTAGTAGCAGTAGTAGCAGCAGTAGTAGCGGCAGTAGCAGCAGTGGTAGCAGTAGCAGTAGTAGTAATCGCAGTAGTGGCAGCAATAACAGGAGTAGCGGTAGTAGCACTTAATAATGCAACTATTTGTGGATGTTGCTGGCCTACTAGTCGAAGATCTCATACTTCGTGCTGTGATGTGTACCTGATTTAGTCCTATTAGCGTTTGTAGTTCTCCTCACGTCCTGGTCTAGTCCAGATTAAGATCCAGGTTTAGTCCAAGTTTAGTCTTAATTTTCATGTAGCGTGTATGCAAGAATCAGCACAACCATACATATTGTATTTTGGATCAGCTTTGCAATAAATGATTTGTATTTTAATACAAGTAAGAAATTCAGTCTCTGCTCTGGTATCTAAATTGAGTATCTGCACTTAAAAGAACTGAAGTAGCTGGATCTAGACATCTCTATAAAATCTCTAACAATTTAACATTAACTGAGCCACTTTTTTTGCAGACTTCGCTCACATATTAAAAGCTAATCTGGAAAATGCCCACTTGTGTTTATTCTATTTCTGAATGAGGTCTTGTTAAGGCTGCCAAGGTGCTACAATGAGCCAGGTATAACAAATTAGATTAAGATTATACCACAAATCCAAATGATTTAACTCTTACTCAGTGACATACCCAAACAAGGAAGAGACTTTTAGATGGATAATATTCACTGAGGGGGCAAGTTAAATATAACACCGACGCAGCTCTTTGGCAGTGAATTGGTCTAGATCACTTTAAACAAAAACAATTTTCTGAAATGAATATCTCCGTAACGCTGGCTTCAGACTTCAATTAGCCCATGTTAAACCAGGCCATTAAGCTTGTATGCACACTTGTCACTTTTACAGCTGCAGACGTGGAGACTCTGTTGAAATAGGGCACCTGGAGTTGAAAATCCAGACACGCTCACACTGGAGTAGGACTCGACACATACACTGCAAAACGCAATACCAAGTGAGTTCAAAGGACTTAAAGGTGCACTGTGCAACTTCTCCGATGGAGGGTCTACCGTCAGCTTGTCTCATGAAGATGTCATTGCTTTGCCTGGAATGTTACACAGTATGGCATTAAACAAATATATCTTGCATTTCTTAAATTGCGGGAGATTTTATTTCTCAAAACTACAGTTGCAGGTCAGATCTCCGCAGATCTGACCTGCAACTTGTGCTCGTCTCCATAGAGGTGGTTGAATTAAATGCCATCCTGTACAACATTACGGGGAAAAATCTTAATCTACATCGAATCAAGCAGGTGGTGGACAGTCTACCTGAAAAGTTACACAGTGCACCTTTAAAGGAAAAGTAACGGTTTTTACAATTTGAGCCTTATTTCGGTAATAAAACAAGTTGTTTTACTCACCCATATCACTTTGGTGTCATATGGAGCATTTCCGGAGATGTTTTAGATTAGCGTTAGGCTAACGCCGTTAGGCTAACGCCGTTAGCCTAGCGCCGTTAGCCTAGCGCCGTTAGCCTAGCGCCGTTAGCCTAGCGCCGTTAGCCTAGCGCGACTTATAGCCATAGCTCGGGGCATTCCCCGAGCATGTAATATGCCCCGTGCGGGCTCCAAATAACACAAACTTTAGCACTTTTCAAATCATAGAAGCTCGATGTCTTTAGTCTACGATTTCGTTTGGTCAAAAGTGGCCTGTAATCCGAGATTTAGCCATAGTTTCGAGTAGATGAGGCCAGTGCGCATGTGCGGAGTGTGCTCTCAGCTCCCGGGACCCAAACATGGAACGCAAAGCTATAAACTATGGCTAAATCTCGGATTACAGGCCACTTTTGATTCAAACAAAATCGTAGACTAAAGACATCGAGCTTCTATGATTTGAAAAGTGCTAAAGTTTGTGTTATTTGGAGCCCGCACGGGGCATATTACATGCTCGGGGAATGCCCCGTGCTATGGCTATAAGTCGCGCTAGGCTAACGGCGTTAGCCTAAAGCTAATCTAAAACATCTCCGGAAATGCTCCATATGACACCAAAGTGCTATGGGTGAGTAAAACAACTTGTTTCATTACCGAAATAAGGCTCAAATTGTAAAAAACGTTTCTTTTCCTTTAATGTCATACTGTGGAACATTCCAACCATATCTAATAAAGGACCCCCAAAACAAAGTTACACTTTTAAGAACAAAAAGTCTTGGTCCATTGGTAGATAATTTTACTTGTCAAGTGAATTATACTCAAATCATAATAAAACTTTCTTAATTAAAATAATCTTAACTTGTCTAGATTGTGGTTTTTGCAGTGCAGGTGTAGTTTTTGCTATTTTCAGGTGTGTCTGAGGCCCACTCAGTGATTAAAGCATACCAGCGGGGCCTAAGTACTCCAGAGCAAGTCCTCTCCAGTCAAATGAAAGGTTGCTAGCCCGACAGCTAACAGATACCGTGTGAACAACCTGATCTGCCCTAAACTGGCTGACCTGACCAAGACCCCGGAGCAGCTGAAGGCCCACACGGACCAAGGACGCTAACGAAGGACACACCAGCACACACCAGCACAAGTACAGGACTCATTAAGGGCTTGATTTGTAGTAGTGCAGTGAGTAATGTAGGGGGATTTACAAAGTTGTACAGTCTAATCCTTGCTATGGTTGTGATCAAATTGTGTGATTTTGACAAAGAATGTGAAGAAAATTTGTTTTTTAGTTGGAATCAAGTAAACATGAAATTATGGATGCCGCTCAGTTGTTTTTGGTCAGGTTTTCTTTTTTTCTTATGTAATGACTAGCTCCACATTACATAAAAAGGGCCCCTTTTATGGTATTTTCTAATCTTATTATAATTATATTATCTTATTACAGTGGTCCCTCGCTCTATCGCGGTTCACTGTTCGCGGCCTCGCTGTTTCGCGGATTTTTTAAAATTTATTTATTTTGTATAGTGTAACATTTTTTTTATAGTGTAACATTGTGTTCTGCGTCCTGATTGGCTAAGAGACAGTAGACCTTTGCCGATTGATAGATGGGGGATGCGGGGGGGACCGGGAGCAGACTGGACCTAGACCAGGACCAGACCGGGACTGGACCGGTACTAGACCAGGACTAAACGTGGACTAAACCAGGTCTAGACCAGAACTAAACCAGGTCTAAGCCTGGACTGGTCCTGGACTAAACCAGGACTGGACCAGGTCTAGACCTGGACTAAACCAAGATTAAACCACCACGTGCCGCTCTTTGCTGGTTTCGTGCGGCTGGTTTGTGTCTCAGGCTGAGAGGACGCGGTCCGGGCGCCGCAGTTTGATCTCGTGCTCGCAGCCCCGGTGTACGCGCGGCCTCGCGCCGGTCCGCTGCTCTGTCACAGATTTGACCACGATGAGGGGTGCACGTGTCGTGCACTTCTCCAAGGGGTTGGTGTGCATTGCGTCCCGGGACGTGGCAGTGCCAGGATGCGGGTCCTCCCCTTGCGCGTCTGGCGGGGCTTCCGGCGGAGCCCCCACGCTTCACTATTAATAAATTTTTTTGAAAATCTATGAAAGTTTGAGTGTTTAAACGAGAGAGAAATGTGAGAAAAGGTTCATTCCAGTCTGAGAAAAGCATATAATGTGTGTGGTGAGGCATTTACAGCCTTAAAACATGTAGAATAATTGTAAAATATAAAGTTGTCCTACTTCGCGGATTTCTCTTATTGCGGGTTATTTCTGGACCCTAACCCCCGCGATAAACGAGGGATTACTGTATAATGTTTCCTCCTCAAAAACTTACCTGGAGTTGTGTTTTGGAAGTGTTTTTAAACTCCATACACCTTCACTAGAATCATCTGGATGATTTTAGTCCTCTACTAGTAAAATGTAGCTGTTAACTTAAAAAACTACCACTACATGACATCATAAGGTGGAACAGAGCAGTTTGAGCATTAGAGATGTAGACGTGTGTGAATGATGACTTCTTATATTAGATGGACGGTTGCATAGCCAGTCTATATTCTGTCAGAATTTTAAACTGACATGACAGACTGTTCACATATTCCTCGTCTTTTGCTTTATTTTAACACTGTGCACATATGTTAACTGCCATTGCCAGATTCCATTTCTGCTTGTGAATGACTCAACATGTAGATCTAAACTTGAGACTCTTCAGATGCACGCCACAATCCTGCAGAACCCAAAATATAAATAAATGAAAGCTCCGTGTGCATCGTGCCTCCCTCAGGACCTGTCTTTGAAGTGCAGGAGCTGACTGCTTTACTCTGATGTGCCAAACCAAAAACTTCTTTCTATCCATACCAAATTATTTTGTTATTCCTCTGTCAAAGTATCAGTTATTTTATTTGTGACATTAATAAACACATTTGAAACCAATATTTATATACAGTCGCAAGTTAACCATAGGAAGAACAGACATGTTGCCAGGTTTGAGGGGCAGACCCGATATCCCTATTACTCTGAACACAATTTAAGGGATTGTTTTCTCAGTTATACATTTGTGTGAGGAGCAATATCTGTAATCATGATTTATTTAATTTTTTTTAATGTCTTAATGTCTTACATGTTTTAATCTAGATTAATCAGAAAACAAATGTGTACCGAAATAACTTGCAGAACATCAGATTACACATTATTTAAAGTCCTTGTTTGGTTTTCAGAACAAAAACACTGGTATTGTGGGAAAATGCATTTTTCAAAAAGAATGTGAGATCGAGCAGCTCGTCCACAGGTGCCACAGTTCCACAGTACAAAGAGGAAACACTGTGACCTCGGACCTGTGAAGTTCAAAAAGACGAGCCGCTGCTACCGGGAACAAGCTGATAAAGGAAGAAAGAGAGAGGAGGAGAGAGAGAGGGGGGTGGGGGGGGGGGGTGGAGACGGGGGGGGGGGGGGGAGACAGAAGACAGACATTTGGGAGAAAGGGGGATAGAAGATTGAGAGAGAGAAAGGAGAGAGGATGGAGCAAGATGGGGAGAGAGATGAGAGATGGTGGAGGGAGAGAGTGTGAGAGATAGGGAGGGAGAGAGAGAGCTACTGGAGAAAGAGGAGGGAAAGGGAGAGAGATGGCAGAAGAAAGAGGGAAAGAGAGGCGGTGGAAAGAGGGAAAGATGAGGGGAGGAAGAGGAGAGGAGGGAGACAGCTGCGCCTCTGTAGATTACAACAGCTCAAAAGCTGCCCTCTCTCTCCCAGTTCAGCTTTGAACTATGTTTTCAGCGTGCTGCATTCAGGGACACAGTGAAAAAGACGCAACAATTTAAATCGCATTCAGACAGATACAAGGCTATACTCTAAATGCTTTTACAAATATAGCTGAATCCATAGGAGCCATTGTGTAGAGCTCCCAATAATGTGTATTCAACAGTCTGCAATAACAAATGTTCAAATGGCATTAAAGAGGAAATTAGATAAAGTGCACTTTTGCTCCATAGCTCAAAACACTTCGAAGGATGAACACTGAATGGGAACACGTACAAGGCATTTCATGAGCCAGGGCTAAAATCAGTCCATCACTAAATACAAGAAAATAATATGAAAGCTTGTGAAACACTAGCTTAAAACTGAGACCATCTCCTGATCATCCACTCATAAAGAAACGGCACAAGTCTATGTTTAGAAAAGGTTCTGAATTAGTATAAGGTCTTTTCATGTGTATAATACTATTTACATTAGTTTAATACAGCTTGCAAATAACTAGGTTCTATATTCATTAATACACAGCTGTATTTAAACTACAAGTATTTCTATAATGGAAATACCTGCTGTTCTAATGACTTGGCATGGATCTTTGAACTTGAACACAAATCTACACTTTACACAGGTTATGTCTTATTGACTCTTGCATGTACCCTATGCTCCAGAGGGAAGCCAACGCCCGCAGTTTGCTCATATTATCTGTGTTAGATTTGAAAAAGCAGCCAAGAGGACGTGTACCCATCTCTATAGCTGCATATCATGTGATTAAGGCACAGCTAAAGCTCATCCATGGATTTGTTCTTTTCCTATATCAAAATAAGAAAGCTATTCGAGTTTGTTCAGCTATAAGACTAAGGCGGGACAAGACAAGACAAGACAATACATTTTGCTATCCAGTTCACTATTTTAGCCTCACATTTTTAATTTACTTGAATATTTTTGTCATTGTAGCTCTCCACAACTGCACAACAAGAGGTGCAAGTCAGTGATGTTTACTCTTTCTTGTCCAAATCAAATGAAAACCCATGGGAAAAAAATTGAAAAAGATCTTATTTCCTCATGTGTGTACAATTTGACCCTACCAACTTTATTTATAAAACATGTACAAAGTCACAATACAGCTATTAAAAACACAGAAAACAAAAAGACACAAGCTACAAGAAGAAATCTACATCTCACTTCTTAAAGATCCCATGACATGGTACTTCTTGATGCTTTTATATGGCTCCTTAATGGTTCCCTAATACTGTAAATGAATCCTTCTTCAAAATCAACACTCAGTGCATGAGAAACAGAGATAAGATGAGAAAGAGTCATAAATGTCACTCTGGAACACTCCATTATGGGCGTTGTTGCTTGAATGCAAATGAGGAGGACAGAGGTGGCCTATAGTAGGGGGTGGGGGCATGGCCAAGCTCTCCGCTCCGCTCTGTGACCCACTTCCGTGTTTTTGCACGGGGGGAGAGATGAGAAGCCTTCCATTGAAAAATAAACACATTTCCACAGAAAATCAAATTAAACCACTGCTGTTTCAGATATCCACAGGCTCAGATAAAGGACTTCCGAGCCTAGAAACACTCGCAAGTTCCTCCAGGCAAATAAAAAAACGTATTTCGCATTGCATAGCTCCTCCGCAGTCCAAACTCTCTGGGCGTGATTTACAGAGACGCTGAGTACAGACAGACGGGGGTGGAACTGCATTTGCATTTCTTTTTTCGATCAATAAGGTGCCTTGTTCAAAATCGCCCGTTTGAGCTCAGATTTTTTCTAACGCAGAAAAGGATCGCAAATGCTCAGTTTAGACATTTCGCAACTTTTAACCATGGGGGGGGGGCTTAAACAGTGTAGGGGAGCTCACATTAACGTTCAAAAACCTCAGAAAGTGAAAATTTCATGCCATGGGACCTTTAAAAGCCAGTGAAAAAAGGTGCGTTTTTAGGTGTGATTTAAAAACAAGTAGAGACTGCCTTGTCAAACATCTAACGGCAACTGCTATGTTGTGACAGTACGATTTTACCATTTGTGAGAAGTAGGAGTAAAAGATGAGTTAAAAAGTAGACTTACTCCATCATAGAGGCGGGTATGGAGCAGCAGTCCTGGATGGCGGTGAGGGGGGAGGTGAGGTGAGCTGTGTACGAGGCCTCCACCACCTGCTTGTTCCTGTTCACCACGTCCAAGTAACGGTTGAACTTCTCACGGATCTTCTTGGCCAACTGCACAGAAGAGAAAACATGTTAAAGAACAGAGATTATGTAAATGAACACAAGCAGCTACTGATGATTCTGTTGCTGATATAGGTATGACTGCTAAGCTTGATATTGTAGATTGGCAGAAGAATTGTTAAAGCTTCCATTTTAGGGACTTTTGAGCATTCTAACAATACACCGGCACATTCATTTGTGTCCTTTATAGTGGATATCAAGTTAACCAGTCTATCTTTTAAAGGAAAAGTAACGTTTTTTACAATTTGAGCCTTATTTCGGTAATAAAACAAGTTGTTTTACTCACCCATATCACTTTGGTGTCATATGGAGCATTTCCGGAGATGTTTTAGATTAGCGTTAGGCTAACGCCGTTAGCCTAGCGCGACTTATAGCCATAGCTCGGGGCATTCCCCCAGCATGTAATATGCCCCGTGCGGGCTCCAAATAACACAAACTTTAGCACTTTTCAAATCATAGAAGCTCGATGTCTTTAGTCTACGATTTCGTTTGAATCAAAAGTGGCCTGTAATCCGAGATTTATCCATAGTTTACAGCTTTTCGTTCCATGTTTGGGTCCCGGGAGCTGAGAGCACACTCCGCGCATGCGCACTGGCGTCCTCATCTACTCGAAACTATGGATAAATCTCGGATTACAGGCCACTTTTGACCAAACGAAATCATAGACTAAAGACATTGAGCTTCTATGATCTGAAAAGTGCTAAAGTTTGTGTTATTTGGAGCCCGCACGGGGCATATTACATGCTCGGGGAATGCCCCGAGCTATGGCTATAAGTCGCGCTAGGCTAACGGCGTTAGCCTAACGCTAATCTAAAACATCTCTGGAAGTGCTCCATATGACACCAAAGTGCTATGGGTGAGTAAAACAGCTTGTTTTATTACCGAAATAAGGCTCAAATTGTAAAAAAACTTTACTTTTCCTTTAAATGTTTTGAGATTCTAGTTTGTGGCTGCACTATGATTAAAAAAAAAAAAAAATGTAAAAATGTAAAAAATACATAAATAATAAATAAATTATACATAAAAAATAAATAAATATGTAAATAAATACTCAAATACATAAATAAATAAATATATAATACATAATATATACAAAAAATAAGTAAATAAGAAATTAAAAGGGAGTCTAAGAACTTTTTGAGGCATCTGTAGAAGCTTGTCAGAGATGTTGGTCATCAAAAAAAAAAAAGTTTTTGTTAGGTTGTTAACTTCACGTGGATTTAACACCTAAATGTCCCTGACGTCCATTACAGAGGACATGTTACTGTACAACATTATGAATAAAAATAAAATTAACAAAATGTAAATGCTAAGGTGTTCATTTGCCTCCAAATAGAAAATTAAAATAATAATAATAATAATTTAGATACACTTTTTTTCTTCAGGTCCCAGGAGAATATTTAAACCTGTGGTAACCGTGCACATTTTCAAACGCATGAATACTTAGTTAGATAATATAGACAACAATAACTAGTAAGCGTGGGATGAGACATGAGATTGGGTCCACAAGAACAAAATAAAGACAACATTTTGGCATTTGTAATAAATAAATTGTGCATTTCAGTTTAAAATTTTGGCAATGTTTTAAATGTATTTAACTTAATATTCATATTAATATAGCTCTGCGTTTTGCAACACTTTATCATGGAGGTGTAACTAGTGCTTAAACCTTTTTTGTCCAATCCAAATAAACACATGTGGGGAAAATAAAGTCAATTATCCTTATGCGTGCACATCTTTTGTTTCACCAGATCTTCCCACCCCTAATAACCCAGTCTGCAGATAAAACAATGTGTTCTGTTGTAGAGGCAAGTTAGTCATACCATGCAATAGCAGCAGTTTGCAATCAAGTTTTTAAATCACCCCATGTATAATTGTGTAATACTTGGAATTTTGGTTTCTGTGAAAGAAAAGAACCATTCGAGGCCAGTGGGAATTTCAATAATGGTCTGTGCGGTAACTAGACCCACTTTGTTCATGTCCCCGTAATTACCAGTTTGTACAAAAGGCCTTTGATTCAAACCAGAAACAAGGAAATGCACCAGGACCCACTGACCGCTGCCGTAATCATCAGACCAGTGTTCTTATTAGGGTTTTAACAAGGGCCCAAGGCTGAACCACAACACACCAGAGTCCCCCCATAGCATGCCTCAATTAGACAGTGTAGGTCTGGCATTAAAAAAGTGAAGTGGAATAGTTCTGTGTTGAGCTCATGAGGAGAGGGGTGCCACAGTGACTTAAAGGAAACAAAAAGCTAAAGGATCTGAAAGTTTAAGGCTAAAGTTTCGGCTGTCACCGTGCAGCTAATGCCAACTACTCCGACCTCTGCTGAGTCCATTAAGCATGCCACGTCCAATTACAGTCTCTAGCCAAGTAGTGGTACATTACAGAATAACAATTATAGAATCACAGGCTATACTCACTCAATTGATTTAAAACAGGGGTCATCAAACTAAGACCTGCGGACCAACTCCGGCCAGCCATGCCCCTTTGACCGGCCCTCCAGCCCCTCTGCCCCCACCACTTGAACTGGCCCTATGAGGCAATCCTCAAAAGTTGTCATGGCCTATTTTTATATATATTTTTTAATTACTTTTAGACAAATAACATGTCTGCATGTCAAGATCAAACAGTGAGAGTCAAAGCACGTGCAGAGTATTGTAGTGCAGTAGTGATATTTCTTACCTTTGATGTTATTGTTATGAGAAAATAAATAAATGGAATATCTGTGGTATTTCATATTAAAACAAAGTGTGAACTACTTACTACTTTTGCAGACCACTAGTAACAATAAACAAATATGTGCCAGGAATTGTGTGTTGATTTATTATTGTGGATGGCTGTACCAGGCTTGTCATTTCTACTACCCAATGAGGCCTGCTGGCGGTCATTTTGGTCTAGGTCATACAATTCTGTTATACGGCCTACCTGACCCCGGCCCCCCATCATAGTCAGGAGCGATAAAAGTGGACTAAAATGAAAAAAGTTTGGTGACCCCTGGTTTAAAAGGTGCACTATGTAATTGTACTGGAAAAGGGTTCGCTGCATGCTTTGCTCCATGGAAATTTAAAAAATAAAATAAAAAAAATTATTGCTTTGCCTGGACAGTTCCACAGTATATCAGAAAGTATCAATCTTGTGTCACCTGCCTGTCTCCATGGAAATGGCACCTTTACTAGGATTTGTAAGCTTGCAAAATACACTTTTTGAATGGGTTCTTCAGCTTCTACTTATGAATCAATAAGTGCTTGAAAAGTATGCATATTATACATTAAGGTAACTTGCCATAGTGATACTGATACTGAAACTGAAGGATGAGTCAAATGCAGAGGACAGATTTTAAAATCTTACCATTAACCTTCGCTTTTGGTTTAAACCTATGGAGAATTTAACTTTGTACTATATGGCTGTTATAGGATTGATATCCCTACAGATTTTGGATCATCATCTGGTTCATTAATAGCATTACACTTGTCATAATTATTTTCTTTAATGTTTAACCCTGTATGACAGATACTATAGTATTCACACACATCTAGGGTCAGACCATCAGACCCTCAGACCCACAGAACCACAGACCCACAGACCCGCAGAACCACATCATTAGACACAGAGACAGTGTGTAGTGCTCTGAATAATGAACCCACAGAGGACGACTCATCTGCACCAGCTCTTTGTGTCCACCACTGCAGCTCCTCTCCTCCTCAGCTCCCCCTCTCCTAATGGGGCTTTGGCTCAGAGACCAGGCCCTCTGGCCACAGAGAAGTCAAACTGTTCCAGGGCTGTCATTTTAATTCATTTATAGACCACTGAGACCAAAATCTGTGGTTACTATGTCACAAGAATTACAGTATCGACATCATTATATGATAGAAAGAACTATATTTTTTCCATTAATTTCCGTGTGTACCTTTTTGTACCATATAGGGTAGTACATTGTAGTATCTGATGCAAGTTGAGATACATTATAGATACTAGAACTACGTATTTTGCTTTCCATGTATTTTACCAAATCTTGTTTTAACCCAGTACTGATATTGTTCTTGAAATCCAAATAAGTCCTCTGTATGCTGTCTACATCCAATTCTTTAATAATCAGGAATTGTGCAGTTATTGTTAGCTTCACCATGATGGCCAAAGGAGGAGTTCAATTTGTCAACTGGACAAAAGTTTATTTGGTTGAATACATTTCGTAGCTCATCCAAGCTGCTTCTTCAGTTCTGGCTAGAGTGCTGGTGGACACTGCTTATAACTGGTTGCAGGGAGGAGCTAACTACAATGAAATTGCAATGAAACTATCACATCTATTTGTTTACAGTTTCTGTTAAGTAAGCCTATTCAATATGTAGTGAGAGTGTGGGATCTTGTTAGCATAGCCATTCAGGGCCATGATGGGTGTTTTCACACCTCTGGACCGGACTTTCCTACCCCTGGCTTACCATAATGGCAAAATTCCACTCTGGTCTCAGAGTTGTGAGAAGTGTTTGTAATTATTTAGATTGAGCTAGTTCAGTTTTTCATGTTTTAAGGTCGTAAACCTTTAAGTTTACAGTATACAGTGGAACCTCACCTTACGAAATTAATTTGTTCCAGAAGTGGTTTCATAACATGAATTTTTCATAAGTTGAGTAGCTATTTCAATGTAAAAAGCCTGGTTCGTTCCAAGGCCCCGTTCTTTCCGTTCCAAAGTTTTTTTTTTATAGTGTAACTTTTTTTTTCTAGTGTAACATTGTGTTCTGCTTCCTGATTAGCTAAGAGACTGTAGACCCAGGACTAAACGCAGACTAAACCAGGTCTAGACCAGGTCTAAACAAGGCCTAAACCTGGACTAGACCAGGACTAAACCTGGACTAGACCAGGACTAGACCAGGTCTAAACCAGGATTAAAGTGCCGCGTGCGAGTCCATTTCCTGGTGCTAGCTCTGCTATTAGCAGCAGCACTGGTGTACCTCACGAGTCACGGCTGAGGCGAGCAGCGAGGAGGGGAGGGGATGTGCCTCCCCTCGGGACCCCACGCAGTCCGAGCGCATGAACGTACGCATACAAGAGCCGCGGTGGTTTAATCCTGGTTTAGACCTTGCCTGGTTTACACCTGACCATAATCACAAGTGATATATGGTCTGGGAGCCACCTTTGAAATATCTCGTAGCGGAGGTGTGGTTTACGATCGCCAATGGCCGTTTATTGGGCGTTACGAATGTCTATCATTTGGCGTATACGTAGCCCATAGCCAATCATGTCAGTTGTCAGTTCAAACTACAAGCTTCCGTTTGTCACATAGTGCGCGTCACCGTCTTTCCACCCCTCCCTGCTCTCTGATTGGCTCCCAGAATTGGGAGAGCTCGCTTGCCAGGCTGTCTTTCAGATCAGAACGAACAAAAGCAGCCTGGGATTTCCCAGGTTAGTTTAGACCTGGTCTAGAGGAGGCACGGTTTGAGCACGGGTCTCGTGCTCGCAGCCCCGCGCCAGGTCATGCTGCGCTATCACACACGTGTCCGCGCGCAGTCTTCTCCGCCCTCCCCCTTCCCCCCACGCTTCACTATTAATACATTTTGTTGAAAATCTATGAAAGTCTGAGTGTTTAAACGAGACAGAAATCTGAGGAAAAGTTTAAATCCAGTCTGAGAAAAGCGTATAATGTGTGTGGCTGAGCGCGCATCTGAGCACGCATTATTTGAGATTTCGTTTTCTTTCGTATTTAGAGACCAAAATTTAACATGAAGGCGTTTCGTAACTTGGATTATTCGTTTGTAGGGTCTTTCGTAAGGTGAGGTTCCACTGTAATTGTGGCCATACCGGCTTGTCAAATCCTGATTCTGTCAGATCCCAGAAGCTCAGCAAGGCCAGGCCAGGTTAGTACTTGGATGGGAGACCGCTGGGAAAATCAGGTGCCACAGTGGGCAGTCGTTGTGCCCTTAGGCAAGACACTTTACCCACATTGCCTATGAAAGTGGTGTCTGTGCATACAGTGCCGTGAAAAAGTATTTGCCCCCTTCCTGATTTCTGTGTTTTTTGCATATTTATCACTCAAAACATTGTCAGATCATCAAACCAATTTTAATATCACACAGAAACAACCCAAGGAAAGACAAAATTCAGTTTTTGAATGATGATTCCATTTATTAGTGCACAAAAAAAATCTAAACCTATCTGGCCCTATGTGAAAAAGTAATTGCCCCCCCTTGTTAAATCACAAACTAACTGTGACTAACCACAGTTTTGAGAAAACTTAGTTCAGTTCTACATGCCACACCCACACCTGATTGTCACCACCTGTGTTGAATCAAGAAATCACTTAAATAGTTCCTGTCAAACAAAGTGAAGTTGGCTACAACATCTCAAGAACAAACACATCATGCCACGATCCAAAGAAATTCAAGAACAAATGAGAAAAAAAGTGATAGAAGTCTATAATTCAGGAAAAGGTTACAAAGCCATTCCCAAAGCTCTGGGGCTCCAGCGAACCACTGTCAGAGCCATTATTCAAAAATGGAGGAAACTGGGAACAGTTGCAACCCTTCCCAGGAGTGGTCGACCAACTAAGATTACTCCAAGAGTGCGACGACGGCTCATTCAGGAAGTCACAAAAGAACCTAGACGCACATCGAAAGAACTACAGGCCTCGTTGGCCTCAGTTAAGGTCAGTGTTCATGACTCCACAATTAGAAAAACACTGGCCAAAAATGGCATCCATGGAAGAGTTCCCAGGAGAAAACCACTGCTTTCACAAAAGAACACAAAGGCTCGTCTCACCTTTGCCAAAAAGCACCTTGATGACCCTCAAGACTTTTGGAGAAACATTTTGTGGACCGATGAGTCTAAAATTGAACTTTTTGGAAGGTCTGCAGCCCGTTTCATCTGGCGTAAAAATGGCACAGCATTTGATAAAAAGAACATGGTGCCCACAGTAAAGCATGGTGGTGGCAGTGTGATGGTCTGGGCCTGCTTTGCTGCCTCAGGACCAGGACAACTTGCTGTGATTGACGGAAAAATGAATTCTGCTGTTTACCAGAAGATCCTGAAGGAGAATGTCCGGCCATCAGTTCGTGCCCTCAAACTCAAGCGCTCTTGGATCATGCAACAGGACAATGATCCAAAACACACCAGCAAGTCCACCTCTGAATGGCTCAAAGAAAACAAAATTAAGGTTTTGGAGTGGCCAAGTCAAAGTCCGGATTTAAATCCGATTGAGATGCTGTGGTGTGACCTTAAACGGGCAGTTCATACAAGAAAACCCTCCAATATGGCAGAATTGATACAATTCTCCATAGAAGAGTGGGCCAAAATCCCTCCCCAGCGGTGTGAAAGACTCATCACCAATTATCGCAAACGTTTGGTTACAGTTATTGCTGTCAAAGGAGGCTCAACTGGCTATTAGATTAAGGGGGCAATTACTTTTTCACATAGGGCCAGATAGGTTTAGATTTTTTTTGTGCACTAATAAATGGAATCATCATTCAAAAACTGAATTTTGTCTTTCCTTGGGTTGTTTCTGTGTGATATTAAAATTGGTTTGATGATCTGACAATGTTTTGAGTGATAAATATGCAAAAAACACAGAAATCAGGAAGGGGGCAAATACTTTTTCACGGCACTGTATGTGAGGGATGTGGTGGTCAGAGGGGCCAATGGCGCAGATTGGCAGCCTCGCTTCCGTCAGTCAGTTTTGGCTACAGATATATCTTGCCACCACTGAGTGTGGAGTGAATAAATAATACTCTGTAAAGTGTCTTTGAGTCTCCAGAAAAGAGCTATATAAAACTGATGCATTATTATTATTATTAATTTTGCCATTTATTGTTGGCTGGCCACCATCTTGTGGTTAACTGGGATTATCCTGTTTTAGTGTTAATGTGTCAGTGGTATAAAGTAGTTTCAATATTATCATTGATCCTTTTTTAAAATTATTATATATATTCTTCTGTAGCATGTGCAGTACTGGGCACTTTACAAGCTAGGGTAAATAACCAATTAAGAAAATATGGAAACTTGAATGGCCCTTAAAATGTACAGTGAGCCTCTGTGACATACACTCGCACACACACACTCAAGCACACACACACTCACACACACACTCACACACGCACTCAGTCACTCACACAGATGGATACAAAGACAGGATCAGAGTCTCACAGGAAACACAAACTTGTCTGTTGTCGCTGGTGGCTGTTTACCATTTTGCGATTTATTGTCACTCTTCCAAGATCTTGATGTGAGAAACAGGCAAGCTCACACACACACGCACACACACACACACACACGCGCAAACACACAAACACACACACATACACAAGCACATGCAAACACACACTAATACACATTACATGTACACACAAACACGTGCACATACATAGAGAGACAAACACATACAGACACACAAACACACACACACTAGGGATGCACGATATTTGTCAGTACAGTAATCCCTCAAATTAACGTTTTCTCACATTTCTCTCTCGTTTAAACACTCAAACTTTCGTAGATTTTCAACAAAATGTATTAATAGTGAAGCTTGGGGGGTGGCGGAGAAGTGTGCGCATGGACACGTGCGCTCATCGTGCTCAAATCCATGATCGCGCAGCATGACCGGCACGAAACCGCGCGTCCCACCCGGGGCTGCGAGCACGAGACCCGTGCCCAAACCGTGCCTCCTCCTCGGGACCGCGCCCACGGCCCTGAGGAGGAGGAGCAGTCCGAGCACATCAAACCTCGACATGAATGAACGCAAGAGCCGCACGAAACCAGCCAAAGAGCCGCACTGCTTTGATATCGACTAAAATGTTCACATCGGTGCATCCCTAACATACACACACACAGATTACAGCCAACAGGGGCCTTTGATATTTGGAGCTATTTGCATTGTCATCTGTGGAAGAAATTTAGAAAGATCAGATTATTTTGTGGAAAAATATTAGCACGGTTTTAAAAATAATCTTGCAACAGAATAATTAATGTGAACAGATCTTATACTCCACTCTTTTTAGAGAACACCTTACCCCAGTGGTTGATCATTTAAAATATTGTAGAAAATGCGTAGCTTCAGTCTTTGCAATCTTTAAAAAAAAAAAAAAAAGGCAGCAACCATCTGCTGGTGCACAGAGGACTAAATCAGGCCAAAATCAATAGCTGCTACCATCAAAGCATCTTTGTGTAAGCAATGTGAGTGCTGATTCTTGTCTAGTGTACGGACTTAAAAACATGGGAGCTACTCCAGTTCCATCGCTCCCAATGAGCAGAATTATTAAACATGTGTAAATTAAAGCAACAATGCAGCAGGGATGAGCTATAACAATTATTCTGCTGTACCTTTTTGTTGTTTTAAATGTTATCTTTGTATGTGCAGCACTTTGGAACTGTTTTTTATAAAGTGGATTTGGATTTAACATGCACAGCTCAAATAGTTTTATATTATAATAGTCTTCATATTGGGCATTTAAAGGCCCACCATGAACCTTTCTACCACCATCTTGCAGATGTTGATTGGCTGCAATGTTCCACTGTTGCTTAGCAATAACATCTTCATGCAGACACACAGATAATACACCCCTCACTAGAAATAGCAAAATACAATTGCCTTTGATGCCTTGAACCAATTGTTTTCCGTCACCAAAATGCTGAATTATTAGCTCCTATTCCAGGCACACACTGGTGAATTTCCAAAAAGAACTGGCCCTCACATCTTCTTCTGCCGACAGCTTTCATTGTGAGAGGGAGAGAGAGGGGAGACACTGACACAAGCTTCAAAGCCAATGAGACGGCAGCTGTAGAATTTTAATAATCCCACTTTTCCCTCTGATGGTTTTTACTCAGTGCAAGTGTGAATTTGTCTTGGCTAAAAAGTGCACTAGACAACAACACAAGCACTGAGCCCATCTTTGGTTCACATCCACAATAAGAGACTGACAGAGGGGGTGGTTTTTGAACTCACCTGTTGCACCTCTGTCTCCCCATTCGAGGTCTTCTCCGTGTACACAAAAGAGTTGAATATCCGCTGTAAAAAAGAGAGATAATAATGTTAGTGCATGAAGGAAAGAATAAACAGTAAAGCTTGTGGTTGTAGGCCTTTAGTCAATGGTGTTTTAGTCCATCAAACTTTGTATTATTTGACAAATTACTTTATTTAGAGTGTAAGGAACAATAGCACTGCTTTAGCCAAGCTCCTTTTTAGGCAGCTAATCGGTCAACATTTCTTTAATTAACTACAGTCCAAATAAAGTTTAAAGATAGTTAAAGACGGATTAGTTTAAGGATCGAAACCAAAAGGGACAAAAATAAAAAATGTAGGAACTACATGCATGAGCTGAGAACAAATGTCTTTATGGTGCATTATAACTGTTCTGGTGGAGTTTCTGTCACCTTCTTGTCTCCATGGAGATGTTAATGCTTGCCTAGAATATTTCACAGTGTAGCATTGAATTTGTATATCTCCACGGAAACATAATGCATGTTTATTTTAGCTAAAAACTATGGTAATAAGATATATGAAATTGTATTATTCAAACAGTGCAAGATTGCATGAATTGGAGGACTCCTATGACATAAGCTCCTGGTCAAGGCAGTTCATACACATTACCAAATCACTGCACATTTTCTGTACATGCATCTGGCATCATATACTGAAAATAAGGCTGCACAATGTATTACAATTGAAACAAAGCCATTATCAAAGCGTAAATGCTGCAATTAGTACATATTAGTAACCTCTCTGCAAACCAGATATCACATTTGTTATGGAAAAAACTCCACCTCCATAAACATTCTGAAATGCATGTGATTCCTCTATTAGTTTTGCATGCTTCAGTCAGATGTTAATACTCTCTTGGTGATGTTTAAAATTCGTACTGTGAACCCGAAGCCTGATTAGAAACCATAAATCGCAATCTTAAAGAGACAGTGTGTAAGATTTTTACCCGTTAATTACTGAAATTGAAGATACCCATTCAAAAATACATTGTTTTTCAAGCCTTTTCACTTCCATCATGAAATCAAAGTATTCTTTTGGACTTAGATATAGTCACATAAAAGGGGGATCTTCCCCATGCAGAGGCAGCCATTTTGAATACGAGAGCCGCAGAAGGACATTTGGGCTCCGCCTTCGGCAAGGCTCGTGGTTTTGGGTAAACAACACAAGCATGCTGCCGGATCAGACGTCGTAATGGATCTAACACGTGTTTTGGACTAAATCGTTTTACTGGATTTTATTCGCTGGATCCTTACGGACAAATTGAGAGCAAGTTTATGGTGAAATACAGAGTTTGACCTGTGCAAAGCATTCTAAGGTAAGCTAACCTCGTTTTGTGCTTTTCCGTATAAAAGCCCCATGTGCTCAGGGAGTGATTGTTGTGCAGGGAAATGAATTGCATAGTCAAAAAGAGGAGACTGTAAGGTTTCATTTGATGTGTAGAGTGTCATGGTACATGATCGGGAATGTGTGTTTTCATGAGAAAAGAAAAGAAAAAAAAACGGCTCGTGCGCGGGTCCCTCGAGGTCTGCCGTAGCTAAAACAGAAAGTGCAACAGCACCATCCACCTATGCGCCACGAATCCTACACACTGGGGCTTTAATACTTGACAGACTGCTAGATATTTCCTTAATCATCCAGCCTTAAATTAACAGAATTTCTGTCCAAGTTTTAGTTTCGGACTATATTCTAATGCCCTTTAAAGAAATGCCAAACACATAATCAACCCAATTATGAGGAAAACCACTGACCGTTTACTATACTGCACAGCACAGGGGACTATGAATCACCAGACCAATGTGAGGGTCATCCATGGTTTCACATAATATTGCCAACATAGACCTCTGCAATGCCCAACTTCACTGTGCCCATTTCTCTTTTAAAAGGGCCCATGTTACACAATTTTCTGGTTTGTGTTTTAATGTCGTTTCCTCATCCAAAACATATCTGGAGTTGTGTTTTGTTTCATTCACACATTCACACACAAATCCTGCATATTTAGGTCTCTCAAACAGAAAACACTCTGTTCAACCTGGTGACATCATGCAGTAATATAATAATCGTCAATATAATCATTTGGATCATTTAAACCCTGGGACTGCCAATGTATACAAAGCAAAGGTAAAAGGGAGCTGTTAACTTGAAAACTCAAATGTGTGAATGAAACAAAACACAACTTCAGGTATGTTTTTGATGAGGTAACAGCATTTTAACATGGCTTAAAGAGTCCGTTTTGTGTAATATAGAACCTTTAAAACTCCCAAATCGACATTGCTCAGTAAAAGCAAACACAGCTTTGCATCAGAGCATGGAGAAAGTGAGTCCTAGAATGACCTCAGCCCAGACACACAAGCCTCCTGGGCCCAATCGGACAAATATTCCCCCTGCACACGTCAAACACTGTGCCGCTATGTGTCCCCTGTAAACACGCTAGAGCTAATGTTTGTGTAGAGGCAGCAGGTAGGCATGTGTCGCGTCAAAAGCTGCCCCACTGCGCACAAAGCCCTTAATTGCCTGGTTCCACGCGGCAGACATTTCCTGCTACCTGTCTGCACCTTTTGTTAGACACATTCCTGAAGACGGCAATTACTCACAATGCACTGCCCGCTGCAAACTTTTATGCAACTATGCCTTGATCTGCCATTGCCAGATGGAAATGGTTTATGAAAGGATATTTGTCAAAGAAGTGTATTAGGCTTTTAATAATTCTGTTTCAAACTTAAAAAGCATCCAGTAGAATTGACAAAAAGATTTATATTAACTGAAACTAATACAAGAACATGTTTGTACACTTGGACTTAGACAAACTTTAAAGGAAAAGTAACGTTTTTTTATAATTCGAGCCTTATTTCGGTAATAAAACAAGTTGTTTTACTCACCCATATCACTTTGGTGTCATATGGAGCATTTCCGGAGATGTTTTAGATTAGCGCTAGGCTAACGCCGTTAGCTATGGCTAACTTATAGCCATAGCATTCCCCGAGCATGTAATATGCCCCGTGCGGGCTCCAAATAACACAAGCTTTAGCACTTTTCAAATCATAGAAGCTCGATGTCTTTAGTCTACGATTTCGTTTGAATCAAAAGTGGCCTGTAATCCGAGATTTATCCATAGTTTACAGCTTTGCGTTCCATGTTTGGGTCCCGGGAGCTGAGAGCACACTCCGCGCATGCGCACTGGCGTCCTCATCTACTCGAAACTATGGCTAAATCTCGGATTACAGGCCACTTTTGACCAAACGAAATCGTAGACTAAAGACATCGAGCTTCTATGATTTGAAAAGTGCTCAAGTTTGTGTTATTTGGAGCCCGCACGGGGCATATTACATGCTCGGGGAATGCCCCGAGCTATGGCTATAAGTTGCGCTAGGCTAACGGCTAATCTAAAACATCTCCGGAAATGCTCCATATGACACCAAAGTGCTATGGGTGAGTAAAACAATTTGTTTTATTACCGAAATAAGGCTCAGATTGTAAAAAAAAATGTAACTTTTCCTTTAATGATCCACAAGGGAAATTTCGTGGATGCAGTAACTCACATCACAATATAATATAATAACAAAGAGTAAAAAATATAAATGGTAATAAACAGATATAATAATTCTGAAAAGATGTCTCAGCTAAAACAGTGCAAAAATGATATGATGATTGACAGGACATAGGGTCATTCATTATATAAGGGTGAGTTGTACAGAGTTGTAGGGAGTATTATCTGTTACATAAGGGTGAGTCGTTGTACATCCAAATGGAGTACGGTATCAATGCAGTCCTGTATCTCTCACTGTTTGAGCGGAGCTGTAGGAAATATAAACTACAGGGTTAGAAGATTTTTACAGAATAAGAAAGGATATTTTGTTGTTTATGGAGGACGACGCGTCAAAAATAAATGAATACAATTTACTGCTTGCATCAATTTAAAATGCAGTTTCAATTCAGTTGTGATTTCTCTTGCAGCCGAAAAAGGTCCTCATATTGATAATGAACTGGGATTATATATTAGTTTTGTCTACACTGAGAAATGCATCCGAAGAAATGAAAAGCCATCAACCGACATACAGTATATATCCAATCCAATCCAACTTTATTTGTATAGCACATTTTACCAACACAAAGTCTCCAAAGAGCTGCACAGAGTAGACAATTATAAATTAACACATTAAATAAATCAAGGCATAAAAATAAATAAATGTCAATAAAAAAGCAAATAGAAGCATAAATAAGAATTGCAAATAAAATCAATAAAAAGGAGGACCACATAATGCTCATGTCGTGTAAGTAAAAGTGTGTTTTTAAACGAGACTTAAAAGAATTGAGTGAAAGGGCAGTCTTAACGTGAGGGGGGAGAGCTTTCTAAAGTTATATATACAAGTATACAAAGCAGTCTTTTGCTCCATAATTTTCCCATTAGACTTGAATGCCAGTAGATTAGACATCAAATGGAATGTACTGAAATTCAATTAAGCTTAATGTGCCCTGTAAATACAAACTGGTATCACCATTAAACAGAGAATACAGTGTTTTCAGAAAAGGTGTAATTACATGCACACTATTCCAAATAACTTTTGTTTGTTTCAGAGGAAACTTCTACAGGCAAATCCACGGCTGTGCAATGGGCTCACCGGTCTCCCCTATCATGCCCAACTTATACATGGAACAATCTGAAGTGCTTTGGCCTCATATCCAGGCACTCCACCCACACTTTGGTATTGTTATGTTGATGATAATTTTTCAAAAAAATCAAAATTCAAGATTTGGAACTTTTTACTGCACATATCAATTCTGTAGAATTCTGTCCGAACATCAAATTCACCCGTGAAGATGCCAAGGACAACAAATTGGCGTTCTTAGATTGTGCAGTAACGATACCGATAACGAGACCGGCGACTCCAAGTAGAAGTCTTCAGGAAGCCCACACACACAGATCAA
Source organism: Paratrypauchen microcephalus (assembly GCA_036785185.1). NCBI lineage: Eukaryota > Metazoa > Chordata > Actinopteri > Gobiiformes > Gobiidae > Paratrypauchen > Paratrypauchen microcephalus. The sequence continues at coordinate 806,982 of JAVJIX010000142.1, forward strand.
TACCTGCTTTTTGATTCACACCACCCACTGCAGCACAAACTGGGTGTTATTCGGACATTACAACACAGGGCCCAAGTGGTTCCCACAAGCACAGAGGGTAAGGAGAAAGAAGAGCAACATGTGCAGGAAGCCCTCTCTGTTTGTGGATATCCTAAATGGGCTGTCAACAAAACCAAGAGAGACAAGGGCAAGAAACAAGACAACAGAGAATCCAAACCCAGTAGGAAAGGGGTAGCGATTCCTTACTTGGCTGGCGTCTCTGAAAAACTACAGAGGATTTTCAGACAATATGAAATCCCAGTCCATTTCAAACCCATAAACACTTGAAGACAAAACTCGTCCACCCAAAGGACAAAACACCGAGCCACAAACAAAGCAATGTGGTCTACTCCATTCAGTGTAGTGAAGACTGCAGTGAGCGCTATATTAGAGAAACAAAACAGCCACTTCACAAGAGGATGTACCAACACAGACGGGCGTGCCAGAGTGGACCGTCATCTGCTGTACATCTCCACCTAGAAGCCACGGGCCATTCATTTGAGGACAGTGAGGTTCAGATCTTAGCCAGGGAAAAGAACTGGTTTGAGAGGGGAGTTAAAGAGGCTATTTTTGTCAAAAAAGAGAATCCTTCCTTGAACAGGAATGGAGGGGTCAGACACAATTTGTCTCCCATATATAATTCCATTCTCAAACCTAAATCAAACAAACAACGAAAACAATAGGACTAGCCAGGTCAGGTCCCAAGGTGTGAAAACACCCATTATGGTACTGAATGGGTATTCTAAACAAGACCCCAGACAGAAACTGAAAACAAAAGGGTGGGATAGTTTCATAGTAATTTCATTGTAGTTAGCTCCTCCCTTCAGGCAGTTATAAGCAGTGTCCAGCAGCACTCTAGCCAGAACTGACGAAGTAGCTTCGATGAGCTGCGAAACGTCTTCGACCAAATTGAATTTCTCCCTTTACCAATTTTTGTTTGAATAATTAACGTGATATTAAAAGTAAGGTATGATTTTTTTTATTACTATTATGATCATGATTAACATAATCAAATATACAGGTAAATAAAGTAAGGGATATCCAGGGATGTCAAAATTATACAAAGAATATGTGCAATATATAAAGAAAGAATATACAAAAAAATAACTATACAAAAGAACACATTGAAACAAAATGCAGGGAAAAATAATACTATCATATTATACAATTTTCTGTACGTTTTAATAGCAATAAAGTATTGTCTTTCTATCCATCTTTCTATCTACAAGAAAGAACTAAAGAACTAAATACACACAAATTGTTTAAAGATGCATTGTGTATCTTCCGGTGGAGGGTTCATCAAATGCTTCTCTCCATGGAGCCAAGTTATTGCTTTGTCTGGAAAAAGCACCTGCAATGACATATCCATAGGAACAAGCAGGTGACAGGCAGACAACTAAAAAGTTTTCAAATTTTGAGTTTTATCCAATAATGGCTAGAAACTTTGAGTACACAAATGAAAATAACACGCATTTAGTGGCTGTGGCAGACACCAACTTGCTGCTGCTGTTTAGGAATGCAGTCCACACGCCATACATTTGTCCACGTCACTCAGAGATTACATTATGACAGTTAAACAGAACCTGGACTGAATTTTGGTCCACACCCTTCTTAGTAGACAAATTTATAAAACTGTCAAAACTACTTACAAAACAAACATTAAGTGACTACTACTGCTACTACTACTGCTACTACTACTACTACTGCTACTGCTACTGCTACTACTACTGCTACTACTACTACTACTACTACTACTACTACTACTACTACTACTACTACTACTACTACTGCTACTACTACTACTACTACTACTATTAAATCAAATCAATGATTGTCAAAGATCCCATGACATGGTACTTCCTGATGCTTTTATATGGCTCCTTAATGGTTCCCTAATACTGTAAATGAATCCTTCTTCAAAATCAACACTCAGTGCATGAGAAACAGAGATAAGATGAGAAAGAGTAATTTTTGTCACTTTGAACACTCCCTAATGGGCGTTGTTGCTTGAATGCAAATGAGGAGAAAAGAGCTGGCCTATAGTAGAGGGTGGGGGCGTGGCCAAACTCTCTGCTCTGGCTCTGAGCTCTCAGCTAATCCATTTCCGTGTTTTTGCACGGGGGGGGGGTTTGAAATAAAAAAACGCATTTCGCATTGCCTAGCGCATTCGCAGTCCAAACTCTCTGGGCGTGATTTACAGAGACGCTGAGTTCAGACAGACGGGGGTGGAACTGCATTTGCATTTCTTTTTTCGATCTGACGTCAATAAGGTGCCTTGATAAAAGGAGAAGTTCAATTTGTCAAATTTGTCAATTTGACGAAGCCTCTCGGATGAGCGGCGAAACGTTTTCAACCAAACAAACTTTTGTCCAGTTAACAAATTGAACTTCTCCTTTTATCATGGATTCTACCTGGACGACTGAGGGACTTTTAATAAGGTGCCTTGTTCAAAATCGCCCGTTTGAGCGCCGATTTTTTGTAACGCAGAAAAGGATCGCAAATGCTCAGTTTAGACATTTCGCAACTTTTAACCATGGGGGGGGGCCTAAACAGGGTAGGGGAGCTCACATTAACGTTCAAAAACCTCAGAAAGTGAACATTTCATGCCATGGGACCTTTAAAGAGAAAATCAACATCTACATTTTTCCATTATGATATGCTGATGACGATTTACACAAAATATACATACAGTATATGCAATTCATCAGAAATGTACTGAAAAATACTTCAAATATCTTGGTTGAGATCATTGTGTAACTTTTCTGCTGGATGGTCCGTCAGGGTGCTTGTTTCTACGTCATTGCTCTGCCGGGAATGTTCCACAGTATGACATTAAACAGCTTTACCTTACATTTATTCAAATACAGTTGGTTTATAGCTCAAAAATACATAGAAAAACAGGTATTCTGAGTGTGAGCGGGGTCACCTCTCCACAGATCTGACACTGAGACATTCCAGGTAAAGTAAGAACATTTCCATGAAAAAAGGCATTTGGCGAACCCTCCACCAGAAAACTTGCACAATGCACCTTTAAAAACTAACTACAAAACATAGATACAGTATGTAACTATGCTTTTCTCCTAGACCTAAACAAGTTTAAATTTATATCATGTTCAATCAGCCATTTTCAAATAGTTTTTTAACAAAAACAATATACTTGATATTCTATTGTGCTTCTCACTCCAAAACAACAATTACATTATTGTCAATTCTCAGATACATTTTCCACATCTACTTGAAGAGCAGAGTATAACGCTCTTGATTAGGCTGTAGTTTGGTGCATGTTCCCAGTACTCTGCTTTGTTTGTTGTTGTTTCGCAGCTCAGAGCGGAGGAATGAGCCTGAAACCTGAGAGGCCTGAGTCTGCCGGCCACTGTGGACCTGTGCCCTAACCTGACCTATCATCAAACACACACATGCGAACCAATGAAAGAGGAGAATTACAAAAGACTGGGGCGATGCACTTTTTAATCAAATGCAGAATGGTGATTTTGGTTATTGTTCGATTCCCTTACTAAAATCAAAAACGTAATTAAGTTCTGTTGTTTAAAGGTCCCATGGCATGAAATGTTCACTTTCTGAGGTTTTTGAACGTTAATGTGAGCTCCCCTACCCTGTTTAGCCCCCCCCCCATGGTTAAAAGTTGCGAAATGTCTAAACTGAGCATTTGCGATCCTTTTCTGCGTTACAAAAAATCGGAGCTCAAACGGGCGATTTTGAACAAGGCACCTTATTGACGTCAGATCGAAAAAAGAAATGCAAATGCAGTTCCACCCCCGTCTGTCTGTACTCAGCGTCTCTGTGAATCACGCCCAGAGAGTTTGGACTGCGAATGCGCTAGGCAATGCGAAATGCGTTTTTTTATTTGCCTGGAGGCACGTCCGAGTGTTTCTAGGCTCGGAAGTCCTTTATCTGAGCCTCTGGACCTTTGAACAGCAGTGGTTTAATTTTATTTTCTGTGGAAATGTGTTTATTTTTCAATGGAACGCTTCAAATCTCTCCCCCCGTGCAAAAACACGGAAATGGATCAGCTGAGAGCTGACAGCGGAGAGTTTGGCCACGCCCCCACCCTCTACTATAGGCCAGCTCTTTTCTCCTCATTTGCATTCAAGCAACAACGCCCATAATGGCCTGTTCAGAGAGAGAAAAATTACTCTTTCTCATCTTATCTCTGTTTCTCATGCACAGAGTGTTGATTTTGAAGGATTCATTTACAAGCATCAAGAAGCATCAAGAAGTACCATGTCATGGGATCTTTAAACTGATTTGTGCGTTCATTCTGCCAATAGAAACCTGAAGCGAAATCATTGTTGTATAATATAGTTTATGAATCGGTGCAAGAATGCATTCTGGAGTTTTTTGAGTCACTACATTTTCATTACATTTTCTTTTTCACTTATAAAGAAGCAATTTAGTAGTACTTCTTTGTACACATAGTAGTTTTGAGAATCTTTGCCCACGCCCCTTTTAGTTGAATAATCGATGTACAAGGCGCGTCTTTAGTCAACCAAGTTTTTTTTTTTTGTCAACTACAGCCCTACAATTCTCTTGTCATGAAAGACTGGTTGAGAATAATTTATATATTCTTGCAATTGACCTGATAAAGCGACCAAAACCGCAGAGTTTACCGTCAAGAGTACAAAACCTCCTGTACCAGTGCAATATAAGGCATGACCCCTGCCTGGTCACCCACTCCGATGGGGGAAACAGGCACCACTTTTCCACATGACAATAGAAAGGCCCTTTATAGTTGTGTCCTTCTTAACTTAAGCTCACCAGAAAAGCATTCAAATGGTGTCCACTGATCAGAGTCATGCTTTGGTCTCATCTGACTGCTTTAAACCCATCCACCTCGGAGTTAATCTCACCACAGCCGACTGCTCCTGAGGAATGGACAAATCCTGTTGCAATCTGTTTATAAAAGGTTTGTCTTTTGAAGTATTAAACTGCATAACATACTCATCTTAACACCTGATTAGAGACACCTGCTTCTCTCTAGAATTCTGACTGTGAGCGTGGTCGCCTCTCCACAGATCTGACCTGTAACTTGGTCTGGTTTGGTCTCCATGAAGACAGAAAGGTTTAGTGCCATACTGTGAAACATTCCAAACCAAGCAAAAAACATCTCAATGGAGAAAAGCATTTGACGGACCCTTCACCAGAAAAGTTGCACCTTTTTTCACCATTGTCGTATCAAAATCAGGTACCCAATAAGGAGCCTTTTCCTTAGCAAAAAAATCAAGTTTAAAATTTTAGTATCATGACAACACTGGTCCCATAGTCATATTCTGATCCATCTCCTCTGCTCAGCCTACAGGACCACCACAAAGGCTCAGAGTCCTTGGATTTGGGATGTGTTTAATTGTGCTGGTTTGTTGGGACGCTGCTGCAGTCTCCAGGGGAAACACTGAAGTCGCCAAGAGCCTCTTCTCTTTAAGTGACTCTTTCATTGTTAATGGAGCCGCAGCTGAAACCCAAACACAGCAGATGGACTCTCCCATAGAACCAGACCAAGCCCACAGTGTACACAGAAACAAGGACCATGGTCATTTAATAGGGGAAGGAAAGCAATCTGACTCGTTACATCCACTTGCAAGTTTGAATACAGATCGTATTGTGGGATTAAATCAATACAGTTAAGCAACTCACCAACCAGGTCATATAAAGAAACAATCATATCAAACAATCACTGCAAAATATACAGAAAATGTCAAAATACAGTAAGTCATTTAAAAGTACCTAGCCTGCAGTACACAATTCCTTAAGAATCTTACACAATTTGATTTTATTTTCAAGAAATTGTCATCTAATTTTATTGCCAGAAAGAAAAATGCATAGAAACAAAACATTTTCACTCAAACCTTTTTACTGAAATGGACCTGAGACACTAGAAAAGACCAGTTAAGTCAATACCATTACATTAATCCATGTCTTCTCACCTCACTGATCAATAGTTGGGTTTATCATAACATAAATATCAATATTGAAATACGTGAAGAATCCCTCAGTCAGAATCTGAGGCAGAATCCATGATAAAAGGAGAAATTCAATTTGTCAACTGGACAAAGTTTATTTGGTTGAAAACGTTTCGCAGCTCATCCGCGCTGCTTCGTCAGTTCATGTCTACCATAAAACCATAAAACACCAGTCTACCATATATACCATGAAACACCAGTTTAATATCATGCAAAAAGTGAGACTTATTTAGCCCCATGCAGTGTTCATGTTTTTGTATCCGTGTTGAGCCTTGAGAGATTGGTTTGCCATACACGTGACAGATAAAAGCCCCAGACTCCAGGGACCAGTCAGTGCTGGCTCTTCCTCTGTGCACCAGGTTTCCTCAGTACTTTATCCCATGCCCCCCCTCTCCTCCTCCTCCTCCTGCCTCCAGCCCCTGCCCTCCAGCCAAGGCTCTGCTCATTGCACTACAAAGGATTTGGGTTTGGGCTGAAGCAGGCGAGCTAAGTCTCTGATGTGAATGTGCTGCTGGCTGCTTTCTTTGCAACGTCTCCATCTCCCCACCTTATTTTACCTCACCGCCATGTCTCTGCTCCCAACACTACAAAGCAGATTTTGCAAAACAGGTTGTTTGCAATGCAAGGAAAACTGAAATAATTGCAGCTAGCTGGGGCACGGACTTCAAATATACCGAGAAAATTGCTGTCATTAAATGTGAAGATACACAAAAACATAGAAGACTTGGTAATTCTTGGAGAGATACAGTCAGTAGGTGGAAACAACAAGCAATGATTCCCAAACTTATACCAAGAAAATTCCAGTTTTACAAGTGTCAAACAATATTCACCACTAAGGGTTTCTGGTTCAAACATCGCCAAAGAACTTTCTGACATTGAATCCATACTGCCTGATCAGTCACAATATAACATGCATGGAGCTTTTTATTATCATCTTAATAGAAATAAGCCACCTATATCCAATTCTATATCCATTTACTCATGTTCATTATAGTCAACCAAATATATTAAAAGCAATGGATTTAATAAACATTGTGTGCATTGTGTAACTTTTCTGTTGGAGGGTCCATCAATGGATATGTCATTGCTCTGCCTGGAATGTATACCTTACATTTACATATTCAATTACAGGTGGTTTTATAGCTCAAAAATACCTTAAAAAAACAGGCATTCTCACTGCGAGTAGGGTTGCCTCTCCACAGATCTGGCATGTAACTTGGTTTGGTTTGGTCTCCATTAAGATAGAAAGGTTTAATACATACTGTGAAACATTCTAGACAAAGCTTTAATAACATTTCCATGTAGAAAAGCATTTGTCGGACCCTCCATCAGAAGTTACAAAATGCAGTAAACAGTTAATATTAGACTATAGCAAAGAAGACAATAAAACAACCACCACATGCCACCTGAGATCCCAGATTGCAAATTATTATTGGTCACAGTTCCCAAACACAGACTTGGTTATAAAGCACCATTTAACAAGAAACATCTGACTGAACCAGAGTCTGAAATGAACCCACGTCTAATTAAGTGTCTCTCCATGTTGGCTGCAGGAGACAGGTAAGTAATGAAATGACTGTCAGTGTGTGCCAAGTGCTCACTACTGCATTTACAGAGTAAAGGGTCGATTTGATTTGCTTCAATGTAACTAACAAACAACCTAAGGCAATGACACAGAAGATCCAGCCTGTGTTGTCAGGATTGCTATAATAGACCAACACTTTCAACACAAAGGTCCTATATTACGGATATAGGATAGATGAATAGGTGAATGAAACAAAACACAACTCCAAGTATGTTTTTGAGGAAGAAACAGCACTACAGCATAAATCAAAAAATAGCACAATATGTGCCCTTTAATAGTACTTTCTTTTTTCTACCATGTGGTTGTGATATAGATCAAGATCATTCCAAAACTGTTCAGGAAAGGTCAGATTTTGTCCAGTTAACGTGATTTTTGTTTTATATCGATACTTTTTCAAATGGTTTTAGTATTGATTAGTAGGGCTGTAGTCACAAGACTACAACTGCGCTGCAGTTCATGCTAAAACAACTATTTCTGCAAAAAAAGTGTTCTTTGTATGGAAAAGGATAGAGGATTCTCTCCCAAATCTTCAGCTAATCATCTCCAGACTTTCTCCTTTCAGCTATTGTGCATTTAAATCATTATAATCTAAATAAAACAATTAGTCAGCTCAGATGGTACAGCTCTGCCAAAGCTAGTTTCCATTCCAACCTTTGCCTGAAAGGTTTCATGGTATGGCATTAAACTCACCTATGTTTGCATTTATTAAATTGCAGGTGTTTTCCTGCTTTGGATAGTGACCTGGAACTTGGCTTAGAAGAATTGCGGGTTAGTTAAAATGCCATACTGCTGGACATTCTAGATCAGGGGTCGGCAACCTGCGGCTCCGGAGCCACTGGCAGCTCTTTGATCCCTCTGATGCGGCTCAGTGCAGTGGTCCCTCGTTTATCGTGGTGGTTACGTTCTAAAAAATGACACACATTCTACACTTTTCTCAGACTGGCATTAACATTCTCACATTTCTCTCTTGTTTAAACACTCAAGCTTTTGTAGACTTTCAACAAAAAAAGCACAGTATTATCGAATGAAACCAAAGATCCAAACCTGTTTTCAGGCCCTAAAGATATTGCGTGTATTTCAAAGTTCCTCTGACCGAGCCTCTTCGTCCTGGCGCCACTGCGCTGTTGCGGGTTTTGTTGGGGAGAAAACTTGCAAACATACAGCACTTTAGAGTCACACTGCTCGCGATCGAACATTTATATAAATTTGGCAAACTGAATGCATTCTGTACTGTACAGGAGACACGGCACAGAGGAGAATGATAAAGGTCTACAGTCTCTTAGCCAATCAGGACGCAGAAATGTGCATTGATACACTATAAAAAAAATTGGAATAAAGAAAAACCGGCGAAACAGCAAGGCCGTGAAAAGTGAACCACCAAAAATTTATATCACGGTATTTTTCAAAATTTTATCGGTATCACGGTATTTGGCGGGGTTTTTTTTTTTTCATGCACGACGAGGTGTTAACCCCATTTCCTAATAATTTAGAGACTAATTACTGCAGTAAATTGGACATGGTAAAACATATCTGGGTTTTTAATCATGTCCTTGAAGCTCCTTTCTCATGGTACCATGTCTAAATGGATAATAATAGTGTTGGTAATATCTTCTTGTAGGCTGTCCCCTTAGCAAACATGTCTTTGAGTGACGTCTGAGTCACTACAACTTTAGCCTGACAACATTACAGAATATGTTCGTTTGATCAGCGTGAGATTTTTTTAAAGCGCAACTGACATGGCTCCTCTTTTTCAGTATAAGTTCCTCTGTTTCTAACATGTTGTTCACCGCTCAACACACACTCTAGCCATGTTATTTATCCGTGTGCGTCGTTTGCATGGTGCGTGTTGTTAGCATTCGCTTTAGCAGCGTGTCTGGGCGCTGCGAGCGGCTCTGTGGACCTGTCCCATGCCCCTTGCGGTCTGTGGAGGGTAGTTCGAGGGCTGCAGCTTTCGCAGCCTTCGGAGCCGCCGAAAAAGTGGCTGAAAAAGCAATGGAGGCTGCAGCCCTCGAATTGGGACACAGCTTACGCTTCCACCGCTCTCGTGCCACTGCAAAACAGTTCCCCAGCGCGACGTTCCAGCGCGACGTTCCAGCGCGACGTTCCAGCGCGACGTTCCAGCGCGACGTTCTGGCGCGACGTTCCGCTGCTCTATGTTCCCGAAGTTTATCATATCATTAAAAAAAAACAAAAACAATGGTATTCGGTAAACCCAGCCCTATGCCAACCACTGTTCTAGATAAAGCAACAACATTTCCATGAAGACAATCAAGTGGCTTACACTTTACCAGAAAGTTTCACAGTGCACCTTTAAGTTTCGGAGTTTAGGGCAGCAGGATGGAAAATAGATATTTCTGTTTGCCAAATTGCCATGCCTGTATATTTTGTCCATTGAAGGCAGCTGGAGATAGATGGTTGTTAAATTTGTGCAGTGTGTCCTCATAAAAGCTGGCTGACAATGTTATATGACTTTAGATCGTAATGAGGAAAACAGACTGGACACATGACAGAGCAGTCTATGTGAAGACGACCACATAGGGGCGGCAGTAGCTCAGTGAGTGTTTGTCCACTGATCCAAAGGTTGGCGGTTCAAATCCCGCTCTTGACATAAGAAACATCAGTGGTTGAGCGGTCAGATCCACTGACCCACAGGTTGGTTGGTACGATTCCAGCTCCCACAGATGAATGCTGCCGTTGTGTCCTTGGGCAAGACACTTAACCCTCCTCATCTGCGTACCCTCCAGTGTCTGCGTACACTGGTGTGTGAATGTGTGTGTGAATGGGTGATTGGTTCCTTGTTGTAAAGCGCTTTGGGTGCCTTGAAGGTGGAAAAGCGCTATATAAAGATGTGACCATTTACAAAGCAGGTATGAATGTTATTACTCACAACACATAGAAACTAATAATCAATTCTAAAACTAGTGTCAAAACTAGATTACTTGAAGTAATAAGTTAGTAATATTACTGGGGAAAAAATAAATCAAACAGGATAATACTGGACATTTCTTTAATAGTTTTAGAATGGTGATGAGCTGTATCAGACCACATGTTAATACTAAAGTAGGGGGTAGGGGTGTAAATCAGACAGGCCGATTCCTGATTTTGGGAGCCAATCAGAGAGCGGGGAGGGGTGGAAAGACGGTGACGCGTACTACGCGACAAACGGAAACTTGTAGTTTAAACTGACAACTGACATGATTGGCTATGGGCTACGTATACACCAAATAATAGACATTCGTAACGCCCAATAAACGGCCGTTGGCGATCGTAAAGCACACCTCCGGTACAAGATATTTAGTAGGTGGCTCCGAGACCATATATCACTTGTGATATGGTCTGGTGTAAACCAGGCAAAAACCAGACAAGCAGGTTACAGCACTATACTACATTACAATTCAGATCTGTGGAGAGTATTGTATTTTTGATCAATAGAAACACCTGTAATTAATAAGTGTTAGATGGATATATTTAATGTCATACCATGAAATATTCCAGGCAAAGTAATAACATCTCCATGTAGTCCTTGTGAACAGTTTTCAGGCGGTTAAATTCTAAATTAGTCACAGCGTCGTTTCAGAACCTCAAGTCACGTCTGGAAACCAGTTCAACGCACAGGCCCAGAGAATCTGACATCTGCTACAAAGACCACATCCTGCTGGCCAGCTCTTTTAGACCATGAACTACTGCAAGAGTTCAAAGTTAAGGAGCTTACATTTTGACATTGTTCATACATGACACTCCAATCCAGGATCAAATGATGAATCCACAGCAAATGACAACTATGAATAAAATTGAAAATGTGGTTGTCGGTGTCATACTCTGAACAAAGGGGCTATTGGTCATGGTAAGTGGAACCCTTTTCCTTGGATAACCAGCCAAAACCACACGTTTTTATAATACTTTACAGAGATATTTGGGTCTGGAATGTCTCCTGAGTTCCAGATGGGCGTGATTGATAAGAGGACTAGCCAAGCAGAAATGGTCCATTTGTGTCAACACAAGCATGGCGGTTCACGAGTAAAAGAGGAAAAACAAAAGGACAGAGACAGAGTTGATTTTAAGGGACTGCTCATCTTTCAAATAGAGGAAGATCTTTACATTTTCATGCTTATCATACGCCATTATTAAAGAAACGGTGACGTGCCTTCAGCTATATTTGTATAGATATAATTGTAATTGCACAATAACCCTGCTTTACATGCAATACATTTGCATGTAAACTTGTTTCATAATAATGCTCGATCCTAATGCAATTTTTCAAAAACTTGATTATTAAAAACCTGAATTAATCTAAATAATTCCATTAACTGCTCAACTCTTGTGTATCTGAGGTAAGAAAATGTATATATTTTGTAATGACACAGGAGATGTCTTTTGCATCTGCTGTGATTGAGCCTTTTCAAATAAGGTCAGCTGATGCTTTATGAATCCAGGCCCTTCTGCATTCAAACAGAAAGTTACAGGAATTGGCTGGTCAAGTAACTTTGATTTACTATGGGGGATAGTAGCCAAATACACACTCAATTTCTATCACTGAATGCCGAGTGGTAATCCATCTATCCATGAATCCTTGTAGCTGGGCCATATATGAGCTCCTAACCTATTATTCTAATGCATCTCAAATCCAGGAGGAGAAGGACCTGTCAACTACTGGCTTCTGTGGCTGTGAAATAACAAGAGCCTATTTTATCCAAACAACAAAATGTAAAAGTGCACGCTCCAGCAGCCCCACACAGCACCACGCTCCAGCAGGCCCTCACTCTGGTCCAAAATGTTTGAGCTCACTCTACTCCAGAGTGGAGATAATGCTTTCCACATGTGCGTGAAAAAGGAAAGGAATGAAGGGTGGACGGGAAAAGGGGGATGGGGACATAGTAAAAAAGAGGCTAGGGTCTAAAAGTAAAACTAGGCAATAGAGCTGCAACCATTAATGTGAGTGAATGTGACTAGTCAGATTATAATATTTTAATTGTATTATAATAACCATAATTAGGGTTGGAAGTAATAATTATAATAGTACACAAGTCAGTGATTTTGTGATGTCTGTTGTGTGTCTGAAAGCTTTTGGATTGAGAATACAACAAAGGGTATAACTGATAAAAACTAAAAAGGGAAAGTGAATGAAAAATAGACTCTGATTGGCTTCCATGATAGAACATCTCATAAGGTTTGAACTTTTAGCCATACAAAGCTTTTCTGTAATTTTATAATAGACAATTACACAATTGGATCTCTTGTATAATAAGTCAACTGTGTTTTAAAGGTCCCATGGCATGAAATTTTCACTTTGAGGTTTTTGAACGTTAATGTGAGCTCCCCTACCCTGTTTAGCCCCCCATACCCCCCCCCCCCCCCCCCTTCATGGTTAAAAGTTGCGAAATGTCTAAACTGAGCATTTGCGATCCTTTTCTGCGTTACAAAAAATCGGAGCTCAAACGGGCAAGTTTGAACAAGGCACCTTATTGACGTCAGATTGAAAAAAGAAATGCAAATGCAGTTCCACCCCTGTCTGTCTGTACTCAGCGTCTCTGTAAATCACGCCCAGAGAGTTTGGACTGCGAATGCGCTAGGCAATGCGAAATGCGTTTTTTTATTTGCCTGGAGGCACGTCCGAGTGTTTCTAGGCTCGGAAGTCCTTTATCTGAGCCTCTGGACCTTTGAACAGCAGTGGTTTAATTTTATTTTCTGTGGAAATGTGTTTATTTTTCAATGGAACGCTTCAAATCTCTCCCCCCGTGCAAAAACAAGGAAATGGATCAGCTGTCGGCTCTGAGCTCTGAGCGGAGAGTTTGGCCACGCCCCCACCCTCTACTATTGGCCATCTGTTTTCTCCTCATTTGCATTCAAGCAACAACGCCCAGAATAAAGTGTTTGAGAGAGATATTTATGACTCTTTCTCATCTTATCTCTGTTTCTCATGCACTGAGTGTTGATTTTGAAGAAGGATTCATTTACAGTATTAGGGAACCATTAAAGAGCCATATAAAAGCATCAAGAAGTACCATGTCATGGGATCTTTAAATAAATGTAAATAAGTGCCATTTTCCATCCCAAAACTGGTATTGTTAATATCAAAGTATCGAAGAATTGGAAAAGAAGGTTAATGTTGCAGCCCTATCATGTTTTCACCTTTATTTGGTTAAAATGTCTTTTAAATATCTTTATGTACAATAGAAATAATGGTTTGCCTAGACAACCAAGCAAAAAATATGTGCTGATTAGTTGACTACTAAAATAATTGTAGAGTTGCAGGTCTACCAGGAAACTTCTGAGTACTTTTGGTAACTTGGTGATAATTAAACATAGCATTGAGCATAAACATTGTTAAATGGAAGAGGCTACATGGGCTGATAAGGTGCTTGTTTTAGAAGGCTTCTTGTCCCAGTGGGATGTGTGTTTATGTGTACATGTGTGCATGTGTGCCTACATGCGATCACTGCATGTGGTAAGAGGCTTTTCAGGCTTTGATGATACAGCAGTAAACACTTTACTAATTAGAAATAACCAAGAACTTCCTGTGCATGCTGATGGGTAAAATTACTGACGTGTTTCAGCTTTTGAGGACTTTTTCGCATTAAAGGTGCACTGCTTATATTGATGGAGATATCATTGCTGTGCCTGAAATGTTCCACCGTATAGCATTAAACTTGTATATCTCCATGGACACTACCAAACCATATTACAGGTCAGACTGAGTGGAGAGGGAACGCCAAATCACTTATTTTAGGTGTAAATTAATAATGAGTAAATAAAAGATATGTTCAACGCCATATTCCATACATATCCCTCACTAGAAAAGTCGCATAGTGCACCTATAAAGAAATGTAATATTTTGTTTCAATTGTTAATCACTATGGCAACTAGGGTTGGGCGGTAATACGGTAATACGGTATACTGCGGTATCTAAAAATAGCAACGGTATCAGATTCATTACCGTCATTAAAAAAAAATAAAAAATCTTGCCCTAATATAATATTAACTATAATTAATTTAATGCCTAAATAAAGAGTGTTTGTCCAGCACCTATGTATGTGTGGTTGTGTTTGTTAATTTAATACTATTACAGTTTAAAACTCATATTACTATCGGAGAGATGACGTTCGGTTATAAAGTCTCTGCTTCTGATAATAGTTGTGGTCCCTTTAAGAAAGGCGTGACGTTTGACACGTGGCTTTTGTGTTCTAGCACAGCGCGTGTTATTCTCGCGTGTTAAAACAGCTCTCCGTTTTTGAGTCTGAAATGTGAGAAGTTTTCGGGTTTCTTATTACAAACGCAACTTCCACACGAGGCTGTTATTTTGGCAGATGAAGACCCCCTTCTTTGGTGGAAATCCAATTGAGTCAGGCGCTTTCCTCTGATAAAATACCTGTGCGTTTGTGCCACAAGCTCCATCAGAACGGGTCTTCAGCACCGCGGGCAAACGTGCCCTACTCAAGCCGGAAAAAGTGAACATGCTGGTTTTGCATTCAATAGCTTAATATTTTTATTTTCAATAAGGAGTAGCTTTTTCTGACGGACGAAAACGGTCTGGGATGTTGTATAGTTGTACGTTTAATTTATTTGATTCATGGTAATAGATTTTAAAAATATACAAACGAGCAGTATTTTCCACTGCGTTCTCAGGACAGGGTTATATATGCACATTTCCGGTTATGTCTTGTTATTTATTGTTCAGATTTTCTTATTTGATAAGATCAAGTATTTTATTTGATTCCTGTTGGTTTGTTAGCTTTAGCCCACAGACAATGTCATTTCGTTCCATCGGTTGGCTGCTGTATTTGCACTTTAAACATTTGTTAATAAAAGTTACTAATTTTGTACATGTTTTGTTATGTTTTCAGTATCATTAGGCCTATGTAATGCTTGCTATTCTGTTTCTGAACGGTATATGTGCAAGCTGCCATTTGGCGAGGCCACTCCACTGTAGTGCTACGAAGTGTTTTTTTTTTTTTTTTAGCCTTAGCAACGGTAATACCGTATACCCCGGGAAAATGTGGACACGGTTTAACGGTATCAAAATTTGGATACCGCCCAACTCTAATGGCAACAGTCCCAATTTCTCAACATTCATGGATAGCACCCACAGGTATGACTCCCAGACAAAGGGAGAAAACATGCAAGCCCCACACGGCAATCCCACACAGACAGAAAAAAACACTTATCACTTTGTTTATGCAAAATACATCTTGATATACTGTAACAGACTAAAAACAAATGGTGGCAGGTGAATATGTGGACTTTAAAAACATGGAGTAACTTATTGAGTACCTCATGCAGACATAGTGAAGGCCTGCGCAGAAAAAGATGAAGAAAATATGAAATAGTATAAGCAAGATTTCTTAAAAAGTACGCAAATTGGACAAACTCAATTATGTTTTTGATTAGAAAAACAACACTACAACATCGGCAAAATCATATTGAAATCACATTAGGAATGTCAACAATTAATCGATTAACGGTTAATTGTCGATTAAGACGTTAGTCGAACAAAATGCATTAATTGTAATCAATCGCTAAGCGCGGACACACGCACCCGCGCGGTCACGAAACAAGGCAACCGCGCACCGCGCACCGCTGCGCTGGACTCACAGCCGGCCACAGGCACCAACGGCACTGCTCAGCAGCCCCGGGTGTACGCACGAGGCGAGATCGAACCGCGGTGCCCGGAATGCGCCGCTGCATGCCGCTGCCACAAACCAGCCGCACGAAACCAGCAGCGGCACGCAGCAGCCCAATCCTGGTTCAGTCCAGGTCCAGTCCAGGTCCAGACCTGGTTTAGTTCTGGTCTAGACCTGGTTTAGTCCATGTTTAGTCCTGGTCTAGTCTCTTAGCCAATCAGGACGCAGAACACAATGTTACACTATAAAAAAATGTTACACTATAAAAAAAAAATTTAAATTAAAAAATTAAAATCCGCGATAGAGCGAGGGATTACTGTATTTTCTTATTCAGCATCAGTACATTTGTCTGCTTTTTACTAACGAATAATTAATTGAGGAATATACAATATAATAATACTATGATATATTTATGACTCAGTGTTATGTTACTATACCTTATGTTCTTAAAGACCCTATTGAAACACTCAAATTCAGGTGAAAAACGCCGCTTATCAGTTAATCGTTAATCGATCGATAAGGTCAATCAACTATCAATTAATGAATTAATCAATCATTTGCATCCCTAAATCACATACATTATGCATTGGCCTTTTAATTTTAATTCAAAGTTTTGCCAGCAGGACAAGCAGGCCAACTTGGAGGCAGTATTACTTTTCGAGGCAGAAGCGCCAGTCTCGCAGTGCATCATGGGACTTAGCAACTGGCTGTTAAAGTGAAGCCAAAGTGAAAAGGTTCCAGAGACAGATCAAAGCAGAGTACCTGAGCGCCTCCATTAATTAAGCTGATAAAGAGAGAAAGAGGCGGACCACCAAACCTCACACACTGCGCTAGGCAAATTGGTCCCACCAAAGGAATGCAGCTTAATGAGAAAATGCTGCAGTTTTACAGCGTTTTCCATATCAAAAAGCCCAATAAATGACAATGTGCTGTTCAAGCGGCCAAGAGTGAAAGAGCTAAAAAAAAGTTTGTAGGTATTTTTGTAGGCGTGTGCTTTAAATGAAGTGCAAAACCAAATTATAGAAAGCTTCTCCAGTGTCAAAACCGACCTGAGAGACTGTGCGATTATGTTACTTTTCAAGGCAGAAGTGCATCATGGGAATACATCAGGGTGCATCATCAGACAAGATAGACCTGACCAAACCTGGCTCAAGCTCTGGAGATGGGTCCAAAACTCCAGAAAGATCACTCCAGTGGCACTGAAGGATGGGTCAAACACAGAGGACAAATTTCCCTACAGGGACAATAAAATAAACCTTGACCTTGACTTGCTTGTTAGCCTATATAATGATAATTCAGTGTTGTTATTAGGGGGGAAAAAAAATATATATATACACTCAATATTTTTAGTGTATACCCTGACAATAATATTCAGACAATATGTCAATCCAACAAGAAGGTGCTCTTATAAAGTGATTGTTAGTTGAGATTCAAGTATCAAACAAGTGTGAAATTAGTGGGTAAAATTGCCCACTTAAGTAGAGAAATACCACTTTATCCTCCTATTTGGAAGTTTACAACATATGGCTAGATTTTGTGATTTGTATATCATTTAAACAATCTTAAAACTCCAGAAATCTGATCAGATTTTGGTGTGTCAAGGTGTTCCATTTTGCTTTTTTTTAATGCAGCTTTTTTATTTATAATGATACTGGCAACTCAATATTCAAATTTTCCATATCCTCAAAACGACATTCAAAATATTATCCATGTTTGCATAATCTGTCCTCTTCTAGCCTGACCTGTAGCTGTCATGAGGGCCTCAGTTATCTGCAAACTAGCCCAGGCATGTCCCCGGGCCGACCCTGGGGCCCACCACTCATCTCGTAATTTATGGCTCCAGCAGCATTCTTCAGCAGGGTTTATTTTACAAAACATGGGATGGAAATTTTAAATTGTTTGTACAGTTGTTGTCAGTATCAGTAAATTACTGTTTGCTATCCCAAAATGTTGAGTTAAAATGGGAAATATTTCTGTTTGGTGAGCGAAATGCAAATATATTCCAGATAAGGGGGGAAAAACAGAATTGTATGCTTTCTTATGATATGGTCAATGGCCTTTATCTGAGACCTGATAAAGCCATATACTTCCACCACAGCCTGAACTCTACTGGACAATGGTCCCAGACAAGCTTCAATACACGAGAAAACAGATCCTTTCAAGCCGTCTCCCCTAAACTCCTCACATATGCTCTCTAGATAGTGTAGATGCTTTTAAAGGTCCCAGGGCATGAAATTTTCACTTTCTGAGGTTTTTGAACATTAATGTGAGCTCCCCTACCCTGTTTAGCCCCCCCCGGTTAAAAGTTGTGAAATGTCTAAACTGAGCATTTGTGATCCTTTTCTGCGTTACAAAAAATCGGAGCTCAAACGGGCGATTTTGAACAAGGCACCTTATTGACGTCAGATCGAAAAAAGAAATGCAAATGCAGTTCCACCCCCGTCTGTCAGCGTCTCTGTAAATCACGCCCAGAGAGTTTGGACTGCGAATGCGCTAGGCAATGCGAAATGCGTTTTTTTATTTGCCTGGAGGCACGTCCGAGTGTTTCTAGGCTCGGAAGTCCTTTATCTGAGCCTCTGGACCTTTGAACAGCAGTGGTTTAATTTTATTTTCTGTGGAAATGTGTTTATTTTTCAATGTAACACTTCAAATCTCTCCCCCCGTGCAAAAACACGGAAATGGATCAGCTGAGGGCTAATTGTGATTAATATATCTTATGTTGTTTTTGTATGTGAAGCATTTTTGTATGTGAAGCACTTTGTGGCCTATGTCCGTGAAAAGCACTGGATAAATAAACTTTACTTACTTACTAAATTCCTAATATGCAACTCTGCTCCAAATGTGTTCCTATCAGCTAGTATCATGAGTTCATGTGACTGGAGCCAAACACTATGGGTGACGTCACACACTCTTAGTCCACTTAATCCACTTCTTTACACAGACATGGTCATACATATGGTAGTTGTTTTACTCCACAGCTGGTCCTTGTTACAAAGTGAAACCAAATCCTTGAAAATGGCAAACAACACCACAGTTGTAAACAGGGAAACCAGTGCAAAAGCCTCAACAACAATTAGGCTCTGGATCCAGCTCCAGCCTCTCTGGGCCCAGGGCCAACCTGCTTGGCCGGCCCTGGCACCACTACACCAGTCACACCGGAGTGTCACTGTCTGCCAAATGTGCCAATGCTTTGGTAGTCCACAGAATTCTCAAATATTACTGTCAAAAAGATCACAAAAGAGAAAGTGTGAGAAGACATAGGCTGATTAAAGGAGCTCTATGTTTTTACTGTCTACAATGTGATAAATGTGTTTACAAAAAAACAAAAGTCCTTCTTCTTACTAGAGTGAAAGTTTGATGTTGAACAAAATGTAAAATGATCATCTACTTATGTTATAGTTCAATACAAGTAAAAGTACGTGAAAAAGTGTCTTCTTTAAAAGGTTCACTGTGTAACTTTTCTGGTGGAGGGTCCATGAAGATATTGCTCGTCTCCCTGAAGAATGTATTCTTTGGCCACTCACAGTATGGCATTAAACTAACTAAGCCATCTCCCTGGAAACAAGCAGGTATGGCCACCAGATCAAGTTACAGGTCAGATCTGTGGAGTGGAGACACCGCTCACAGTAAGAATCCATGTTTTTTTAGGTAATAGAACAACTGTATTTGAAAAAAAAAAAACACGATGGAGACAAAACAGCTCTCTTTCAGTTAAAGTTGGGCATTGAGTAAAAGGCCCCAGTCACATGTGAATGCTGATGGGCACTTCCTAGTCTGTCCGAGTAGAGATGGGGCGCCTGGTCTGTCTGCACAAACTATCCAGGATTAGCTCCACATTCCTCAGCCCTGGACTCATCTGTCAGGCTTAAGGCTGGAGGTTATACACAGCTGTGGACTATAGACACGAAAAAGCTGACACCATAAATAACCACTTTGGACACAAGCAGGGCCCTCTTAAAGTCTTACAAAGGTATTATGTTTGATTGGGTTAAAATCTGATCTAATTACAGAGATATGAGATAAAAAGGAAAGTTGGCTCTATATGGCTGGTACTTGGAATGATGCAAGAACAAAACTCAGAATACATGCTCATTTAATTCAGAGCATTTATATAGCGCCTTTCATGACACTCAAAGCGCTTTACAGTTCATTGTTCATTAAAGGGACAGTGTGTAAGATTTTTACCCGTTAATTACTGAAACTGAAGATACCCATTCAAAAATACATTGTTTTCCAAGCCTTTTCACTTCCATCATGAAATCAAAGTATTCTTTTGGACTTAGATATAGTCACATAAAAGGGGGATCTTCCCCATGCAGAGGCAGCCATTTTGAATACGAGAGCCGCAGAAGGACATTTGGGCTCCGCCTTCGGCAAGGCTCGTGGTTTTGGGTAAACAACGACAAGCATGCTGCCGGATCAGACGTCGTAATGGATCTAACACGTGTTTTGGACTAAATTGTTTTACTGGATTTTATTCGCTGGATCCTTACGGACAAATTGAGAGCAAGTTTATGGTGAAATACAGAGTTTGACCTGTGCAAAGCATTCTAAGGTAAGCTAACCTCGTTTTGTGCTTTTCCGTATAAAAGCCCCATGTGCGCGGGGAGTGTTTGTTGTGCAGGGAAATGAATTGCATAGTCAAAAAGAGGAGAGTGTAAGGTTTCATTTGATGTGTAGAGTGTCATGGTACATGATCGGGAATGTGTGTTTTCATGAGAGAAAAAAAAAAAAAAAAAACGGGACCGCGTTTTATTTATACAGTAGCGGCGCGCAGCTCGTGCGCAGGTACGAGAGCGCGCCCGGGTGACCCTCGAGGTCTGCCGTAGCTAAAACAGAAAGTGCAATAGCACCATCCACCAATGCGCCATGAATCCTACACACTGGGGCTTTAACTCCACACTTGGTGGTGGTAAGCTACTTATATAGCCACAGCTGCTTTGGGGCAGAATGACAGAAGTGAGGCTGCCAATCTGCGCCATCAGCCCCTCCGACCACCTCCAACACTCACACTCCACTTTCATACTAGGCAATGTGGGTAAAGTGTCTTGCCTAAGGACACAACGCCCCACTGTGGCACCTGGCACCATTTAGAAAATGTTTTGTCAATGTAGCTATGTTGTTTCTTTTCCATTGTGGTGGGAATGAGAGCAATCAACAAGGATAGAATAGATACATTGTGAATTTTAAAACAGTAATGAAGTAAAATCTGTCTTTTGTCAACTGAGACAGTCGTGTGCCTTATAAAGTGTTTAACATCCGCAAACAAGGAAGTAATGCTGATGCGCTGTTAGCATGTTAGTTGTTATGAGCATTACCATGGCAACAAAACTCTGGCTTCCGCAGGTTATGAAATGCCCTCATAAACTCAACACTGTGAATAATTTAGGACGCTAAAAAGCCGTTATGAAATTGAATACAAAGTTTGGAGTTCTGTTTGGAGCTGCTTCTGCTGCTTACCTGCTTCTGTTTTTCACATTTTTAAAGGTCCCATGGCATGAAATTTTCACTTTCTGAGGTTTTTGAACGTTAATGTGAGCTCCCCTACCCTGTTTAGCCCCCCCATGGTTAAAAGTTGCGAAATGTCTAAACTGAGCATTTGCGATCCTTTTCTACGTTAGAAAAAATCGGAGCTCAAACGGGCGATTTTGAACAAGGCACCTTATTGACGTCAGATCGAAAAAAGAAATGCAAATGCAGTTCCACCCCCGTCTGTCTGAACTCAGCGTCTCTGTAAATCACGCCCGGAGAGTTTGGACTGCGGAGGAGCTACGCAATGCGAAATACGTTTTTTTATTTCCCTGGAGGAACTTGCGAGTGTTTCTAGGCTCGGAAGTCCTTTATCTGAGCCTCTGGACCTTTGAACAGCAGTGGTTTAAATTTAATTTTCTGTGGAAATGTGTTTATTTTTCAATGGAAGGCTTCTCATCTCTCCCCCCGTGCAAAAACACGGAAGTGGGTCACAGAGCGGAGCGGAGAGCTTGGCCACGCCCCCACCCCCTACTATAGGCCACCTCTGTCCTCCTCATTTGCATTCAAGCAACAACGTCCATAATGGAGTGTTCAGAGAGAGAAAAAATACTCTTTCTCATCTTATCTCTGTTTCTCATGCACTGAGTGTTGATTTTAAAGAAGGATTCATTTACAGTATTAGGGAACCATTAAGGAGCCATATAAAAGCATCAAGAAGTACCATGTCATGGGATCTTTAAGATAGTAGCAGACTGATAAGATAGCCTGATATATCTGAATATTTGGACTTAAATGACCAGCACGGGTCGGTATTTTGTTTAGGTTGATCTGCGGTCTAAAAATACAAGCAAAGCTTTATTTTAACACTTAAATATGAAAAGAAAACTGAAAAGCAGATATGTGAAGTGGTTTTATTGTGGTAAAAATGGCTGTGGGGGAATTTGTAGTAAAAATAAATTAAATAATTTGAGGAAAATCGGCTCAACATATCAGTTCAAACATATCTGCAGAGCTTATCGGTCGCTCTGGATTCTAAACAATCGGCATCTGCATCAGCCATGAAAATACCCATATCGGTCGATCTCTAGTATGCCTGTAATTTCTCATAATATTTACATCTTAACATCACCATTATAACTAATAACTCAAAGTTTAATCAAATTCCCAAAGCCCTTATAGACTACACCTGGGGGTCCCTGGACAAGGCAAGGCAATATGAACAATATGAACAATCTGATTTGGGGCTTAGATGGGCAAGATAAGGAGGAGCGAAGGACAGAGGAGCAAAGCTGTTCTGGGGTGGTCTCTCTTCTCGGGTTTCTGTTGGATGTGAGCTCACGTCTGGTCCCTGTGCAGATAGAAGGCTTTGTTCCACTGCATGTACTCCCAGGGCACTTACACACGATGATTAACACAGCCACTGCACACAAGCTGGGGCTGTATTACTCTATGATCCAGATAAGACCATATGGGTTTTTCTACTGCCAGGCTGAACCCGACCGCCACAGCTGACCCTGAACGCCACACGAAAGAATGTGTGTGATTTTAATAAGATACAAGTGTGAAGTGTGGAGTAGTCAGTAGTAAATATCACAGTTATGTTTAGATAATGGTGACATTGTTGTGGTGATATCACAAAGGCAGGGTCGTGGGGCTTTAAGTAAATATAGGTCATGAGTTGCTGATCCGGCCAGTTGATCCTGAGCTAATATTATCCTATAGTATCATATTGCATTATCGATAATGGTCAAATGACATTACAGGTTTAATCACATTGTCTAGCAACTTAAAGTGCACTATGCTTCTCAGACCCTCCAGGATTTCGTGGGCATTTTTTGTGATTGTTGTGGGCTAAAATGCCTGAATTTGCGTGAGCTTTTCCAAAAAGTTGTGATGAAAGTTGCGGTGCTTTTAAGGTTTTTGTTGCGATTTTGTTGCGGGAGGAAGTGAAAGTTGCGATAAATAGTTGTGATTTTCCCTTTTTGTAATTAAAATTGAGTAATATTTTATTATTGTTATGAGTTATTATTGACAAAGAATAATACAAAGACAGAGATCACAGATATGGTCCTAAAACAACCTTACCAACATCGAAAATAAAATATAGCTGCAAGCAGCAATGTGGGGCCAAGCACCGAAGGTTCACGTAGGCCGCATGCAGGGTCTGACAGGGTCTAACAGAGTCTGACAGGGTCTAAAAGAGTCTGACAGGGTCTGACAGGGTCTGACAGGATCTAACAGAGTCTGACAGGGTCTAAAAGAGTCTGACAGGGTCTAACAGGGTCTAACAGGGTCTGACAGGGTCTGACAGGATCTAACAGAGTCTGACAGGGTCTAAAAGAGTCTGACAGGGTCTAACAGGGTCTGACAGGGTCTAACAGGGTCTGACAGGGTCTAAAAGAGTCTGACAGGGTCTAACAGGGTCTAACAGAGTCTGACAGGGTCTAAAAGAGTCTGACAGGGTCTGACAGGGTCTAACAGTGTCTAACAGAGTCCGACAGGGTCTAACAGAAGTTGCGCTGAAGTTGCAAATTGCAACATCGCGAATTCCTGGAGGGTCTGGCTTATAGCTTTATATACTTATTGCTGCCCATGGAATGTTCCCCAGTATGGCATTAAAATGTATTTTATTACAAGTCTATTTATTGCTCAAATATACCAAATATATATTGAAAAGCATACATTCTTACTGTGGGGAAAGTCGGTTCTACACAGATTTAAATGTAATTTGGCCTGACGGCATGGCGAGGTGATTATTTTAATGCCATACTGTGGAAGTTGCACATGCTTTGGTTTAAAATGGGCTCATAATCAGCTGGTCAGTCTCGAGTTACAAAAAGTTCTGTTGATATATGTTTAAAAGTGCAGTATTTTGAGCTGCATCATAAAAGACGGTCTAATGCTGGTTCATGCTTGCATCTGCGTGCAATAAAGCCTGCAACCTTTTTTAAGTAATTTAAGTCGTAAGAGGGAAGTTTGTACTTGTTAATATTTCGTTACCGGCCTGGTTCCTGTCAACGTAACTGTATTAGACATTTGAACTCAAAAACTTCCACCAAAATTCTACTTGAGTGCAAGGATATACAAGGTATAACAATAAGAAGGGCATCTGGTTTATAACACAGTAGCTAAGTGCCAAATCTGAGCAAAACAGCTGGTTGACTAGATGCACATTTTATTCATTAGTTTTCAGGTCTCAGATTTTGTCACAGAGCTGCTTTTATTCAACTTTATGAAACTACGGCAATTAACTTTGGGATTTGTGTTGGCCACTGGACGCGCAGAGGATGTTAACACGGGATATGTGGTGACAAGTCTAAACAGCATGCTATATTTGGCTGTGCTACAGGAATAAACCTAAAAGAAACCTTTAAGGAGCTCATTTTGTCATAATCCAGAAGTAAATATGAGCAAGGGAATGTCACTTAATGTTGCATGATTTGGCATAGATCAATAGCCCCACCTGCAAATCAGTAATAGTGACTTAAAATGCATGGTTGTGAAATACAGAGAAGGTATTTAAACTGCTGTGTAAGTTTTCTGGTGGAAGTCCGCCACCCTGCTGATCTCCATGGAGATGTTATCGTTTTGTCCGTAGTGTTGGAGAATGGCATAAACACATCCATTATGCATTTACTCACTACATGGGTTTTTATTTATCTAAAAACCTGCATTCTTACTGCAGGTGGGCTCACCTCTCCACAGATAACTTGGCAAGTGTAATGCCATACTGTGGAACATTCCAGGCTTTATCTCCATGGAGAGAAGCAGGTGGCGGAGCCTTCACCAGAAAAGCTACACAATGAACCTTTAAAGGCGAATTAACGTTTTTTTTACAATCTGAGCCTTATTTCGGTAATAATAAAAATAAAAACAAGTTGTTTTATTCACCCATAGCACTTTGGTGTCATATGGAGCACTTCCAGAGATGTTTTAGATTAGCGACATTCGTAACGCAAGTTCTTGGGGCAAATAATATATGCCCCGAGCGGTCTCCAAATAACACAAACCTTAGTACTTTTCAAATCATAGAAGCTCAATGTCTTAGTCTACGATTTCGTTTGAGTCAAAAGTGGCCTGTAATCCGAGATTTATCCATAATTTACAGCTTTGCGTTTCATGTTTGGGTCCCGAGAGCTGAGAGCAAAATAAACTGTGACTCCGCACATGCGCACTCATCTACTCGAAACTATGGATAAATCTCGGATTACAGGCCACTTTTGACTCAAATGAAAGTGTAGACTAAGACATCGAGCTTCTATGATTTGAAAAGTGCTAAAGTTTGTGTTATTTGGAGACCGCTCGGGGCATATATTATTTGCCCCAAGAACTTGCGTTACGAATGTCGCTAATCTAAAACATCTCTGGAAGTGCTCCATATGACACCAAAGTGCTATGGGTGAGTAAAACGACTTGTTTTTATTTTTATTATTACCGAAATAAGGCTCAGATTGTAAAAAAACGTTAATTCGCCTTTAAAGGTTCATTGTGTAGCTTTTCTGGTGTTATTTGGAGACCACAAACATGTGCCCCGAGAACTCACAATACGGCTATCGCTAATCTAAAACATCTCTGGAAGTGCTCCATATGACACCAAAGTGCTATGGGTGAGTAAAACAACTTGTTTTATTACAGAAATAAGGCTCAGATTGTAAAAAACGTTAATTCTCCTTTAAGTAGGTTATGCCCTAAGGATATTTAGGATATAGTTCTCTCAGCTATTTACCAAAGAGCGGAAAAAATGTGTAGCCTCCTCAAAATTGTATTGTTTTGATGTCACAATTCTCAGTCACCCACTAGCAAACTTCACAAAAAAATATTTAAAAACAATTTTGACAAGGCCCCTGATGTATGCACAATAAAATGTATTTTTCTCATTACCACACACATCGTCCCATCAAAAATGTGTCACATGGAGTTCTTCAGCAGCTCCACACCTAGTGGAATAGTCCGCTTTTTATGCATCAGCTTTTTCCAATGCTGTCTAAGCATCTGAACACTCTCCCATCCACATGCATGAGGGAGAGAGAGAGACACAGAGAGAGAGGCAGAGAGAGGGAGAAAGAGAGGGAGAGAGAGTGATAGAGACAAAGACAGAAAGAGAGACAGAGAGAGAGAGGGGGCAGAGAGAGAGAGCTCTATAGAGATAAAGAGAGAGAGAAAAGAGGGGGCAGAGAGAGAGAGCTCTATAGAGATCAAGAGAAAGAGAGAAAGAGAGGGGGCAGAGAGAGAGAGCTCTATAGAGGTCAAGAGAAAGAAAGGAAGAGGAAGAGAGAGGAAGAGAGAGCTATAGAGACAAAGACAGAAAGAGAGACAGAGAAAGAGAGGGGGCAGAGAGAGAGAGCTCTATAGAGAGAAAGAGAGAGAGAAAGAGAGGGGGCAGAGAGAGAGCTCTATAGAGATAAAGAGAGAGGAAGAGGAAGAGAAAGAGAGAGAGATAGATAGAAAGACAGAAAGAGACAGAAAAAGAAGGAGAGAGAGAAAATGAGGGGGCAGTGAGCTAGAATGATATAGAGATAAAGAGAGACACTGAGAGAAAGAGACAGAAAGAGAGAGAGAAAGAGCTATGGAGATCTCTTCCTTTCTTTCTCTCTCCCTCTCTATAGCTCTCCATCTTTCTGCCCCCTCTCTTCTTTCTCTCTCTTTCTGGAGTGTGTGTGCAGCCAAACAGAGGCAGAGCACGTCCCCAAAGACACTCACAACTTTCTCATATGTAAATCATCAGGGTTGTGAACTGGGAAGTGTTTTTGTTGTCAGTTGGATATGACAGCTGGGAGAGCACGGTGGTCCAATAAAACACATTATACAGTCTGAAAACCAGTGGGCTTTATTAAAATGGCTGAGCCCAGTGTAGCTAAAATACAGTTTATTACATTTCATTATATTCTGACATTTTCCACAGCAAATGATCAGGTTTTCGAGTATTGCATAGTATTTCTGTAAATTCTACACCAAATATATTTTCAGTCATAAAAAAGTGTTCTGATATACTACTATTGGTATTGGTGCAAAAAATAAAAATAAATAAACATCACCTTATCCATCTATCTATCCACCAGAAAATTACAAAACCTAACTTAAAGCCCCAGTGTGTAGGATTCGTGGCGCATAGGTGGATGGTGCTATTGCACTTTCTGTTTTAGCTACGGCAGACCTCGAGGGTCACCCGGGCGCGCTCTCGTACCCGCTCACGAACCGCGCCGCTAAATAAAACGGGGTACCGTTTTTGTTTTTTTCTTTTCTCTTCTCATGAAAACACACATTCCCGATCATGTACCATGACACTCTACACATCAAATGAAACCTTACAGTCTCCTCTTTTTGACTATGCAATTCATTTCCCTGCACAACAATCACTCCCCGAGCACATGGGGCTTTTATACGGAAAAGCACAAAATGAGGTTAGCTTACCTTAGAATGCTTTGCACATGTCAAACTCTGTATTTCACCATAAACTTGCTCTCAATTTGTCTGTAAGGATCCAGCAAATAAAATCCAGTAAAACAATTTAGTCCAAAACACGTGTTAGATCCATTACGACGTCTGATCCGGCAGCATGCTTGTGTTGTTTACCCAAAACCACGAGCCTTGCCAAAGGCGAAGGCGGAGCCCAAATGTCCTTCTGCGGCTCTCGTATTCAAAATGGCTGCCTCTGCATGGGGAAGATCCCCCTTTTATGTGACTATATCTAAGTCCAAAAGAATACTTTGATTTCATGATGGAAGTGAAAAGGCTTAGAAAACAATGTATTTTTGAATGGGTATCTTCAATTTCAGTAATTAACGGGTAAAAATCTTACACACTGTCCCTTTAAAGGGCCCGTGTTACCCTATTTTTGGTTCTAAGTTATAATGTTTTTCCGCATAAAAAAACACGCCTGGAGTTTTGTTCATTCACACATGTTTAAAACACACAAACCCTGTATATTTAGTATAAGTTCTTCTCACAAACAGAAAACACTCTGTTCCACCTTGTGATGTCGTGTGGTAAGTGCTCCACTGTTTTTTTCAACTTCATACACCTTCACTAGAATCATTCGGATAATTCCAGCCCTGGAATTGCCAATCTCTACTGAACTAAAGGTGCTAGGTAGCTGTTTACATGAAAACTACCACCTCATGACATCACAAGGTGGAACAGAGCATTTTGAGCTTTGGAGATATTGACAAACTGATGATAAAAGGTTACTCAAACATGTGTGAGTGAAACTTAACACAATTCCAGATTTTTTTTTATGACGTAACAACATTCTAACGAGGCTTAAACCTGACAAGAATCAATTTTGCGTAATACCATAATCCTCATACTCAAATTATAGCTAGAGCCAGTTTCTCCACAATAATTCCTCATCCTCCTCGATAGACAGTTGGCTCATCAAATGGATTCCTGACAGTCATCATCTCTCAGGTCTCCGTTTGGCACGAGAAGCGAAAACCTTCAAAACTATGGCTCACATTTACTCTGCAAGGTCCAGAATTCCCACAGAGTTCAGTATCAGTCAGACACAGCAGCCAAACCAACAGATTAAAGATGTCTGCATTGGTAAGAGGTCTAAATGTTCAAGAATATCATGTCACCAAATCAAATTCTATCATTACAATTGCATAATGAGTTACAAATCCAATATGTGACCAGCTTTATGAATGTAGAGTTAGACCGATAAATGGGAGCAGTCAGCGTTCACCTTCAGCGGATGTCTACACCGAAGTTTACAAGTGAACAGGCTGATAGAGTTAACATGGGCGTAGTGATACGAGTGGAGAGAGACAATATGTGAATGCGAAATTCGCTGCTGGATGTTTCGTGGACAACTGTTTCGGATGCAAATATATCACCTTTCTGACAAATGTTTTGTTTTGAGAAGAAAAACAAGCTTTATTTCATGTTCCAGGGAAGTTACCGGACCTACTTACGTGGGCTCCAGAAAGCGAGCCGAACCGGGATCAGCTGAGACTGTCAGAGGTAAGCCGGTGTCAACACACGGAACTTTTAGAAGGAAACCCATACAGATTAACATAAAAAAATAAATAAAAAAAAACGCACTATCCCTTTAAATCTCCAGCATAGACCAATAATTTGTCTTGGCTGACCTGCTGCCAAAAAATACACGTAAAGCTGTATTTAAGCTGTAAAATGACATAAATTGACTAAAAAAATTACCAAAATCTGCCCCACATATCGGCCCAAAAATTATCTGCAGAGCTTATATTGGCCATCAGTTGCTCTGGATTCTAAACAATTAGTATTAGCATTAGCCATGAAAAAAGCATATCTGTTCATTTCTGCTTCAAAGTTTCTGAATAATAAAGTGACAAACAGCCAGATAATAAAACATTACATGGTGCCAACATGAGGCCAAACTGGCAAAGTGCCAACCAGCACCCACTGGCAACAAGAAGAGAAGGACATCCCAAAACAAGGCAGATCAGATGGGTTAGCAAGTCCAGACTGACCAATCAGAATTGTCCAAAAAGAGGTTTTTATCATGATGTTTTTAGATGAATAAAGCTGAAAGCGGCAGTGAGTTAAACTTTGTTGCGTCAGATAAAGAATCAAAATGGTAAGAGCACTGAGCTACATTAAAGATCCCATGACATGGTACTTCTTGATGCTTTTATATGGCTCCTTAATGGTTCCCTAATACTGTAAATGAATCCTTCTTCAAAATCAACACTCGGTGCATGAGAAACAGAGATAAGATGAGAAAGAGTAATTTTTCTCACTCTGAACACTCTATAATGGGCGTTGTTGCTTGAATGCAAATGAGGAGAAAAGAGCTGGCCAATAGTAGAGGGTGGGGGAGCGGAGAGTTTGGCGTGGCCAAACTCTCCGCTCTCCGCTGTCAGCTCTCAGCTGATCCATTTCCGTGTTTATGCACGGGGGGAGAGATTTGAAGCCTTCCATTGAAAAATAAACACATTTCCACAGAAAATAAAATTAAACCACTGCTGTTCAAAGGTCCAGAGGCTCAGATAAAGGACTTCCGAGCCTAGAAACACTCGGACGTGCCTCCAGGCAAATAAAAAAAACACATTTCGCATTGCCTAGCGCATTCGCAGTCCAAACTCTCTGGGCGTGATTTACAGAGACGCTGAGTACAGACAGACGGGGGTGGAACTGCATTTGCATTTCTTTTTTCGATCTGACGTCAATAAGGTGCCTTGTTCAAACTCGCCCGTTTGAGCTCCGATTTTTTGTAACGCAGAAAAGGATCGCAAATGCTCAGTTTAGACGTTTTGCAACTTTTAACCATGGGTGGGGGGGGGCTAAACAGGGTAGGGGAGCTCACATTAACGTTCAAAAACCTCAGAAAGTGAAAATTTAATGCCATGGGACCTTTAATGATACACCATGTAACATTTCTGGTGGAGGAAAAAAGTTACATGCATGCCAGGTAATGGCAAAGAATGGCATTACACATCTCCACGGAGACAAGTAAGTGATGCCACTGGCTGGAAATACACAGAGTCCCTTTTTAGCAATAAAAAAACAAATATAAACAGAATAAATCCAGAGTTTAATACCATATAATGCAAAAGGAGACAGGTGGTGGAGCACTTTTAGAGCATATTCTGACTCAAAGGTGTCAACAAATACACTGTTTCGCCTTTTTCTTTTTTGGGGGGTTTGCATATTTGGCTAGCTATTGATAACTCACATTGACATATAAAGTTATACAGCAAAAGCTTTTCATAGACGTAACAGTAAGGCATTTGTTTAATGTAACTTGAGAGATTTGAGCTTACGACTACAATTACTACTACAACATGGATGTCTCAAAGCCTTTCTCAACCATTATCTTCCCATTTTCCAATTAGCAGGTTTTAGCGCTGAAGCCCTGTGTCATATCTCTGTGGGAAATCAAAACCTTTAGCGTCTTCTGTCTTCATCCTCTGTCCAGGCTGTGCTCCTCAGACACAGGCAGAAGGTTCAGCTCATTAGCTCAGGTCACTTCATGTCTCATCTTCAAAAAGGAAGACAACAGCTCCCACAAACAGACTTCACATAGAGACACAAGACACAAGCAGAATGTGGAAAATAAGCAACCGTAAAGCAACACAAATTCCTCAATAAATTATTATTTTGCACACACTACAAGCGTGACATTTCCAAATCAAGGTTAATCAAATGTGGCAACACGATCCTGTAAGTGGACGTTAGTTCTTTAAAGAAGACATATTGTGCTTTTGTCTGCTAGTTAGGATCTAAGACATCTCAAACATGTATGAATCATTCTAAATCCGACTTCAAGTGAGTTCATGAGAAAGGAAAACAATTAAAACACAGTTAAAGCCCCAGTGTGTAGGATTCGTGGCGCATAGGTGGATGGTGCTATTGCACTTTCTGTTTTAGCTACGGCAGACCTTGAGGTCCGCGCGCCGCTACTGTATAAATAAAAAGCGGTCCCGTTTTTTTGTTTGTTTTTTGTTTTTTTCTCATGAAAACACACATTCCCAATCATGTACCATGACACTCATGGTACCATGACACTCATGGTACACAACACACATCAAATGAAACCTTACAGTCTCCTCTTTTTGACTATGCAATTCATTTCCCTGCAAAACAGTCACTCCCCGAGCACATGGGGCTT
Organism: Paratrypauchen microcephalus; assembly: GCA_036785185.1. Lineage (NCBI taxonomy): Eukaryota > Metazoa > Chordata > Actinopteri > Gobiiformes > Gobiidae > Paratrypauchen > Paratrypauchen microcephalus. The sequence continues at coordinate 839,265 of JAVJIX010000142.1, forward strand.
TTATACGGGAAAGCACAAAACGAGGTTAGCTTACCTTAGAATGCTCTGCACAGGTCAAACTCTGTATTTCACCATAAACTTGCTCTCAATTTGTCCGTAAGGATCCAGCGAATAAAATCCAGTAAAACAATTTAGTCCAAAACACGTGTTAGATCCATTACGACGTCTGATCCGGCAGCATGCTTGTGTTGTTTACCCAAAACCACGAGCCTTGCCAAAGGCGAAGGCGGAGCCCAAATGTCCTTCTGCGGCTCTCGTATTCAAAATGGCTGCCTCTGCATGGGGAAGATCCCCCTTTTATGTGACTATATCTAAGTCCAAAAGAATACTTTGATTTCATGATGGAAGTGAAAAGGCTTGGAAAACAATGTATTTTTGAATGGTATCTTCAATTTCAGTAATTAATGGGTAAAAATCTTACACACTGTCCCTTTAAATGCTCAAATTCAGTTTTGCTTTATATAAACCCTTTCATGTGGTCTCAAGTCTGGATTCATAGATTCATAAGAAAAGGATCTACCATCTGCAAGAAAACTGGATCAAATTAACTCAAATTGGACAACTTTTAGACATAATTACACGCTTGTATTTTGCAAATTGTTTGTAAGGAGTAGAAATTTGCTACACTAGTGGCTAATTTGAATTGCCACCACAAATTACATATTGATTCTCTTGCACAGACCTACGATTATAATAATAATAATAAAGATAATTAAGCGTATTTCAAATACTTGATTAGGAAATAGGCATTTATTTCACATGCAATGCCTAATAGAGAATGATTAATGCAATGATTTATTAAGAGGATGTCTCAAATGAATACAAGTTAGATGCCAGTGTGTCTTATTTCATTCTAGGTGAATAAATTGCTAATTTAAAACACAGGTAGAAAGTTGAACATGTGCGAATGTTGGCTGACACTTTCCTCACCCTCTGCACCTCATTTAACATTTCTCTGCACATTTAACATCCCTTTGCTCCGGGGAAGTATCCCTGAGCTCCGATTTACTCAAACTGTCAGATCTGCACCCAAAAATCACGCCTCAGGTACAAAAACACTGCAAAAACACGAATGGAAATTTATGACAAATTTGGAAACTGCCGCTCACAACAACAAGTGTGAGGTTTTGCTTTTTCTGCGAGTTACCATATGTCAAACTGAGCCCTGGAGAAAGGCTTTGACAGAGGGAAAATAGAGTAAAAGGACTTGAAGAACATGGTGATCCAGCTCCCCGCAGTAGGAGCTCTCATGCTGCAAAGGACTGAAGGGGGTTGGGTGAATGCTTAGTGTTTGGGGGAGGGCATCAGGATTTGGGGTTATTTTGCTCAGTGCCCCCCTGTTCCTTCATCCTCTCTGCATTTCTTTCAGGGAGAGTTCATTTTAAGTCGTGGCTATTGTGCACGGTGAAGGGAGTGACTGGCTAAAGGGTGGCCCGGGGACCCTTGGCTCAGAGCAGGGTCAGTTCTCTTTTGGAGCGAGCTGGAATCTGGAAAGGATTAGAAAAAAGAGAAGCACAAAGACGGAAAGTCCAAGAGAATCACAGGGCGCTAAGAGTGAAATTTCTGAACACTGATGAAAATTGGTCACTCGATTTCATTCAACTACAACTTTACTTTACTTTAATTTATTTAAATTCAATAGTTTGTTTTTTTTTAATTTATGACAAGCAAATGTTTTACATTCTTTTACAGTGGAAAATCGTATCATCCATATTGACATCTATGTGGCCATATCAACTGAAACAAGAGCAACAAAACAACAAAAAATGCCCAAAAAGGAGTGAGAAGAAAAACTTATTTAATCCCACCCCAGTCTTCTAATTTTAACATAATGAGCTTTCTTTTGCATTCTTCAGACATTTTACATCAAAACCATATGGACTATTTACATGTGAGAACAATGAGTAACAAGGTAAACTGATGAAGTAGTACTTTGTAAGTTTGTAAGGTACTATAATACAGTCTTTCCCCACCTTTTGTGTCTTGTGTACCCCCTGAGCCTTTTTGTCATACCTCGACTACCTCCTGACTCATACGTGGTGATAATTCTCCAAAAGTAGAACATGACACAACAGATTATTAAATGAAAATCATTTTACTTCATCTCCTTAATTTGAAAATTTAATTCTCAGGCAGTTCTCTCTTTTCTTTAACTCAAATTTACTCAAATTAGAATTTAAAAATTTTAAAAAATCTCCCCCTGCGCCTGGCAGCGACACTGCCGAGTACCCCCTGCAGTGTGTACCCCTAGGGGTACTTGTACCTCTGGTTGGGAAACACTGCTATACTATAGTGCCTTTCCTCCTTTAACCTCAGTACTTGCATATATTATATGCATAAATTATATACAAGTATTCATGCAAGGACTTGTAGGCATTTGAAATACAGGCCATAGAAAATATGTATTGGCACCTTACTTAAAGATCCCATGACATGGTACTTCTTGATGCTTTTATATGGCTCCTTAATGGTTCCCTAATACTGTAAATGAATCCTTCTTCAAAATCAACACTCAGTGCATGAGAAACAGAGATAAGATGAGAAAGAGTAATTTTTCTCTCTCTGAACACTCCATAATGGGCGTTGTTGCTTGAATGCAAATGAGGAGAAAAGAGATGGCCTATAGTAGAGGGTGGGGGCGTGGCCAAACTCTCCACTCTCAGCTCTCAGCTGATCCATTTCCGTGTTTTTGCATGGGGGGAGAGATTTGAAGCGTTCCATTGAAAAATAAACACATTTCCACAGAAAATAAAATTAAACCACTGCTGTTCAAAGGTCCAGAGGCTCAGATAAAGGACTTCCGAGCCTAGAAACACTCGGACGTGCCTCCAGGCAAATAAAAAAACGCATTTCGCATTGCCTAGCGCATTCGCAGTCCAAACTCTCTGGGCGTGATTTACAGAGACGCTGAGTACAGACAGACGGGGGTGGAACTGCATTTGCATTTCTTTTTTCGATCTGACGTCAATAAGGTGCCTTGTTCAAAATCACCCATTTGAGCTCCGATTTTTTGTAACGCAGAAAAGGATCGCAAATGCTCAGTTTAGACATTTCACAACTTTTAACCATGGGGGGGGGCTAAACAGGGTAGGGGAGCTCACATTAACGTTCAAAAACCTCAGAAAGTGAAAAATTCATGCCATGGGACCTTTAACAATGAATATAGTCTTGTTCTAATAAAGTAGTTTTAATAAAGTGTTATAAAATAACACTTTAATGTGTGTGAAGTTAAAGGTACACTGTGTAACTTTTCTGGAGAGGGTCCACAACCTGTGTGTTTCCATGGAGATGTTAAAGCTTTGGTTTAAATTGTCCAGAGTATGTTATTACACTAATATGCCTTGCATTTATTCAAAGATAGATGTTTAAGTGCTCAGGGAAAAAAAAAATGTGTGGGGTTGAGTGGGGTTGCCCCTCCATAAATCTAACCTGTAATTTGGCTTGCAATTCATTTCCTTTATGGCCATACAGTGGAACATTCTAGGCACATCTCCATGGAGACAAGCAGGTGATGAACGCTCCACCGGACAAGCTACACAGTGCATCTTTAATGTAACTAATTTTATGTTGTATATTAAAATCTAATTACCAATGATTTTAAAGCATCAGCTAGACCTGCCCCATTGCATTTAACCATTAAGTAGAGGACAATTAAAGGTTGTGAGAGTAAAACATTTTTTAGCAAAAGCATGAAACAAATTAAACCAGCTCTAGTTGGTTTTGAAAGCTTATGAAGCAGACTAACACAACGCACATGCAACAGAATACAATGGACACAATAAGGTCAATGATGAGAGAAAACCATCAAATCAGTGTAATCTCCCTGGAGACCGAGCCCAAAAGTATTCTTCAGGAAGTCTCACTGCAGACTTCAAAAAGGCACTTGGAATTAGGTTAATATGGTCGTAAAAAAAAAAAAAAAAAATCATTTGATACAAAAACTAGTATGAAAACTAGTCTTATGAACATGTATCATTATTGTAAAATTTGGAAGAAAAAGAAATCTGATAAATTGGACAAAATTTGACATTTCCTAAACAGTTTTCTAATAGTCTTGAGCTATATCAGTAGTAGTAGTAGTATATAGGACCACAAATAATAAAAATAATTGTTGTGGTCTTCATCATAGTATAAAAATTTCAGTATCATGACTCTGTGCTCAGAATCAGATGAGAGAAGTGGCTGTGAGGGACAGACAGAGAAACCACAGCAGCTGGAGCAGAGGAGGGAGGACATGGCTCTGCTGATCCACCCTGACCGCACTGAGACTGGGCCAACACACACTGAAGCAGGCCCTCACTCTGCCTGCTCTGATTAAAGACAACTGATTGTACAAAATGGGAGCCACTTTGTCTAAAAATGCCACTGAAATATATATCTTCATGCAAAATAAAACCTTCAAAAATGGTTACTCAAAGCAACAAAAACTCAGCAGTGAAACTGAAGTGCACTTGGTAAGAAAGTTTTAAAGGTCCCATGGCATGAAATTTTCACTTTCTCAAGTTTTTGAACGTTAATGTGAGCTCCCCTACCCTGATTAGCCCCTCCCCCCATGGTTAAAAGTTGCGAAATGTCTAAACTGAGCATTTGCGATCCTTTTCTGCGTTACAAAAAAATCGGAGCTCAAACGGGCGATTTTGAACAAGGCATCTTATTGACGTCAGATCGAAAAAAGAAATGCAAATGCAGTTCCACCCCCGTCTGTCTGTACTCAGCGTCTCTGTAAATCACGCCCAGAGAGTTTGGACTGCGAATGCGCTAGGCAATGCGAAATGCGTTTTTTTATTTGCCTGGAGGCACGTCCGAGTGTTTCTAGGCTCGGAAGTCCTTTATCTGAGCCTCTGGACCTTTGAACAGCAGTGGTTTAATTTTATTTTCTGTGGAAATGTGTTTATTTTTCAATGGAACGCTTCAAATCTCTCCCCCCGTGCAAAAACAAGGAAATGGATCAGCTGAGAGCTGAGAGCTGAGAGCGGAGAGTTTGGCGACGCCCCCACCCTCTACTATTGGCCATCTCTTTTCTCCTCATTTGCATTCAAGCAACAACTCCCATTATGACCTGTTCTGAGGGAGAAAAAATACTCTCTCATCTTATCTCTGTTTCTCATGCACTGAGTGTTGATTTTGAAAAAGGATTCATTTACAGTATTAGGGAACCATTAAGGAGCCATATAAAAGCATCAAGAAGTACCATGTCATGGGATCTTTAAATATGCGTTCAAAAAGGTATATATAATAGAACACAACCTCCTCAAAAACATCCCTAGAGTTGTGTTTTGTTTCATTCTCACATGTTTACATGTAACCCTTAAACAACAGGAAACATTATAACAGATCAGTAAATAGTGTAATATGGGCCCTTTAAATGTTTCTCTTGAAGTTTGCTGTTAACTAGACTTGTCTAATGGCTGGAATAGGAGCTTTTATTCAATATTCTCATAAAAAATGAAAAATCTATGTGAGAAATCAATGGGAAAATAGTGGACTCTGAGACTGCATTATTGAAGCAGATCAAGTTCAACAACAAAAAAAAAGTCAAGGCTAACTTCTACCCTTTTCTGATGTCTTAGGCACCTTTTTGAGAAGGCACTTTCTGAGAAATGTTGTTAATTTGGTTGTGAATTATAATGAAAATGAAAAAAGCAGAGAGATGAATTCAGTGAAAAGTTGGTTATCCTTTATTTCCAGTGTAAAATAAATGTCCTTTTTTATCTCAATACAATATTAAACACCCAAATCTCACATTAACAAAACAACAAAATATAAAATGCTTCTTTTGCCCCTAGTGGCAGAAGCTCCTGCACTTAGTTGGCTCTTTCAAGTATACAATGACATAAACCACAAAGTTCAAATGCTCCCCAATGTCTGTATTTAAATTTAAGCAGTGGTAAAACTCTAAATTATCTCTGCTGAGCGAGAATAACAAGCAAAGTCCAATGTTTGAGCTAAAAGCAGGTTAGAATTAAGACAGTTTGCAGATATTGTTTTTATTTAAACAAAAATGCTTCCATATGACAGCATTTAGAGCATTTTAATCTTAAGGAGTGTGCAGTGAAGTCTGGGGTAGATGGAGCTGAGATAGTTCTGGTATAAGGGACGGCTAAATGTTAAGGGTTTGGAAGTGGGCCAAAACACATAAGAGCCCCACATTTAAGAGAAAACATTGCACTTTGCAGAGGTCCCAGTGCACAGGAGATAAAGAGAGTCTGCACAATTCGGCTGGCTTCCTGGCTTTGGATGGGCCAAGAATTCTCAGCACTGATAGAAAAATGGCTCCAAGTTTGTAAAATACTGCAGACGTCGCTAAGGGACTTTGCAGCTGTTGGCAAGAAGTATACTTTATATGGAAAAGATTAAAAACAACGTTTTAAATATAAACTAATGCCCTTTTAGAGAGAATAGTATGTCTGATGTACGAGCATTCTGTTGAGCATCTCAGGCCTCCATTAAAACATTCATATTAATGTGCAATAATTAAGAGCTAATGATCAGGCATGGTTTCAAATCCTGTCTTGTTCCATTACTTTTTGAGATGACAAATGATTTAAAAGGGATAGTGCGTTGTTGTTGTTGTTTTTTTATGTTAATCTGTATGGGTTTTCTTCTAAAAGTTACGTGTGTTGACACCGGCTTACCTCTGACAGTCTCAGCTGATCCCGGTTCAGCTCGCTTTCTGGAGCCCACGTAAGTAGGTCCGGTAACTTCCCTGGAACATGAAATAAAGCTTGTTTTTCTTCTCAAAACAAAACATTTGTCAGAAAGGTGATATATTTGCTTCCCAAACAGTTGTCCACGAAACATCCAGCAGCGTATTTTCGCGAATTGTCTCTCTTCACTCGTTTATGAATGTAGAGTTAGACCGATAAATGGGAGCAGTCAGCGTTCACCTTCAGCGGATGTCTACGCCGAAGTTTACAAGTGAACAGGCTGATAGAGTTAACATGGGCGTAGTGATACGAGTGGAGAGAGACAATACGCGAATGCGAAATACGCTGCTGGATGTTTCGTGGACAACTGTTTCGAACGCAAATATATCACCTTTCTAACAAATGTTTATTTCATGTTCCAGGGAAGTTACCGGACCTACTTACGTGGGCTCCAGAAAGCGAGCCGAACCGGGATCAGCTGAGACTGTCAGAGGTAAGCCGGTGTCAACACACGTAACTTTTAGAAGGAAACCCATACAGATTAACATTTTAAAAAACTGCACTATCCCTTTAAGTCTTTATAATACCCTTTCTGTGTGGGCCTTTCTGTGTGGAGTTTGCATGTTCTCCCCGTGTCTGGGTGGGTTTCCTCCGGGCACTCCGGTTTCCCCCACCAACCCAAAACATGCACCATAGGTACCTCCAGCTTAGGTCCTGACCAAGCCGAAGCAAGAAGATCATGGAGATGGTCCCCGGGTGCAGTAATGTGCTGCTCACTGCTCCTAATAACAGGATGGGTTAAATGCAGAAATGGAATTTCCCCACTGTGGGACTAATAAAGGCATAGCTTTCTTTCTTTCTTTCTTTCTTTCTTTCTTTCTTTCTTTCTTTCTAATAACTAATAAACACTCAACACATACACACTAGCCAAGGTGGGTCACAAAGTGTCTTTGCTAATGACACAACGACAAAACTTGGCCTAAGCGGGAATCAATCCTCTAACCTTCAGGTTGTGAGACCACTGCTCGAACCACTGCCACAGCCATGTACCTGATTTCTTGTATCTTATAAGCAGATTTTGAGATCAAAATAGGTCTGCTGTGCACTGTCTGCATCTAACTGGAAAGCTTTTTTTTTGACCAATAATCAGTAAGTGCACATTGGCATACTTGTTTTGTTAGCTTTACACACGTCACACAGATAAAACTCTGCTCTGGTTAGTGAGAGTTGTGAAAAGCACTTACAAACACTTACAAACTCATTGAGGTGGATAATTGAAATGCTCTGAATACATAAGTGAAGAAGTATGATCCAGGCTTAAAAATGAACACTCCCAACCCTAAATCCCTTAATTAAGTAGTTACTAAGCCTGAATCATTCTTAATTAACCAAAAGTTCATTATGTATCAAGTCCTTCTTCATGCTTTAATAAGGTGGTAAATAATGTAGCCAGTTACTATACCACCTTTAAGTTGTATCGAAACGACACAATCTCCTTGGTGGTAGCGGTAATCACAGTGCGTACTAAAGTTGGGAGTTTAAAAAGGAAAATGTTATCCAGAGGCCGCGCGGCCCACTGGGATCATAAAGTGCATGTCCATACTCAGATTTACAGACGACCTAAAAAGCAGAGTTTAGTCTACACATAACAAAGAGAGCGCTAACCTAAAGCACCTGTAGCTCTGAAGCATTCGCAGCCAAACAGACAAAGCAAAGAGAAATTACAATGTGTTTTGAAACTACAGCAACCAGCCAAGTACATTATTTCATAGACTTTGTGCCTAGAGGGAGGAGCCACAACAGAGGAGCCTGTATAATGGAGAAAACACTAGGAATGCATGAATAGGCCTCAGGTAACTTATGTTTTAACTTAAAGAGTCCATATTGCACTGTTTTCTGATCTGTGTTGTAATGTTTCTTCCTCATAAACACGCCTGGAGAGTGTTTTGTTCAGTGTTTTGTATCAGCTCAACTGCACAAACCCTGCATATTAGGGGTGGGTATTGGCAAAGAAGTCACGATTCAATTCGAATCACGATTCATATGACACGATGCGATACTATCACGATGCATCACGATACTTGAATTATTGCGATGCATTGCAATATATTCGACATACTTCAGTGAAAATGTACCAAAAAAAAGAGGATAACTTAAATATCAGTGGCTGTGTATCTGGGTCGTGTCTTAAATTGATACAGAACTCTGAGCAACTCAATTCAGAACTGAATTTATTGAATAACAAAAACAAATAAACCAAACCAATAACAAAAAAAGTGCATAGGATTTTTTTCTAAAACAAAAAATGATGTTTAAAGGGACAGTGTGTAAGATTTTTACCCGTTAATTACTGAAATTGAAGATACCCATTCAAAAATACATTGTTTTCCAAGCCTTTTCACTTCCATCATGAAATCAAAGTATTCTTTTGGACTTAGATATAGTCACATAAAAGGGGGATCTTCCCCATGTAGAGGCAGCCATTTTGAATACGAGAGCCGCAGAAGGACATTTGGGCTCCGCCTTCGCCTTCGGCAAGGCTCGTGGTTTTGGGTAAACAACACAAGCATGCTGCCGGATCAGACGTCGTAATGGATCTAACACGTGTTTTGGACTAAATTGTTTTACTGGATTTTATTCGCTGGATCCTTACGGACAAATTGAGGGCAAGTTTATGGTGAAATACAGAGTTTGACCTGTGCAAAGCATTCTAAGGTAAGCTAACCTCGTTTTGTGCTTTTCTGTATAAAAGCCCCATGTGCTCGGGGACTGATTGTTGTGCCGGGAAATGAATTGCATAGTCAAAAAGAGGAGACTGTAAGGTTTCATTTGATGTGTAGAGTGTCATGGTACATGATCGGGAATGTGTGTTTTCATGAGAAAAGAAAAAAACAAAAAACGGGACCGCGTTTTATTTATACAGTAGCGGCGCGCGGCTCATGTCCGCGTTACGGCGCACCCGGGTGATCCTCGAGGTCTGCCGTAGCTAAAACAGAAAGTGCAATAGCACCATCCACCTATGCGCCACGAATCCTACACACTGGGGCTTTAATTTCTTCTGTTCCTTTAATTTCAAGATTTCCATGCTGCAAGTGCAACAACTGAGCCAGTCCTCAATTTATTTTCAATAAAGAATGTATTTTGTTATTCAGCATCAACACATTTGTCTGCTTTTTACTAAGGAATAATTAATTGAGGAATATACAATATAATAATACTATGATATATTTTTGACTCAGTGTTATGTTACTATAGCTTATATTCTTAAAGACCCTATTGAAACACTCAAATTCAGGTGAAAAATGCCGCTTATCAGTTAATCGTGAGTCGATCAATAAGGTCAATCAACTATAGATGAATGAATTAATCGATCATTTGCATCCCTAGAAGATAGCACTGTACAGTAGCAGCGTGTACAGTGGAGAATAACCTTGGCTGAACGTTAAGCTGTGAAGTGAATGCAGCAAAAGGCACGAGGCTTTGAAGCACCACTGCTGAAAACCTGCAGGAAGCTGACGGCCCACTGCTCATCTTCAAACCTGCTCGTCTGTCTCCTCTACCTCAGCAAATATATAAGACCCTATATAATACGAGACAGACAGCAGCCCTATGAGGAACAAAAGAAGCACAACATCTGGAAAGAACAAAGGAGGAGATGAGATTAAAAATTTACAGGAGAATTTACAAATAAAAAAGAAGCCAAACCAATGTCCAATTAAATGAGGTTTATTCTGCCAATGACGAGCTTAGATCTTTTTAGCTATGCATATTCTGTTTAGCTGTGCAAATGAATGAAAGGTTCTGCACTCGTCTCTTTTAATCTTCATTATGTGATGATTATTTATGTTTCCATTTGTTTTTATTGTGGTTTTAACATCTTTCTTGTTCTGTAAAGTACTTTCAATTACTTTGTGTATGAAGTGCGCTATATAAATAAACTGCTTTGCCCTTTTAATCAAGAGGTCTACGGTCAAAACATGGAAAAGAATGATTTGGAGTTTAGACTATGAAGGAAGAAATCAGACTATTTTTTGTGTTGTAAGTGCCAAAGATGAAAAGATTGTTGTTAATGTTTTGGAAATTGGAAAGCTAGCATTGATTTTATTTATTTTTAAAGTGGCGATCAAACAATCTGAAATTCCAGTTCCAAACTAGTCAAAATGTCCTTGGTTGCAACACACAACTTAAAAAATTACAATGAAAGGTGCAGTGCGTAACTTTTCTGGTGGAGGGTCCATTACCTGCTTGTCTCCATGGAGATGTTATTGCTTTGCCTGGAATGTTCTATATCCAACTATCATTTATTAATTACGGGCGTTTCTATTGCTCAAAAATACAAAATACACTCTTATTCTGTGAATAGAGGCGACTCTCCACAGATCTGAATTGTAATGTAGTATATTGCTGTAACCTGACTGAATCTACCCATCACAAGGGAGACGATCTATACTGTGGAAAACTGTAGATAAAGCAGTAATATTTCCATGGAGACAAGCAGGTGGCAGACCCTCCACTAGAAATGTTTCACAGTGCACCTTTAAAAGTGTCCTAGCTAAATGACAACGCAGATTCCAATTAGGGATGCACCAATCCACATTTTTTCACTTCCGATCCGATCCCGATACCTGAATTTGGATATTGGCCGATACCAATACTATTCCGATACTAAAACTGTTTGTTTTCAATATTATCATCATTATTGTTAAACTACAAATAAACTCATCTCTACAGGCAAGTAGGCCTATGATATGAACTAGGGATGTCAACAATTAATCGACTTACAATTAATTGTCGATCAAGACGTTGGCCGAACAAAATGCATTAATTGTAACTAATCGCTAGAGGGCGCTACTCTGGAATGTGAACACGAGATGCGAACCCACTCGCGAGAAAGACCATAGCGTTACATCATGTAACCCTTTCCTCTCTGGATGTTGCCGTACAACTCACAGTAGAGCTGGACCTAGAACCATATATTTTTGAAATTATAAAAGCATGTAACTTACATGCTTTTATAATTTCTTGATTGTTCTGGTTTGAGGCCCTGTAATGTTTTATGCTGTGTCCAGGGGCCCTGTGAAATGTATATTTTGTACTGTAACACTTCACAGATTAAGGGAGAGAAATATTGTTGATGCCTTAGTTCAAAATAAATGTTGAGAATGTCCTAAAAATAGCCTGGATTCACTGGTTTCATCATAATATCATAAATAACATTCTGTTATTTAATTTCTTCTGTTCCTTTTAATTTCAAGATTTCCATGTTGCAAGTGCAACAACTGAGCCAGTCCTCAATTTATTTTCAATAAAGAATGTATTTTGTTATTCAGCATCAATACATTTGTCTGCTTTTTACCAAGGAATAATTAATTGAGGAATATACAATATAATAATACTATGATATATTTATGACTTACTATAGTTTATATTCTTAAAGACCCTATTGAAACACTAAAATTCAGGTGAAAAACGCCGCTTATCAGTTAATCGTAAGTCGATCGATAAGGTCAATCAACTATAGATTAATAAATTGATCGATAATTTGCATCCCTAATATGAACAAATGTTTGCATGTGTCCCAAAAGGCCACTTGAGGTAAATATAAGTCTTGCATTGTCCCGTAGAATTACACTGCCTGACAAAAGTATTAGGACGATTGTGTATTTCTGAACTTTCATAAATAATGATAACAAAATAAAAGGAGAAATTCAATTTGTCAACTGGACAAAGTTTATTTGGTCGAAAACGTTTCACAACTCATCCGACAAAGCACCTCGGATGAGTTGCGAAACGTTTTCGACCAAATAAACTTTGTCCAGTTGACAAATTGAAGTTCTCCTTTTATCATGGATTCTACCTGGACGACTGAGGGATTCTTCACACAATGATAACAAGACGTATTGGTAATGACAACAAATCAATTTATTGATATATTAAAGCAAATTTCATCATGTGTAAAGGCATATTATTGCAAAAATGGGGACTCATCACAGTGTAGGTCTAACTCAGGTCTAAACCAGGACTAGACTAGGACTATCGTCCTAATACTTTGTCAGGCAGTGTACATGCACCTTTTCTAGCGGGATCTCCCCGTGGTTTAACATCTGCAATTTTTTTACATGGAGCACCGCACAACAGAGCCCGTGTGAATCGTGGTCAATCCAGTAAACAGTGAGGCTTATCAGTGACACTGGGCAGACATCCGATGTCCAAATATCTGTAGTAAAGCTCAGATCGGGTCTCTGATAAATAGCTTCCGCCTCTCGGTACAAATACTGCACGTTGCAGTCTTGCTTTAATGTGTTTCTAGTAAAAAGTATTTCCACACAGTGGACATATTGTGATGAAAAGTTGGTTCGGCTGCTCGCTCGCGCTGCTAGTTCGCTAGCTGGCTGCAAACTGTGGAATGGATTCCCTGAAAGGAGGCGTGTCTCATCATTACTCTGCATCTCATTGAGATACGCCTCTGTTCAGGAAATCCATTCCACATTTTACAGCAGGAGCAGAGCAGGCGACAGGGAATCACTCATGGAGTCATTTCAGCAGATAATGTGTACATGGCTCATGGATCGGACATTTTTGCAGGTTGGATCAGAATTTCCGATCCATGAATTACGTTGATATCGGAACCCGATACCGATAATAGATCAGATCGGCCCCATCCCTAATTCCAATATCCACTTTTCCTCTGCAGCCCTCAATTTAAAATGAAAGCAGCTTTCCCCTCTGAAAAGTCTTTCTTGAATGTCAAAAAGTCTTTTGTCAATCAAAATATTTACCCAAAGCTTTTCAAGCCTGGTTTTTGCATGTTCTCCATTTTGCCAAATACTTTCAAGCTTCTTCCTCAATGTCCACAGTGTTCACTTCCTCAACATCTGACTCCTCATCTTCTTCAGTGTCTGTGTCCAATCTTGTGGAGGATGGTTCTGTGTCAGGCTCAAAGAGCCTGAGGTTTGCACGTATGGCCACTAATTTCTCCACTCGCTCAGTCGTGAACCTGTTCCGAACTTTTGAGTGTGTGTTCCCATTGTGTGTGTGTGTGTGTTCTGTATTTGCTGTGAGCTCAGAAAAGTAGCTTTAGCTCTTTAGAATTCTAGAAGTTATTGTGCATGTGATAAAGCAATGCCAAATGCATGTAGAGGGTGTGGCTCGAGGCTCTGCACAAAATAGTGTCCTGCTTTATTCACAGAAATTTGATTTTAGCCAAGATTAAGCTACAATATTTTTTCTACCAACTATATTGATGCCCCCTAACCTTCAACTTTGATAATTCCCAGTTTATTCCCAGTTTATTCCCATTAATTCCCGAAAATTCCCGTTAATTCCCGAAAATTCCCATTAATTCCCGAAAATTCCCATTAATTCCCGAAAATTCCCATGGAAAGTTTCCAACTTTGAAAATTCCCAGAATTTTGCAACCCTACTCCTAACTGACCCAGGTTTTGTTTCGTTAACTATTTCACACATGTATGCCTCACTGCCACGCTGCTAAACCCACCAATCAGAAGTGGCATGCTGCGCGTGGACAGGTCATGTGCTCTCGACTACAATCAGTATAGCTGCTCATCTACTTCAGAAATGGCTTCAGCTGAACCAGAAGCAGAGTCAGGGGTTTTGAACCCAAAGAAAAACAGCACGTCAGTCATTTGGCAGTATTTCGGGTTTGAGGCTGCAGACGAACATCAGAAACTGGTGCTGCGCAAAACATGTCGTGCTAAAGTTGCCACATCCAGTGGAAACACGATATATATACTGCCACTTGAAAGTTCACAACCTGCATTTGCACGACGAGTCCATGGCGAGAAAATCTCTGCATGATGGATAAGAGGTATATGCTTCCCCTCTGTTGTTAACTGACAAACTGTTAGCATAAGGCTAGTTTAACATTACAGATGCTATAGAAAGGCTATTGGATTAGCATCCCTATATTTGGCATCGTTATATTTAAGTTAAGTTTAAGTTGCGTTGTATTTTATACATTTGTTATAAAATACAACAATCAATTGTTATAAAATACAACAATCAAGCTCCCTTGAGCCATAAAAGACTGAGCTTGCAGTACTTTAAGTTAAAAGACTGCTATGATGCAAGTTTCTGTGATGTTTGCAAATGTTCATTTGCACTGAAACTTAATTTGAAAAAAACTCATGGGTGAGATCGAAATCGCTATATCTGCCAGAAAAATTGCAATTCAATTTTTTCTCAAAATCATTCAGCCCTAGATCTATGGAGAAACAACCCTAGTCACAGAGAGAATTATTGTTTTGGGAAAGCAATAACAACTCCATGGAGACAAGCAAGTAGTGGACCCTCCACCAGAAAAGTTACACAATGTCCCTTTAATGTAGGTAATGTTGGAGTGGTCTGAAAGATTTGGGGGCAAAGACGATTTAAATTTGGTTGTTTAGGGCAGTGTTTCCTAACCAGGGGTACTCGTACCCCTAGGGGTACTCGTACCCCTAGGGGTACGCGAGCACACTGCAGGGGGTACTCGGCAGTGTCGCTGCCAGGCACAGGGGGAGATTTTTTTTAATGTTTTTATTCAAATTTGAGTAAATTTGAGTTAAAGAAAAGAGAGAAAATGCCTGAGAATTAAATTTTCAAATTAAGGAGATGAAATAAAATGATTTTCATTTAATAATCTGTTGTGTCATGTTCTACTTTTGGAGAATTATCAACACGTATGAGTGAGGGGGTACTCGAGGTATGACAAAAAGGCTCAGGGGGTACACAAGACAAAAAAGGTTGGGTTTAGGGCACTTGGAATTCTCTGTGCACGTAACCGTAGTGACTGAGTGGAAATCTGTATACCCAGGATTAGGAATGGTCCAAAGGAAAAGTGAAAGCAGATTTAGCCCCGCGCGGCTGGCCTGCGGCTCGGGGCTCGGGGCGCGGGCCGCGGCGAAACCAGCAGCGGCACGTGGTGGTTTAATCCTGGTCTAGTCCAGGTCTAGACCCGGTCGAGTCCCGGTCCAGTCCAGGTCCAGTCCAGGTCCAGACCTGGTTCAGACCTGGTCCAGTCCACGTTCAGTCCTGGTCTAGTCTCTTAGCCAATCAGGACAGAACACAATGTTACACTATAAAAAAATGTTACACTATAAATATAAAAAAAAAATTGGATAGAGCGAGGGATTACTGTATTTTGGTATTCAGCATCAATACATTTGTCTGCTTTTTACTAAGGAATAATTAATTGAGGAATATACAATATAATAATACTATTATATATTTTTGACTCAGTCTTATGTATACTAGAGCTTATATTCTTAAAGGTCCCATGGCATGAAATTTTCACTTTCTGAGGTTTTTGAACATTAATGTGAGCTCCCCTACCCTGTTTAGGCTCCCCCCATGGCTAAAAGTTGCGAAATGTCTAAACTGAGCATTTGCGGTCCTTTTCTGCGTTACACAAACCCAGTGTTGAAACGGGCGAGTTCAGACAACGCACCTTTTTGACGTCAGATCGGCAAATGCAGCTCCAGCCCCTCCCTCTGTCTCCGCTCAGCGTCCCTGTATATCCCGCCCATAGAGTTTGGACTGTGAATGCGCTACAATGCGAAATGCGTTTTTTTATTTGCCTGGAGGCACCTGCGAGTGTTTCTAGGCTCGCAGGTCCCTTACCCGACCCTCTGGACCTCTGAAATACCAGTGGTTTAATTTTATTTTCTGTGTAAATATGCTTTTTTTCATTGCAAAGTCTCCCATCTGTCTCTCACGGAAGAGGAGACACAGCGGAGCCAAGCTCCGCTAAGCTGCGGGGGAAACCCACCCCCCCCCCCCGCTCCTCAGCCAATCTCTCTGTCCTTCTCATTTGCAGTGAAGAAGCAACACCCACAATAAAGAATTTTAGACACATATCTAGCCTCATGAAGACTGTCAGAGTCATATCTCCTGCAGTGAGTGTTGATTTTGAAGAAGGATTCATTTACAGTATTAGGGAACCATTAAGGAGCCATATAAAAGCATCAAGAAGTACCATGTCATGGGACCTTTAAATACCCTATTGAAACACTCAAATTCAGGTGAAAAACGCCGCTTATCAGTTAATCGTTAATCGATCGATAAGGTCAATCAACTATCAGTTAATGAATTAACCGATAATTTGCATCCCTAATATATATATATATATATATATATATATATAAATTGTCCACTGCCTGACTACGATGTTGAAAGTTTTATCAAAAAGCCACGAAACTCATGTGTGAAATTCTCAGTTACAAATTCCAGAAAAGACAGTGCAGTTTGAGCCCCACCAAGACTTACCATGGGGCTAATGGATGTAAAAAAAAAAAAAAAATTTGAAAGAACAGACAAAGAAAGTTTAAAACAAAATAATACTGTAGAAACAGAAGAAACAGCTGTGCAGTATGAGCAAACTATACCACTGAAGGCATACAATTTGACATACTTTTTTTTCAAACTATTTTCTGACTGAAACCCTCACTGTATCCCTGCGGTTTTGCAGGTATTAAATGTCACCTCTTTACCTGAAGCATAATCATTACCACAGTGGCACTTTTTACAGTAGTGAAGAGCACACTTGTATTTGCCCCTCCATGCCAAACAGCTGCCCTGTGTACAGCCGGAGTGCGTGTAGGATCACCGAGCGTCTTAAAGACAGATAAAACAAGAGTGACCCAGTGACTGAGCAGGCTGGCCTCAGATTACACCAGAGCAGCAGAGAATGAGGGGTGGAGCCACCATGGCTACAGTTACATTTACACAGCAGCGAAGAGATGCGCCACAACAAAACCCACAGATCCATACCAAAGAAGCATGATCATGACTAAAAATACTGTCTCTAGAAATGTGTTAGTCATAGGCCTGGGAGATATCGGCCTCTGTTATGCTCCGAGTGAGTGACAGGCGGGTTTAACCAATCACAGTGACATGTGAGCTTTCAAAAGCCAATGATAACATAATATGACGACTTGAAATGTGATAAATCAAAATCACGATCTTTGACTCTAGAAAGTGGAGATATAATATTCCAGACTGGAACTAGACCAGGACCAGACCGGGACTAGACCGGGACTAGACCGGGACTAAACGTGGACTAAACCTGGACTGGACCTGGAATAAACCAGGACTGGACCAGGTCTAGACCAGGATTAAACAACCACGTGCCGCTCTTTGCTGGTTTCGTGCGGCTTGTGGCTCAGGCTGAGAGGACGCGGTCCGGGCGCCGCGGTTCGATCTCGTGCTCGCAGCGCCGGTCACGCTGCTCTGTCACGGATTTGTCCACGATGAGGGGTGTACATGTCGCGCACTTCTCCAAGGGGTTGGTGCGCATCGCGTCCCGAGACGTGGCAGTGCCGTTGGATGAGCGCGGGGCTTCCTGCGGATCCAGTGACTCATGTTTCCGCGCGCCTCGTGCGTCCGGCGGGGCCTCCGGGGCCGTGTCTCCCCCCACGCTTCACTATTGAAAATCTATGAAAGTTTGAGTGTTTAACTGAGTGAGAAATGTGAGAAAAGGTTAATTCCAGTCTGAGAAAAGTGTATAATGTGTGTGGTGAGGCGTTTACAGCCTTAAAACATGTAGAATAATTGTAAAATATAAAGTTGTCCTACTTCGCGGATTTCTCTTATTGCGGGTCATTTCTGGAAACTAACCCCTGCGATAAACGAGGGATTACTGTAATACAAATTCTAACATAATAAAAGGTATATTTACAATTTGAAATACTGCAATCATTTAATTTTTGGAAAAATAAATTATTTTTCAATTAAACCTGATACGTCTCAGTGTCAAAATCAAAACATTAAAGGCAAAGTAACGTTATTTTACAATCTGAGCCTTCTTTCGGTAATAAAACAAGTCGTTTGACTCACCCATATCACGTTCGTGTCATTTGGAGCTGTTTGAAGAAAGTTATGTTGTAGCGTAACCATTAGCATTTGTTTTCGGGGCATTACTTTGCGGTCTCCAAATAACACAAACTTTAGCACTTTTCAAATCATAGAAGCCCGATGTCTTAATGTAAGAAATCGTTTGAAGCAAAAGTGGCCTGTAATCCGAGATTTATCCATAGTTTTCAGCTTTGCGTTTCATGTTTGGGGCCCAGGAGCAGTCCGCGCATGCGCACTGGCGTCCTCATCTACTCGAAACTATGGCTAAATCTCGGATTACAGGCCACTTTTGCTTCAAACGATTTCTTACATTAAGACATCGGGCTTCTATGATTTGAAAAGTGCTAAAGTTTGTTATTTGGACACCGCAAAGTAATGCCCCGAGCAAATGATACAGCACCATGTTAAAAGATACGGGATCATTAGTAGAACAGAACGGCTCAACATAAGTTCTGCGATACTGCTCCAATTGACACCAAACTGCTATGGGTGAGTAAAACTACTTGTTTTATTGCCGAAAGAAGGCTCAGATTGTAAAAAAACGTTAATTTGCCTTTAACTGATGTTGTTCAGCATTTTGAATCATGTGTTAGATTGTCGCAGATCATTGTTTCTACATGGTTCTAATCCAACAACAAAATCTGGATTGAATAACATTGTCTCATCATCCAACACATAACAATATATTTGAAAAACTTGCAAAACCACAATGACCAAGTTAAATCAGATCATGCACACGATACCACCGTCTATTTAAACGAGAGATAAACACACTCTCTACTCTCAACACAGGCCTCTAACTAATTCATTACAGACATGGCTTCAATCAAATCCCACTGGTTCACAACTACTCGTTTGGTTCTCTGCCTTCTCCACAAAACACCACCCTGCTGTGTGTGTGTGTGTGTGTGTGTGTGTGTGTGTGTGTGTGTGTGTGTGTGTGTGTGTGTGTGTGTGTGTGTGTGTGTGTGTGTGTGTGTGTGTGTGTGTGTGTGTGTGTGTGTGTGTGTGTGTGTGTGTGTGCGCGCGTGTGTGTATGCTATTCAGGCCTTTAATATTACACAAAATTGACTCTTGTGAGCTTTTAGCCATGTTATAATGGCAATTCAAGGGCTGAAATGATCCAAACGATTATAGTGAGGGTGTATGGAGTTTAAAAACACAGTAGAGCAACATCACAAGGTGGAGATATGCAGGGTTTGTGTGTTAAAACATGTGCGAAAGAAAAAAAACACAACTCCAGATATGATTTGATGAGGAAACAATATTACACAATTAAAACATAGATAAGAAAATAGCGGAATATGGGCCCTTTAATATATTGCAAGTTCAATTTAACAGTAAATTTATTAGATGTGATTTACATAATCTTATGTGTAAGAAAGATACTATTGTTAGATTGAACAGAATGAGCACAATGATAAAAAAAAAAACTTGCCATGATAGAAGAGAGACTTGCATCCCATTTTATCTATCATTAGAAGACCTATGTTATGGCCCAGAAAAAGGATAATAATAATAATATGACACAGAATAGTTAGCCAGATGGGTAATTCATGGTTTTCAAGATATGGCAACCATCCTCCGTGGTCATAGCAATTACGCAAATCAAATCAAAAAATGATATAGCTTTTGAATGGGGAAAGGTCCTCACCAAGTCCGCACAATCAAGAAGGAATTATTTTTATGAAACCCATGATCAAAAGGGTTCGTCAAAATTACTCTTTCAACTTATAATAATAGACATAAATTGGGGCACTCAATGTGTACAGTATATAGCTACAGTATATAGCCTCCCTTTACCTGCACTAGAGGAGAACAGTGTCTTGAATCAGCTATTTTACAAACCAAATGTGTTTTTTGTATTGCATTGATCTGTGATTGTGCTTTATTTTAGATCTGGTTTAAGTTCATTTCGAAATTAGTTTACTGGGATTTCTTTGCTTTATGGCATAAAGTGGTCTACAGCAGTATTGTTTATAGATGGACTGGACAGGCCTACTGGACCCAGGCCTGTCACGGTAACAAATTTTGAATGAATTACAATCTACTGCTGAGGAAAATATAGATGATAAACTGATCATATTAAAAACAAAACTATCACTGTGAAATAATAACCAAAAATAACCAAATTACCTCTAAACATTAAGGTGATATAGTAATTTCTGATTGTTTTATTACTTGTTTTATTAGTGATTTTACCTGCTGTACAGCGTCTTTGAGTGTCTTGAAAAGCGCTTTATAAATAAAATGTATTATTATTATTATTATTAATTATGGTGACAGGCCTAGTGGACCCATAAGAACAGGCCAAAACTGTGAGAGTGAAGCCCAGGAGAAAATGAACACTGATGATGGGGCAGATCTGGCGGGATCAGTGCCAGTCTGGATGAAGGTGCCCAGCTCAGCGTGGAGGGGCCCGTGAAGATCAACAGCATTTGTGTGTGATGCCCGGACCCCCTGTTGCCCCCGTCCTGCCCCCTCAGCCCGGGAGTGACTCTGAAGTGCTAAACACAGACCCCCTCCCTTAGCCCCCACCACGATCACCTCACCCTGCTCTTACAGCCTTTTGGTGACTGAGAATTGACAATTACACTGGCTCACCCCGGGTAAAAAAAAAAAACAGGAACGTTGTCGTGGGGACAGCATCTCAGTCTGGTTATTTAGAATAGCAGGCCAACCTATTTTCTTATAAGGGCTGGTACTAAGTATTTTGTCAGGGCACAGTGCACGGTTGCCAGGCCAGTAAAAACAAAACGTGAATACAACCTCTAACTCAACTTAAATAAATACGTTTTGCTGTTTTCTAGGTTAACTTGCTCTATATTTATCAGTGTACAGACATATATTGTGGTAGCCTATAAAAAAAATATTAAAAGAAACATAATATTTTCCTCTGGGACCTGGTGCTCGACGGCCCATGGTCTGGTGGTTGGGGACCCCTGGGAACACTGCGTCTTAATCAGGGGTATAAGGACCAAGTTTAGAAGAAAGCTGGAAGTGAACAGTATTTGAGTATAAAAGGCTTTTTGTGGTATGTTTGTAACTCCGATGTTTTGGCAGGGTAATTTTTGCATAAATATCATTAAAACAAGAAAAAATAAGAGTTAATTGGAAATATATTAGATATTGGAAACAAATGAGAAACACTGGCCTATATAGATGAGCCTATATACTCAGAATGAATGTGAGACAGTGTGTACGACACAACCGGGCATTTGGCCTATTTTAAAGTGGCTCTCAAGAGTTTGATAATAATTATATCATAGAAATACATTACAGACAGCATCATATTCAATACAGAAAATTGCCAGTGATCCCGTTAGTCCGGCCTACAGCTCGTGCCTGGATTTCAGTCTTGCCTTCAGGAAAAAATAATAAGTGCACACTCAAAAAAGACAAGAAGAATACATGAATTAAAGCAACCACCATCTATAGGCGCATTCGTTCCACTTACTGTATATGGAATTGTAAGTCTCGCCTGGATGAGGTGTTAGCACTGCAATTTGTTCTGTATTTTTATATAATAAAAGCGTTTTTTTTTTATATAATGCATGTGAAATAAAAATAATAATTATCATCATTCACAAAAACAATAGACTAGGCTGCAATTTTGAGGAATTTCAACGAGCATTTCTTGTCAATCAAACATAAAACTGATCTAACCACACATCATCATCATCATCATCATCACACTGAGCTGAAATCACAACAAATAAATTCAATTCCTCTGCATTAACAATTTCATATGTGGTCAACCAGTAGGAATATTTAGTGAAAGTGCAATCATTTTGATTCAAACGAGCAGAGATAAACAAGAACAGAAGCATCTTTGCAGGTGGGAGGTAGTTGACATGTAGGCGACAACTTAACGCCTTGTAACTGTCCTTTTTAAATAAGACACGGTTGTAATAAACAGTCAAAACGACACAGTTAAATCGTGAAAGGTGTCAAATTTAACAGATTAGTGCAACCTAACGCAAACTGCCAACACAACCCCAAATCTGCGGCGCGCTGATGCCCCAGATAAAACTTCAAAGCGCGCGTCGAAGCCAAGGAAGGAGACGAGATATTTGTGATTGTAATCGACAAAAACTCAAATAAAATGGCTTTATCGTGTGTGAATCAAATAAACAATAAGCGTGCAGGTCCTGTGTGAACTTTTGTTTAGCAGAGCAGTCAGTCAAAAGCAGAATAGGTGTGTAACGCAATCAGAAATCCAATTGGAAAGGTTGATGGCTTTACCTGCATCGTAAAGACACCCAGTTCCTGCGTGGAGAGCTTTTTCATTTGATCAGCCAAAACTTGTGCTTCCTCCAAGATATTAAACTCCTCAGCTCCGCAATATCCACACGACAGAGCCGAGCAAACGAACACGAAGCTCCAGGAAAATGCCACCATGCGCCTGTAAATCCCTGCGCGTTTATTCCGAAAAGCAGTGCGTAAATTCGGGGTTAAAGCCGCTAAGTGTCCCCGGGTCCGCCTCGCCATGATGGCTGTGGGTCTACGGGGCTGGAGCAGCAGCAGCAGCAGTCCGGTGGTTGGAGGAAAAACTTCAAACAAAACTACTTTTACAACTTTGCGGCGGCAGCAGCTCTTTCTCTCCAACAAGAGTCTCCGAAATGTCCCAAAGCGCGGAGCATTGCGCGTCACGGAAATCCCTTTGAGACGAAAAGAAAATCCATGCGTCAAAAGGTAATGTTTTTTAGGTGTTTGTAGCGTCACGTACTCGAGTGGCTCCAACTCCTGCGAAGTCCAGCAAAGTGTGTGTCAGCCGGAGATTCTCCACAATGGGGGAGAAAGTGGGAGGCGTGGAAACGGCGAGCCCCAGCGACGCCTGGAGTTTGGATCAATGGATCAGGGTTTTACGCGCTGCTTTCCCGTGCCGCTGGAGACAAAAGGAAGCAGTGCCTCGGTGTCATCTGGAGCCCCTTGAATAGGCCTGACTGTTTTATTCACGTTTAAATTCAAGAAACGTTTACTTTATGAGTTACGTCCCTCCTTTTGTATCTAGGCGTTTTCTAATTCCAGTTTAATCGTGAGAAGCGTTTGTTTCTTTTTTCTTTTTGAATACATCAGTCTTTAGCAAATTAAAATGCAAACAAAAATCTATACATTTGCAATTAATTTACAATTATATAGTCTCTCCTATCTTTTTGTATGGCCTGTCCCGTCATAGGACTATCTACAAATAAGAAGTTCCTATTTGATCGTCTTTGTTTTATAATATGATTCAGAGTCAGTGGACACATTCAGATTTCAATTCAATCTACTGTACTCGTGTGTAAACGGGCACTCAGGCTCCACTCCTATGAAAGTCCACTTCTTGTTTTCCCCGTGGCTGTAACTTTCCCTGTCAAAGCTGCTTTGAGGGTTTTTCAGAAGGCGCTGCACTGGTAAGTCTCTGGTACAGCCTTTACAACCAGCACATTTCAAGGTCAGTGAAGTAAACACGAGTCTGTGAGTGCAGCTGATCTCTTAAAGGTGCACTATGTCACTTTTCTGTTGGGGGGTACATCACCTGGTTTATTAATATTAAGATGTTATTGCTTTGCCTGGAATGTTTCACAGTATAGCATTAGTTTTGCATGTATTCATTTGTGTTTCTATTGCTCTAAAATATTATTATTATTATTATTATTATTATTATTATTATTATTATTATTATTATTATTATTATTTTCATTCATTCATTCATTCATTTTCTTCCGCTTTTCCATTTTCTGGGTCGTGGGGGCAGCAGTCCAAGCAGTGTTCTGCTGCCCAGAACACAATGCACCAGCCCCCATGAATCCTTCCGCGGGTGGTGGGTCCACAGGAGGACGGCTCACGTCACAACAGGCCTTGATGTATCTTCTGCCACGGGGGCTACCAGTGTCCACAGACACTGGGGGCGAGGTGGGGTTAAGTGTCTTGCCCAAGGACACAACGGCAGTGCTCATCTGTGGGAGCTGGGATCATATGCGGTCAAGAGCGGGATTCGAACCGCTATCCCCTGGATCACGAGATATATGCTCTACCAACTGAGCTACTGCCACCCCCAATATTATAATTATTACTTGCAGGCACTTTTCTTTCTTGTTTTCAAACTGTCCTGGAGCTACTGAGGCAAGTAAATTTCTCCTGTGTGAGATCAATAAAGTCTTATCTTATCTTAAAATATGTTCATAATAAATATGCATTCTTACTTGAGCGTAACTTTACTTGGTGGCATCACCTACTAACCTGGGAAATCCCAGGCTGCTTTCGTTCGTTCCGATCTGAAACACAGCCTGGCAACTATGGCAAGCGAGCTCTCGCGATTCTGGGAGCCAGTCAGAGAGCGGGGAGGGGTGGCAAGACGGTGACGCGTACTACGTGACAAACGGAAGCTTGTAGTTTGAACTGACAACTGACATGATTGGCTATGGGCTAGGTATACTCCAAATGATAGACATTCGTAACGCCCAATAAACGGCCGTTGGCGATCGTAAACCACACCTCCGGTACGGGATATTTTGAAGGTGGCTCCCAGACCATATCTCACTTGTGATTATGGTCAGGTGTAAACCAGGCAAATCACCTGCTAGTCTTCATGGAGATTTAGGAGTATTATGCCATACTGTGGAATATTCTGGGAAAAGCACTTTCTTGTCTCCATGGAGACAAAGTGCTGAATCCTCCACCAGAAAAGTTACATAGTGCACCCTTACTGATTCATTCAGAGATTTGTCATGACAGTGACTGCATATTCCTTCAAGTATCCTCCTCACACACTGTAAACTGAAGAAGTGGACAGACCTGAAAGTCCAGATGACTGGATAAATGAGACAAGAGATGAAGTCTGCTAGTGTAATTGTGCCTTACTTGACATGAGTCAAGTTTTGCTACTTTTTTTGAAGGCCTACCTTTTATATTGTTTGCACTTTCTTATAATATTGTAATAACCAGGTTACTAGTAATGCTAGATATCCTGTGATGTAAGCAGTGCCTCCAGTTAGCTCGACCCAGAGGGGATGTTGTTAATATCAGCTGTATCAATTGCAGAAAATACAAACAGATGTACAATATGATCATATGTTTTACAGGTTATTCTGTTCCCCATGCTTCAAGATACACTGTGACTCCCAGTGTGATGTATGTTGTTCACAAACGTCTGACAGTCCGTACTCTGCTGCTGGGACCCTGAATGCAGCGTTTGTTCAGGGCTCTGGCTGAGGACTCCATCAGAGGTTTGCAGGCCAGTCAGCTGCTTAAGACACTGACAAACATAAGGATGTTTACACAGTTGGAAGGTCTACTGTGAACGCACCACATAAATTACACAAGACCATAGAAAATCCCTGGCCAAAAGGCATTACTTACTTCACTTTCCATTCACTGACAATTGATTTATTGAGGGGGGAAATTAACAGCTTAGTTTTCATGTATCAGCGGGCTGAGGGCATTCACAGTTTTAATAGATCTTTACTGCCTAAAATACACGCAAAAAAAACTAGTTTGCAGTGGTTCAGGCTTATTCCTCACTTTCCTAACATATTTCTAGTATCCGAATTATTCACCACGATGAGTTTATAAGCTTGTTTCACAGCTATCAAAGATCAGAGCGGCACATCGGAAACACAGTAACAGTAACTGGGATCAGATCCTTTAAAGGTGAATAAGATGAAAATAACATTGTTTTTGGTAAAAGACAAATGTGAGACCAAGGGTTGTCAAAATACTGTAAGATATTTACCAATACTACACCAATACTGCTTGGCTTTGTGGAGATGTCTTGCTTTGCCTAAAATGTGTCATTAAGTGTATCTATTTTGCAACTTTTTCACTATGGGGTGTTGTCATTCCCCCGAAAACGCCTTGAAAATTGAACATTCTTAGACTGTGAATGCCAAAAATGCACCGTTTAAGAAACAGCTTTTATTCAGTGTTGAAAACACTGTCAAAATAAAAGTGCAGTTTTTCTATTATTATTGTTTTATTGAGTATCTTGTAAGAATAGTGGTATCAAAATCAAGTTTAAAATGTTTGTATCATGACAAGAGTGTGACCGATTCAAAATCAAGGGTGAAAGGTTTATGAGTTACTAATCTGAACTCAATCTGAACTCCACTTTTATGTGCTTCTCTGTTGTGCACACGGCTCTGAGCATTTTTAGCTGTGTTTATGAGTGCAGCAGGTGCACACAGCCAAACTGCACTTCAAACACAGAAAATACATATAGCAAAGAATATATAATATATAATATATAATAGTTATGGTGTTTCTGATATTGCGAAATACACTCTTGTGAACAGGCGTTGTATTTTGTTTCATTCACATATGTTTGGGTAATCCTGGATTATTGCTGTTTGCGTCCCCAAAGATGCTCTGTTCTACCTTGTGATCCTATCAAGTGGGAGTTTAGCTATTTTAGCCTCAATTTAACAGATTACTTAACAATGCACTAGAATAACCTTAAAGGTGCACTGTATAACTTTTCTGATGGAGGGTCTGCCATCTGCATGTCTCACGGTGATGTCATTGCTTTGCCTGAGATGTTCCACAGTAAGGCATTATACAAATATATCTTGTATTTATTCATTTACAGGTGTTTTTATTTCTTAAAACTACTGCAAAGACATGTATTCTTACTGGGCATTCTTCTCCGGAGATCTGACCTGTAACTTGGCCTGGTGATGCGATGAATTTGAGTCATCTTAAATTGTTAAGACTTGTCTCAATTAAGGCTTCAGTTTACAGATTTATAGTAGTACCATTATATAGTAAATATAAATATAGACTATATACACAATAGGGATTGGGATAAAAAGAAAGGATCCAAAATGAAGATTTAGTCGTCATATTTTTCGAGTGCTTTATGGATATGCTTCACCTGTCACTTTGTGTCTAATCTGTGTGTTGTGAGTCCTTGTTTATCCGGCAGAACGTGGCAGTGCACCAGAAAAAAGCCTGCGTTTGTGTGTGTGTGTGTGTGTGTGTGTGTGTGTGTGTGTGTGTGTGTGTAGTGTGTGTGTAGTGTTTGTAGTGTGTGTGTAGTGTTTACTGATCACTACTCAGGAGGCTGTCATGCTCACTGACACTTGGCTTCACGTTTATTTACACAGGACTAAAGCCCCTCACAAACATTGTCTGTCTCCCACACATGCACGTACACACACACACATGCATGTACACACATACACACACACACACACACATGCACGTACACACATACACATACACACACACACATGCACATACACACACACATGCATGTACACACACACATGCATGTACACACATACACACACACACACATGCATGTACACACATACACACACACAGACACACAGACATGCACGTACACACATACACACACACACACATGCACATACACACACACATGCATGTACACACACACATGCATGTACACACATACACACACACACACACACATGCATGTACACACATACACACACACACACACACACATGCACGTACACACATACACACACACACACATGCACATACACACACACATGCATGTACACACACACATGCATGTACACACATACACACACACACACACATGCACGTACACACATACACACACACACACATGCACATACACACACACACATGCATGTACACACATACACACACACACACACACACACATGCATGTACACACATACACACACACATACATGCATGTACACACATACACACACATACACACACATGCATGTACACACATACACACACATGCACATACACACACACACATGCATGTACATACACACACACACACACATGAATGTACACACATACACACACACATGCACATACACACACACATGCATGTACACACATACACACACACACACACACACATGCATGTACACACATACACACACACACACACATGCATGTACACACATACACACACATACACACACATGCATGTACACACATACACACACACATGCACATACACACACACATGCATGTACACACATACACACACACACACACACACACATGAATGTACACACATACACACACACACATGCACATACACACA
The DNA here is from genome assembly GCA_036785185.1 of Paratrypauchen microcephalus. Lineage (NCBI taxonomy): Eukaryota > Metazoa > Chordata > Actinopteri > Gobiiformes > Gobiidae > Paratrypauchen > Paratrypauchen microcephalus. The sequence continues at coordinate 867,810 of JAVJIX010000142.1, forward strand.
CACATGCATGTACACACATACACACACACACACACACACACACATGCATGTACACACATACACACACACACACACACATGCATGTACACACATACACACACATACACACACATGCATGTACACACATACACACACATGCACATACCCACACACACATGCATGTACACACATACACACACACACATGCACATACACACACACACATGCATGTACACACATACACACACACACACACATGCATGTACACACATACACACACACACATGCACATACACACACACACATGCATGTACACACATACACACACACACATGCATGTACACACACACATGCACACACACACATGCATGTACACACATACACACAAACACACACATGCACATACACACACACATGCACATACACACATACACACACATGCACATACACACACATGCATGTACACACATACACACACACACATGCATGTACACACATACACACACACACACATGCACATACACACACATGCATGTACACACATACACACACACACATGCACATACACACACACATGCATGTACACACATACACACACATGCACATACACACACATGCACGTTAACACACACACACATGCACATACACACACACATGCATATACACACATACACATGCACATACACACACATGCACGTTAACACACACACACACACACACACATGCACATACACACACATGCATGTACACACATACACACACACACATGCATGTACACACACACACACACACATGCACATACACACACATGCATGTACACACATACACACACATGCACATACACACACACACACATGCACGTACACACATACACACACATGCACATACACACACATGCATGTACACACACACACACACACACATGCACATACACACACATGCATGTACACACATACACACACATGCACATACACACACACATGCATGTACACACATACACACACATGCACATACACACACACACACATGCACGTACACACATACACACACATGCACATACACACACATGCATGTACACACATACACACACACTTACATGCACACACACATGCATGTACACACATACACACACACATGCACGTACACACATACACACACACACACACATGCACATACACACACACATGCATGTACACACATACACACACATGCACGTACACACATACACACACACACACACACATGCACATACACACACACATGCATGTACACACATACACACACACACATGCACACACACATGCATGTACACACATACACATACACACACACATGCACGTACACACATACACACACACATGCACATACACACATATACACACACACATGCACATACACACATACACACACACACATGCACATACACACATACACACACACACATATGCACATACACACAGACATGCACGTACACACACACGCACATACACACACATGCACATGCACACACACATGCATGTACACACATACACACACACATGCACATACACACATATACACACACATGCACATACACACACACATGCATATACACACATATACACACACACATGCACATTCACACATACACACACACATGCATATACACACATACACATGCATGTACACACATACACACACACACACACATGCACATACACACATATACACACACACACATGCACATACACACATACACACACATGCACATACACACATACACACACACATATGCACATACACACAGACATGCACGTACACACATACACACACACACGCACATACACACACATGCATGTACACACATACACACACATGCACATACACACATATACACACACACATGCACATACACACACACATGCATATGCACACATACACATACACATGTACGTACACATACACACACACACACATGCACATACACATACACACACATGCACATACACACATACACACACACATGCACATACACACATATACACACATACACACACACACTCATGCACATACACGCACACATGCACATACTCGCACATACACATACACACACACATGCACATACACACACACATGCACGTACACACATACACACACACATGCACGTACACACACACACATGCACGTACACACATACACACACACATGCACATACACACATGCACATACACACATATACACACACATGCACATACACACATACACACACATGCACATACACACATATACACACACACATGCACATACACACATATACACACACATGCACGTACACACATACACATGCACGTACACACATACACACACATGCACATACACACATATACACACACACATGCACATACACACATATACACACACACATGCACATACACACATATACACACATATACACACACACATGCACGTACACACATACACACGTAAACTTGATTTTGACACTAAAGAATAGACTTCATAACAGTAGGCCTACTTTATTTGAAATGACATGTGGTGCTATATCTGTGTAATCCCTCAGTCGCCCAGGGGTGTTCCATCATGGTCCAAGAGGCATAGCTGATACTGTACAGCTCAAACAGGTCAAACGCTGAGAGCTTTTGTGAGCTTTTGTGAAGGAGCAGCTGCTGAAGACACAGTTGTGTTATGTACTAGTAAAAGAAGCTGATAGCTGATGAGGAGGAACTGTGCCGCTCCAAAGATGAGAACCAGAGGAGCCATTATAAAAATCAACATGGAAATATTAGCCTTCTGCACACTCCATTCTGTGTATGTTAGAAGACTCATTTGTCTTTACCACCACAGGAAATGTTCAGACCACAGCTGCCACAATAGCACTCTTTAATTTGGAGGTAATGCAATCAAGTCCAGGATGGCATCACTCATTTTCTGTATTCATTGGCAGAAAATACAAAAAACAATAGACTATTGATACTTTGCAGCTGATGTGATCAACAAGCTAACTGGAGGCACCGCTCTGTTACTCAAGTTAGACTTTAAACATGCACTGTGTAACTTTTCTAGTGGAGGGTCCGTCAAATGCTTTTCACCATGGAGATGTTATTGGTTTGTCTGGAATGTTTCACAGTATGGAATTAAACCTTTCTGTCTTCAGGGAGACCAAACCAGACCAAGTTACAGGTCAGATCTGTGGAGAGGCGACCCCGCTCAGAATCAAGGTATTTTTGGAGCAATAAAACCATCTGTAATTGAATAAATGTAAGGTAGATCTGTTTAATGTCATAATGTGGAACATTTCAGGCAGAGCTGTGACATATCCATAGAAACAAGCAGGTGAAGCCCCTCCAGCAGAAAAGTTACACAATGCACCTTTAATCTGATCTTTAGTTTAACACAATCTAACAGTAAAAAAAAAACGATTTAGCTGGAAGTACAACAGGAGAGCTGATTCGTGCTGATAAACAAGTCACTCCTTGAAAGCAGCCATATTTGTGTTACTGATGGACCATGCTTGTCAATGATTGGCTAATCCACCTGTCAATCATGCTCCCATCTGAACTGGAGGAGATTCAACAGTGACCAGACTCACATCTTTGTAAAATATTGAAGAATTGTGTATTCCAGATGACCGTAAGTGGTGACCTGAGGTTATTTAATAGGGGAATTTCTAGATTGAAAAAGGTATTAACATTTGAATCAATTCTGCTAACACATGATAAAAGAAGAAATTCAATTTGTCAACTGGACAAAGTTTGTTTGGTCGAAAACGTTTCGCTGCTCATCCGAGAGGCTTCGTCAGCTCTAATTAGAATGCTGGTAAGACACTTGCTTATATCTTGCTGCAGGGAGGAGCTAACTAGCTAACTACTTTCCGAAATTATCTCATTGGTTTCAGTCTTTTGTTTCTCTGGCGTCTAGATTAGCATACCTATTCATCCCCACAACGACTGTTTTTCACACCTCTGGCCCTGACCTGGCTCTAGCCCTATTGTTCCCCTGTTTGCTTGATCTAGGCTTAAGAATGGAATTATAGATGGGAGACAAATTATGTCTGACTCCACCATTTCTGTTTAAAGAAGGATTCTCTTTTGACAAAAATAGCCTCTTTAACTCCCCTCTCAAACCAATTCTTTTCCCTGGCTAAGATCTGAACCTCACTGTCCTCAAATGACAGTGCTAAATGCTAATACATCATTATTTTTTCAGATTTGAGATTTAGTTTTGTTGGTTTTGTGGATGCTGAAATGAAAATGAGCATCTACCCCGAGGCCATACGACCAGAAAAAATTAACTAAGACTGAGTCACTTCTACCTAACTCTCCCCTCCTCTGTGCATTTAATGTATTTACTAGTATGTTGCTGGATGGTACGTAATGTTGGATGGTGTGTATGTGACAAACTAAAGTAACTAACAGGATTAGACTTGTGAATGCCTTGGTTCAAAGGTGTCGGCCTGTCAGTCTTGTAAGCTCTTGAGTTGGTTAATGGTTAATGTCACTATTGTTTTGTCAGTACAATTACTCTTTTGTATTCATCCATCTGCTCTGTAATTTGTATTCAGGCCAAAAGCATGTAAATAACACTTGAGACTAGCAATGGAAGCAAAAATAAATGTACAACTTATATTTTGGGCCGTCAAAGGACTTTAAATGGCAGTTTATGGGGGAAAAAAAGTATAAAAACTGTTTTGAGTTCTAAAAAGAAATACCTCTGTCATTAATGCAGAAAATTCTATCCAATACGCAGAGACCGTTTATGCGCAAGGGTAGTTTAAAGGTGCACTGAGTAACTTTTCTGGTGGAGAGTCTGTCATTGCTTGTCTCCATGGTGATGTTCTTTGTTCTAAATACTGTATATCTTGTACTTATTCGATTACATATGTTTTTGTTTCTCCAAACTACAGCAAAAACATGCGTTATTATTGTGAGCAGGCCCACTTCTCCGCCTGCTTGTCTCCATGGAGATAGCTTGATTAAATGCTATACTATGGAACATAAAACAACATGGAGTCAGGCTGTTTTATTCGTCTAATCAAACTATTGTGTAATATTGAGCTTAACCAAGGTTTCTGTCTGCAGTTTGGTTCATTATTAACCATTCAGTGCTATGCGTTTGCACTAATACATTTCTTATGAGTCAGGGTGGAGTTTTAAGGCAGCGCCATACTGTTGCTATGGTAACTTGATTCTTTGAAGGTTTTTTTAACAATATTTTTTACTGCTGGATTTGACATCACACACACACACAAACACACACTTCCTCTCCATCTCCCCTCCTCCTCTTCTTCTTCGTCTCTCTCCTCTTTTTTGCCCCATCATAATTTTCCCTTTGAAGACATAAGCCGATTTCAAGTCACAATCCAACGCCGTGTCTTGCTGTGTTCAAAAGTGGGGCTCGCTTGTGACGTTTTAGGTTAAATGCAGAACAATTAGCCGCATCTGAGTCAGTAGATGTGGGGAAAACATTAAATAAGCAGCCTTAACAAACCCCCAACAACCTTTGATTAGAAACCTGCGGACACAGATAATGAGAAATGTCTGCGGTGCGTTCAAGTACAGACTTTAAAAGGGGGAGATATCAAATGATTGGAAGCGCAGGCGGAGGTGGGGGAGGGTGAGGTGGAGGGAGGGGGAGATGAAAGGAAAAGAGGGGTAGGGGTGGAGGGGTGGAGGGAGATGAGAAGACCTGGTGTCGTCATGTTCTCACAGTCTTCATGCATGAAATATTGATTCAGATGTCGTTATACATACATAAAGTTACACGTTATACATAAATAAAGGCTCGCGCAATAAGATAAGAGCATGTGTCTGAATACAATGGTGCAATGTTTAAATATTTACATCGGTTTTATCAGGGGTATCAAAGAAACGAGCAAATGGCACAGATATTAAAGTGACATTATGTAACTTTCTAGAGGTGGAAAGTCAACTGGGAATAGAGAGTTAAAATGATACTTGATGAGAACATTCTCCATAGAGATAAACATGTTTTATGATAAACTGCGGAATATTATAGCCAAAGGAACAACATTTCCATGGAAACAAGCAGGGAGAGGCTCTTTTTGTGGAGATGCAAGCCCGCTCACGGTGTTTTTTTCAGTGCAGTGGAAAAAAATACATTTTTAAAAATATATTTATCTTGATTTTGATTACATAGTTTTAATTCTCCTGTTCTGTTCTCTTCCTTTTCATTTTGTTTAGCACCACTGGAATTTTCCCTGTTGTCTGACACGTAAAAGTTCTCTTGTCTATGGTGGCTTCCCAATTTGAAGATGAACTTTTCTTTGAGATTTTTTGACTAGTGATCTAGTCAGTTGCGTCCATTGAAATTAAAATTGCTTGGATTTTTGGTCCACCGTTGACTTTTACATGAAATCAGTATTTTCTCCTCTTCATTTGTTCACAGGTCTAACATACACTGCCTGACAAAAGTATTAGGACGATTGTGTATTTCTGAACTTTCATAAATAATGATAACAAGATGTATTGGTAATGACAACAAATACATTTATTGATATATTAAAGCAAATTTCATCATGTGTAAAGGCATATTATTGCAAAAGTGTAGGTCTAACTCAGGTCTAAACCAGGACTAGACTAGGACTATCATCCTAATACTTTTGCAGTGTTGTATAAAGTACTGGAAAATCAAACTCAAGTAAAAGTATAGGTACCCCTCCCAAAAATGACTTTGGTAAAAGTCGAAGTCACTGACTGAAATGTTACTTGAGTAAAAGTCTTAAAGTATCTGGAACTTCTTGTACTTAAGTATGACAAGTAATGTCAAAATAAATGTACAAGTAATGAAATTAAAAGTACAAGTAAAAGTATGAAGCAAAGGCAGTCTGAAGCTAACCCTCGCTTTGTTACTTAGACACAAAACAAACACACAGCGCTTGTTTACATTTTTAAAAGTGGGCACATGTTAATGTTATTTTTTGTCCTTTCTCATTCGTTACACTTAGCCTACAGCTGTGCCTTCCCTTGAGCCGAAAAAGCTAGGTAGCCTGTTAGCTCCAACATCGTCAAATACGCTTTGTGTAACCGAAACAATGTCACACAAAGTTAATTTCTACATGTTATGCTCAAGGTTTCACAACAGTGTCTAGAATGTCCATGCTATGGTTACTGAAATTGGAATATAGACGCTAACAATTTCATTAATCTAGAACTTACCTCGATGTGTTTCTTGAGGTTGGACGGGGAGTTTCTGTAAGATAGGATTTCCACGTTTCTTGGAAGGCACAAGAGGCACTTCATTCGATAGGACGAATCCTTCATATCAGCGTAAGAGAACATTGTGTTTAAGTACGGCCAGGGATGCTCATGGTCAGCTCCCCCTTCATTTGTAGCCGACGTGGATGCTGTCTCCTCTTCCATCAGGGATGTTGATTGATTAAACTAGCTGCATGAAACCAACAGGTGTAGGCTGATTGTCATGCGCAAGTAGTGAACAAGCCCAGGCACGTCCTGACTTCCTTCAGTCAGTAGAGGTTTTTTTTTTTGTAACGAGTAACTAAACGGCACATTGAAAATGTATCGGAGTAAAAGTATGTAATTAAAATCGGAAATGTAGTGAAGTAAAAGTAAAAGTGATTTTACTTTTTTTTTTTAAACTCAAGTAAAGTACAAAGTCTCCCAAAATGTACTTAAGTACAGTAGTGAAGTATTATTACTTCGTTACTATACAACACTGTACTTTTGTCAGGCAGTGTAACGGTTAAAAAGTCATTTTGTTTAATTTCAGGTCACTTCTAAAACCACAGTGTGTTAAAGCTTTAGAATATTAGAATCAAACAAAGGTTCAAGTACAGATCTCCATATCCAACATTGTAACACTTATAATTAAAAGATAATTCCTCCATATTTTGTTTTGGAGATTTGGGATTTTCTAAACCTCTTGTAAAACAATCAACATTCACAACCCTGAGGTATGCAATTAATTGGTGCTTTCATTGGAACTGGAGAGAGCAAGGATCTATTCAGGGGCCCGGGTCCCCCCTTCCACACGCCCTCTCAGCTGTAGGGCCCCTGTGTGGAGACTATAGGCTGAGTGGAAGTGGACTCTTGAGAGGATCTGGAGTGGAGAGAGGAGTGAATAAAGAGTGGCAGGTCCAGCCCTCAAACCCCCAAATACGAGCACAAACACATGGGAGACATTAACGTTCATATGAGAGCTTTTCATGTTTTTGTGTTTATTACTTAATTTGGTGGGGCAGGATCTGTGGTATCATAGTTTTACATCTATTAAGTTGCAGTTTGTGGAAAAAAGAACAAAAATACAAGACGTAGTTCTAAAACAGACCTGCCTATATCAACACTGACAATTCCATCTAAAACTTTTTGTGGAAAAGTCCAGTGTGGCAAAAAAACTAACTGATGTCATGGAAAACATCTCACGCTGGCTACAATCTGCTTCTCTCACTTTGAACACAAACAAAACGGTGGCAATGTATTTTACTAAGACACAAAAACAGAAGTCTTCCTTTCCATGTATATACATAAATAAGAGCCAACTCAAAACAGTAGAGGAATTCAAATATTTAGGAGTTGTTCTGGATCCAATTTTTAGTTTTAAAAAGCATGTTAAAAAAGTTTCTAATACTTTAAAATATAGTCTGTCTGTTTTTTTAGACACACTCGAAACAAATTTAGCAATGATGCTGCAAAGGTTTATCTGGATGCAATGATTACCTCACATATTAATTATTGTATAACTTGTTGGTCTCCAGTATGTGAGACAACAACAAAACCCTTAAAGTCCTTATATAATCAGGCTGTTAAGATACTGGACAAAAAGCCACTGCGATATCATCATTGTCCAATATTTGCACAACATAAAATGCTAAACTTTGACAATTTAATCACCTATTCAAATGTGCGATTAGTCTTTAAAATCTTAAATAACACAGCGCCTCCTCCAATGAAAAAATGTGTCCAGCTCTGCTCTGAACAAACAGCCAGGACCTCCAGGTGACTGCAGAGTACCTAAACGGAGCTCGGCCTTTGCACAGACACCTTTTTCTTTCAAAGCCATCAAAGAATGGAATAAATTGCCACAAAGTTTGAAAAACTTTTCATTTAATGTTAAGAAATTATTATTAGAGAATCAGCAGTGTCAGCATTAAGAATGATAACTGGTATGTTATCATCTGAGTGAGATTTTATTGTAATATTTTATTGTGTAATAATTGGTCATTTGTAGTGTGTGAGTGTGTATTGATTATATTGTTTACGTTTTATATCGTATTTCTCACCTGCTCAGGGACTACAGATGGAAACTAGCTTCAGCTATAATCTGGTGTAAAGCATCTTTAATGTTTTTGCACATTGTCCCTGTCAAATAAACTAATAAAGAAAGAAAAGAAAGAACAAAGGGATAATTTATACACAAGGAAGCCAATATTCTGATAGTTTAAACCCGCATTTAACAAATAAAGGTGTTGTCATATATTTTTATTAGTCCAGTCATAACTATTGTGCTATTTGGACATGTTTTATGGTTGGTATGTAACAGTTATGGAATGACTTCTGTCCAACCAGGAAGTAAAATTACAAACTTTACCAAAACAAAAATGGGAAAAACAAGGTAAGGTTTTTAGTACAAACTTATATATAATTATGTTAGCTATATGTTTGGTGAAATGAGTTGTCAAACTGTCATATGCACTTTAAAGCCCCAGTGTGTAGGATTCGTGGCGCATAGGTGGATGGTGCTATTGCACTTTCTGTTTTAGCTACGGCAGACCTCGAGGGTCACCCGGGCGCTACTGTATAAATAAAACGCGGTCCCGTTTTTTTTTTTTTCTTTTCTCATGAAAACACACATTCCTGATCATGTACCATGACACTCTACACATCAAATGAAACCTTACAGTCTCCTCTTTTTGACTATGCAATTCATTTCCCTGCACAACAATCACTCCCTGAGCACATGGGGCTTTTATACGGAAAAGCACAAAACGAGGTTAGCTTACCTTAGAATGCTTTGCACAGGTCAAACTCTGTATTTCACCATAAACTTGCTCTCAATTTGTCCGTAAGGATCCAGCGAATAAAATCCAGTAAAACAATTTAGTCCAAAACACGTGTTAGATCCATTACGACGTCTGATCCGGCAGCATGCTTGTGTTGTTTACCCAAAACCACGAGCCTTGCCGAAGGCGAAGGCGGAGCCTCAAATGTCCTTCTGCGGCTCTCGTATTCAAAATGGCTGCCTCTATATGGGGAAGATCCCCCTTTTATGTGACTATATCTAAGTCCAAAAGAATACTTTGATTTCATGATGGAAGTGAAAAGGCTTGGAAAACAATGTATTTTTGAATGGGTATCTTCAATTTCAGTAATTAACGGGTAAAAATCTTACACACTGTCCCTTTAAAGGCCTGCTTCAGCTAAGGATGGATGGATTTTTAGAAGGAAAGAGGAGAGATGGAGCTGAGCAGAGTGAGGGAGGACAGAGGAGGAGGAGGAGGAAAGGGTAAAAGAACAGGAGACTGGAGAAAATACATGTGGTTTTCATAGAGTTTTAACATATGTGTCCTGTCTGATTGTTATGGGTTAAAGAAGAGTCAAGTTACACCCAAATGATTTATAGAAGTACATTGTAGGATGGATATGAGACATGTGAGAGCTGTAAATCTGCTCGTACTTGCTCCATAGCGACTTCTGACCATTTTCTTTCAAAGTAGCTCAAGTTGTTACTACATTGAAAGCAAAAAAGAAAGAAAAAAAGAAAGTTTACATGAGATATTTTGGCTATTACTAACACTTACATTGCTCATTGTATGTTTTAAGCTCGAAAATAAAGGCGCACTATGTAACTTTTCAGCCCTTCACGACTCATTTAGCGTTTTACTCTGCTCCATTTCAAGTGAACAGAGGCCAGTCTGAGCTGTGTTTGAGAAAAATATACTAATTCTCAAATGATCTTAGAGTGTGGAGTCAGGTCAGCAGGTTTCACTGTAATGATATTAGTAAAGTGACTGCACAAACAAACAAGTACAAATCAGGCCACTTATTGAAAACTGTGTGAGGAAAAGTAGGTTTGCTAAGAATCAGGGGCTGTAGAGAGAAAGAGTCTGTTTGGGAGTGTGTCAACATCTGCAAAAGCATTGTGGAAAAATTATATCTGACCTGCTCATCTCTTATTAGTAAATTAGTATTGAAAAGCCACATAGTAATAATTAATACACTACTTTACTGACCTCTTGTGGTTGGTTGTCTTAAATTTGAAAATAATTGTGAATAGAACAAACCAGATCAAAACCCTTAGAGGATCTATCCACGGGTTTCAGAATAATGACAACTGCATAAAGTAAAGTTCTCACTAAACAGTGCAGCATTATTAATCTTGTATAACTCCATAATCGCACCATATCTGATGTACTGTGTGGAAATTTGGGGGCCGACATGTAAAACTTACCTACAGCCATTATTTATTTTACAGAAAAAGGCTTTGAGAATGATCACCAACAGTCATTATAGAGAGCCATCCAACCCATTATTTGTTAAACTTAAAGTGTTGAAAATATGTGATATTGTTGAATTAAGTCTCCTCAAAGTCATGTATAAAGCAAAGTGCAGAGTGTTACCTGTAAATATTCAAAGACTGTTTGAGATGAGAACAAACCAATACAATTTAAAGGGAACCTACATGTTTAAAAAAAACTAAATTCAGAACCAAGGTTATGGAGCGAAGCATCGCTGTGAGAGGAGTCAATTTATGGAATAATCTTGACAAAGAAATCAAAGAATCAAGTACAATAATGGCATTTAAAAAATACATAAATAAATCCAATGTAATGTGTATGTATGAAAAAGAAAACTAAATTGTTACACTTGAAAATGAAGCTTTATGTTTACAATTGATTAATAATTGTGATTGAAATGGAATGTAATGAGGAAAGGTTTTACAGTCACTATCGGTGTTGGTGTTTGGAAAAGGGAAGAGGGGGCAGATAACATAAGATAACTCTTCTTTCTGCTCCCTTTCATTCAATATTTTGTATTGTTATCACAAATGTTGATGTCTTTTTATACTTTATGAATGAAATAAACAAACAAATAATAATCTTAGAACCACTGTTATAGTGATTAACAATTTCATTTAAAATTTAATATTGTATCTTTTGAACTGGAAAAAACCCTCAATAATACATGAAACCATGGAGATTAGGCAAAGGTGAAACTCGGTGGCATTTTGTAAGGCTTTGACACACTTCCGAAGCATATAAAGGTGTCTGTGTTTGTATTTTCATGTTGTTTGTCTTCATTTAGAGGTTTTTGCTTTGCCTTATATGACCCGTATTATCATTAAAATTATCGGTCACCATGGAGACAAGCAAGGGATGCCATCGGGTCATCGCTTTGAAATTAATACCCATGAATTAAATACACAGTAGATAAGCAAGGCTGAGAAATAACCGTTATAGTTATGTTACGAAAAAATATTACACCCGAGGATCTCAAAGTAGTTTAAAAAACCTAAAAGAACACAGGATAAAATAATACTGTACTGGATAAATAGGTGACTTGGCAGTATGTGAGTATGTTTTAGAACAGGGTCATGTGATTTCAGGTGACTGTAAGCATGAATGAATAAGAGGTATGCGCATTGTTAGAGTCAAACCTCCTGCAGCCAGCCCAGTATCTGCCAGGGACAATAAAGAATCATATAGACGTTTGAGAGTGAGTTTTATCTTTGCACAGGAGTTTCAGCTGTCACGTAGAGCACTGAGCTGACAATGGCATAACAATACACAGGAAGTCAAGTGTGAGGAAGACCTGCTGTTTGAAATGAACACCACAGGGATGTACAGTAGTGAGACATAAACGCAACGAATATTATGTTACTGACTTGGGCTGTTTCACTGTTTTACGCCATTTAATGTTGTTTCCTCATCAAAACACACCTGGAGTTGTGTTTTCTTTTATTCACACATGTTTAACACACAATCCTGCGTATTTAGGCTGAGTTCCTCTCTCAAACTGAAAACACTGATCCACCTTGTGATGTCATGTGGAAATACAGGAAGTGCTCTGCTGTGTTTTTAAAGGTCCCATGGCATGAAATTTTCACTTTCTGAGGTTTTTGAACGTTAATGTGAGCTCCCCTACCCTGTTTAGCCCCCCCCCATGGTTAAAAGTTGTGAAATGTCTAAACTGAGCATTTGCGATCCTTTTCTGCATTACAAAAAATCGGAGCTCAAACGGGCGATTTTGAACAAGGCACCTTATTGACGTCAGATCGAAAAAAGAAATGCAAATGCAGTTCCACCCCCGTCTGTCTGCACTCAGCGTCTCTGTAAATCACGCCCAGAGAGTTTGGACTGCGAATGCGCTAGGCAATACGAAATGTGTTTTTTTATTTGCCTGGAGGCACATCCGAGTGTTTCTAGGCTCGGAAGTCCTTTATCTGAGCCTCTGGACCTTTGAACAGCAGTGGTTTAATTTTATTTTATGTGGAAATGTGTTTATTTTTCAATGGAACGCTTCAAATCTCTCCCCCGTGCAAAAACACGGAAATGGATCAGCTGAGAGCTAGAGCAGAGAGTTTGGCCACGCCCCCACCCTCTACTATAGGCCAGCTCTTTTCTCCTCATTTGCATTCAAGCAACAACACCCAGAATAAAGTGTTTGAGAGAGATATTTATGACTCTTTCTCATCTTATCTCTGTTTCTCATGCACTGAGTGTTGATTTTGAAGAAGGATTCATTTACAGTATTAGGGAACCATTAAGGAGCCATATAAAAGCATCAAGAAGTACCATGTCATGGGATCTTTAAACTCCACACACCTTTCCTCGATGTATTTGGGTAATTTCAGCTCATTTTGGATGTATTGTTTGCGTTGAAAAACATAGAAAAACGTGTACTTACTGTGAGCGGACTTGGATCTTCACAAAAGACTCTTATTTGGTCTGGGATATGGCCTACTTTCTGCCTTTCCTCTCCCCATGGAAATGTTGTTCCTAATATTCCACAGCAGAGAGAAAAAGTTCCAAAGTGTGGCAACTAGGGATGTCAACAATTAATCGACTTACAATTAATTGTCGATCAAGACGTTGGCCGAACAAAATGCATTAATTGTAACTAATCACTAGAGGGCGCTACTCTGGAATGTGAACACGAGATGTGAACCCACTCGCGAGAAAGACCATAGCGTTACATCATGTAACCCTTTCCTCTCTGGATGTTGCCGTACAACTCACAGTAGAGCTGGACCTAGAACCATATATTTTTGAAATTATAAAAGCATGTAACACAGAGCTGACGAAGCCTCTCGGATGAGCGGCGAAACGTTTTCGACCAAACAAACTTTGTCCAGTTGACAAATTGAATTTCTTCTTTTATCACAAAAGCATGTAACTTACATGCTGCGAAACAAGGCAAAGAGCCGCACTTCTGGTTTAGACCTGGTCCAGTCCTGGGCAGGACGCACCGCGCTCATTCAACGGCACTGCCACGTCCCGGGACGCGACGCGCACCAACCCCTTGGAGAAGTGTGCGACACGTGCACCACTGCGTGTACACCGGGGCTGCGAGCACGAAATCGATCCGCGGCGCCCGGACTGCGTCCTCTCAGCCCGAGGCACAAACGCAGGACGCAGAACACAATGTTACACTATTAAAAAAAATGTTACACTATAAAAAAAATTAGAAAGAAAAAAAAAATCCGCGAAACAGCGAGGTTAAGTTAATCATAAGTCGATCGATAAGGTCAATCAACTATAGATTAATGAATTAATCGATAACTTGCATCCCTAATTTCCAGTGAATCATGCAGTCCACCTCCAGAAACGTACACAGTGCTGTATACTTGTAAACACAACTCTATGCACACAACTTTCTTTTCTTGCACAAACAGAATGGGATATCAGTATTGGCATAACGTGTATAGCTGCATGTATTCTGACCTCGCCTTGACCTATGAAAGCAGCCCTGTTAGTTCACCTGAGCCAGTTCAAAGCGTGAGCCAGGACAGACACCAGAGGTCAAGCACCCGTCGCTCCTGTCAGCACCTGTCTGCACCTGTCTGCGCTTGTCAGGTCCCCACAGCCTGAGCTCTGTTGAAGGGGATTCACAGAGGAAGTTAGGGAGTGAAATGATATACCGCGTACCTGTGCCTTAGTCGACACAGTCAAAGACAGAACACTGATACTTTTGTTTCTCTTAATATCCTCCTGGGACCTGAAGAAAAAAAGTGTGTCTAAATTATTATTATTATTCTTTTAATTTTCTATTTGGAGGTAAATGAACACCTCAGCATTTACATTTTGTTCATTTTATTTGTATTCATAATGTTGTAACATGTCCTCTGTCATGGACGTCGGGGACATTTTGGTGTTAAATCCACGTGACAAAAACAAAAACTTTTTTTTTTTTTTTGATGACCATCATCTCTGACAAGCTTCTACAGTCACGTCAAATAGTTTTAGTCTCCCTTTTAATTTCTTATTTATATAATTTATTAATTTTTATCTGTTATTTATTTTGTATTTATTTATTTATTTATTTTAGTATTTATTTTTACGTTTATTTATTATTTATTTTGTAATTATTTTTATTTTTATGTATTATTTATTTTGTATTTATTTATTTGTTTTTATTTATTTATTTTAGTATTTATTTTTATTTTTATTTATTATTTATTTTGTAATAATTTTAATTTTATGTATTATTTATGTTGTATTTATTTATTTATTTATTTATTTATTTTAGTATTTATTTTTATTTTTATGTATTATTTATTTTGTATTTATTTATTTATTTATTTATTTTTATTTATTTATTTCAGTATTTTTAAATTTATTTTTATTTTTATCTGTTATTTATGTTGTATTTATTTATTTATTTATTTATTTTTATTTATTATTTATTTTGTATTTATTTATTTATTTATTTATTTTTATTTATTTATTTTAGTATTTTTGTTATTCATTTTTATGTATTATTTATTTTAACAGACTGGTTAACTCAATGTCCACTATAAAGAACACAAATGAATGGGCGGGTCTCAGGAGGTTAAATATTTTTACAATAATAAACTCAACAGAGACTGGTATAGGCTTTATTAAATTAAATTTTACAGAAATGGGTCCTCTGAATTAGATTTTTCTTTCGGTGCCAGTGTACGGGGAACCAGTTAGACTTCAGTAGTTACTCTTGTGATACAGTGCACACATGAGCAAACGCTGTCAAAAATGTGATCAATACAAGCGTTCGTGGTCCTGTTTAGGAGTTTGATTTTCAAACAAAAGGTGAGAGTGACTAACTGAAAAACTGTTGGCTAACGCTTGCAAGCTGGTGACTGTAATTTAATGTGTGAGAGCCTTATTTACCTACACAAATCATCCACAACTAAGCCTTTCTAGCCAGACTGTGTTAAAAACAGAGCTGCAGACAGAGCAAAGCCTACAGTTCTTCACACCCCCGGGGAATGTAGATGACATCAGCGGCAAAGTATCATTTGTATACAAAACAACAACAGGAAAACAAGTCAGAAATGGAGAGAAACATATAAACTCCACACAGAAAGGCCTGGCGCTCACCACTCAGAAACAATACCACCACTAGAATATAGTCTTTTGTTTTGAATCTGACAGGTCCAGTTACATGTTGGCATAAATCTCAATTCAACACTTAAAGGAAAAGTAACGTTGTTTTTTTGTTTTTTTGTTTTACAATTTGAGCCTTATTTCTGTAATAAAACAAGTTGTTTTACTCACCCATAGCACTTTGGTGTCATATGGAGCACTTCCAGAGATGTTTTAGATTAGTGGTTAGCCTAGCGCGACTTCTAGCCATAGCTCAGGGCATATAATTATTATTACTGCTATTATTATTATTATTCGATTTATTACTTATACCGCAGATCCTTCATCCCCACCACCATCAGACTGTATAATTCTAACATATAGGCCAGACGTGCAATATCCTCTTTTTCATGTTGATGCTTGTTGTTACTATTATCATTATTACTATTTTCCATTATTATTATTATTACGTATTACTATTTGTATTATTTATTACTTACTTTATCCCCTCCCTGCCTGCATGCACTTTTTCCCTCTTGTCCTAATGTCCTGGAGCTACTGTGGCGAGTAAAATTCTCCTGTGTGAGATCAATAAAGGCTTATCTTATCTTATTATTATTACCTATCTTTATGCCTTTTTTGCCTGCATGCACTTGTCTTCTTGTTCAAACTGTCCCTACCTGGAGCTACTGTGACAAGTACATTTCTCCTGTGTGAGATCAATAAAGTTTTATCTTATCTTATCTTATAATATATTCCCCAAGCATGTAATACGCCCCGTGCGGGCTCCAAATAGCACAAACTTTAGCACTTTTCAAATCATAGAAGCTCGATGTCTTTAGTCTACGATTTCGTTTGAAGCAAAAGTGGCCTGTAATCTGAGATTTATCCATACTTTACAGCTTTGCTTTTCATGTTTGGGTCCCGGGAGCTGAGAGCACAGTCCGCACATGCGCACTGGCGTCCTCATCTACTCGAAACTATGGCTAAATCTCGGATTACAGGCCACTTTTGACCACACGAAATCGTAGGATAAGACATCGAGCTTCTATGATTTGAAAAGTGCTAAAGTTTGTGTTATTTGGAGCCCGCAAATAAGTGCCCCGAGAACTCACATGATGGAGATCGCTAATCTAAAACATCTCTGGAAGTGCTCCATATGACACCAAATTACTATGGGTGAGTAAAACAACTTGTTTTATTACCGAAATAAGGCTCAGATTGTAAAAAACGTTACTTTTCCTTTAACAAAACATGCCCATTGTAATCTGCGGTTTCATCTTTCTTCCGTTATTTACCTTAAATGTTGTGTTTAAGTCAGGCTCACGACTGGGACCCTCTGAGTTTACATACATGCACATACATTCACATATAGCCTGGCCTAACCTCACTGCACTGCACACTCAGGCACACAGAACATTTAAGGACATAATCTCCCTCACGTCTGACTCACTTACCTGGTCCCACTCCCATAGGTGCATATCCTCACGTGTTGTGGTCGTGCTTCTGCGGAGGGGCCCTGGGGAGTGGGGTGTGGTCCGTCAGTAGAGGAGGAGGGAGGGCTCACAGTCACAGGCAGATGCAGACCGGTGCAGTTGCCTTGGGCTTCAAAACAAAAAGTCTTTAGCATCAGGACACACCCAGTCCCCCCATCCATTATGTAGGCCTGAGTGTGGTTCATTTAAGAAATAGTAGGAGCAAAGACAGTAAAGAAGTAAATAAAAATGTCTTCAATTACAAATATTGATCATCATAATCAGAGGCTCTCTTTTATAGTGAGTCCATTTTCAAAAGTTAAGGCACAGATGATAGTTTAAACCACTGTTTCTTCCTTCAGGTGGTGTTTGGACAGCTCTTCAGTTTCAGCCTGAGGTTAGACCTGCAATAGTCCTTTTATAGACCTGGATTAGATCTGGTACTTGGACAGCCAAATCGTTTCTTTGGTGGTACTTGGTGTGAAAAGTCTGAGAACCACTAGTTTAAAGGAGAATTAACGTTTTTTACAATCTGAGTCTTATTTCGGTAATAAAACAAGTTGTTTTACTCACCCATAGCACTTTGGTGTCATATGGAGCACTTCCAGAGATGTTTTAGATTAGCGATCTCCGTAATGTGAGTTCTCGGGGCATATGTTTGTGGTCACCAAATAACACAAACTTTAGCACTTTTCAAATCATAGAAGCTCGATGTCTTAGGTCGTTTTCACACCACGAAAGTCCGATAGTTCACTTGCTTTGGTCCGGACCAAATGTTTTTTTATTTTTTTTATTTTGGTGCGGTTCACTTTCACACTGCAGTTTTTCCCCAAGTGGACCAACATCTATAAACAAAAGCACGTGTGCTGAGGTCGCTCAGCCATTGGACAGAAATGAGCCGTGTCCAAACCCGTGAAGGAGGAGAATAATGGTGTTACGTGCTGTTTTCAATCTAGCCTTAGCGATATGGTTTGCTCAGTTTTTACAGTTCGCACAAATGTTTGAGCAGCATCGTGATGTTTACACTATTTTACAATCAATTTACAAACGACGAAGACACAGGGCAAGACGACTACGGAGGACAGCGCTCATGTGCGCATCAAGTTCTGACTCTTGCTCTTCACGCAAAATGTAAGTAAGCCTCGTAAGTTTCATTTTGTTTCGTTTAGTTTAGTTTCGTCAGCCTCGGTTTCCCATAATGCTCGACATACGATGGGAGCTCGTTAAGTACAAAAAGCCAACTTGTGTCGGATCGAGTCCGGTCTGCATTCTCACCTCAAACGAACCGCACCAGAGTTCAAATGGAATCGGACTGAGACCGACCTTTTTAGGTGGTCTCAGTTCGCTTGTTTGCTCCGGATCGAGACTTTTGTTTTTATTCACACCAGAACAAAAGGTCCGAATCAAAGGAGCAAACGAACTCTGGTTCGTTTTAAACGAACCAAACAAGGCAGGTGTGAAAACGACCTTAGTCTACGCTTTCGTTTGAGTCAAAAGTGGCCTGTAATCCGAGATTTATCCATAGTTTTGAGTAGATGAGGACGCCAGTGCGCATGTGCGGAGTCACAGTTTATTTCTCTCTCAGCTCCCGGGACCCAAACATGAAACGTAAAGCTGTAAATTATGGATAAATCTCGGATTACAGGCCACTTTTGACTCAAATGAAAGTGTAGACTAAGACATTGAGCTTCTATGATTTGAAAAGTGCTAAAGTTTGTGTTATTTGGAGACCGCTTGGGGCATATATTATATGTCCCGAGAACTCACATTACGGATATCGCTAATCTAAAACATCTCCGGAAGTGCTCCATATGACACCAAAGTGCTATGGGTGAGTAAAACAACTTGTTTTATTACCGAAATAAGGCTCAGATTGTAAAAAATGTTAATTCTCCTTTAAATATATTCCAAAACTAAATATTTAAATTAGACTAAATTGTGAAAGATACAAATACCACAGTGGAAACAAAACAAAAGGCACTGGTGCTGGACTGCCTTCATTAGTATCTGCTCCACAAAGTTTTGGTTCTCCAAGATGGAGGTGACTGGGCAGCTAAAAACAGTCCCACAGAACTCAGAGTGAGCTTTGGCCCAGTTTGAGCAGGACAAATATCAAATCCAGCTGTTGGCACACGCCGTGAGCGCTGTTCACGTGGCGCCCCCTGCTGGTCCAAATATGAACAACGCCAGAATATCCTCCTGGGACCTGAAGAAAAAAAGTGTATCTAAATTATTATTATTATTATTTTAATTTTCTATTTGGAGGTAAATGAACACCTTAGCATTTACATTGTGTTAATTTTTTATTATTCATAATGTTGTAACATGTCCTCTGTCATGGACGTCGGGGACATTTTGGTGTTAAATCCATGTGAAGTTAACAACTTAACAAAAACTTTTATTATTATTATTATTATTATTATTATTATTATTATTATTATTTTGATGACCAACATCTCCAAGAAGCTTCTACAGTTGCCTCAAAAAGTTCTTAGACTCCCTTTTAATTTCTTATTTATTTTTTAGATATGTTTTTTTTATTTGAGTATTTATTTACGTATTTATTTTTAATGTATTTTTTTGAGTATTTATGCATTTTTTATTTTATATATATTTATTTATGTATGTATTATTTTTTATATATATGTATTATTTATTTTTTGAGTATTTATGTATTTATTTTTTATGTATTATTTATTTATGTATTTATTTATTTTGATATTATGTATTTTTATTTACTTATTTGAGTATTTATTTACATAATTTTTTTAATTTTTTATGTATGATTTATTTATTTATTTATTTTTAAATCATGCAGTGCAACCACAAACTAGAGTCTCAAAACAATTAAAAGATCAATGTGCACTATAAAGGACACAGATGGGCGGGTCTCAGGAGGACAGGACTAGATCTGAGGGTTTAGTGACACCTTGTGGACTTCTACAGTCATTACACTGAAATGAATCGTTCAGGAAATAAGATAACCAAACATCATTTAATAAATGACTTAAAATACAAAATAAACATCTGTGCAAAAATGTTCAGACAAATACAAAGACAAGGCCTCTCTGGGTCAAAGGAATACTTGTGTAAACCTTCTGTGGTGGTCTGTGAACCACTAAAGGGACATGTGTTTGAGACATTTGCACTACATTAACTTCAGGTCATAATCCACCTCTACTGTCTGATACACATGAAACTGCATTATTTTTGTTTCACAGCCTTGTGTCCAAGTGGTTGCCACACATGAGTTCTTTGCCTCATTGTTTATAGATAACTCCGTCTGCTTCATATGAAACACAACAAACCTGCACAAAAGGCATGTTCAATAGAGATGAAGTACAGAAGCAGTCAATCCAATGAGATTGAAATTAGAATTAAGAATTACACATATAATTCTACTGTATTGTTTACAGTATTCAGACTGATCTAAATGAATTCTTAACGGTGTAGGGAACATAAAATAAACATGTATTATATGAATTAAATTGTAGGTTATCTTCAGTGAGACATCTGCTTAATTCATGAATGGTAAGATTAATTTCAACACTAAATAAGCCTAAACAATGCATCTTTCATCGATTCAATAAAGCTTATGGTTTAACATAATGTTGTTTAACCATTCAAGGCAGCATAAAGACACATTATCTGGAGGTGACAGTACGTTTCTGTCACAAACACAAGGCTGTGGTTTAAGCCTCTCCCTGTTTCACATCAAAATTCAGCACAGTTCAAGAAGTGGATCTTTTTTACTAAGTGGGCTTACAAAATAAATTAAATACATTTGAAAGGTTATTTTAAAACAGGAAAAAATACCCAACATAAAATCAAACAAAATAAGCTAATTTAGGTAGTACATGTTGAACTCTTGTTTTTTTCACAGGGGCAGAAAGTCTCAATAAAATGTGAATTAAAATCCTTCAAAATGCATACAGCAAACACCCTTTTGAAAACAATTAAAATACCATGATATTCTTTTTGTGAACAATATACCAGTAAATTGGTGGGTGAAGTCTGAGCCCTGAGAGCTGCTGTGGAGGCTGTGGAGGATGTGACGATTGTGTTCAACTGTGGAGCTCCTGATTCCAGCGCTGAAGAGGCACATCAGATGTACACAGCGCGTAGGCACTCTAGGGTTGTGCATCCAAGCATAAAATGACCAGCCTCAGCTCTATGTTACTAACAATTTGTAAATACCCAAAACATTCAGTTGTCATGTCCAAAAAGAAATGTGGTAACTGACAGTTAAAGTACCAATAAGCCTTATGTGGCGTTACGTAACCCTGTATAAGAAAAGTCTTTATCAAACGTGGCTGTGTGGGTCACTGGATCAAAAAGGGGAAATGGGGGTTATCAAATGATACAGTTCATACAATAAAACATTCTTTTGAATATATACTTATGCATTCCATTCACAAGATCATAGGCGCCATATGTACCATATTTACAGAGGTTAAAATACATGTTCAGACCAGGGCAGTGATAGTGGTCCTGTGTGTCTGTACTGGTCCCATAGTGAGTCCTCCCTCTGTCGCTCTCTACAGGTCGGCCGTGATCACATTGTCGTTGTACATGATTATGTCAGAGTCTCCAGACAGCAGGGTTTGTGTATGGTCCAGTTGCCCCACTGCCTTCTGGGATACTTGTCCGTACATTTGGGGCGGCCCCCCGCTGCCTGGCATGATGCAGTGGGACAGGAGGGGGGTGTTGGCGTCGTGGTTGGAGCCTGTGGTGGAGGGGACCCCGCTCACATGGCCTGTGCTGGTGGAGCCGCTGGCGCTGCTGGGGGAGCGGCTCTTGGGAGGGGGCAGGTGGTGCTGGATCACTCTGGGCGGGGCAGGCGGGGCAAAGTGGGCAGGAAAGGCTGCGTATCCTGGGGGGATGGGGTATCCGTTTACAGGGATGAAGCGCTGGTGTGTTTGAGGCACTGCCATGGGAGTCCAGGCCTGCAGAGGAGCCATCTGCCCTGGGGCAGGGAGGGCCTGGGCTGGGTACAGATAGGCCCCTGGAGCTGCTGCGTACCTGGGGTTACTCAGGTTGCTCACAGGGCTGGCACTCAAAGAGGTGGTCTGTGTGGTGGCATTGCCCCCTCCACCAGAGGGCGTGCTGGAGCTGGCATGAGAGGACAGGCCCTCCCAGGCCCTGAGGCGAGCGTGGATGTCCTTAAACCGAGGGCGTCGGGCTGGTCCCTCCTGCCAGCACTCGGTCATAAGGCCATAAAACCTGGGCAAATTCACACATTTAATAGTTAGTACCAACGTAAGTTTAAGGCAACAGGATCATAGGACTGTTATTAAAGTTCCTTATGTCATACCTGGGCGGACAGTCCTCTGGACAGGGCAGCAGCTGCCTCTTCCTCACCATCTCCATCACTTCCTGGTTGGAAAAGCCATAGTACGGCTGCAGGCCATAACTGAAGACCTCCCAAAGCACCACTCCAAAGGACCAGATGTCCGACTCGGTTGTGAACTTGCCGTAGGCGATGGACTCAGGAGGCATCCAGCGGATGGGCAGGAGGGTCTTAGGTTGGAGGAGGTAGTAATCTGAAGAGTAGATCTCTCTGGACAGACCCAGGTCTGAGATCTTCACATGGAGGTGTTCTCCGACCAAGATGTTCCGAGCTGCAAGATCCTTGTGCACGAAAGAGTGGCTGGACAGGTACTCCATACCAGCGGCCACCTGAGCAGGGGAGTGAGTGTTTAGGTTTATTATTGTTGTCTATTATCAGGATCTAGCTGTTGTGATAATAATAATACAGTGACTGTACCTGTGAAGCCATATGTAGGAAGTCCCCATGGTCCAGACTGGACTTGACGGTTCCGTCCTCATCACTGCTGCAACCCACATCAGAGTGCGGAGAGCGCATGATGAGGAACTCATGGAGGTCTCCCTGAGGCAGGAACTCAAAGAGCATACAGACCGGCTGCTCCTGCGTCACCACCCCCAGCAGACACACCATGTTTGGGTGCTGCAGCTCTGTCAGCACAGATGCCTCCTGGTGGGAAAGAACCAGGCTGTTTACAAGTGGGTTAAATGTTTAATTGATCATAACTACCGTAATTTCCAGACTACTGAGCGCACCTGAATATAGGCCGCCAAGAATTTTATTTTTCTACAGATATAGGCTGCACCTGTCTATAAGCCGCAAGTGTCCAAGTCTTCAAGAACGTTTTCAAGTTCAGGCCATCTGCTTTTATTGCTTCTGAAAGCGTCTTTTTTTTTTTTTGCATTGAGTCAGTTCGTCACGCTGCCATGGCCACATCTCCCCATCGACTCATCGATGCCAAACTCACGTGAAGCAGCTCAATTTCCTTCGTCAACAGCCAGATCAATTGGCTTTAGCTTAAAAGCTGCATCATGTGCATTTGTTTGTGTGTTTTCCATGAGGAGGGTGTGTGCATGAAGCGCAAAAGAACTGTTCAAAACAAAATCAAACTAGCATCTTCCTCAGCGCGTCGTCTCTTCACCTGTCTGTCTCGCTCGTACACCCCCGTCACTTCACGCTCTACTGTGCATTTCTCCTGCAGAACCGCTGTCCTGTCCGGGGTCGTGTCGGTGTCCGGGGTCGTGTCGGTGTCCGGGGTCGTGTCAGTGTCCGGGGTCGTGTCAGTGTCCGGGGTCGTGTCAGTGTCCGGGATCACCGGGGTCATGTCAGTGTCTGGGGTCATGTCGGTGTCTGGGGTCATGTCGGTGTCTGGGGTCATGTCGGTGTCTGGGGTCATGTCAGTGTCTGGGGTCATGTCAGTGTCTGGGGTCATGTCGGTGTCTGGGGTCATGTCAGTGTCTGGGGTCATGTCAGTGTCTGGGGGGTCATGTCGGTGTCTGGGGTCATGTCGGAGTCTGGGGTCATGTCAGTGTCTGGGGTCACCGGGGTCATGTCAGTGTCTGGGGTCATGTCAGTGTCCGGGATCACCGGGGTCATGTCAGTGTCTGGGGTCATGTCGGTGTCCGGGATCATGTCGGTGTCTGAGGTCATGTCGGTGTCCGGGGTCATGTCGGTGTCCGGGGTCATGTCGGTGTCCGGGGTCATGTCGGTGTCCGGGATCATGTCGGTGTCCGGGGTCATGTCGGTGTCCGGGGTCATGTCGGTGTCCGGGGTCATGTCAGTGTCTGGGGTCATGTCGGTGTCTGGGGTCATGTCAGTGTCTGGGGTCATGTCAGTGTCTGGGGTCATGTCAGTGTCTGGGGTCATGTCAGTGTCTGGGGTCATCTGGGGCTGGTTGTATCAATCAGGTATGAATGGATGTCCGGCTACTGAAGTTTGAGATGTTTCTTCTCGTCATTTACGCATTCGCCTGTAGTTTACGCATACAGGTCATTAAGACATATCCCACTCACTAATGTTCATTTAGCATCATAACTTATTTTATCACATGGCGATAAACTGTTTTAGTGCTGACAACATTGCTCGCTAACTCTGTAACTTCATGTCAACCACACAGACAGCGGCGCTTTCTGCACTCAGGCTGCGCACACACATCCTCTGTGTTCATAAACAAATAATCCATCCATATATTAGCTGCATCATTGTAAAAGCCGCAGGTTTCAAAGTGTGAGAAAAAGGTAGCGGCTTATAGTACGGAAATGACGGTATGTAATGTAAAAATGAAAATGTAGCATTCAGGGTTTACCTTCTGGAACTCTCCCCACTGTTGCACATTGGAGACGTCTTTGAGAGTCTTGATGGCCACGAGTTGAGCCTGGTCCATGCCTGGCAGGTACAGGTGTCCTTTGTATACTTTTCCCAAAGGACAGTCTCCTAGTTCCTCCATGAAGCGCACCGCAGACAGAGGCAGCTCCTTGGCCTTACTCTACAAAGAATAAAAAGCATTGTATTAGTATTGTGTTATATAATGTTTTGTTTTTTTTCTGTACAGTCAAGGTGCCTTATATTATTTTTCAAAAATCCATGGGACATCTACAATATTGCCAAATTGCAATTACAATGAAGATTGTTTTGCTTTTTCAGCTGGTTCAGAAGATGCTCATGACACTTGTAAATTATTTGATTAAATGCATGTAAAAATGAACTTTACTGATATTTTATTGGTTGAAAGTTAATGCCCTATGTACAGTAACTTTTCTAGTCCATACTGTGCCATACTGTGGAAAAATCAAAGCAATAACATCTTCATGGAAACAAGCAGGTGGCAATAACATTACATAGTGCACCTTTAACTTTAAAGGTCCCATGGCATGAAATTTTCACTTTGAGGTTTTTGAACGTTAATGTGAGCTCCCCTACCCTGTTTAGCCCCCCTCCATGGTTAAAAGTTGTGAAATGTCTAAACTGAGCATTTGCGATCCTTTTCTACGTTAGAAAAAATCGGAGCTCAAACGGGCGATTTTGAACAAGGCACCTTATTGACGTCAGATTGAAAAAAGAAATGCAAATGCAGTTCCACCCCCGTCTGTCTGTACTCAGCGTCTCTGTAAATCACGCCCAGAGAGTTTGGACTGCGAATGCGCTAGGCAATGCGAAATGCGTTTTTTTATTTGCCTGGAGGCACGTCCGAGTGTTTCTAGGCTCGGAAGTCCTTTATCTGAGCCTCTGGACTTTTGAACAGCAGTGGTTTAATTTTATTTTCTGTGGAAATGTGTTTATTTTTCAATGGAACGCTTCAAATCTCTCCCCCGTGCAAAAACACGGAAATGGATCAGCTGAGAGCTCAGAGCCGAGAGCGGAGAGTTTGGCCACGCCCCCACCCTCTACTATAGGCCAGCTCTTTTCTCCTCATTTGCATTCAAGCAACAACACCTATTATGGAGTGTTCAGAGAGAGAAAAATTACTCTTTCTCATCTTATCTCTGTTTCTCATGCACTGAGTGTTGATTTTGAAGAAGGATTCATTTACAGTATTAGGGAACCATTAAGGAGCCATATAAAAGCATCAAGAAGTACCATGTCATGGGATCTTTAAAATGAACCAAAAACCATATTCAGACAAATATTTACACAGTATGGGTAAGTGTGAGATAAAAATGAGTTAAAAAAAAAAAAAAAGAGGCAGAGATTAGCGGATTCCTGGGAAAGTATGTAGTGATGAATAATGAAATTCCTAAGTGAGCTGGCAGACCCTCCAGAAAGGTTACATAGTGTATCTTTAACTTTAAATCAAACTAATAACTGCATTAAGACAAATATATACACCTTGTGGGTAAAGGAGGAGAATAAAAGTGAGTTTTATCTTTGGCAGTGTTTTGTAGATTCCAACAAATGTATGCAATGATGAATAATGAAATTCCTTTGTGAGCTGGGGGCAGACACTGGCTGTAAGATCTCCGAGGGGGGTACTGAGTGTGTGGTGGGGAGAGGAGAGCGAGGACATGCCTTAAACGCTTATGAAAGAAGCACATGTTTTTGGTTATGGCTTTGTTGGCCTTTCCTGAATCTCCACACCCTCAGCTCCTCCTCGGACAGTTAAAGACTGTGTAGTGGGCACTTAAAACTACCTGTGGGACATCCGGATGGTAATGGAGTGATATACGTTATATACTTGCCGTAAGAAAGGGAGGGGAGACAAAAAGTGATGGTTTTTGAGGAATAACTTTGAACCCTTTTTTAAACGCTGCTTGTACCTTTTAATAGTATCCAGCCCTATACATTATGTATTCTGAACTTGTATTTTCATGCAAAGCCAAATAAATGAAGAACAAACATTTAAACTACATACACCTTGACATGACCCAGGGATGAAAGTGGCCAAACATGAAAAAAGCGGAAAGTCCCCTACCCCCGCTGGAAAATTTTTAATTTCTGAAATTTGGATTTCTATATGCTATATGTTAGCAATAAAGTAAAACTGTACATAAAAGTACAAAAATAAAACACATTTTATTAACAGGTAGGCCTACTAGTAGTATATATTGGATTTGTTTTTGCTTTGCACTTCGTCTAATCAGAGCGCATTGAGGAGGAGCTTATGCGCGTTAAAAGGCGCAGGTGAAAAAGCGAGGAGCGACGCGTTAAGTGAGGCACGGGCAGGTAGGATGAGGTATAGGATGTTTTATAAAGTTTAACCTGTGTACACGCAATGGTACAGGCTGTTACGAAAGAGCTGTGCTCACTCGCTCGGTCCGCGGCTCCAGACACGGGCTCGCGCGGCCCGCAGTTTAATACGAAGTTTAATACGAGATACACGATACACGTACTTTTGTTCTGAATACTGATTCTGTTTTTCAAGAGACTGTTGGCGACCCTAAACACAGCTATATATATATATATATATATATATATATATATATATATATATATATACACACACACCCAAAATCTTTCTCAACGAATTTGCAGATATAAAAAAAAAAAAAAAAAAAAAATTACCCCACAGCTGAAAAAAAAGCGGAGATCCGCTAAAAAACGGAACTCTTTCATCCCTGATGACCTTTCTGGATCTGATATTTTAAGTAGATGATCTTATAAATGTGACCCACCATGGGAAAACCGGTCACATGTCGGGATTCGTGAACACGAGAAAATCACATTCGAAGCAATTTTTTTTTCTAAATTTGTGATTTTCATTTTTTGCAGAATGTGCTAGATGAGATCATGAAGAAGCCTCTCCATGTTTCAGATAACAGCACTGGCTGCTTAAACAGGACTAAACCAGGACTAAACCAGGACTAAACCAGGACTAAACCAGGACTAAACCAGGACTAAACCAGGACTAAACCAGGACTAAACCAGGACTAAACCAGGACTAAACCAGGACTAAACCAGGACTAAAGCAGGACTAAAACAGGACTAAACCAGGACTAAAGCAGGACTAAAACAGGACTAAAGCAGGACTAAAAAAGGACTAAAAAAGGACTAAACCACGACTAAAACAGGACTAAACCAGGACTAAACCAGGACTAAACCAGGACTAAACCAGGACTAAAGCAGGACTAAAAAAGGACTAAACCAGGACTAAAACAGGACTAAAACAGGACTAAAACAGGACTAAACCAGGACTAAACCAGGACTAAAGCAGGACTAAAAAAGGACTAAACCACGACTAAACCAGGACTAAACCAGGACTAAAAAAGGACTAAACCAGGACTAAAAAAGGACTAAACCAGAACTAAACCAGGACTAAAACAGGACTAAACCAGGACTAAAAAAGGACTAAACCAGAACTAAACCAGGACTAAACCAGGACTAAAAAAGGACTAAACCAGGACTAAACCAGAACTAAAACAGGACTAAAACAGGACTAAACCAGGACTAAACCAGGACCAAACCAGGACCATCTTTAACGTGGCTTTTCTCATCTCGTCGTTTTCACAATGTGCTTCTTTCAAATGGTCACAAATTCTTCAAATGTTCTCAGATTTCCATGTGTAAGGCATCGTTGGAAAGCTTAGAATCTACACTTTCAGAATCTGAACAACTCAAAACACTTCCAGGACGACTTGTGACTATTTTTTCCATGACTTAGTCATACACAAGTAACTATTTTCCACTATTTTGGGCTGGCTGATTCAGTCTTTTAGTCTTTTTTCTGGAAATATCACAATATGATTAATTGGAAATTTGTCTCACTGGACAAAGTTTTGTACAAAATACTTTATTTTTGTTGTGTGCACTGGTGGTTTTCAGATTACATGTGTTTTCTAATGTGATGTTGTCATAATCTCAGGAGGGAAGTGTTAGTTTTTCTTACTGATTATAATGTACTTTCCTCTAAAATATCTATAAGGTAAATTCTTCTATTACTGACTAAACTCATCCTATTTCACTCTAGTTAAAATTCAGCATTTAAAAAGTATTAATTTTAGAGATCCAGCTGAATTTAAAGACACAGTACTAAAAAAGAAACTATCTATAGCCATGGTTCAATTTCAGTTCACAACAGCAGTCATTTTGCAAGGATTCACAACATTGTTCATTTCACCAACAGAAAGTTAGAAAATCAACCACTAAAATACTCATTTGTGATTAACCCAAGCAGATTAACCAACATTAACAGGAAAGAAGCAAGTGAATAGCTGTCCTAGAGCGCCCCCTGTCTTTAGATTCTTTATCTTGGCAAAAAAAATAAAAACAAAAACAGCGTGCATCATAGTAACTATGGAACAAATTAGTAAACCTGAACAATCCCTTTAATTTCATATAATAGCTCTGGCAAATGAAAAGAGCCTTTAAATGCGAACCATATTTCATGACCTTGTGAGTCCATGGAGACCAGTTTAAACAGCATTTTATGATTCCCAAACTGCTGGGCTGACACCAAGGCTGCTTTGATCTGCTATGAAGTCAACTCTTTACAGATACATGTTCGTAATCCTAACACAACGCAGAGAGAGGATTTTTTCTAGGTCAAGGAGACATATTTTCCAATCCAGGACAACAAAATAGGCCAGAGATATTAATAGATTCTGACGCTTTGTGACAGTTCGTGGTCTGTGCCGGTAACACTATCCACGTTACCTTGAGAGGATCTTTGGATGTCTATGTGAACGCTCCAATGCCATCAAAATTATGTGGAAAAAGATAAACAGAATTGCACAGCCTTGAAGGGAAATCTGATATGGATCCAAGTGTTGATCTATATGCGTTGGCTGGCAGATCTATGTACATTATAAACGCATTCACTAGAGGAGGAAAGTTAAGAAAAGTGAGACAGATGAAGTGGCTGGAGACGAGAGCTGAAGGAGACAGTAGCAGAGGTATAAACAAAAAGCAGCTGAGCATTCCTAGATCTACTGGAGTTTGATGATAGAAATTTGAAGCAATTTAAAGCTCAGCGGCCATAAAATTGTTATCCCTGACATCAAAAGAAGACAATACTCAGTCTACAGTTTAAAAAAATTGCTCAGAGTAACTTTTCCTCTCTTGTCTCCATAGAGATGTCGTCGCGTTGTGTTCCACAGTATGGCATTCCATTCATCTATCATGTGTTTATTTCATTATAGGCTTTCTTATAGCTCAGAAATACCTCGAACTAGGGATGTCAACAATTAATTGACTTACAATTAATTGTCGATCAAGACGTTGGCCGAACAAAATGCATTAATTGTAACTAATCGCTAGAGGGCGCTACTCTGGAATGTGAACACGAGATGTGAACCCACTCGCAAGAAAGACCATAGCGTTACATCATGTAACCCTTTCCTCTCTGGATGTTGCCGTACAACTCACAGTAGAGCTGGACCTAGAACCATATATTTTTGAAATGATAAAAGCATGTAACTTACATGCTGTTATCATTTCGTGATTGTTCTGGTTTGAGGCCCTGTAATGTTTTATGCTGTGTCCAGGGGCCCAGTGAAATGTATATTTTGTACTGTAACCCTTCACAGATTAAGGGAGAGAAATATTGTTGATGCCTTAGTTCAAAATAAATGTTGAGAATGTCCTAAAAATAGCCTGGATTCACTGGTTTCATCATAATATGTAGACTAAATAACATTCTGTTATTTAATTTCTTCTGTTCCTTTTAATTTCAAGATTTCCATGCTGCAAGTGCAACAACTGAGCCAGTGCTCAATTTATTTTCAGAATGTATTTTGTTATTCAGCATCAAAATACATTTGTCTGAGGAATAATTAATTGAGGAATATACAATATAATAATACTATGATATATTTTTGACTCAGTGTTATGTTACTATAGCTTATATTCTTAAAGACCCTATTGAAACACTAAAATTCAGGTGAAAAACGCCGCTTATCAGTTAATCGTAAGTCGATCAATAAGGTCAATAAACTATAAATTAATGAATTAATCGATAATTTGCATCTCTACCTCGAACACTTGCATTCTTACTTTGAGCGGGCTCGCCTCTCCACAGATCTGACCAAGGCAAAATCTGACGTATATAGCCTTATTTGATGGACAATAAAATAAAAGTTGCTGGAAGAAAGGTTTCTGCAAAAGGTTGACACTAAGAAGAATGTTTTTATCCATTTCAAAATAGTAGAGCACATGATAACTTCAAAGAAACCGCAATTATTTTCTATTATTTTTGGCTACTTTTTATTGTTTTAGGGTTTTATTATTATTTTTATGAGCACTGGTAGAGCAATTGTTTGTTTATGGTTTTCTGTGCAATAGATTCAGTTTATAAAATGTGCTCTTTAAAAGGTGCACTATGTAACTTTTTGGTTGGGGGATCTGTCACCTGCTTGTGTCTGTGGATATGTCATTGCACTGGCTGGAATGTTCCACAGTAGGACATTAAAAAGCTCTATTTGGGGGATGTCTCTCCACAGATCTGACCCGTAACTTAGTCTGGTTTGATCTCCATGAAGATAGAAAGGTTTAATACCACATTGTGTAACACTCCAGACAAAGCAATAACATGTCCACGGAGAAAAGCATTTGACACGACCCTCCACCCTCCAGAAAAGTTACACAATGCACCATTTGAAGTAAAATGGACTGTGGACTGTCTAAAGATATCTGTATAAATCATCATTAAAGTTTTGAATCCAGAACTGAGCCTTTTCCTCAGTATTAAAATGGACAAATAAAAAAACATAATGTACTGGCTTGCAAACCCTGACATTACAAAGGTGTTCTCTGTTAAAAGTGCTGCGCTCCTGAGGTAAGCTGATGAAAACTATCCAAAGTGAGATGGATGAAGTGAAAGAGAGGAGAGCAGAATGGAGGTGTAAACAAAAGTGCAGCTGAACATTCCTGGATCCATGGGGTCTGATGATAGAGATCTGCTCGGCTCAGAGAGGTCATATCCACAGAACAACACAAGGGCCCTGCATGCTGTAACCTATCCCACATGACACACTCACACACCTCGGCACTGCTTATGTCGCTGTTTTGACTCCAGACTTTGAAACTAGAAAGAGGCATCTATATAATGGTCTGAAGAGCTCCATGCTCAGTGGCAGTGGCTCACCAGTAACTCACCACTTTCCTGGCAGATCTGAAGCAGCAACTTTAATGAGCGGCGAAAATTATTCCCTCCAAAACTTTTGTCCAGAATGACATTTTCTTTTGCTTTGTATTATGATTATATTTTATACTGTCGGGCAGGCGAAAGTGATAAACAAACGTGTATGTCTCCATGAGATGTTATTGCTTTGCTTGGAATGTTTCACAGTAGAAGTTTATGTCATACTGTAGAACAGGGGTGTCAAACATGCGGCCCGGGGGCCAGATCCGGCCCTCCAAGACCTTTAATCTGGCCCTTGGCTGATTTTCTATTAAAGATCCCATGACATGGTACTTCTTGATGCTTTTATATGGCTCCTTAATGGTTCCCTAATACTGTAAATGAATCCTTCTTCAAAATCAACACTTAGTGCATGAGAAACAGAGATAAGATGAGAAAGAGTAATTTTTCTCTCTCTGAACAGGCAATAATGGGCGTTGTTGCTTGAATGCAAATGAGGAGAAAAGAGATGGCCTACAGTAGAGGGTGGGGGCGTGGCCAAACTCTCCGCTCTCGCTCTCAGCGCTCAGCTGTCTGCTCTCTGATCCATTTTCGCGTTTTAAGAGCGGAAGAGGAAAGGAGAGCCTTTTCAATGAAAAAACACATTTCCACATAAAATAAAATTAAACCACTGCTGTTCAAAGGTCCAGAGGCTCAGATAAAGGACTTCCGAGCCTAGAAACACTCGGACGTGCCTCCAGGCAAATAAAAAAATGCATTTCGCATTGCCTAGTGCATTCGCAGTCCAAACTCTCTGGGCGTGATTTACAGAGACGCCGAGTACAGACAGACGGGGGTGGAACTGCATTTGCATTTCTTTTTTCGATCTGACGTCAATAAGGTGCCTTGTTCAAAATCGCCCGTTTGAGCTCCGATTTTTTGTAACGCAGAAAAGGATCGCAAATGCTCAGTTTAGACATTTCGCAACTTTTAACCATGGGGGGGGGGGGGGGGCTAAACAGGGCAGGGGAGCTCACATTAACGTTCAAAAACCTCAGAAAGTGAAAATTTCATGCCATGGGACCTTTAAAATATAAAAATTTTCTATTAATTAATCTATTAATTCCTATTTGTTCACAGAGGTGAATGGGAAACCTGTACGCTCGGTGGCGGTGCTCAAGGAATATAATCATAAACGCCAGTACGAAACACGGCATTTCAAACAATACAATAACTTGAACGGAGAACTGAGAAGACAGAAGATAAACGAATTATTGCTGAGACTGAAGAAACAGCAGTCTGTAATAGATTTGAGTTTCTCTGGACAAATATTTGGTCTTATTGCCATTTTTGGGGTATATTTGCCATGAGTTTCCTGATCCGGCCCCTTTGGGATCAAAGTAGATTGGATATGGCCCCCGGACCAAAATGAGTTTGACACCCCTGCTGTAGAACATTCAAGGCAAAGAAATGACATCTCCAGAGAGACGACCAGGTGGCGAACCCTCAACCAGAAAAGTTACACAGTGCCACTTTAAAATGATTACGTGTTTATTCTTTCCAAACTTTTGAGATAGGGTGATACTGGCTTGTCAAACCCTGATCTCGTCAGATCTCAGAAGCTAAGTAAGGTTGGACCTGGGCAGTGCTTGAATAGGAGACCACTGAGAATATTAGGAAAGGTATAAAGATATTGCTTGCACTGTCATTAGTGTTCTTAGTGAACCCACTTCAACCACGATAGGGCCGATAATGCAGATTGGCAGCCTTGCTTACATCAGTCTGCCCCAGGGCGACAATCATAGCTTACCACCATCCAGTGTGCAGTGAATGAATAATGCATAGTGTCTTTAAAGCAGTGCTTCTCAATTATTTTCTCTGACACCCCCAGAAAGAAAAAATTTCATGCCCCCCTCCCTGCGCATGACTATTAATAGAATTATTTGTCTAAAAAATTGTTATTAGTACACCTCTGCATAACATTGTCCTTTATTAACATTAAAAACAAAAAAAGAAAGAAAAAAAACTTAGAACAAAGACTGCACTGTCTTTTTGCACTGAGGACTCAAATATGAATGTGTTTTTAAAGCAGTTTTGCACACATTTGTTTATGTTTTACAGAAACGAAACTTAAAAACACATGGCCGATTTGCATAAACTAAAAGCGCTAAAAAAAAAAACGCTCTCTCCTTGTGCCGCTGATGCATCAGCTTCTGTCGGACTAAAGGACACGACTCAGTGGAATATACGTGTTTTTTCTGTGACAGAGGATGTTCTGCTCATGGTGAGTCTGTTCTGTGTGTATATCAGGTATTTAAAGGAAAGTTTCAATTAAAGGAAAAGTAACGTTTTTTTACTATCTGAGCCTTCTTTCGGCAATAAAACAAGTAGTTTTACTCACCCATAGCAGTTTGGTGTCATTTTGAGCAGTTTCGTAGAAGTTATGTTGTAGCGTATCCGTTAACTTGAGTGCTCGAGGCATTACTCCAAATAACACAAACTTTAGCACTTTTCAAATCATAGAAGCCCGATATCTTAATCTACGATTTCGTTTGAAGCAAAAGTGGCCTGTAATCCAAGATTTAGCCATAGTTTCGAGTAGATGAGGAGGCCAGTGCGCATGTGCGGACTGTGCTCTCAGCTCCTGGGACCTAAACATGAAACGCAAAGCTGTAAACTATGGATAAATCTCGGATTACAGGCCACTTTTGCTTCAAACGCAATCGTAGACTAAGACATCGAGCTTCTATGATTTGAAAAGTGCTAAAGTTTGTGCTATTTGGAGCCCGCACGGGGCATATTACATGCTTGGGGAATATATTATATGCCCCGAGCTATGGCTAGAAGTTGTGCTAGGCTAACCGCAAATCTAAAACATCTCTGGAAGTGCTCCATATGACACCAAAGTGCTATGGGTGAGTAAAACAACTTGTTTTATTACCGAAAGAAGGCTCAGATTGTAAAAAAACGTTACTTTTCCTTTAAGGTTGCCGACCCCTGCCCCAGAGCAACAATGAGAGCGCCACTGTCAACTACTGTTGTTGATGTGCAATTAGTTCTTAGTTCTAGTACAGTACGGCAAAAAAGCATGTTTCCCAGGGTCACACGCGCCCCCCCTGGCATCACACCGTGTTCCCCAGGGGGGCCCGCCCCACTATTTGAGAAGCACTGCTTTAAAGGGACAGTGTGTAAGATTTTTACCCATTACAGGGGGTCCTCGGGTTACGACGGTCTCGGGTTACGACGTTTCGTGGTTACGAACGCGCCCCCATTAAAAAAAATATGTATATATTACGCGTCATTCCGTCTTACGCGTGGTAAGAGATGTAAACAAATGCGAACGGCGCGCGGCGCACGGCGGAAGAATACGCTCTGTTGTGGTTGTAGGGAGAAGAAGACAGCCTCATGTGTGTGCCCAATGTGGGCGGAAGTACCTGATGTGGGCTCTGATCTGCTCCTATGAAAGCGGCAGTGATAACCAAGCAGCGTAGTGGTCTAATTATTGAGATGGAAAGGTTATTGGTGCTTTGGTCGGAAGATCAAAGGCAAAATCCGGTTTACGACGAAATTCGGGTTACGACGCGTCTTAAGAACGGATCAACGTCGTAACCCGAGGACCCCCTGTAATTACCGAAATTGAAGATACCCATTCAAAAATACATTGTTTTCCAAGCCTTTTCACTTCCATCATGAAATCAAAGTATTCTTTTGGACTTAGATATAGTCACATAAAAGGGGGATCTTCCCCATGCAGAGGCAGCCATTTTGAATACGAGAGCCGCAGAAGGACATTTGGGCTCCGCCTTCGGCAAGGCTCGTGGTTTTGGGTAAACAACACAAGCATGCTGCCGGATCAGACGTCGTAATGGATCTAACACGTGTTTTGGACTAAATTGTTTTACTGGATTTTATTCGCTGGATCCTTACGGACAAATTGAGAGCAAGTTTATGGTGAAATACAGAGTTTGACCTGTGCAAAGCATTCTAAGGTAAGCTAACCTCGTTTTGTGCTTTTCCGTATAAAAGCCCCATGTGCTCGGGGAGTGATTGTTGTGCAGGGAAATGAATTGCATAGTCAAAAAGAGGAGTCTGTAAGGTTTCATTTGATGTGTAGAGTGTCATGGTACATGATCGGGAATGTGTGTTTTCATGAGAAAAGAAAAAACAAAACAAAACGGGACAGCGCCCGGGTGACCCTCGAGGTCTGCCGTAGCTAAAACAGAAAGTGCAATAGCACCATCCACCTATGCGCCACGAATCCTACACACTGGGGCTTTAAAGGTATAAAAAAAGTGCTTTATAAAACCAATGCATTATCATGGTAGTGTAGTGTTGTAATGTATTTATTCTATTGTTACTTACTTTTGGCTTGAACTGTGTTGTGAGCATGGACATCTCCACGTTCTGCCCACGCACTGGTTTGGGCTGTCGAGGAGGAGGAGGTCTGGAGCTCTTCTGGTTGTTCCGACAAACACAGATGAAAAAGAACAACAGGGCGATGGCCAATGGGATGGCCACACTGGGAATAAGGATCCATAGAATCTCCATACTGCCACTGCCAGACTTCTCCTTATGATCTGAAATAATGGACAGACAAAACGTCAGATTACGTAGTTGTAGTTTTTAGTTTTTGAGTGCAGTGAATTTAGTGGGTAAGAAGGATATGGTATCTCGCTCAAAGACACTTCAAAAATGTATTACAATTACAAATGAACCTGGTATGCCAGTGTCTTAGCCTGCACATAGAGGAAGTTTGGTTAATTCCCAGTATAAGGACAGTGAAAGCTCAGCACCTCCCAAATTTCCCAAACTAAAACATCAAATGAAAACAACAACTTTACCATTATGTCTGCTGTTTGGGTAATTAAGGAAAAGTCAACATTACAATTCCTACCAGTAAAAACTATACATGAGATATTGTTCATTTCATATCCAGGAACAGAGTTAGTTCATGTTTATGAAATGTGGCATAAAAAAATCGACATACCTTTAGAATAGTGCATGAGTGAATAGTGTTTGAGAGATTGTTATCCAAGACAAGTGTGAAGTTTTATACTATCAAAGGTTTATGTGCCTTGTTTAAAAGATTAAACAATATTTTATTATTGGGTAACAAGGTTTTATGCAAGTTTTCTGTTCATTTCAGTTGTGAATCATGAAAGTTTGTCTAAGTTGACTCACCACAGATGGCGATGTCACAGAGCTCCATGCGGACCCGCTCGTCCAGTGTGAAACACCAGGGGGCCTCGTGCTTGTTGCCGGGATTACGGCAGTAGGAATGACCCCCGTTGAGCTCTGGGTAGCGAACCGCCAGGAAGGTGTGGCTGTGGGGGTACTGCGAGTTCCAAGGCTGACACTGGCGCCCTGACTTGGTCACGCTGACTGTGCCACGGTACTCTGCCCCACTGCTGTTGTAGCATTTGTGATCTGAGAAACAACAAAGCAATGGCCCATGAGTATGTGTAATTTTGACTAGTTGTGTATCTGAAGATGATAATGTAGATATAGTAAAGGGCTATGGAGTGGATGAAACAAAAATGCTTAAAACACATAGCTAAGGCAGAGGTTTAACTGGCTTATGTTACGGTTGGAGCCCACTTTAGTTCTGATGTAGACTTGGTTTAATCTGGGTCCAGTCCAAATTCTGATGTGTTACATACTGTATATATTATAAAATGTGTACTTTTTTATCATAATATTAGTTATTTTGAGCCATTGATAAATAAATATATACTTGTGAGTGATATTTTCTACAGTGAGTGTTTTAAGAATAAGTGTTGTACAAATGAAATACTTGATTATGGTCTCTATAACGGTTGCTTAAAAATAAACTTTCATTGAACGTTTTATGTTAAAATAAAATGGTTGAAAAAAATACATCAGGGGTGTCAAACATGTGGCCCGGGGGCCTGATCCGGCCCTTCAAGACGTTTAATCTGGCCCTCGGCTGATTTTCTATTCAAATATTTTAATTATATTTAAATTTTCTATTAAAATATTTGTAATTTTCTGCGCCTCTTTTCTGCATAGTTTAGCACAGCAGCGTCTCCAGTGCCTCTGTACGTGGCCCCTCCCACCAGAGCAGCACAAATGAAGACTCACCTCTTTCCAAACGCTCTTAAAGGACCATCGTTTTGACTGTTGACCGTGACGCCCTCATCAGCAAAATGTCAAAAATGAGAAAAATAGACGAGTGCAGGATTTTCTATTTCCTAATTAAACCACAACTAAACCAGGTCAAAGCCAGGACTAAGACCTAAAACAGGACTCAAAGAGTGAGGTCTATAACATTATACAGGCCCAAATCAGGACTGCAGGTTGGTCTAAAACAGGTTTAAAATATACTAGTATATCTAAACCAGGACTAAACCAGGACTAAACCAGGGCTAAACCAGGGCTAAACCAGGACTAAACCAGGACTAAACCAGGGCTAAACCAGGGCTAAACCAGGACTGAACCAGGACTGAACCAGGACTGAACCAGGCCTAGAACAGGGCTAAACCAGGGCTAAACCAGGACTGAACCAGGCCTAGACCAGGGCTAAACCAGGGCTAAACCAGGGCTAAACCAGGACTGAACCAGGCCTAGAACAGGGCTAAACCAGGGCTAAACCAGGGCTAAACCAGGACTAAACCAGGGCTAAACCAGGGCTAAACCAGGGCTAAACCAGGACTAAAGCAGGACTGAACCAGGACTAAACCAGGGCTAAACCAGGACTAAACCAGGACTGAACCAGGCCTAAACCAGGACTAAACCAGGGCTAATCCAGGACTAAACGAGGACTAAACCAGGGCTAAACCAGGGCTAAACCAGGGCTAAACCAGGGCTAAACCAGGACTGAACCAGGCCTAAACCAGGACTAAAGCAGGTCTAAATTCATATATGTTCACGGAGGTGAATGGGAAACCTGTATGCTTGTGTTGAAATTGCATTTCTCTTAAAGTTTCAGGTTGTTCATAATATTATAATATTATGAACAACCTGAAACTTTAACCTTAAAGTTTCAGGTTGTTCATAATATTATAATATTATGAACAACCTGAAACTTTAAGAAAAATGCAGAAGCATACAGAGTTTCCATTTTGTAAAAAAAAAAAAAAAAAAAAAACGTTCATCAAATAAAAAATACTTCTGTAATAGATTTGCGTTTCTCTGCACAAATATTTGGACTTATTGCTATTTTTGGGGTGTATTTGCCATGAGTTTTCTGATCCGGCCCATTTGAGATCAAAGTAGATTGGATACGGCCCCCGGACAAAAATGAGTTTGACACCCCTGAGTAACATTTTGTTCCTTGCCATTATTTCAATATAAAATGTGAAAAAAAATCTTTGAACCAATTTCCCTGACACTACAAACACCTTCTACACAACAGCCCCTTGTGTTATTCCAGTAGGACAATAATAATCCTCACTCTTGTTGATGGGTTCTGCCATGGGGATACCGATCCTCAGACAGTTAGCCGCCTCTGGGCTGTCAGTCGCGGCCAGGTCGTCACAATTGGGCAGCTTGAGCCTCTTGAGGATGATGGGGTTGGAGCGGGCAATGATGTACTCGGTTTTACACAGATCATTCTCCAGGATCTCGCACTCGTCTTTGCACAGGTCCCGGGGTTTGTCTGTGCCTGAGCTGCGGTCACAGGTCGGAAAGGCAAAGTGGCAGAGGGAGGGAATTGCAAACTGGGAACAGCGGTCCGATAAGTGGTTGGAGGTGCCGATCATGGTGAAGGCAGCTGCAGAGAAGACAGATATAGCTGGGTTTTAGATGTTATTACAGTATTCTATAGATAGGCCAATATTATTTCAAGGTTATTATGCAAATAAGACTCTTGTGAGCTGTAAACCATATTAGAACGTTGTTACTTCATCAAAAAGAGACCTGGAGTTGTGTTTTGTTTCATTCACACATTTGAGTAACCCTTTATTTGTCTGTCTACATCTCCACAGCTCAAAATGTCATTTAGTGGTAGTTTTCAAGTTAACTGCTACCTTTAGTTTAGTCGAGTCAGGCAATTTCAAATTATTCTAGTGAAGGTGTATGGAGTTTAAAAACACAGTAGAGTACTTCCTGTATTATCACATGACATCACAAGGTGGAACAGAGTGTTTTCTGTTTGTGAGCAGGGTCTGTTTGTTAAACATGTGTGAATGAATCAAAACACAACTCCAGGTCTGTTTGTGAGGAGGAAACAACATTATAACATAGGTCAGAAAATAGTGTAATATGGGCCTTTAAAGGAGAATTAACTTTTTTTTTTTTACAATCTGAGCCTTATTTCGGTAATAAAACAAATTATTTTACTCACCCATAGCACTTTGGTGTCATATGGAGCACTTCCAGAGATGTTTTAGATTTGCGATCTCCGTAATGCGAGTTCTCGGGGCACATGTTTGCCGTCTCCAAATAACACAAACTTTAGCACTTTTCAAATCATAGAAGCTCAATGTCTTAGTCTACGCTTTCGTTTGAGTCAAAAGTGGCCTGTAATCGGAGATTTATCCATAGTTTCGAGTAGATGCGCATGTGCGGAGTCACAGCTTATTTCACTCTCAGCTCCCGGGACCCAAACATGAAACGCAAAGCTGTAAATTATGGATAAATCTCGGATTACAGTTACCTGGCCAGCCAGAGATACCATTTGGACACCCTCGCTTCACCCTCGCTTCCCCGGTTAACAACGGACTCCGCGATTCTGATTCGTTCAAAGATGGTGACGTCAGTGCACCCGCCTTTGCCCGCAACGTCACTCTTAGGCAGCGGAAGTTCCTCCTCAGTTTTGAATCAAGATGGCGCATCGGAGAACTGAACATCCCTTCCATTCAGCTGTAAAATTGGTCTTAAATGACCTAAAACACATCGATTCCTTAAAACCACAGCAGCTGACAGCTCTAGAGGCCTTTCTTTTCTTTATTTTCTTTTGTTTGATTGGTTCACGTCGCTGTCCGTTAACTGTTCTCTGATTGGTTCACTTAGCTGTCTGTCTATGCGCAACGGCAGCGCATTCTGGACCAAGCATTACCAGACTTTCCGCTGGTACAGCGATGAGTCATGGATTCTTCCAGGCAAGGATTACAGTCCACTTTTGACTCAAACGAAAGTGTAGACTAAGACATTGAGCTTCTATGATTTGAAAAGTGCTAAAGTTTGTGTTATTTGGAGACCGCTCGGGGCAAATATTATTTGTCCCGAGAACTCGCGTTACGGATATCGCTAATCTAAAACATCTCTGGAAGTGCTCCATATGACACCAAAGTGCTATGGGTGAGTAAAACAACTTTATTACCGAAATAAGGCTCAGATTGTAAAAAAAACATTCAAACATTCTCCTTTAAACAGATGGGGTCAGGTAAAATCAAAGTAAATAATTAGCCCTGAATTTATAAGGTAAGTGAGGAATAACATTAGACAACTGCAAACCATAAAAATGAACTTCAGTTTTCCATATAAGACAGTAAAAATCAGGTTCAGCGCCTTTAAAATCCAGATTTTTATTGTAACACTAAGTTTTAAGTGACAGTCAGTACTATAAATATCCAGGTTCAACATTTGTGAATTTCACTGTTGAATATTTCATGACTGTACAATATTATCTAAAGGAAAAACTGCCCCCATCTGTGAATATCACATAACAAGAAAATTGTGTTTTTGGTTTAACTGTTAGTTGCTCCATTTGTGGTGTTCCTAAACAATAATCTGCAAGGATAGCTTGATATTTATACAGACTACACCCTTATATGATCTAAAGTCTATGAACTTTAGATCATAGACTTTAGATCTTTCACATTTTAGATGGAGCGAAGAACAAGAGAAGGTTACAATAAATAACCTTGAACTATATTTTTGAAGCAATGCTAAGAACCATTTCATTATAAAACGTATTTAAGAATGAAACCAATTCCCATATAATTTCTAAGGCTGTTTTACGCCCATTGAGGAAAACAATGAAAGGGGGAAGTAGTGTGTAATTCAAAGACAATAGGAACACATGACTTCTTAAAACATCTAAGGACTCGGCTGACAAAATAAAGTGCAGTTACAAGTGTATGATTCATTGTGGTACTGTACTGTTATTACAAACATATGGCTGTGCAGGGCTCTATGTGGGAGATGAGACAAGTGAATATAAAGTGCT
Organism: Paratrypauchen microcephalus; assembly: GCA_036785185.1. Lineage (NCBI taxonomy): Eukaryota > Metazoa > Chordata > Actinopteri > Gobiiformes > Gobiidae > Paratrypauchen > Paratrypauchen microcephalus. Next base: position 910,746 of record JAVJIX010000142.1, read on the forward strand.
TGGACTTACACTGGCTCCTGTCCAGATCTTCCTGCAGTTTCTAATAATGTTGGATTGGGTTAAGGTGACATTAAAGAAAGTTGTGTGCATAGAAATACTCCTGGCTATTTCACACATGATTTATACCCCATAGTGAGTTTGTTTTGACCCCTAGCTATAAATCTTTATATGTCAACGATGTTTCATATTAAATTGTAAGTTCACGACCCCTCTTATGTATATTTTAAATGGCCCTTATCACTTAATTTGTGAAAAACATGCAAATCACAGGCAACAGGTGGGACATGAAATGAACGCCATGTGTGCACTATACAAAATGAACCTGAACTTTTAACCTTCCGACCGGATTTTCATTAAGGTGTGTTCATTCATACTCGTTACTGAACAACTTCCTTTGAACACTTAAAAAGGACTATCAAAATACTATACTTAATCTTCAAATACTGAACAGATTTGAAGATTAAAGATGCATTGTGTATCTTTTGTGGCGGACGATTCGTCAAATGCTTGTCTCCATGGAGATGTTATTGCTTTGTCTGGAATGTTTTACAGGTATGGTACGGTATTAAAACTTTCTTTCTTCAAGGAAACCAAACCAGGGCAAGTTACAAGTTAGATCTGTGGAGAGGCATCCCTGCACAGTCAGTCAGAATGCCTGTTTTTGTAGGTATTTTTAAGATATAAAACTTCTTCTGTAATTGAATAAATGTAAGGACGAGCTGTTTAAAGTTATACCGTGGAACATTCCAGGCGCAGCAACGACATATCCATAGAAAAAGCAGGTGACGGACACAGTGCACCTTTAATGTTGACATACTTTACCTGTGATTTGGGTCTCAATCTCTCCCTGCATCTGTAGAGAGTCCACATAGATGCTGCGGTTGCCAATGAAGCGGGCACAGGCGATGCCCCGGTACGGCTGGCAGAATCCCTCCTCGTCAAAATCTTCACTAAAAGACAAAAATAATAGAACAGAATAGTTAGTGACTGATGAAATTGTGTTTATTAAAGCATATCTAAGGAAGAAAGTTTGAAGCCAGAGGGGAAATGCTGATCCTAAGTGTTGTGCAATACAATACATTTGAGGTAATGCACCAAGGCACCAGTAGGGGGCAGTCTTTGCTTGTATTCCTTTGTAAATGGATGGATATTATTTACATCAGGGGTCTTCAACGTTTTTCAGGCCAGGGACCCCCTACTATATATACACGGCATAGAATTGTGTTTTATATTAAATTGAGCTTAGTGTCATGTATAAACATTGCTACTCTGTTATGGTACATCCAATACAAGGAAATAATACACAGGTTAATACTGTATTTTACACTATAAAATATAAAATTATATTATTTTAAAGTGAAATCAAAAGATTTCGCGACCCCCCTGCAGTACCTCCGCGACCCCCCTAGGGGTCGCGACCCCCCGTTGAAGACCTCTGATTTATATAATATTCTATATAGATTTTTTTTTTTCTTATTTCAAGCAAAATTCCCTCCCCTTGTGACTAGAAAATTGTACTTGAAATTATAAAAATTATAAGCGTGAGAAAGGGAAAAAAACAAGACTCACGTTCTAAATTCCAAGTCATTTTTGTTTGTCACTTATAGTAACCAAAACCTTTAGTCTATTACTGTTACACTGTACTTGAGTAACTCAAGTAAGTTAATTATGGTGTCTGATAACTACTCTGTATTGTAGTTTGATTTAAACATTACTCAAGAAATGCATTTGAATAGAAGAAGTGACTTTATTGATCTCACACTGGAGAAATTCTTCTCTGCATTTTAACCCATCCTATATATATATACATATATTAGGAGCAGTGGGCAGCACACATTAGGGCGCCCGGGGACCATCTCCATGATCTTTTTGCTTCGGCTTGGTCAGGACCTAAGCTGGAGGTACCTATGGTGCATGTTTTGGGTTGGTGGGGGAAACCGGAGTGCCCGGAGGAAACCCACCCAGACACGGGGAGAACATGCAAACTCCACACAGAAAGGCCCAGGAGACCCGGGGATCGAACCAGGAACCTTCTTGCTGTGAAGCAAGAGGGCTAGTCACTCAGCTACCGTGCCGCCAAATAAATGTGAGTACTACCTACTTCTACAGTACATGAGTACATGCAATGAAATATGACGCCACCTTGTAATTTCCAGACATATACAAAACGCAAAGCTTAAACAGACAGTATAGTTTTCACATATAGTTGTCCTTTAATTCCTTCTTCGAGAGCGTCCAGGCATCTTTCAGCCGCCCACTTCTCTCACCTCATCTACACCAGGCCTGGAAAGCGCACACAAACCACACGCTGAGAGGACATCGCTCACACTAAAGACTCACACTAAAGACTCACACTAAAGACTCGCACTAAAGACTCGCACTAAAGACTCGCACTAAAGACTCGCACTAAAGACTCGCACTAAAGACTCGCACTAAATACTCGCACTAAAGACTCACACTAAAGACTCGCACTAAAGACTCGCACTAAAGACTCGCACTAAAGACTCACACTAAAGACTCGTGGAAAAGCCGTGCCCATACAGAGACCTTAGGCCCAACACCTTGACCAGTTTATACTCCAACATGTAGAGCACCGCACATAAACATACATTAACATGGGGCCAGCCAGAAAACGCCTGCACTGATTGAAAATGCATCTGTTGTCCTTATGCTGAAACCAAGTAGGAGTCAAGTAGGAGTGTTTAAGTACCTCTCTGTAGTCTTTTACAAATTGTATCGCCTCATTAGGGGCATAGCATACATTTATTGTATATTGTATAGCATACATTTATTGTATGCTATGTACTAATCAATGCATTTATCTATAGTTTAGTCAATGCACAAGTCCAGCCTCAAAGAACATCTGTTTTGACGGTAATCTATATCTAATCTATACATCAGACAGCAATAGCTTCCCTGTGAAACACTGACCGAACACTATTTAAAGCACAATGCTGTACTGGTGTAAAAGCTTTGGACAAAAGGGTTAGGTCTTTGGAATAACTTTTTAAAAAAAGATGTCAGGATTGGTATTTTTTATCTACTTAGTTTACCACTAGTAATTTAATAATGTTTTTCCTGCAATATTTTAAGAAGAAAAGTATTTGATATATACAAGATTTTGCTATATGACTAAAGTAATGGCAGCAAACTACAAATATTTTTCAAATCAAAATAAATTGTTAAAGAATCATTACAGAATAAGATCCAAGCGCTCGTACAAAATCAGAAAAACACACACAAAAAAGCTACATTTGAGACAGGCCACATGTCACAATAATCAAATAAAGACAAATTCTTCAAATAACATTAATTGTTTAAAAAGTTCTTAAAAACGTATTAAAAGTGTTCTATTTTTTATAAAAGAAAACAATAAATTCATTTGCACTTCTTGCTATCTTCCCGCTTCAGCTGCTGAGAACATCGTAACTTCACAACATGTTTATGTGGACTAACGAGCTCACAGCCCATAAAATGTTAATGGGACGCCTTGAAGGTGCAGGTGCCCACAAAGTGACAGGTAGCAAGGAGCGGCAGGTGTCAACAAATCGTGAAATAAAATGCATAATTAAATAAATATTGGTAATGAATGAAAAAAAGAGATTTAACAAACAAGTCAATAAGTTTCCCATTCCCAAGTCATTGCGGCTCAACGTTCTTCCCAACGTTCTTAACCGTGGTGGTTACAGCGGATGACACAAAGAACATTATGAACATTATGCTTGGATAACACTTAGAGATTAAGTCAAAGTTAGTTTCACCAAATATGTAATTCCTACTACAATGTGGAGCTTTATAATACTAAGTGCATGCTGCGGTGTGTCTGCAAACAGCTTAACACCTCTTTATCAAACCGCAGTCTTTTTCCGCTGGCAAAAAGCAAAAGTCCCTAAGGTGAAAATCTAGAGTGGGATTTGGGTTAGTAAGATAAATACAGTATGATGGGAAAAGATCTGAGAGTAACAAAAAGTAGTGCCATTTCATTCAGTGTAACAAAGTGCGTGCAGTGGCTGGGATTTAGATTATATCACAGCATTCTATAGACCGATAATGTTTAATACAGATGGGAGGGGGGAAGAGGAACGAGAATTAATAATGTTAAAGGTCCTATACCCTCCTGGGACACGAAGAAAAAAAGTGTATCTAAATAATAATAATTATTATTATTTAAATTTTCTATTTGGAGGTAAATGAACACTTTAGCATTTACATTTTGCTAATTTTATTTTTATTCATATTTTTGTAACATGTCCTCTGTATTGGACGGTAATAGTGTTAAATCCAGGTCAAGTTAACCTAACCTAAACCTAACAAAAACATTTTTTCGGTCGGTTTTACAGTCGCCTCAAAAAGTTTTTAGACTCCTTTTTAATGTATTTATTTATTCATTTATTTATTTATTTTTTTAAATGTATTATTTATTTATTTACTTATTCATGTATTTTATTTATATATTTTGTATTTTTTATACATTATTATTATTATTATTATTATTATTATTATTATTATTATTATTATTATTATTATTACCATTATTATTATTTATTAATTAATTTATTTTATTATTCTTTTTTTTTTTTTAAATCATAGTGCAGCCACAAACTAGAGTCTATCTCAAAACTTAAAAGATGTCCACTATAAAGGACATAAATGAATGGGCAGGTCTCAGGAGGATATTATGAAAACTTTACTATAGTGAGCTTTTAGCCATGTTAAAATGTTATCTCATCTAAAACTTCCCTAGAGTTGTGTTTTGTTTCATTCACACATGTTTGAGTAATCTTTTATTATTAGTCTGGCTATATTTTCAAAGCTCAAAACGCTCTGTTCCACCTTGTGATGTCATGTAGTGGTAGTTTTTTAAATTAAAGATCCCATGACATGGTACTTCTTGATGCTTTTATATGGCTCCTTAATGGTTCCCTAATACTGTAAATGAATCCTTCTCCAAAATCAACACTCAGTGCATGAGAAACAGAGATAAGATGAGAAAGAATCATAAATATCTCTCTCAAACTCTTTATTCTGGGCGTTGTTGCTTGAATGTAAATGAGGAGAAAAGAGATGGCCAATAGTAGAGGGTGGGGGCGTGGCCAAACTCTCCGCTCTCGGCTCTCAGCTGTGCGCTCTCTGATCCATTTCCACGTTTTTGCGTGGAGAAGAGATTAGAAGTGTTCCATTGAAAAATAAACACATTTCCACAGAAAATAAAATTAAACCACTGCTGTTCAAAGGTCCAGAGGCTCAGATAAAGGACTTCTGAGCCTAGAAACACTCGGACGTGCCTCCAGGCAAATAAAAAAACGCATTTCACATTGCCTAGCGCATTCGCAGTCCAAACTCTCTGGGCGTGATTTACAGAGACGCTGAGTTCAAACAGACGGGGGTGGAACTGCATTTGCATTTCTTTTTTCGATCTGACGTCAATAAGGTGCCTTGTTCAAAATCGCCCATTTGAGCTCCGATTTTTTGTAACGCAGAAAAGGATCGCAAATGCTCAGTTTAGACATTTCGCAACTTTTAACCATGGGGGGGGGGGGCCTAAACAGGGTAGGGGAGCTCACATTAACGTTCAAAAACCTCAGAAAGTGAAAATTTCATGCCATGGGACCTTTAACATCTACCTTTTATTTTAGATCTACCTGCAAGATTTGTGTAAATGAAAACAAGATACAACTCAGTGTACGTTTTTGATGAGAAATCAACATTATAACAGACCAGAAAATAATAATATGGGCCCTTTAAAATGTAAAATTATGTTGTGATAAGCAAGTTCTAGGGTCCAGTTACTAATAGAAATGATCAGGTTCAACATTTGTGAATTTATCTTTTGGATATTTCATAGCAAAGTACAATGTAATGAATAGAAAAAACTGGCTCTTGCCCCCACCTGAGAGTATGACGTCATCACATATCTGAAGACCACCAATAGGGACATACATATAGGTCAGTAATGGTGTGATCGTATATTCTGGACATCCTGGGTCTAGCCACACACAGACATGAAAATGACAAGGGAAAACAGACTACAGACCACAGTGCAGCAAATCCCCACTGGTAAATTATAACTGCAGCCTCCCCCGAGGGACTGAACCAAAAACGCAAACGGATTCCTCTACATTTCAATTTTCCACCCATGTACGCTGAGCTATACTCGTGTGGATACAATATCGAGTAGCAGTAAGTTAAATCATGTGCAGGCACTATTTTAAAGATGTGTGCAATTACTCAAAAAAAATGCACTTTTCACAATTTCTTACTTTTCTGAAAAATCGCTAACTTTGAAAGGATATGCGTGTCTAAAAGAAGGTGGGATGCTATATCAATTTGCTCTAAAACTGTTGGTTAGTATTTTGTTGAATTTCTGTTGCAAAATACTTTTCTAGTTTCCCCCCAATTGCATCTACTCAAATTATAATTTCTTTTGATACTTTGCATTGACATCACGCTGGGGGTGTTCTACATGTATCTGTGTGGCGGAATGCACACATTAGCAACCACTGTCAAAAAGTTTTAAGAAAAAACTCAATTTTCAGGAGCCTGTGATCAATACAAGTGTTCATGGTCCTGTTAAGATGTTTAATTTTCAACACAAATCAGCTCACGTGTTGTAGTTCTAGCTAAACCATCTCTTTCTGGTTAGATTGTGTTAAAGTAAAACTAAAAGATTCAAGTCTAAGAAGACTCAGATAGTTAGCATCACACCCCAGGGAAATGTTGATGACATCACCTGCAAAGTGTCAATTGAAATTTCTACTTAAATTGTCATTTCTATTGTGCAGCCTTTGTCAAAATCTTTAAAGGTCCTATATTATGTGAAATTCATTGACTGTGAGCTTTAATCCATGTTATAATGTTTTCTCCTCAAAAACATACCTGGAGTTGTGTTTTGTTTCATTCACATGTTTGAGTAACCCTCCAAACATGTGTGAAGCTCAAAACGCTCTGTTCCACCTTATGATGTCATGAAGTGGTAGTTTAAGTTAACAGCTTTGTGTGTTAAACATGTGAACAAAACAAAACACAACTCCAGATATGTTTTTGATGATTATAAAATAGTATAATATGGGCCCTTTTAACAAGTCCAATAAAATGAAGCACATCTCCAAACCTGGCCACTACAAAGCGTCCATAAATCCCCTCACACTTCAGTGTGTTCTGCTTCTCGTGGGTGTATGCAGCTATCCCAGGAGCTCCAGTCTGGTGCGGTCTCTATTTGTATAAACACAAGATGTGTGCTCAGGACTTCATTTTACACACCAACGCCACGGGCCCTGTGTGTGTCAGCTCTTATAATAGCTAATTACAAGGAAAGGCTTCTAGGACCAGCTATAGCCCTAATCCACAACTAAACAGAAAACTGAGCTCACCACAAAACCTAAACAAGGAATAGTGGCTGTGACAGTCTTCCAAGTTCTTCCTTCATCTCTCATGTCAAGTCTACTGAAATTCTTATGTGTGGATTTACGGAAAAATACTGCAAGATTTTAAAAGATTCTTTGCTGAAATTACTTTATATGGATCTTAAAAGTGCACTAAGTAACTTTTTACCTTGTCTCTATGGGGATGTGATTACTTTGCCTGGAATGTTTCACAGTATGGCATTAAACTGAAATATATCTTCCATTTATTCAATTTCAGGTGTTGCTATAGTTGAAAAAAAAAAGAAAAATGTGTATTCTTAATGCGGGGTGTCGCCTCTCCACAGATCTGATGTAATTTGACGTAGTCGTGCCATCAGCTTGGCTTCATGGAGATCTAAAGGTTTAATACCATACAGTGGAACATTACAGGCAAAGCAATAATGCCTCCATGGAGAGGAGAAGGTGGCAAGCCTTCCACCAGAAAAGTTATATAATGCCCCTTTAAACTATACTGGCTGATATACCTTGGCTTGGAAATGTAATTAAAGATCTTTTAACTACTCTTTTTGTGTTTCTGTAGTTTGATCCAGTTGTTTCCAAGAGCGCCCAACATGTTCACCGACTGCAACACTTTTAGTAACCAGCCAAATCTTTTCTGTAAGGCAATTTCTAATTCAAATCCTTAAAGGGATATGCCACCCCCAGGTCAAATTTGGGCATCTCCCCACAGTCCAGAGACTAAAATAAGTGGTGGAAAGCGTTTTCCTGCTCACCCAGCCATTGTCCGAGTCTGTCGCCACTGACCGCCGCGGTAACTGGTGCTCCTCCGCCTTAGACTGGAGTCTAACGTAGCCAGAGAAAGATTTCGGCCAAAAGGAATTAATTTGCTCGATGCGTTTCCCAATTACTTTGTGTGTAGTGCGCATTCATATCGAGTGCAAATAAATGTGCAAATCAACACGGAGAGCTTGCCTTGGTCATTTTGGGTGGGAACTATTTTCCAGTGCGTAAGAATACAGTCGTATCACGCACCACGTTGTGCAACAGGGGAACTCCCTTCCCGGTGCGTAACTGGGATTCCCCTGGTAGCGTACTGCGTGATACGGCTGTATTCTTACGCACTGGAAAATAGTTCCCACCCAAAATGACCAAGGCAAGCTCTCCGTGTTGATTTGCACATTTATTTGCACTCGATATGAATGCGCACTACACACAAAGTAATTGGGAAACGCATCGAGCAAATTAATTCCTTTTGGCCGAAATCTTTCTCTGGCGACGTTAGACTCCAGTCTAAGGCGGAGGAGCACCAGATACCGCGGCGGTCAGTGGCGACAGACTCGGACAATGGCTGGGTGAGCAGGAAAACGCTTTCCACCACTTATTTTAGTCTCTGGACTGTGGGGAGATGCCCAAATTTGACCTGGGGGTGGCATATCCCTTTAAAGGAAACTTAATGTTTTTTTTTTACAATCTGAGCCTTCTTTCGGCAATAAAACAAGTAGTTTTACTCACCCATAGCAGTTTGGTGTCAATTGGAGCAGTATCGCAGAACTTATGTTGAGCCGTTCTGTTCTACTAATGATCCCGTATCCGTTAGCGTGAGTGCTCAGGGCATTACTTTGCGGTGTCCAAATAACACAAACTTTAGCACTTTTCAAATCACAGAAGATCGCTGTGTCAGGGTAGACTTTTAGTAGATTCCAAAACGGCCTGAAACCCGATATCGCAACAGAAAAGTAAAGTTCAGAGCGGTGTTAGCTTCTTTCGGACTAGCGGTGTTTACAAAACAGCTGAGTTCACGCATGCGCACTGTCCTCTCTGATGACGTCATCAAATGAAACTATAGCTGCATATCGGGTTTCAGGCCGTTTTGGAATCCACTAAAAGTCTACCCTGACACAGCGATCTTCTGTGATTTGAAAAGTGCTAAAGTTTGTGTTATTTGGACACCGCAAAGTAACGCCACGAGCACCATGTTAACGGATACGGGATCATTAGTAGAACAGAACGGCTCAACATAAGTTCTGCGATACTTGTTTTATTGCCTAAAGAAGGCTCAGATTGTAAAAAAAACGTAACTTTTCCTTTAATACAGTATCTTTAATATTACAAAGGTCTTATGGGGAACAAAAATATAACCACTGGATCAGAGAGAGTCAGAGAACTATGAATTTTGTCATTTGAACTATGCCACTGAACACTGATCCAGGACGATGGGAAATCCACCTTATTGCACACCTGAGACAGCATCAGACACTATGAGCCATAACTTCGGTATTTTAAGTGTATGATATTGCTTCAAGTCAGACATTTGTCTTAAAAATGTCAAAAAAAAAGAATGAGCAAATTTTAAAAGGTGGTACAAAGTTATTCCTCACTTACCTTACCTTATCTTACTGGAAAAGAAAATGCTCTCTACACAGCAGACCTATTTTGACCCTAAGAGCTGCTTATACAACACTGTGGAAAGACGAGCTTTGCTCAAGTATATGGGGGGAAATCTGTTACAGGGCCTTTAAGGTTCTGCAAATACAAAAATAATTGACTGAAATGGATAGTGTTTTGGGAAATCAAACAAAAGAACTTTGTAAAAAAAAAAAAAAAAGAACACGAAGGGAAAGTCCAACGTCAAATACTTGTGGTAGAACGGATAAATAGAAACCAATACGAAGAACAAAGTGAAAAATGTAAAATATGTCGCCGACAACTCTTTCATAAACTTTCATATCTGTTGAATGTTGTAAATACATCATGGGTCAGAGAGATATTTACCCCCAAAACACCAATGATAGCAGGGATAGGGCAGTTTTTGTTTGATGTTATGAAGGAACAGGAGGGCAATCGAGGTACTCAAGTCTCTGCTTGTGTTACCACTGTTACAGACTTTAACAATGAAGGCTTCTGTCACTGAGAGGAGATGATTTGATACGTCCTATATGAGGAGAGGGGTGTGGGACATTTAAGAGTATGGACCCCGACTCACAGTCAAAATGTTAAAGGTGCGCTTTTGGTTGGTGCTCCGTTACCTGATTGCCTATGTCATTGCTTTGCATAAAATGTACAGGTGGCTCAAATATACCTAGAAAAACAGGCATTTTGACTGTGAGCGGGGTCGCCCCTCGACAGATTTGGCATGTTGGTCTGGTTTGACCTCCATGAAGATAGAATGGTTTAATACCATATACAGTGAACCCTCGTTTATCGCGGGGGTTAGGTTCCAGAAATAGCCCGCAATAAGTGAAATCCGCGAAGTAGGACAATTTTATATTTTACAATTATTCTACATGTTTTAAGGCTGAAAACGCTTCACCAGACACATTATACACCTTTCTGAGACTGATATTAACATTTTCTCTTGTTTAAACACTCAAACTTTTGTAGATTTTCATTAAAATATATAAAAAAACACGTGTGCGCGGACACGTGCGCGCGGACACGTGTGTTTGTTTTGGTACCACATATCCATGCCATGTGCGAAAGTCGAGTGGAAAGCGACCTGGATATCATTTTGGGCAAGACTCAAGCCAATGCTAACAGTGCCAAACCGCTAACAGACGCCTCTGAGCACCAGTCCTCACCACAAGACCAGGTAAGACCAACCTGCGCTCACAAGAGTTGGTTGCATTTCACCCCGGCTCCAAAATCAGACCGCTATCAATGCGTCGCCAATACTCCACAGCTCTCTAGGACGGGGTCGGGTTCGTCCTCTCGTCCTCTCACGGGGAAGAGCCACTGTCTCCTCTGTGCGCGCGAGTGTCCTCTCCCCGCTGCGGCTCCCCCGGCCCGTCCATGTTGATTCTTGGCTCTTCCATGGTCCGGCTCGCACTCTCTTCCATGGCTCGTGCAAGTAAACAAAGGCCACACCTCCTGTCACCCAGGCGCTCTCGTGAAGGAAATCAGAGACTCTGTCCCTACCATCCCTGGTCTAGACCTGGTTTAGTCCTGGTTTAGACCTGGTTTAGTCCTGGTTTAGACCTGCTTTAGACCTGGTTTAGTCCTGGTCTAGTCTCTTAGCTAATCAGGGCGCAGGACAGAATGTTACACTGTAAAAAAAAGTTACACTATAAAAAAAATTGAAAAAAAAAAAAAAAAAAAAATTGGAAAAAAAAATCCGCGAAACAGCGAGGCCGCGAAGAGTGAACCGCGATACAGCGAGGGTTCACTGTATATTGAAAAAGACTTGGAACAAAAAAGCATTGGGGCAACAGGAGCTCAGTTGGTAGAGTGTTTGTCCACTGATCCACAAGTTGGCAGTGCGACTCTAGCTCCCACAGCTGAATGCTGCTGTTGTATCCTTGGGCAAGACACTTAACCCAAGTCGCCCCAGTGTCTCTGTACAATGGTGTATGAATGTGTGGGTGAATGGGTGAGTGGTTCCTTGAAGTAAAGCACTTTGAGTGCTTTGAATACACAGTAAAGATGCGCACGGTGGCTGAGTGGGTAGCGCTCATGCCTCACAGCAAGAAGGTTCCGGGTTTGATCCCCGGGTCGCCCAGGCCTTTCCGTGTGTGTTCTGCGTGGAGTTTGCATGCATGGTCTGGGTTCGATCCCCGGGTCGCCCGAGCCTTTCTGTGTGGAGTTTGCATGTTCTCCCCGTGTCTGGATGGGTTTCCTCCGGGCACTCCGGTTTCCCCCATCAACCCAAAACATGCACCATAGGTAAAATCCTCCAGCTTAGGTCCTGACCAAGCCTAAGCAACAAGACCATGGAGATGGGTTCCCGGGCGCCTGAAAGACGAGCTGCCCACTGCTCCTGATGGATGGGTTAAATGCAGAGAAATAATTTCCCTACGGGGATGAATAAAGCACGTCTTCTTCTTCTTTCTTCTTAAAGTCGAGCCTTTCTCACTTCTATTGTTATGTAAACAATAACTGGCGCAAAATGAATCAAGTGAAAACAAAGATACTAAAGGAAAAAAAATACATCAATGAATCTAAATATGCTGCTTTTGAAATAACAGTTCTGGTACTGTATGTCAGTAATGGACAATATAGTGGTGCTAATGTTGATATCGGGAGCATGGCTGATACATCGGCATTGGGAAAATTACCCGACATCAGGTCAATATTCTTATCCAGAATGGGAGCAATGAAAACTTACCAGTGGCTGTATGTTTACTTCAATTTGTAAAAGCTATAGTTTTGAGGGTACTGATGAATGGCTCAGTCAGTGGCCACAACAGTATTCCAATTATCTCCATATCAGACCACCCCTGCTGTATATTGTATAAAAGTCCCTATTCTTTTACTGAGAATGTAATTTACGAAGAATTCCTGTGGCACAACTGCTAGAATTTCCCTTACTGTTTTGAAAAAGGTCCAACTGCAACTCTCGCCGGTTTGAAGGTTTTTATGGAGGTTGTAAATAATTATAATCTTGAGTTATTGGTATGTGTTTGAATGACCAGGCTCACTGGGCACTAGATGTAAATTCCACCTTACATAAGCAGTGATTTTCCATGTGATACTAAAGTACTAAGGCTTCCTGCTGGGTTTCACCACTGGACTCTGTTAAACTGAAGAATTTACACTTTTCCGTAACAGCCACTATCTATCTACACGTGCTAACTTCATGTGCTTGTATTCAACCATTTTTTCCTCTACTGACAAAACATTTGAAAACTTCCAGTAGTTTTAAAGTTCTATACGCACGAAGAGACTGCCTTTGAACATAATCTGTGCAAAGAGGTAGTATGCATACACGTATTCCTATTCATATTTTACCTAATGTAAGATTATGATCAAATGCAAATAGATTAAAGGTGCTGTACCTGATTTGTACCGTCTTAAAAAAGTGAATGAAACAACACCACTGATCTATTTTAAGTGGCCCAAAGTTATTATAATTGTTCCGAGCATCCTAATTATTCACCTCATTGAGTTATAAGCGCTTTTCACAACAGAGTGGAGTTTTGCTATCACGACAACAACCAGCATGCTAACGTGCATTTCCTGAATCTTGAAGGAAAACTTTATAAAGCTTTATAATTAGGCACAAACTGTACACAGAGGACTTAGGCAGACACCTTTTGTTCAAATACATGGGAAAAAAGACCCTTTAAGACAGTCCAAATTATATACATTTTGATGAAAGGGAAGTACTCCAGACATAGTGACATCACCACCGGTCAGGGTATTTAGCTAACCGAGGTGTCAGTCTGCCTGTCAATTAGCAGAATAGCATGTTAATAGGTGTCCACAAAGCAAACATAAGCTAGCTGTGTTTGGACAGACACATTACACATAAACAAATGAGGCGAGGTGGTGCAATCTTAGCACAGAGGTCATGGGAGTTTGTGAGGGGCGAATGAGCAGCTCTGGTTACAACGAGAAAAATGAGATTGTATTCTAAGCAAATACAGCGGTACCTCACCTTACGAAAGACCCTACATACAAAAAATCCAAGTTACGAAACGCCCTCACGTTAAATTTTGGTCTCTAGATACGAAAGAAAATTCAAGTTACGAAACGCGAAATCTCAAAAATTCGAGTAATGCGCGCTCAGATGCACGCCCCGCTGTTATCCCCGCTCAAAGAGCACCTTTCTCGGCCTCTTAGCTCTAGCGCCGAACACGCAAGATTTTCAAAATGTATTAAAGGTCCCATGGCATGAAATTTTCACTTTCTGAGGTTTTTGAACGTTAATGTGAGCTCCCCTACCCTGTTTAGGCCCCCCCCCCCATGGTTAAAAGTTGCGAAATGTCTAAACTGAGCATTTGCGATCCTTTTCTGCGTTACAAAAAATCTGAGCTCAAACGGGCGATTTTGAACAAGGCACCTTATTGACGTCAGATCGAAAAAAGAAATGCAAATGCAGTTCCACCCCCGTCTGTCTGTACTCAGCGTCTCTGTAAATCACGCCCAGAGAGTTTGGACTGCGAATGCACTAGGCAATGCGAAATGCGTTTTTTTATTTGCCTGGAGGCACGTCCGAGTGTTTCTAGGCTCGGAAGTCCTTTATCTGAGCCTCTGGACCTTTGAACAGCAGTGGTTTGATTTTATTTTCTGTGGAAATGTGTTTATTTTTCAATGGAACGCTTCTAATCTCTCCCCCCGTGCAAAAACACGGAAATGGATCAGCTGAGAGCTCTGAGGGAGAGCAGAGAGTTTGGCCACGTCCCCACCCTCTACTATTGGCCAGCTCTTTTCTCCTCATTTGCATTCAAGCAACAACACCCATTATGGCCTGTTCAGAGAGAGAAAAATGACTCTTTCTCATCTTATCTCTGTTTCTCATGCACTGAGTGTTGATTTTGAAGAAGGATTCATTTACAGTATTAGGGAACCATTAAGGAGCCATATAAAAGCATCAAGAAGTACCATGTCATGGGATCTTTAAATAGTGAAGCGCGGGGGGAGACATGACTCCGGAAGCAGCGCGGAGACATGAACGCACCGCGCGGCGAGGAGCACGCAGAACCAATGTTACACTATAAAAAAAAAAGTTACACTATTAAAAAAACAACCTTGGAACGACTCAGGCTTTTTCCATTGAAATAGCTACTCAACTTACGAAAAATTCACATTACGCAACCACTTCTGGAACAAATTCATTTCGTAAGGTGAGGTACCACTGTAGTAATAACGTAACGAAGAAGCAGGAAGTGGAATTCGAAAAGGCTCTTTACCCGATTTTGAACCATGAGCGAACATGAACTATTAGCCTCTGGTTGTTCCTATAAGTTCCTATCAGTTTTCCACAAATAGCTGCTTTTATAAAAATCAGTTTTTCCCGAACTAAAAGAACTAAAGGTCAGGCATAGACCCTTTAAATAAATTAACATAATTTGAGAGATTTATTTATAAGATTATTACCTTTGACAGACTAATATGTACTTGTAATATGAAATGTCAAATGCATTATTATTTTATCTTTTTTATTTAAAATGTATTATTTTTGAGCATTTCTTTTAATGGAGATTGACAGCTGGCTTTTAGTCCTGCTTTTGCTCCATAATACATAATACAAGCAAAGCCAGTGGGAGTTTACAGTTTGCATGCTTTTTCTTCACCATGATATTCTTGGTTCACTTCCACTGCCCCAAGTCATTGAATGTCTACAAAGGTCTGTCAAAAATGAGTATCCATTCTAAGACATGAAGGCCCCAGACAGTACCTGACAAGACAAATAAAAGAATCAGACTTTCATTATAAAAAAAATACTGACACATTTTACCCTTGAGCAAAACACATCCAACAACTTTCTGTCCTCCTTCCGTTTAATAGCACTCCCTTAACACACTCAAGAACGCTTTGAAAGATGAGTGGAAATGATAATAACAGACAGTTAAAGCTGTGAGCAAGGAGCAGGAGGTAGCCTATAGCCCAGAGCAAACATTCATGTCAGTCACACAGCGAGATTTACTATGGCTCATTAAGGAGATCAGAGAACCAATCAGAACGCACAAAAGAGACACTTAAATGGACATGAGGACACATGTTAAGCTGACAGTAGACTGACAGAGACAGAGAGGACAGGAGGAGACATGTCCACAAATGCTGGGATACAGATGATGAAGACAGGGTTAATATAAATGGGATTATATGAGTAATATCTAGTCATACAGTGGAGTCATTTATTCTATTTCAGGTGTTGATAAAATAATACCTTGAAAAACATCCATTAACTGCAAGCAGACTCACTTCTCCACAGATGTGACCTCTAACGTCACCTGCTTGTCTCCATGGAGTCATTTTATATTGGATTAGATTATATTAGATTTAAATTAGGGTATTAGCTTGCTTCTTTATGCCAACAGTAAAGTCACCATTTATATCTTGAGCACGGTTTTAAAGCCCCAGTGTGTAAGATTTTTACCCGTTAATTACTGAAATTGAAGATACGATACCCATTCAAAAATACATTGTTTTCCAAGCCTTTTCACTTCCATCATGAAATCAAAGTATTCTTTTGGACTTAGATATAGTCACATAAAAGGGGGATCTTCCCCATGTAGAGGCAGCCATTTTGAATACGAGAGCCGCAGAAGGACATTTGGGCTCCGCCTTCGGCAAGGCTCGTGGTTTTGGGTAAACAACACAAGCATGCTGCCGGATCAGACGTCGTAATGGATCTAACACGTGTTTTGGACTAAATTGTTTTACTGGATTTTATTCACTGGATCCTTACGGACAAATTGAGAGCAAGTTTATGGTGAAATACAGAGTTTGACCTGTGCAAAGCATTCTAAGGTAAGCTAACCTCGTTTTGTGCTTTTCCGTATAAAAGCCCCATGTGCTCGGGGAGTGATTGTTTTGCAGGGAAATTAATTACATAATCAAAAAGAGGAGACTGTAAGGTTTCATTTGATGTGTAGAGTGTCATGGTACATGATCGGGAATGTGTGTTTTCATGAGAAAAGAAAAGAAAAGAAAAAAAAACGGGACCGCGTTTTATTTATACAGTAGCGGCACGCGGACCTCGAGGTCTGCCGTAGCTAAAACAGAAAGTGCAATAGCACCATCCATCTATGCGCCACGAATCCTACACACTGGGGCTTTAATGGTCAATGATTGTAATATATCAAGTTGGTATGCAGAGCCTAACCAAAAAATAGAAATCCAGTATTATAAATATGCTTAATTATTGCTACAGTCAAAAATAAGCAAATATAAAATCATAGAGTAACTCCCTGTTGTCCAACGTTTGCATATTTTTTTTCCATAAATGTATATTTTCAAAGCAAACAAAACTAAATCAAAGACATACAGTTGATTTCACAATGTTAACAGCGTGTTGAAATGTCTGACATCTGTTCTATAATTTTGAGTCAAGCATAATCAGCATCTGACTCTATGGTGAGGACTAGAAACATGTTTTTCCACAAAGAAGTCAGAGTACAAAGTAGTTACTAATACACTAATAATTACAAGCTTGGAGAAAAAGAAATCGATTGATACAGTTTCTAAAAATGGACATATTTTCCATGAACTATCATCCATCCCCTTTCACCATCTACAAAGCACATGACTCACATGTCAATAGGCAAGACTACAAAGCCATATTCTTTTACACAAGTGCAAAATTGATCTACTTACAATACTAGAATTTCTCAAATCAAAGAATACTAACTGGAAAATGCAATTGAATTTGGATTCTTATAGCTTTCTTTAGAAGTGTCGTGATGTTAAAGGAAAAGTAACGTTTTTTTACAATCTGAGCCTTCTTTCGGCAATAAAACAAGTAGTTTTACTCACCCATAGCAGTTTGGTGTCAATTGGAGCAGTATCGCAGAACTTATGTTGAGCCGTTCTGTTCTACTAATGATCCCGTATCCGTTAGCGTGAGTGCTCGGGGCACTGATTTGCGGTGTCCAAATAACACAAACTTTAGCACTTTTCAAATCACAGAAGATCGCTGTGTCAGGGTAGACTTTTAGTGGATTCCAAAACGGCCTGAAACCCGATATCCAGCTATTGTTTCATTTGATGACGTCATCAGAGAGGACAGTGCGCATGCGTGAACTCAGCTGTTTTGTAAACACCGCTAGTCCGAAAGAAGCTAACACCGCTCTGAACTTTACTTTTCTGTTGCGATATCGGGTTTCAGGCCGTTTTGGAATCTACTAAAAGTCTACGCTGACACAGCGATCTTCTGTGATTTGAAAAGTGCTAAAGTTTGTGTTATTTGGACACCGCAAATCAGTGCCCCGAGCACTCACGCTAACGGATACGGGATCATTAGTAGAACAGAACGGCTCAACATAACTTCTGCGATACTGCTCCAATTGACACCAAACTGCTATGGGTGAGTAAAACTACTTGTTTTATTGCCGAAAGAAGGCTCAGATTGTAAAAAAATGTTACTTTTCCTTTAATGTGACATGTCTGGTGAGCTGATTTAAACAGATTTTATGCTGTCTTCTTACGTGGAGCAGTAGGACGACAACTTCACCTGCATTCCAGTTTCATCAGAACTAAATCCCAGGTATGAGAAAGTTGTTTTGTCCCCACGTCCTGATTTACAGTCTGGTGATTTACATGTCTGGATCTCAATGGCCTCATTCAATAATGATACTTGTGGCTCCTCTGTGGTCATCCTATTGCTTCAAGCAGGAAGACAAGGAAGAAATTTGTGTAAATCCGATGACCAGACGCTTCTGAAAAAGGAAGCAGAGTGAAGCTGAAATGGCACAAATTACAGGTCTTAAAACACGAAGAGGTAACAAATCAAATTAGGCAGGAAAATGTGATTCATACACTGCTTGTATAAATCATCATTTGACTATTCTAGCAAAATATTTTTTTTTTAATGTCAAACCATTTCTCTTACCTAAAAACAAATGGTTCAAGTAAAGGAGTTGCCACTTATATTTGCAAAACTTTTATATATAATAAAGACGATTTTATTAGCATTTTGCGCTACAAGAGCTACCAATGTAGAATTCTTGGTCTGAAAATTCAAACAAAATTCAGTCAAGTGTAGTTGGCGTTGACTCAAAACAGCAGATGTAGCGAGAACACCTCCTTGTCTGTTCTAAATGTTTTTCTGTGGTAGAATTTAGGGTCAAAGTTCAGCGACGCAACCACCCCCTATGGGACAACGATCCCCATACACACATTCAACCAAGTCTAACCTTGACCAGACCTGCCATGGCGGATCATCGACAGGCAACGGCACAAGGGATTCTGGGTAACAGGAAACAGGAAGTGTCCGAGGCCTGGGTGTGAAAGGCCAATTCATATAAGTAGCTGGCAGTTGAACGTCGCCGTGTGTGGTATAGTACGCACTGACAGACTTATGCCTTCGCCAACACCTATATAAACGGCTTTTTATGACTGATTTGAAGCAACCACGACTACACCCCCCGCCCCCCGTGGACTTAAAGGGGCACCGTGACCTTTGACCTCTGCAGCGTTTAAGTGAGAGGCATCCAAGTTTATGAAGCTAGTCGGGGAATGGGGTGTGTTTTGGGGGGTTCTCAAGTTTCAAACAGTGTGAGAGTGGAGAGATGAGGCCACAGCTAAAGGGCTAGTCCCCATAGAGCCATATTAAAGTGCTTTAGTCTACTCATTACACTAAAACAGAGTTAAAATAATTTATACTAACAAAACGTTTGGACACACCATCTCATTCAATGTACGGACGTTTTTCTTTATTTTTACTTACTTTTTATATACATACAGAAGACATCAAATATATGAAGTAAGATATATGGAATTATGTAGCAAAGAAAAAAAAGATATTTTTTTAATATATATATTTTATGTTTACTACTTACTAGAAAGTTGTAAAAACAAATAAAAATAAAAAAACATTGAATGAGATGATGTGTCCATACATACTGGTCTAAATTGCACAATAGTTATGACGAAACTAATAAAAATAAATGATAAGTTATTTTGTTAAATTAATCTTTAAACCACCAGAATTTATTCCTTGCACGTAAACCGTCTTAATTTTTTATGGAATTTTCTGTGTTGATGACAGAGGTATTCCATTGGCACTACCTCTGGAATTTTTGTGCTTTTCCTTTTCACTTTTACCACCATCTGATGTAAAACTGTGATAAATATTTACCACGGGTACTATCCCAGCAAGTGTACTAAAGGAAAAGTAACGTTTTTTACAATCTGAGCCTTATTTCGGTAATAAAACAAGTTGTTTTACTCACCCATATCACTTTGGTGTCATATGGAGCATTTCCGGAGATGTTTTAGATTAGCGTTAGGCTAACGCCGTTAGCCTAGCGCGACTTTATAGCCATAGCTCGGGGCATTCCCCGAGCATGTAATATGCCCCGTGCGGGCTCCAAATAACACAAACTTTAGCACTTTTCAAATCATAGAAGCTCGATGTCTTTAGTCTATGATTTCGTTTGGTCAAAAGTGGCCTGTAATCCGAGATTTAGCCATAGTTTCGAGTAGATGAGGAGGCCAGTGCGCATGCGCGGAGTGTGCTCTCAGCTCCCGGGACCCAAACATGGAACGCAAAGCTGTAAACTATGGATAAATCTCGGATTACAGGCCACTTTTGATTCAAACGAAATCGTAGACTAAGACATCGAGCTTCTATGATTTGAAAAGTGCTAAAGTTTGTGTTATTTGGAGCCCGCACGGGGCATATTACATGCTCGGGGAATATATTATATGCCCCGAGCTATGGCTAGAAGTCGCGCTAGGCTAACGGCGTTAGCCTAACGCTAATCTAAAACATCTCTGGAAGTGCTCCATATGACACCAAAGTGCTATGGGTGAGTAAAACAACTTGTTTTATTACCGAAATAAGGCTCAAATTGTAAAAAACTTTACTTTTCCTTTAATAATTCAAAAACCTGTCATAAGCACTGAGAAGCATTGACATTTATGAAGCCAGTTGGAGAAAGGGACGGTAGGTTTTGGTGGGTTCTCCGGTTTCAAACAGTACCAGATTGGAGGGATGAGGCCGTGGCTAAAGGGCTCGTCCCCATAGGCCCATATTAAAGCCGGGATCTCCCAATCAATCAGCGCTATGCTAAAAAGAATCCACAACAAGAAGGCAATTAAGGCCCATAGAGAGCTTGGCTAAACATATGGAGAGACATTCTATTGAAGGATCTGGAGTGTGCTTCTTTAAAGCCCCAACATGCAACTTTTTAGCCAAAACAGACAAAAAAAAAGTGTACATGTATTACAGATATCTGTATTGTTTTAATGTTCTAAAGATTGAGTTTGAACGTACTATTTTCATGCTTTAACTGTCATGGAAAAAGTGTATTCTAGGAGTTAAAATTATTTATAATTACAAAAGCTCAGAGCACATTCGTAATGACACATCTTTCATCAATCTGTCAAATTTTGTACAATGTGTTTTACGGTACATTGCATATGAAAATATTGCTTTATTTTAGGACTTGGCATAAAAAGGGATTTGGTTGCATGTACACTCCCATATGTTGAGTTCTTTCAATTCAAAAAGATAAACTGTTGAAATATATACTGTGCCTGCATGTGTTTAATGTATAGCTACATTTAGACATACAGGAACAGAAATAGGCATATTAGACAACCTTTCTACTACACACAATTTTAAAATGATTTTGTTAAAGTCACAGTATGTAACTTTTTTGTAAGTTTATTATTATTATTTTTTTATTTTTATTTTTATTTTTTATTGCACCAAGAAACAGAAACATGTGTCCTTACTGTGAGCAGGCTTGCATCTCCACAAACCTGACTCTTATTTGGCCTGGAGGAAGGCTTCATCCTGCTTGTTTCCATGGAAATGTTGTTAATTATAATACAGTGGTACCTCACCTTACGAATGACCCAACAAACGAAAATTTCAAGTTACGAAACGCCTTCACGGTAAATTTTGGTCTCTAGATACGAAAGAAAATTCAAGTTACAAAACGCGAAATCTCAAAAATTCAAATAATGCGCGCTCAGCCACACACATACGCTTTTCTCAGACTGGATTTAAACTTTTCTCACATTTGTCTCTCGTTTAAACACTCAAACTTTCATAGATTTTCAACAAAATTATTAATAGTGAAGTGTGGGGGGAAGGAGGAGGGGGGTCATGTGCGCTATCACACGTGTGTGATAGCGCACATGACCCGGTGCGGAGCTGATAGCAGGTCTAGACCAAGGTCTAAACCTGGACTGGACCAGAACTAAACCAGGACTAAACCAGGACTAAACCAGGACTAAACCAGGACTAGACCAGGTGGATTAAAGCAGCGAGGAGGGGACTGCACGCAGTCGGAGCGCATGAACGCATGAACGAAACCCATGCAAGAGCCACGGTGGTCTAGACCTCCTCTAGACCTGACCAGGTCTAGAGGAGGTCTAGAGGAGCCGCGGTGGTCTGGACTAAACCTTGACTAAACCTGGACTAAACCAGGAGGAGCCCGCGGCTCTTGCATGGGTCTCGTTCATGCGCTCATGCGCTCAGACTGCGTGCAGTCCCCTCCTCGCTGCTTTAATCCACCTGGTCTAGTCCTGGTTAAGTCCTGGTTTAGTCCAGGTTTAATCCTGGTCCAGTCCAGGTTTAGACCTTGGTCTAGACCTGCTGTCAGCTCCACACCGGGTCATGCTGCGCTATCACACGTGTCCGCGCAGTTTTCTCTGCCCTCACCCTTCCCCCCACACTTCACTGTTAATAATTTTGTTGAAAATCTATGAAAGTTTGAGTGTTTAAACGAGAGACAAATGTGAGAAACACACAGAACACAGTGTTACACTATAAAAAAAGTTACACTATAAAAAAAAAAAACTTGGATCGGGGCCTTGGAACGAATCAGGCTTTTTCCATTGAAATACTCAACTTACGAATTTTTCACGTTACGAAACCACTTCTGGAACGAATCAATTTCGTAAGGTGAGGTACTACTGTATTTATACTTATAATATTCCACAGTATGGCCAGAAAGTGACATAGTAGTATCACTTTAATGATACTGATAAGAGCAAAACTCCTTCTTCTTCTTTTTGTGTCTTGCTAACAGACAACTAAACTCACAAACGAGCCAGTCTAAAAAAAAAAAACAATAGCAGGAGGTATAAATCAAGTATTGTAACAAGCATGACTGATTTGTGCAAGAAAGAAAGAAAGCATGCTGTTTGTATTCTAAACAATTCAAGACCTCACCACATACTCACTGGTTGGCAGATTAAATAGTGAATACTGCCAAAAACAATAGTAATCTCAGCAATGGTCTGGCACCAGATGAATGAGCTGCTAACATCACATTGCCAAAGGGGGCTTTGTTGCCAGGTTGGGTCTCAATCATGTCCCCACTAGAGCGACTGGCATATTTCTTAACCAGATGTGAAACTGAATGTTGAGCACAAACCATGCTTTTATAGAGATGTTGAGAGATATAGCGGATCAGAGCAGTGAGGAGAATCCATCTTTTGAGTGAGCCTGTCATCCCTTTCACTTTTGATTGAGTCCTTCTGTGTATTGAATTGATGGATTGTGAAACATGCAAAAGCAAAATAGTTATCGTTTGTACCCTTTGACTCAATAAAATAAATCACCATAATTTCACGGCGCACACCTACATTGACGTGTAGACTGATTTTAGACCCCACAATGTGATAAATACCCAAATTTTTTTGAGATCACATCATTGCTGTGCCAGTGTAGTTAATCCAGAGGTCTTCAACAGGGGGGTACTGCAGGGGGGGGGGGGGGGTCGCGAAATCTTTTGATTTCACTTTAAAATAATATAATTTTAAATAATATAATTTTATATTTTATAGTGTAATAATATATAATTTTATATTTTATAGTGTAAAATACAGTATTAACCTGTGTATTATTTCCTTGTATTGGATGTACCATAACAGAGTAGCAATGTTTATACATGACACTAAACTCAATTTAATATAAAACAAAAATTCTATGCCGTATATATAGTAGGGGGTCCCTGGCCCAGTTCGCCATCTGTTTGGGGGTCCCTGGCCTGAAAAACGTTGAAGACCCCTGAGTTAATCGCTATAGATATGCTGCTGCCACAGTTTGAATCTCCTTCAGGATCAATGACTAACTGACTGAGTGTCTGACTGGCTGTCGGTCTGAAAATGGGAAAAGGTAAATTCACAAATGTTTAACCTGGTGATTTCTATTAGTGGCTAGAGAACATAAAACCCACTTGAGTTACTTTGTTTTGACATGAAGAATGGAAAATTGTTATCTGTGGTTTAAGGATTGGATGCTTTGCTGATGCCAATTACCTTAGGCAATCTTTAAACAGGGCACAGCCTTCAAAACACTTCAAATATTATATGATTAGAACATATTTTAACAAACCATTAAAAAGATAAGCATTTCCAATAAGTACATGTGCCAGGTTGTCTATGTGCTGCCTTTAGTTAAAGTCATAATGTTGTTTACTCATCAAAAACATACCCGGAGTTGTATTTTGTTTCATTCATTCATGTTTAACGCACCAGTTCTGCAAATTTAGGGTGAGATCTTCTCTCAAATTGAAAACAACTTGTGATACCTTGTGATTTGGTACAGGAAGAGTTTATGTGTTTAAACTCCATACACTTTCACCAGATAATGTGGATGATTTCAGCAGCTCTACTTAAAGGGACAGTGTGTAAGATTTTTACCCGTTAATTACTGAAATTGAAGATACCCATTCAAAAATACATTGTTTTCCAAGCCTTTTCACTTCCATCATGAAATCAAAGTATTCTTTTGGACTTAGATATAGTCACATAAAAGGGGGATCTTCCCCATGCAGAGGCAGCCATTTTGAATACGAGAGCCGCAGAAGGACATTTGGGCTCCGCCTTCGGCAAGGCTCGTGGTTTTGGGTAAACAACACAAGCATGCTGCCGGATCAGACGTCGTAATGGATCTAACACGTGTTTTGGACTAAATTGTTTTACTGGATTTTATTCGCTGGATCCTTACGGACAAATTGAGAGCAAGTTTATGGTGAAATACAGAGTTTGACCTGTGCAAAGCATTCTAAGGTAAGCTAACCTCGTTTTGTGCTTTTCCGTATAAAAGCCCCATGTGCTCGGGGAGTGACTGTTGTGCAGGGAAATGAATTGCATAGTCAAAAAGAGGAGACTGTAAGGTTTCATTTGATGTGTAGAGTGTCATGGTACATGATCGGGAATGTGTGTTTTCATGAGAAAAGAAAAAAAAAAAACGGGACAGCGTTTTATTTATACAGTAGCGGCTCGTGCGCACGCCCGGGTGACCCTCGAGGTCTGCCGTAGCTAAAACAGAAAGTGCAATAGCACCATCCACCTATGCGCCAGGAATCCTACATACTGGGGCTTTAACTAAAGGAAATAAAATGTAGCTGTTAACTTGAAAACTACCATTGCATGACATCACAAGGTGCAACAGATCATTTTGAGCTTCAGAGATGTAGACAGACATAATGCATGATTGCAAAACATGTGTGAATGAAATAAAACACAACTCCAAGTATGTAATTTGCAGTGTTGTATAGTAACGAAGTAATAATACTTCACTACTGTACTTAAGTACATTTTGGGAGACTTTGTACTTTACTTGAGTTTTAAAAAAATGATAACTTTTACTTTTACTTTACTACATTTCCGAATTTATTTGCATACTTTTACTCCGATACATTTTCAATGTGCCGTTTAGTTACTCGTTACAAAAAAACCCTCTACTGACTGAAGGAAGTCAGGACGTGCCTGGGCTTGTTCTCTACTTGCGCATGACAATCAGCCTACACCTGTTGGTTTCATGCAGCTAGTTTAATCAATCAACATCCCTGATGGAAGAGGAGACAGCATCCACGTCAGCTACAAATGAAGGGGGAGCTGACCATGAGCATCCCTGGCCGTACTTAAACACAATGTTCTCTTACGCTGATATGAAGGATTCGTCCTATCGAATGAAGTGCCTCTTGTGCCTTCCAAGAAACATGGAAATCCTATCTTACAGAAACTCCCCGTCCAACCTCAAGAAACACATCAAGGTAAGTTCTAGATTAATGAAATTGTTAGCGTCTATATTCCAATTTCAGTTACCATAGCATGGACATTCTAGACACCGTTGTGAAACCTTGAGCATAACATGTAGAAATTAACTTTGTGTGACATTGTTTCGGTTACACAAAGCGTATTTGACGATGTCGGAGCTAACAGGCTACCTAGCTTTTTCGGCTCAAGGGAAGGCATAGCTGTAGGCTAAGTGTAACAAATGAGAAAGAGCACACGAGTTCGAAAGTACAAAAAATAACATTAACATGTGCCTACAAAATTTAAACAAGCGCTGTGTGTTTGTGCTATCTAAGTAACAAAGCGAGGGTTAGCTTCAGACTGCCTTTGCTTGATACTTTTACTTGTACTTTTAATTACATTACTTGAGTACATTTATTTTTACATTACTTAAAGGTACAGTGTGTAGGATTCGTGGCGCATAGGTGGTTAGTAGCTATTCCACTTCCTCTTTTGGCTATGGCAGACCTCGAGGGTCACCCGGGCGCGCCGTAGCGCCGACAGCTCGCGTACCCGCGCACGAACCGCGCGCCGCTGTATACATAAAACGCGGTTCCCCGTTCACTTTTTTTTTTTTTCTTTTCGCATGAAAACACACAATCCCGATCATGATTCATGACAATCTACACATCAAATGAAATCTTACAGTCTCCTCTTTTTGACTATGCAATTCATTTCCCTGCAAAACAATCACTCCCCGAGCACATGGGGCTTTTATACAGAAAAGCACAAAACGAGGTTTGTTACTTAGCTTACCTTTGAAGGCTCTGCACAGGTCAAACTCTGTATTTCACCATAAACTTGGCCTCAATCTGTCCATAAGGATCCAGCGAATAAAATCCAGTAAAACAATTTAGTCCAAAATACGTGTTAGATCCATTACGAGTGTGATACAGCAGCATGCTTGTTTACACGAGGCTCCCCCCTTCCCCCCTCCCCCCTTCTCTCCTTCGCTCCTCTGCTCCCACATGCAGCGCGGCTGAGCAGCTGTTAGCAGGAGCCTCGGCGAAGGATGAGCCCAAATGTCCTTCTGCGGCTCTCGTATTCAAAATGGCTGCCTCTAAATGGGGAAGATCCCCCTTTTATGTGACTATATCTAAGTCCAAAAGAATACTTTGATTTCATGATGGAAGTGAAAAGGCTTGGAAAACAATGTATTTTTGAATGGGTATCTTCAATTTCAGTAATTAACGGGTAAAAATCTTACACACTGTCCCTTTAAGTTACAGATACTTTAAAGGAAAAGTTACTTTTTTTTTACAATTTGACCCTTATTTCGGTAATAAAACAAGTTGTTTTACCCATAGCACTTTGGTGTCATATGGAGCACTTCTGGAGATGTTTTAGATTAGCGGTTAGGCTAGCGCGACTTCTAGCCATAGCTCGGGGCATATAATATATTCCCCAAGCATGTAATATGCCCCGTGCGGGCTCCAAATAACACAAACTTTAGCACTTTTCAAATCATAGAAGCCCAATGTCTGTGCACTGGCCTCCTCATCTACTCGAAACTATGGCTAAATCTCGGATTACAGGCCACTTTTGACCACACGAAATTGTAGGCTAAGACATCGGGCTTCTATGATTTGAAAAGTGCTAAAGTTTGTGTTATTTGGAGACCGCAAATAAGTGCCCCGAGAACTCACATGATGGAGATTGCAAATCTAAAACATCTCCGGAAGTGCTCCGTAAGACACCAAAGTGCTATGGGTGAGTAAAACAACTTGTTTTATTACCGAAATAAGGGTCAGATTGTAAAAAATGTTACTTTTCCTTTAAGACTTTTACTCAAGTAACATTTCAGTCAGTGACTTCGACTTTTACCAAAGTCATTTTTGGGAGGGGTACCTATACTTTTACTTGAGTTTGATTTTCCAGTACTTTATACAACACTGGTAAGTAGGGAGTAAGAGCATTCTAACCTGGCTTAATGCATTTAATGTTTAAACCTGATCAAACACACAATGCACTAACTCGCTGATGTCATTACATGTTGCTGTGTCAGGCTGCACATGCACAGTGCTGGAGGTTGGACACTAAATGGCTAAATGCTAAATACGATTTCCACTGGGTTCTTTGTCACGTCACAATTAAACATAATTTCATGTGGTGTTGACAGCGGGTTAATTACAGAGCGCTGTGCTTCTCATACCACACACAGATCGAGTCAGGGAAAACACATGCCCACAGGCTATTTATTATTATCTGTTAAACATCTGATGAAAGCCATCATCTCCAATAGTCAAATTACACAGAGAATGTTCCAACTGGCACATTTATCAACTATAAAGGTACGTCAAAGTAAACGGTTACAATGGTTACATGGTAAATTACTCAGATAGGAGCCACTTTGTAAGGCGTTGCAATTTCAAGGGCCTGTATTACTATGTTTTCTGATCCATGTTACAGTGT
This sequence comes from Paratrypauchen microcephalus, assembly GCA_036785185.1. Lineage (NCBI taxonomy): Eukaryota > Metazoa > Chordata > Actinopteri > Gobiiformes > Gobiidae > Paratrypauchen > Paratrypauchen microcephalus. The sequence goes on from JAVJIX010000142.1 coordinate 938,948, forward strand.
TGAACTTGTGTTTTGTTTCATTCACACATCTTTAAAACATACCGTACATCTCACATATTTAACACTCTGCTCCACCTTGTGATGTCATGTGGTAATATGTCAAGTGCTCCACTGTGTTTGTAAACTCCATACACCTTCACTAGAATCATTTGGATAACTTGGATAATTTCGGCTCTGGAATTGCCAATCTCTACTGAACAAATGGTAAAAGGCAGCTGTTAACTTGAAAACTACACACAACTCCATGTATGTTTTTGATCAGGTAACAACATTAACAGGGCTAAAAGCTCACAAGAGTCAATTTTGCATAATAAAGGACCTTTAAACTTCAAAGTTACACAGTATGAGTAGTTGCAGTTTCTTGTAATGCAAGAAACCGTGACACATCAGATGGTTTATCCGTAAAATTAAAGTAACTTCATACAGACAGTGCCTTGTTCAAAATCGCCCGTTTGAGCTCCGATTTTTTGTAACGCAGAAAAGGATCGCAAATGCTCAATTTAGACATTTCGCAACTTTTAACCATGGGGGGGGGCTAAACAGGGTGGGGGAGCTCACATTAACGTTCAAAAACCTCAGAAAGTGAAAATTTCATGCCATGGGACCTTTAAAATCTCTAAAGTCCATTTTTGCAGAATAGCAATAGCCTAAGTAATGGCTTCAATTTCTGGCTACGAGGACTAATGTTGAGATTTAAACAAAATGTTGGAAAATGGTGAACCACAAACACAATGATAAAACAGTGGGACAGGCATCTGTGACCACAAGAGGATGTTTGTAAAGCAGATTGTGGCTCTCTCCTTACTGACTTTAGATCAGAACTGATTCTTAGTAATAGTTATAACATGCATCACTAATCATAACCATGTAGTTTGCCTTTGTACAGCACTGTGGACAGCTGCGGATGTTTTAAATGTGATATGGTGCAGATCACAGAGGAGAGCCCTTTTAGGTTTAATGCAAACCTAAAGTGTGGAGCTCATTCTGCTCTCTGATTGGATAAAAGACTTGAGACTCAAAAAACAAAATGTAAACACAAACACTATAAATAAATCAGTACTACAATTATCAGTATAATTAATGCTTGATTTGAACATATTAACTCCATATTTGAGGACACATACAATGTATTTCAAATATTCAAGTAAAGGAAGTAACGCTGGTTGCTGTTTGCATGCTAGCTGTTGTAGTAGAAATTTATGCTTATAAACTAATCACAATTTCTACTGCAACAACTAGCATGCCAACAGTGCACCAAAATATATCTGGATTCCCCAACAGTAAAAATGTGAATAATTAGGAGGTATGGAAGGTGTTAAAAGCGAGGAATGATTTTGATCTGCTGCAAAACATTCAAAATCTACTTCATCATCAGGTATGACGCCATTTCATTTGTTTTAACCAAGAGCAAAGAGAGCGCACTGAAGTCTACAGCTGTAGTTACACAACCGTCTCCCATCAAACTGAAGTGACTGCTGGAATCTACAGCTGACATTCAATTTCAACAGCCCTCTGTTTACTTATGGGTAAAGTGACTGTATATCCAGCTCCTCCACTGTCTAAAGCCAGAGATGAAAAAGCTTCATAAAAACAATTATTCATCCCAAAGTGGACAGGGAGAGGCGCTGAGGCACAGCGGAGGGATAGAAAAAAGAAACTATTTTGGTTAAACCTTTTTCCAGTGCACAGCGAGAGAGGGAGAGGAACTTAAACAGCACTGACAGGCCTGGTGTGGAAGTATTAATCATTTCAAACCAAGAGACATCCCAGTTATTTTAAACACAGACGCTCTGGAACAAGCTACCCACTTGTATAAAGTCTGCAAGGCCAGATTCTAAACTATGAAATTGGACATTTGCTTTTACAACTGGAAAATAAGCAGGGGGTATACATCACTGAAGGCCGTAGAAGGTCGTGTGGATAGTGTTTTAGTGTAGTTATCAAGTTGGTTTATGTGTAAATGACAGTATCATTTTTCTTGTCTTCTCTTGGGGTTTGTTTTTATTAGGATAGAGCATATCATCAGCTACTCATCATGTAGAAAGTTACATGAATTTGGGGTTTTATGTAAGCCATCATTAAAATGTTCTTGTCAAAAACAAAATAAAAAATGGTTTTGAAGGGCCCATATTACACCATTTTTGGATCCATGTTGTTTAGTCATCGAAAATATTGGATTTTTTGGGTTTCATTTACACTTTTATATCATACAAATCCTGCATATTTAGGCTGAGTTTTTCTCTCAAACTGAAAACACTCTGTGCCACCTTGTGATGTCATGTGGTAGTACAAGAAGTGCTCCACTGTGTTTTTAAACTCCATACACCTTTACTAGAATCATATGGATCATTTCAGCTCTGGAATTACCCATCTCTACTGAAATTGACAATCTCTACTAAACAAAAGGTAAAATGTAGCTGTTACCTTGAAAACTACCACTTCATGACATCACAAGGATTTTGAGCTCTGGAGATGCAGACAGATTAATAATGGAGGATTACTCAAATATATGTGAAGGAAACAAAACACAACTCCAGGTATGTTTTTGATGAAGAAACAACATAATAACATGGCTTAAAGCTCACAAAAGTCAATTTTGTGTAATATAGGACCTTTTATTGCTTATTTCTTGTATTAAAAACATAAATAAGACTGACTATAACTCGGCGCCCTTTAACACAAAAACATTGCCCAGTTTATTTCTCCAAAGTCTGAACGCTGCTCCAAACCACATGTTTTTACTGACAGCCGATTGGCTCGATTAAAAAGACCTGATCACTGACGATTGATGGAATCTCGGTCTTGATTCCAGTTTCAGTCTTTACCTGGCCCTACTACAAAGTAACACAATCATTCATTTTTAGGCAGATAATGTCACTGCACATTTAGATTGGGCTCAGACACCCAGTATAAAAAGTATGTGTTATGGAGATGTCAATGTCAAGGCCCAACTGTAGCACTGGCAGAACGACTGGTAACTGATTTATTCCATGCAAAGTTTTTGTCATTTCAGGCATCAAAGCCAAATTTTTTGAACCATTATTGATGTGATGTTTTACAACTAAACCTTTATGAAACTATCAAAGTTCAAAGTCAGCTTTATTGTCAAAAAAACATATGTACAGGTTGCACACACAGGATTTGAAATTGCAGCACTCCCCAGGCCCATAGTGAACATAAAACATGTGATAAACAAGACAATAAACACAATGACTAAAACATCACATATACCTGTAGCCAAAGTACAGTAAACATGCATATAATACAAATACAGTGGTACCTCACCTTACGAAATTAATTCGTTCCAGAAGTGGTTTCGTAATGTGAAAAATTCATAAGTTGAGTAGCTATTTCAATGGAAAAAGCCTGATTCGTTCCAAGGCACCGATCCAAGTTTTTTTTTAATAGTGTAACTTTTTTTACAGTGTAACATTGTGTTCTGTGTTTCTCACATTTGTCTCTCGTTTAAAACTTTCATAGATTTTCAACAAAATGTATTAACAGTGAAGTGTGTGGGGGGGGGGGTCGGGAGGGGGTCGAAAACTGCGCTCTGACACGTGTGATAGCGCAGCATGACCCGGTGCGGAGCTGACAGCAGGTCTAGACCAAGGTCTAAACCTGGACTGGACCAGGACTAAACCTGGACTAAACCAGGACTAAACCAGGACTAGACCAGGACTTGACCAGGACTAGACCAGGTGGATTAAAGCGAGGAGGGGACTGCACGCAGTCTGAGCGCATGAACGCATGAACGAGACCCATGCAAGAGCCGCGGGCTCCTCCTGGTTTAGTCCAGGTTTAGTCCTGGTTTAGTCCTGGTCCAGTCCAGGTTTAGACCTTGGTCTAGACCTGCTGTCAGCTCCGCGCCGGGTCATGTGCGCTATCACACGTGTCAGAGCGCAGTCTTCTCCCCCCTCCCCCTTCCCCTCCCTCTTCCCCCCACACTTCACTATTAATAATTTTGTTGAAAATCTATGAAAGTTTGAGTGTTTAAACAGAGACAAATGTGAGAAAAGTTTACATCCAGTCTGAGAAAAGCGTATAATGTGTGTGGCTGAGGGCGCATTATTTGAATTTTTGAGATTTCGCGTTTCGTAACTTGAATTTTCTTTCGTATCTAGAGACCAAAATTTAACGTGAAGGCGTTTTGTAACTTGAAATTTTCGTTTGTTGGGTCATTCGTAAGGTGAGGTACCACTGTAGATAAAACACAATGTGTGGCGTAATAAAGCTCAAATGGTGTCATTTAAGCAGCAGTGTTATTTAAGCAGCAGTGTCATTTAAGCAGCAGTGTCATTGGGGGAGGGAGGGTAGCGCAGGGAGAGAGTTCAGCATCCTGACAGCTTGGTGGATGAAGCTGTCTTTCAGTCTGCTGGTCTTTGCCCTAAGGCTTCTCAGTCTCCTTGAAGAGGCAGTTGGATGGGTGGGTGGGATCACCTGCAGAGGGCTTTGTGGGTGAGGCAGGTGTGATAGATGTGTTGCAGGGAGAGACACCCACGATTCTCTCAGCTACACACTTTCCGGCAGGACACGGTGCAGGTGCCATACCACACTGTGATGCAGCTGGTGAGGATGCTCTCTATGGTGCCTCTATAGAAGGTGCTCATGATGGGAGCTGGGGCTCTGGCTCTCTTCAGCTTGCAGAGGAAGTAGAGTCACTGTTAGCCTTTACTGGTCAGTGATGCAGTGTTCTTTGACCAGGAGAGGTCCTCAGAGATATGCACACCCAGGAACTTGGTGCTGCTTACTCTCTCCACAGTAGCTCCATTGATGGTGAACGGAAGTCTACGACAATCTCCTTTGTCTTCTCCATGTTCAGGGAGAGGTTGTTGTTACTGCACCACTTGACCAGGTAACGTTGGGACCGAGAGTAGCCGATGCGTGTGTCCGCGCCGCCACCTTGTCAGAGTGGCAGTGTTAATAAGGACAATATTATTTCCAAAATTTGCAAAAGAATAGTATCTGATGCTTTACCCTGCAGAGGGGATCTCAAACATGAACCCAGACACTGTTCTTTACCATTGCAAGAAGATAGGGTAATTTAATTAATAATCAAAACAATATTAGACCATTCATATCCTGCATTGTTGGATATCACATAAAGGACACTTGACACCATTTTATAGTTAAACCATGATAATCTCATCGGAGTCTACCCCACATCACACTATCCTCTCCCAGTAGAATGGTGACAGTGTTTTTCTTTCTCTCCCCCACTCGAAAATGAAGAAAGTATAGCAGGGCACGCAGAGACAGACAGAGAGTTGGGGGTCTAATTTTGGCAGTTCAGACTCACTTTCCCCCATGCTCCAATGTTTATTCTGCTCCTATAAAAACAGACGAGGGAGGTGCAGGAGGGGGCGCAAGGAGGAGCAGACCCCAGTGATTCTTGTTCATGTTAATTTAATGAGGAGCAAAGATGGAAATGTTCAATTAATCAGACTCTAGTGGTGGTGGAAGGTATTGCAGTGTTGTCTTATTTTAAAGATTTTTACCCGTGAATTACCGAAATTGAAGATACCCATTCAAAAATACATTGTTTTCCAAGCCTTTTCACTTCCATCATGAAATCAAAGTATTCTTTTGGACTTAGATATAGTCACATAAAAGGGGGATCTTCCCCATGCAGAGGCAGCCATTTTGAATACGAGAGCCGCAGAAGGACATTTGGGCTCTGCCTTCGCCTTCGGCAAGGCTCGTGGTTTTGGGTAAACGACACAAGCATGCTGCCGGATCAGACGTTGTAATGGATCTAACACGTGTTTTGGACTAAATTGTTTTACTGGATTTTATTCGTTGGATCCTTACGGACAGATTGAGACCAAGTTTATGGTGAAATACTGAGTTGACCTGTGCAAAGCATTCTAAGGTAAGCCAAGTAACAAACCTCATTTTGTGTTTTTCCGTATAAAAGCCCCATGTGCTCGGGAAGTGATTGTTTTGCAGGGAAATGAATTGCATAGTCAAAAAGAGGAGACTGTAAGGTTTAATTTGATGTGTAGACTGTCATGGTACATGATCGGGAATGTGTGTTTTCATGAGAAAAGAAAAAAAAAACAGTGAACGGGACCGCGTTTTATTTATACCGTAGTTGTCGGCGAGGGATCGCACAGCGCCGGGTGTGCGCGGGTACGCGAGCTGTCCACGTTACGGCGCGCCCGGGTGACCCTCGAGGTCTGCCGTAGCCAAAAGAGGAAGTGGAATAGCACCATCCACCTATGCGCCACGAATCCTACACACTGGACCTTTAAAGGTGCATTGTGCAGCTTTTCTGGTGGAGGGTGCATTAGATGCTTTTCTCCATCTCCATTTTGTCTGTTTTTCTATGCATTTTTGAGCTGTAAAACAACCTGTAATGTAAGGGAAGGTAAATGTAAAGTAGGGCTATTTAATGTCATACTGTGGAACATTCCAGACAGAGCAATGACGTCTCCTTAGAAACAAGCAGGTGACAGACCCCCAACCAAAAAGTTACATAGTGCGTCTTTAATTCAATGATAAGAGCTCCAAAGGTATTAGGAAAAGTATAAGTGAAATTGAACCAACTTTCAGAACATAGCCTAATCATTCATCAATTAATACTTAAGGAAAGATCCACATTGTAGTATTAAACATCCATCTTCATGGAGACAAGAGAAGTGACACAGCTCAGAGTAAGAATGCAATTTATTTTAGTGCTAAAAACACAGAATAAATGCAAAGTTGATGAAGAGTTTACTTTTGAAAGTGCATATTCTACAATATTTAGATGTCGATCCACTGTTTGGAATTTCACTATTTTTAAGTTTATTTTATTCATTATTATTAATTGATTTATATTTGCAGAAGTTGTTCATCAACACTGGTAATCCAATTTCTGATTCTGAAATAGTGTACATTTCAAGAATAACCCTAGTAGTTGTAATAGTGAATAAGGGCCTGTTTACACGAGAACGCTTACGGGTAAAAACGACAAAATATTTGATCGGAAGTGCCTTTCGTTTACACGGTGACGGCGTTTTTGGGGCCTAAAAATGCAAAAATCTGAAACCACCCTCCAGAGTGGAAAAGTTAAATACTGTAATAATAATGCTGTAGCGTTTCCGTGTAAACTGCCCAAGACGCAAAACTGGTCAGATCTGCTCACGTCACATAGATGCAGCATACCTTGATACCACGGATGTTCAAGCAGCTCTAGTCAACATACAAGAGTCATTTCAACAATTGTATAAATGGCACCCACACACGTCTACGGTCTTTTCTCTTCTTCCCGTACAAGTCCTTCTCACACTCTCACAGCCACACAGACGCCAAGACAAGCGACTTCCGCATGAGCCACTTCAAATGTAAAACCCGATGTGATTTTATATTTTCTAATTCACTGTAATCCTCCTGTAATGTCACTATTTTCAGTACAATATTCAAAAACATGTAAACAAAAGTACAAGTCACTGAAATGTTTGGAGCAGAACTTAACAACTCATTTAAAACGCAACTAGAACATTTTATTTTGAAGTGTTACCTTTCTCTTTTCCGGTACAGTTGTGGTTAGAAATGTAACTTGACGCTGTTGTGATGTTTTTTGTTTGTTTTTGTTTTTCAGTCCAGCGCCTCCCTTCGCTGGCTTTTGTGTCCACTTTTGCGTCTTCGTATAAACGCGGATAAAAAATTGAAGACGAGATGCCACTTTTGCGTCTTCTGTTTTGATCGTCGCCGTATAAACGTAGCCTAAATTGTAAACAAACATAGTAGTAGTAGCAGTAGTAGCAGCAGTATTCACAGGCTCACACAGTCTCACTTCTGGACCCAAAGAGGATATTTACACCTCTCCGTCATCTTAAATCTTTCTTCCCCTCCTGCTCTGTTTTTCCCTCCACTTACGAGCCCTCACTGCTGGAACAGTAACTCAGACGTTGAGGTTGTCAGCTCTCTCCTCCGCCTGTGTACTTAGGCCCACATTCGACGCCATGGAAACGGAATCATCGCAAGTCAAAGGAACTCCAGGTTGTGCCGAACGCTGTGGGTGGCACAAAATCGTCCTCCTCAAAGTAATATCTGTGGTTAAAAAGATTTATGACTAAGGTGCATTGTGTAACTTTTCTGGTTTCCATGGATATACATATTATTTGTTACAGTACGAATGCATGATTTTCCAGACATTCTCGAGCAATAAAACACCTGTATTTGAATAAATGCAAAATGGATCAGTTTAATACCATCCTGTGGAACATTTTAGGCAAAGCAATAACATCTCCATGGAAACAGCTCTACCACCACTAGTTACCCATTTGCTTGTTTCCTGTAGTTTGTTTTTCTAACTTTCTGTTGGTGAAATGAATACTTTTATGAACCCCCTGAACCGCTGTTGTGATTTTGGGCTATACAAAAATAAACTGATCTGAACCAGAAAAATTACATAGTGGAGCTTTAAAGGTGCACTGTATCACTTTTCTCAGGCAGGGTATGCCACGTGCTAGTTTCCATGTAGATGTACTTAACTGTTCAGATTGGAATTTTTCACAGTATGGCATTAAAATTGTCTATTTCCATGGAGACAAGAAGGCCAAGGTACTTTAAAAAATCACCTTTAATGAAACAAAGGCTGAATAAACTTTTAATGCCATAATATGGAACATACCAAACAAAGCCACATCTCCCTAAACACAAAAAAGGTGGTGAAAAGTTACACAGTACAGCTTTAAAGGAGAATTAACGTTTTTTTACAATCTGAGCCTTATTTCGGTAATAAAACAAGTTGTTTTACTCACCCATAGCACTTTGGTGTCATATGGAGCACTTCCAGAGATGTTTTAGATTTGCAATCTCCGTAACGCGAGTTCACGGGGCATATAATATATGCCCCGTGCGGTCTCCAAATAACACAAACTTTAGCATTTTTCAAATCATAGAAGCTCAATGTCCTAGTCTGCACTTTAGTTTGAGTCAAAAGTGGCCTGTAATCCAAGATTTATCCATAATTTACAGCTTTGCGTTTCATGTTTGGGTCCCGGGAGCTGAGAGTGAAATAAACTGTGACTCCGCACATGCGCACTGACCTCCTCATCTACTCGAAACTATGGATAAATCTCGGATTAGAGGCCACTTTTGACTCAAACGAAAGCGTAGACTAAGACATTAGTCTTAGTTAGAGCTTCTATGATTTGAAAAGTGCTAAAGTTTGTGTTATTTGAAAACCGCAAACATTTGCCCCGATAACTCACATTACGGAGATCGTAAATCTAAAACATCTCTGGAAGTGCTCCATATGACACCAAAGTGCTATGGGTGAGTAAAACAACTTGTTTTATTACCGAAATAAGGCTCAGATTGTAAAAAACGTTAATTCTCCTTTAATGTTGAAAAAGCAGGACTGTAAATGAATAGACTGACATTACTGCACCTGAACCAGATGTTTTTCATTGGAAATTTTAGATTGGGTTTGAACAGCTGGTGGAGAGGTGATGTAAGAGGGCGCAGGTCATCACGTGTCATCATTATGCGACCCTGTCTTGTTGACGCCTGCCAGCCTGATGCACAGCTAATACATGAGCTGTGGCAGTAATGATGAGCAGCACTGACGCCGTAGTCTACCTCCTCTCGCTCAAAGGAGGGCCCTGTCCTTTTAAATGACTGGAATGAGAGGCTCAGCTCATGTTTGCTCCAGCTTGGGTTTACAAGTAACTAAATACACAAGGAGGGTTTAATGTGTTCAAGTTTAGCAGTGATTTTTCATAAGGGCACAGGCTTTAAAGTGCTAAGTTTGAGGTTGTCATTTTGATGGGAAAAGGGACGGAAAAAATATGGTTCGGTCAAGATGACACAGGCACGTTTTTGTAACATCTACATAACTTATATCCTCCTGACTACCCATAGTTCATATTTGTCCTCGCTAGTGGACTTTTCTTTTCTAAAATATTTCCAACCCCCTGCACATTACCTAACCAACTCCTTCTGTGATCTAAAGAGGACATTCAGAGCTTTCAAATGAGACCAAACTTATAAGGGTGGAGCTTTGAAAAGACCCTCCTCCTTCTCAAGGAAAATGTGTGCCATCAATACAACCACATTTTATGGAAAAAAGAACAGTAAGTGGTATACCTTTTTTATTAAGCAAATTTTGGATCAAAGTTGCATTGTTATATTTGTATGAATGTCTAATGAACACATTAAAACCATTTTTTAAGTAAAGTAACAATATTTTACAATGAAATTTGAGTGTTTAACACATGTCCTACGAAGTGGACATTTGGAGTCATGCATTTATTTTTTCAAATTTGAAAGAATTGGTTCTAGGTCAGGAGCAGAGAGAATATTTCTACAAATTGTGGGAGAAAACTCAGATTGAGTTGACTGATGATGATGACCAAGATCCACTGTTTGAGGGAGAGGCAGAGGAATCAGAGAGCTCTGAGGATGAGGTTGAGACAGGACAAGCAGAGGAAGAAGTGTCAGTGTCCAGTCGTCATCCGCTCTGGAGCAAGACTACAATGTACATCTTGACTTTGTACTCTCTTAGTATTATGTATTTTACAATGTATTTTATATATTTATTTCATTCAAATAATTTTGAAAAAAAAAAAAAAAAAAAACTATTCAGAATAATTCAGTTTTGTAATAGTTTACTATAACAATGAGTGTAATCTTTAAAATGAAAAGACTGACATTTTTTTTATTATTTTCCTTAAGATTCAACCCCCAACTAGATGATGTTCCAATTATTCTAAGCAGTGATGCCACAACACGCCAAAACTGGACCCCACTTTGTTATTTTGAACAGTACATTGATGACTCTGTGTTTGAAAAAAATGGCTATGTGCACAAACCAACGTGGAGTCCTTCATTCTGGAACATCACTAAACACTACCCCTGAAGAGTTGAAGACTTTCTTTGGGTACTCCATCTAAATGGCCTGTTTGGGTTATCCAAACATTCAAATGTATTGGGCTTCAAAGACCAGATTTCAAATAGTAGCAGAATCCATGACCAGAAATCCGTTCTACAAACTTAGGAGTTCTATTAAGCTTGTCATTGATCTTGATGTGTCTGAGGAGGAAAAAGAAAGACATTTTGTGGAAGGTTAGGCCAATTCTGGATAAAGTGAGGCAGGGATGTCTGAGACAGCCTAGAACAGGCAAAATGTTGATCGATGAGCAAATGATTCCATTTACTGGCCGCTGTCCAATTCGCCAACATGTACCAGGGAAACCACATCCAACTGGCTTGAAGGTGTTTGTTCTGGCTACACCAAGCGGGATTATTTTAGACTTTGTTGTCTACCAGGGGAAGACCACTTTCAATGTCACTGCAGGACAGGGCGTTGGAGAACAAGCAGTTCTGGCTGAGTCTGTTCCCAGAGGTTCTCACCTGTTCTTTGACAGGTACTTCACTACAGTCAAACGTTTGGACATCCTGGCAGAGAAAGGGCTTGCAGGCACTGGGACTATAATGAAAAACAGAATCCCCAGGGATTGCAAAATAACAGAAGATCAGGCTATCAAAAAGAAAGCAAGTGTGAGCAACTGTGATGGTGGTCAGAAGAAGTCCTGAACTTACTATCATTACATGGTTTGACAACAAGCCAGTGGTTATGTGCTCCTCTGCCTACGGCATTGAGCCTCAGGACCTATGCAGAAGATGGTCCAAGAAAGAAAAAAGGTTTGTCCAAGTTTCAAGACCAGTGTCAATTGCTGAGTACAACAACATGGGTGGTGTGGATCTTGCTGACAGGATGCTTAGTTTCTACAAGATGGCCTCTCATACTTGGAAATGGACAATCTAATAATTTTCCACTTCTTTGATGTCGCAATCAGCAATGCATGGCTACAATACAAAGCTGAGTGTCAGCTTCTGAGCAAGAAACCACTGAGGTTCCTGGATTGGAAATTGATACATTTGTACGTCAATAAATTTCCGATGTCCACTACAGTGGATATGCTGTATTTTTCAAATAAAAACTTGAAAAAGAAAAAAAAAGTTTTCAGTGTAGTCATTGTCCTCTAAATAACTGGGGAAACCAAAAAAATAAAAAATTGGAAAACATTTTTTTCTCTGGTAGTCAGGAGGATATCTGAATTTATGGAATCATTGATAGAGGAATTGCTACTACTGTACCAAGTAGGGATGCAAATAATGGATTAATTCATTCATCTATAGTTGATTGACCTTATCGATCGACTTGCTGATAAGCAGCGTTTTTCACCTGAATTTGAGTGTTTCAATAGGGTCTTTAAGAATATAAGCTATAGTAACATAACACTGAGTCAAAAATATATCATAGTATTATTATATTGTATATTCCTCAATTAATTATTCCTTAGTAAAAAGCAGACAAATGTATTGATGCTGAATAACAAAATACATTCTTTATTGAAAATAAATTGAGGACTGGCTCAGTTGTTGCACTTGCAGCATGGAAATCTTGAAATTAAAAGGAACAGAAGAAATGAAATAACAATGTTATTTAGTCTACATATTATGATGAAACCAGTGAATCCAGGTTATTTTTAGGACATTCAACATTTATTTTGAACTAAGGCATCAACAATATTTCTCTCCCTTAATCTGTGAAGAGTTACAGTACAAAATATACATTTCACAGGGCCCCTGGACACAGCATAAAACATTACAGGGCCTCAAACCAGAACAATCAAGAAATGATAAAAGCATGTTACATGCTTTAAGTTAAGTAAGTTACATGCTTTTATCATTTCAAAAATATATGGTTCTAGATCCAGCTCTACTGTGAGTTGTACGGCAACATCCAGAGAGGAAAGGGTTACATGATGTAACGCTATGGTCTTTCTCGCGAGTGGGTTCACATCTCGTGTTCACATTCCAGAGTAGTGCCCTCTAGCGATTAGTTACAATTAATGCATTTTGTTCGGCCAACGTCTTGATCGACAATTAATTGTAAGTCGATTAATTGTTGACATCCCTAGTACCAAGGAATCCTCCAACACAGTCCTTCAGAGTCCTACATCACCAGAGGTATAATACTCCTTACAATGGAATTGCCAGACTTGAATGGACAATACTCCCACAATGTGCTGAGTGTTAATATCTCTGGATCTTGTACTGATTGTAACTAAACTCCTGTGTCGTCCAGTGAGCTCAGTCTCTTTTCACTCTCCAATTATTCTACAATTATCATGAACAAACAGTAGTGTGGGTCAGTAATTTTTCTCTCTCTGAACACTCCATAATGGGCGTTGTTGCTTGAATGCAAATGAGGAGAAAAGAGCTGGCCTATAGTAGAGGGTGGGGGCGTGGCCAAACTCTCCGCTCTCCGCTGATCCATTTCCTTGTTTTTGCACGGGGGGAGAGATTTGAAGCGTTCCATTGAAAAATAAACACATTTCCACAGAAAATAAAATTAAACCACTGCTGTTCAAAGGTCCAGAGGCTCAGATAAAGGACTTCCGAGCCTAGAAACACTCGGACGTGCCTCCAGGCAAATAAAAAAACACATTTCGCATTGCCTAGCGCATTCGCGGTCCAAACTCTCTGGGCGTGATTTACAGAGACGCTGAGTACAGACAGACGGGAATGGAACTGCATTTCTTTTTTCGATCTGACGTCAATAAGGTGCCTTGTTCAAAATCGCCCGTTTGAGCTCCGATTTTTTGTAACGCAGAAAAGGATCGCAAATGCTCAGTTTAGACATTTCGCAACTTTTAACCATGGGGGGGGGGGGCCTAAAAAGGGTAGGGGAGCTCACATTAACGTTAAAAAACCTCAGAAAGTGAAAATTTAAAATCCATACCAAATTTACTGTATAACAAAAGGAGTTGTCAAAAGTATTGAAAATCAGACACTAATCAATACTAAAACTAATATTAAAACTAAATACTAATTTGAACAAGTATCAATACTGAAAAAACAACAACACATAATTGGATGAAATATTGCCTTTCCTGAACAGTTTCATCTTGAGTTTTATCAGATCACATGGTATAATAAACACATACTATTCATTTGTTTTGCAAAATACAATGTTATCTAAAAAAAGAGCCTTTAAAAATATTATTTGGATATCAAAATTGGTATAAAACTCTCTTCTTTAATATCAAAGTTTGAAATTTTAGTATCGTCGCAACATAAGACAATGAATACATTACAATCTTCTCTAGCTATTAAACCTAACTCATGTATTCAATAATCTCCACAAGTGTCTTGATCTCTGTGTCATCCCCCATTACTGTATCCGCTTTCATTGGTCTTTTATGGATAATCCTCTTGTTTTTAAAGTCTTTAAACGCAGCTGCACACTGGAAAATCACTTTCAAATAAACATGCAAACAAAGTGAAGACGGAAACACATGTGGATAATTATACACACGCCTGTTAATACATTTTCTTACTGTTCCATGAGTGGATTTTTAAAGGATGTCTAATTTGTGTGGAGTGCCAGTAGTTTCGGCTTCACAGCACTGGGACCTGGCACTAAGTCTCGCCATTGGGACATTTGGGAAAACCATCCAGGCCAAATGCTTTGATCCACACACACAATCTAATAAAGTTCAGAAAGTCTAGAACAGGAGGAAGACATCAGAAGTGAAGAACTAAGAAATATTTGGGATTTGAGGAGAGATAAACTGCCAAAACAATATGAACACACCAGGGGTCTTTGTTTCTTCTGTTTTATGAGGTTGTATTTCATCTGTCAAACTTTTGTTAGTTTGATTATATTAGAAACGCAATCTGAGTAGTTAGGATGTCATGATTCAAATTTTCATGTTATGATAATTGTGAGACGAATTGATTTGAAGTATTATTTATGACTTAAACTCAATTCATAACAAAATTAAAGTAAAATCCTTCATTTTATTTCAGTTCTAAAACTTAAGCACTTTGTGGCTGTACTGTCTGTTTTTAAATGTGCTTTATAAATAAACTTTAACCTTGATAAAAAGCACAATACATTTATGTATACAGTGGTACCTCACCTTACAAATGACTCAACAAACGAAAATTTCAAGTTATGAAACGCGAAATCTCAAAAATTCAAATAATGCGCGCTCAGCCACACACATTATACGCTTTTCTCAGACTGGATTTAAACTTTTCTCACATTTGTCTCACGTTTAAACACTCAAACTTTCATAGATTTTCAACAAAATTATTAATAGTGAAGTGTGGGGGGAAGGGGGAGGGGGGAGAAGACTGCGCTCTGACACGTGTGATAGCGCAGCATGACCCGGCGCGGAGCTGACAGCAGGTCTAGACCAAGGTCTAAACCTGGACTGGACCAGGACTAAACCAGGACTAAACCAGGACTAAACCAGGACTAAACCAGGACTAGACCAGGTGGATTAAAGCAGCGAGGAGGGGACTGCACGCAGTCTGAGCGCATGAACGCATGAACGAGACCCATGCAAGAGCCGCGGTGGTCTAGACCTCCTCTAGACCTGACCAGGTCTAGAGGAGGTCTAGAGGAGCCGTGGTGGTCTGGACTAAACCAGGACTAAACCTGGACTAAACCAGGAGGAGCTCTTGCATGGGTCTCGTTCATGCGTTCATGCGCTCAGACTGCGTGCAGTCCCCTCCTCGCTGCTTTAATCCACCTGGTCTAGTCCAGGTTTAGTCCTGGTCTAGTCCAGGTTTAGTCCTGGTCTAGTCCTGGTCTAGTCCAGGTTTAGTCCTGGTTTAGTCCTGGTCTAGTCCAGGTTTAGTCCTGGTTTAGTCCTGGTTTAGTCCTGGTTTAGTCCTGGTCCAGTCCAGGTTTAGACCTTGGTCTAGACCTGCTGTCAGCTCCGCGCCGGGTCATGCTGCGCTATCACACGTGTCAGAGCGCAGTTTTCTCCCCCCTCCCCCTTCCCCCCACACTTCACTGTTAATACTTTTTGTTGAAAATCTATGAGTGTTTAAACGAGAGACAAATGTGAGAAACACGCAGAACACAATGTTACACTATAAAAAAGTTACACTATATAAAAAAAAAACTTGGATTGGAACGAATCAGGCTTTTTCCATTGAAATAGCTACTCAACTTACGAATTTTTCACGTTACGAAACCACTTCTGGAACGAATTAATTTCATACGGTGAGGTACCACTGTATAGAGTAATAAAATATTAGATGTCTTAATTTTGCTTTTTAAATGGGAAGAAGAGATTTATAACACAATTTTAAGATTAGTGGTTCTCAACAGGTTTGTGCTCCGTGGCCCACTTTTAGTTCAAAAAGTTGTTATATTTTATAGATGTAGAGTAGAAAAAAATTGAAGTAATACAGTATTTTCCCACATAATTTCACATCATAGAAATCATGATGCGATATAAAATAATCCTGTTAAAAATTTTAGAAAATTTTTAGATTCCAATATCTCTGAAAAAAGTGATTTAGTTTACTACAATCTACTGGTAACCTAGTAACGAAGCTGAATTGAGAAGATATGATCAAGTATATTATAGCCTATTGTACTGAAATATATTAGACTTTTTTGAGCTGCAACTAGAACTAAAACAGCAATTTTATATTTCTAGGAGCTGGTTTGATAAAATCTTCCATTAGTGATTGTGCTATGTTAAAAGTGGGCCAAGTTGTGAGTACAAAGGCTCAGATGTGGACCATGTGAGACCGGGTGGTCAGCCAAAACACATCATTACAGCCTCATATCCAATATTAATCACCAGCTGCTGCATTCAAACAGGAAATAATAGGCCTGACTCATTCACTGTAGATCCTCTGGTGTCCTGTCAACAACACAGCGCACAGGCTGAAAGCTGACAGTCTGGACTGATAATGTAAAAATGCCAAAGAGATGACAATCAAACAGAAACAAGGAAACTGATTTAGCAATTAGTTCATTATTTAGTTAGTAAACTAGCTACTAAATCATCACAAAAAGATCTCATACCACAAGAGCTCGTACCAAACTTGCTGCGAGATTGTGCGCACATGAGAAAAATGATCTTGTAACATCACTGAAAAGACTGCAGCAATTGCAGTTCCAAACGTCCCATTAACCTGTGTTGTTTTTGCCCTTCTACACAGCTTTCTACATGCGCTCTTACAACCGTGGAGGCCAGCCGGTTGTTTTAGAGGTTTGCGCATGCGTACTGAGGACCACAGCCGACTCAAACAGTGCTGAATAAACCCATATCAACATCCATGGGCATCAGACATGTGCGGTGATTCCGAGTGCGCCTAAAAAAAAAAAAAAAATTGTGTAACATGGAGGAACCAGCCAGGATTCAGTCTCGTCTGTGTGTCTAAGAAGGAGCAACAGTCAGTGGAATAACAGCACTATTACACACACACGTATGTGTAGGACTATTACACATGTGTGTGTGTGTGTGTGTGTGTGTGTTAGTGTGGGACTATTACACACGTGTCTGAATTTAATTAGATGCATATTTGAGTGATATGAACACATGGAAAATAAATAATTATCAGCAATTTATTTTTATTACAAAATAACAAAATTAACAGAATAAAATAAATATCTGTCCTGCTTAACTTAAAGCTGTATAAATTAATATAAACAGGGATGAAAGTGACCAGGGATGGAAAAAGCTGAAAGTCAGTGAAAAGCTAGGGGGGTCTGGGGGCATGCCCCCCCAGAAAATTTTTGAACTCTAAATGCTCTGACATGCAATCTGGGGTCATTCCAGCCAATAAAAACTAAGATGTCAACCACCCATTTTGGGAGAAAAAAATTCCCTTTCCCTCTTGATGATCCCACTTTGCTCGACCTTCTCACAAAATGTGACTTCCACTGGATGGAATCAGCTCGGGATGTGTAGTCTGGACAGGAGCTGCTGACAGCCAAACTCAAGCACATTTCTAAATGATCATCAGTCATGGTGATCAATTAGAAATGTGAAGATCATTGGGCTTAATGATCTTCATGTGGGAAAAGGCTGACTCACATAAATAAGTTTTCATAAATCTATCTCCATTTTATCTGATTAATGTTCATTTTAATCTTAAAATAAGCCAAGCAAACTGTACTGCACTTAAACACTCTGTGCCATGTTTTTGGACCCTCCCCCACAGTTTGAGGACCCCGTCTTTGATTTTCTTTTTTTTCTTTTTTAAGCCTGTTTTTTCATCTTCCTACCTGGAGTCCCATTCTCTTACTGGTTTTGCAGTGGTTTACCAGCCTCTGCACATTGACAAACAGATGCATTTGTGCACTTTTACTAGGCAAAATTCAACCACATGTCGCTGTAGACCTGCTCTGTGCTGTAGACCTGCTCTGTGCTGTAGACCTGCTCTGTGCTGTAGACCTGCTCTGTGCTGTAGACCTGCTCTGTGCTGTACGCCTGCTCTGTGCTGTACGCCTGCTCTGTGCTGTAGGCCTGCTCTGTGCTGTAGGCCTGCTCTGTGCTGTAGGCCTGCTCTGTGCTGTAGACCTGCTCTGTGCTGTACACCTGCTCTGTGCTGTAGGCCTGCTCTGTGCTGTACACCTGCTCTGTGCTGTAGGCCTGCTCTGTGCAGTAGGCCTGCTCTGTGCTGTAGGCCTGCTCTGTGCTGTAGGCCTGCTCTGTGCTGTAGGCCTGCTCTGTGCTGTAGGCCTGCTCTGTGCTGTACACCTGCTCTGTGCTGTAGGTCTGTGCTGTAGACCCGCTCTGTGCTGTAGACCTGCTCTGTGCTGTAGACCTGCTCTGTGCTGTAGACCTGCTCTGTGCGGACGCTGTAACATAAATTTAGATTAGTTTTTGCTTTGCATTTCGTCTTGCTCTTCTAATCAAAGGCATTGAGGAGGAGCCTGTGTACACTATACGCGGGGAAGAGTGAGTGTGTGAAAAGGAGGATGTGAGGCAGACGGACAGGTAGGATATTTTATAAAGTTTAACCTGCTCTGTGATACACGCTGTAGGGAACAAGCTGGGCGCGCTGGCGGCGTGGGTGGTGTCCGCTGCTCCAGTCGAGCGCGCAGGCTGCAGTGTGAAGCTCCGCGCGGTCCGCACACCAGTAAAAGATTATTGCTAACGGCAGCAGCTGTAATGAAATATGATTGCACTCATCCAAGACCGGTGTCATAGTATTCGACACCAGTCGACTGGTAGATTGATGTATTGGGCACCCTGTTTTAGACACTATTTTTGATTCACACGGTAATACGGGACAAAGTGCGTCCCTTTTCAGCTCAATACGGGACGCGTAATTTTGTTTCTGAATACGGGACGATTCCATTTTTCAAGGGACGGTTGGCAACCCTACACGTGTGGAGGAACATGTTCTGGACCTGCTCTGCTTCAGGGAAATACAGGAGGTTTCTTCAGACATGGTTTTGATTTGCATCTGTGAGAGGTGAGTGTGAGCGCGCTGTTCTAATGCAGGGCTCTGTTTAAGGAGACATTTGTGACATCAGGCTGTATTATAAGTGCACTTTTCCAACCAGTGCATCTTTCTGACCAGTGCATCTTTCTGACCAGTGCATCTTTCTGACCAGTGCACTGTTGTTGTAAGTATCTCTTCATGAATGTACATTTTGTGTATTACACACGTGTGGAGCTGTCATATATAGCTCTCATATGGTTTCTAGATGCATAATAATAATTACATAGACAACAATAGTACTGAAGGCTCAGCTGAATAAACAAAAGACCCACAAATAGCCCTGTTTGTACAAATGAGGGTGTACAAATATTAATAAACTATGTTCATCTATGTTTCTCTAATTTGACTCTAAAATTGATTGGTATATATGCATTTTGCAAAAAATATAGTAATTTGCAATGTAGTATGTATAAAAAGTGGCGATATTAAATTGTTATTGACTAAATATTAATGTCCAGCTCAAGTCTGCTTGCCTCGCCATAAAAGTGTACTGTTAACTAGCATAAATTATAAATGGTGAGGCCAAAATTGAACTCAAGTTCAAAGTTCAAAGTCAGCTTTATTGTCAATTCTGCCATATGTGTTCAACATACAGTGAATCGAAATTTTAATTCTCTCTGGTCAGGTAGTGCAAAAGACAGTGTACAAAATACAATATGAAGACAAAACACAACAAAAAACTATCTAAGACAGAGATCTAAAGTTAAAACTAAAGTCTACGATCTAAAATCTTAAAACAGTGCAACATAATAAATAACAAATAACCTATACTATATACAGATTTCCAAAGTGTGCAGTGTGCATCAAAAATGTGCAATGGAAGATACAGCAGTGACTTGGTCATGTGCAGTAGAATGTGCATAGGAGTTAAGATAAAATAAAAATAAATGTGCAACAGTAGTAATTCTAGTGCAGTAACAGGAGTAAACAACAGTACTAAAATTCCAGTAGTCCAATGTGCAATAACAGTAGTAAACAACAGTGCAACGGGGGTAAAATTCAATAACAGGAGTAAACAACAGTACTAAAAATTCCAGTAGTAAATGTAAGTGTGCAATAACAGTAGTAAACAACAGTGCAACAGGAGTAAAATCGAATCATTAAACTGAATCATTAAATGTAATTATTATAATGTCTTCTCTCATTCTCGTGGACCCACTCTCCTGTCTTGTGTCACACCAACTAAAAAGGAATTTAAGTAATCTATAGCAAAATTTTAATAGGGAATAATGTGAGATACTTGTGAGCATAAAATATTAAAAAGGAAAAATATGAATATGAATGTTTCTATTTATTATAACCTTATTTGTATATAAAATGTACCATAGACTGGGGTAGGTGTACTGAGAGAAAAAGCATTACAAAAATGCTAATAATTTCAAATACAAGTAAATGTAAATGTTTCATTTTTCTAATGTTGGGTTATTCGCATCCCCTTGCTAGGAAAACAAGAATTTTTCTTTTAGGGTTTTTTCCTGTAGCTTCAAGATTCCTGTTTTTAGATGCTGGAAGCGCTCCAAGCCCGGAGACGGTCAGCGACAAATAGAAGACGCAAAGGAAGTTCCAAAGAAAATCTAAAAAGAACAATAAGGCGGATGCACAGGCCTGGGGGATGACAATGGAATGGCTACAGACCAGTGGAACAGAGGCACATTATACTTGATACATACAAAAACACAAATCAGATATTTTGTGTTGTGGTCTAAACTGTAGCTGCAGTAATCCTAATATGATGAGCTGTCTGGGTTGAACTAGTATGATTCTGTTCTGAAGCACAATACACTGGCTTTCCCTATTTGATTATACCAGTAGACACTAAAGCCAGACCGCTAAACCCCTGGTAGTAGTTTACAATCACTCTTTGATGAGTTAGATGTTGCACCCATGGGAGATAGCAGAAATAGACAAACTCACGTGGGACGCCCTGGCAGAGGTGTCGGGAGAGGATCTGCAACAGAAGACAGAGGATTTTGAGCACAGGATATTGTTCCCAGATTTCTGAACACACGAGCTGCCAGCAACCAGCAACAGTCTGTGGGAGACCTTCTGTGTGCAGCCAAATGTGTTGTAGGAAAAGTTAAATAGGAAAATAGATGTCAAGGTTTGCAACACCAGCAAAAAATGAACCCTCGAATAGTGCAAACAGGAGATTTTTGAGGTAATTATCAAAGTAAATAAAACAAAAATGGTAGGTAAAAAAATAAACATTTTTAGGTGATTAAACTGAAATATTTTTAAATTTAAAGGACAATAATAAGGCTTTTGAGGATAGCATTTCAAGTAGTGCTTTAAGGAAGTGTTCTTGATCTAATATGAATATGTTCCACACTGAAACTTCTACAAACCAGTGAATTAAAGGTGGCCATTTTCTCCTTTCCTCCATTTTTTTCCATTCATAAAATTTCCATTTTAGTACACATTACTACTGTCAACATGAATTAATTTTCATCTAGAAAAAGTTAGAAAAATCCTTATGACTGGAATTGAGTGAGTAAGTTTTATTTTGAAATGGTTTCCAAATATTTATGAAAATGCCAGTTGCAAATTCTGGGCATATAAAATGAACCACTCCATTTGCGTCCTAATTATTTTGGACTGAATGCAAACAGAAGAAGGGTTGAATGATTTCAGGAAAACATCTAAAAGCCTTTTACTGACAAGGATTGTGATTGCCATTAGATTTGCAATTTGCACTGTGCACTCTGGAACAGTAATATTTGAGTATAAGAATTATGTCAGATTTTTTCATAATAAAACATCAGATATTTTGTTTTTGCATAGAAGATTATGTTATGATGTCTTGCTAATTGAAACCATTAAAACTGCAGGTTTGAATTCATTGCACTACATCTTTAAAGGAAAAGTAAAGTTTTTTTACAATCTGAGCGTTCTTTCGGCAATGAAACAAGTAGTTTTACTCACCCATAGCAGTTTGGTGTTAATTGGAGCAGTATCGCAGAACTTATGTTGTAGCCGTTCTGTTCTACTAATGATCCCGTATCCGTTAGCGTGAGTGCTCGGGGCACTGATTTGCGGTCTCCAAATAACACAAACTTTAGCACTTTTCAAATCACAGAAGATCGCTGTGTCAGGGTAGACTTTTAGTAGATTCCAAAACGGCCTGAAACCCGATATCGCAACAGAAAAGTAAAGTTCAGAGCGGTGTTAGCTTCTTTCGGACAAGCGGTGTTTACAAAACAGCTGAGTTCACGCATGCGCACTGTCCTGTCCGATGACGTCATCAAATGAAACTATAGCTGGATATCGGGTTTCAGGCCGTTTTGGAATCCACTAAAAGTCTACCCTGACACAGCGATCTTCTGTGATTTGAAAAGTGCTAAAGTTTGTGTTATTTGGAGAGCGCAAAGTAATGCCCCGAGCATATGATACGAGCACCATGTTAACGGATACGGGATAATTAGTAGAACAGAACGGCTCCAACATAACTTCTGCGATACTGCTCCAATTGACACCAAACTGCTATGGGTGAGTAAAACTACTTGTTTTATTGCCGAAAGAAGGCTCAGATTGTAAAAAAAAAGTTACTTTTCCTTTAAAGGACCCATATCATGCTATTTTATTGTTGTTTCCTCGTCAAAAACATACCCAGAGTTGTTTTGTTTCACTCATTTTTAAACACACAAACTCTGCAAATTTAGGAGAGTGATTTGCTCAAATGGAAAAATCCACCTTGTGATGTCATGTCATTCAGGAAGTTCTCCAGTGTTCATTTGGATCATTTCAGCCCTGAAAATGCCAATCTCTACTGAACAAAAAGTAAAAAGTAGCTGTCAAAACTACAAAGTAACTTCAAAACTACCACTACATGACATCACAATGTGGAAGAGAGCATTTCGAGCTGTAGAGGTGGAGACAGACTCATAATGCAGGATCACTCAAACATGTGTGAATGAAAAAACACAACTCCAGGTCTATTTGTGATGAGGTAACAAGATTCTAACACATCTTATAGATATCAAGGGTGAATTCTGCATAATACAGGACCTTTAAAACTCAAACAAAAATAATGAAAAAATGTATAAACTCTTACCAAACTTAACAAACAGGACGCCCGTTGTGGACACTGTTCCCTGACTGTTGGTTGCCATGCACTGGAAATATCCCGTATCCGTAGTATCCAGATTGCGTATTCGTAGTCTTGATCCGTACGACATGGAGCGATATGACACCCTACGTGGCTCTTGTACAACTGGAGCGTCATTTTTCAGCCATCTTACTGTGGGGAGTGGGTTGCCAGATACTCGACAAAAAAGCTCAGCAGTATGGCCCAGAGATGTGGTTATGTTGTTCATGGGAGCTTCTAGACGGATGAAATAAGGCCCTGGAAAACAGAAGAGAAAAATGATTTATGATAAAAGATGGGGAGAAAAGGCCAAAACACGTACAATGCGAGGCAAGAGGGGGGATATGACAGGTGTGAAGGGATTGAAATAGGAATACCAAGAGAAACAGGGAATAAATTGCTCTACACATAGGCCAAAGGGAAACGCATAAATCAAATCTTACATAGTGCACCGTGCAAAAAACTACATGGCTGAACTTAATATAGTAGACAGAGGTGGGTAGAAAAGTGAAATTATACCTATTTAAGAGATACTTTAAAATAATATTAACTGAAGTAGCAGTTAATATAAAAAATATATATAATAAATGCTTAAGTGAGTGTGAGGAAACACAATTTAAATCCTGCACAAATTCATTGAAATGAATGAATTCATTGACTTAATTTTGTAATTAATTGTATAATTTTCCGGTCACAGTAAGAATGCAAGTCTTTAAGTCAGGGGTGTCAAACATGCAGGCTGGGGGCCAGATCTGGCCCTCCAAGACTTTTAATCTGGCCCTCGACTGATTTTCTATTAAAATATTTTAATTATATTTTCATTTTCTATTAAAATATTGGCAATTTTCTCTTTCCAAATGCTCTTAAAGGACCATCGTTTTGACTGTTGACGTGACACCCTCATCAGGAAAATGTTAAAAATGAGTGGACGCCGAAAATGACTGGACGCCGAGTGCAAAATGGACTAATTCCTATTTGTTCATGGAGGTGAATGGGAAACCTGTGTGCGTGTGTTGAAAATGCATTTTTCTTAAAGTTTCAGGTTGTTCATAATAATATAATATTTTGTAAAAGAAAGAGTTCATCAAGTAAAAAAGACTTCTGAAATAGATTTGCGTTTCTCTGCACAAATATTTGGACTTATTGATATTTTTGGGGTATATATGTCATGTGTTTCCTGATCCGGCCCCTTTGGGATCAAAGTAGGTTGGATACGGCCCCTGGACCAAAATGAGTTTGACACCCCTGCTTTAAGTCATTAAAAATCCACGTTATTGAGTAAAAAAATGCGAGATGGATACATTTAATGCCACACTGGGACATTCCAGACAAAGCAACAGCATCTTCATGGAAACAAGCAGATGGCAAACTCTCCACCAGAAATGTTCTATAATGGCACCTTTAAAGAGGAGATATTACACTTCATTACACATTTATAGATCACAATATTCCTGCTAATGAAACTACTACACATCACATCAGGTTTGTCAAGTTGTAGTGTATTGTTTTGTATCATACTTCTGTATAATTATGTAAAATTGTCATGTGGGCTGAGCTTTAGATCATACTACTAAATATAAGAAGGGTTCAAATAGGGACTGGGTGAGAAGGTAAGATGACTGGAGTATGATTAGATGACATGTAAAGACTCGTCAAGCTGTGTTTCTGATGAGGGAACAATGTTATAAGATAATAGAGAGCTCCGAAAAGTCCAAAACAGTGTCCAGATGTCTTTCAAATGACATATATGTTTTTGAAATCAAGATGTTTCGACCCCAGATGTCATTTTCAATTTGATGGTACTGGTCTGAGACACTAGGATTTATAATGAAACCTATTCTCCCTATGACCACTCCTGGACAAATGAGACTTGTTTTAAAGATCCCATGACATGGTACTTGATGCTTTTATATGGCTCCTTAATGGTTCCCTAATACTGTAAATGAATCCTTCTTCAAAATCAACACTGAGTGCATGAGAAACAGAGATAAGATGAGAAAGAGTAATTTTTCTCTCTCTGAACACTCCATAATGGGCGTTGTTGCTTGAATGCAAATGAGGAGAAAAGAGCTGGCCTATAGTAGAGGGTGGGGGCGTCGCCAAACTCTCCGCTCTCCGGGCTCAGCCCTCAGCTGATCCATTTCCTTGTTTTTGCACGGGGGGAGAGATTTGAAGCGTTCCATTGAAAAATAAACACATTTCCACAGAAAATAAAATTAAACTACTGCTGTTCAAAGGTCCAGAGGCTCAGATAAAGGACTTCCGAGCCTAGAAACACTCGGACGTGCCTCCAGGCAAGTAAAAAAACGCATTTCGCATTGCCTAGCGCATTTGCAGTCCAAACTCTCTGGGCGTGATTTACAGAGACGCTGAGTACAGACAGACAGACGGGGGTGGAACTGCATTTTTTTTTTTTCCGATCTGACGTCAATAAGGTGCCTTGTTCAAAATCGCCCGTTTGAGCTCCGATTTTTTGTAACGCAGAAAAGGATCGCAAATGCTCAGTTTAGACATTTCACAACTTTTAACCATGGGGGGGGGGGGCCTAAACAGGGTAGGGGAGCTCACGTTCAAAAACCTCAGAAAGTGAAAATTTCATGCCATGGGACCTTTAAAAGTGCATTGTGTAACTTTTTTGGTGTACGGTCCGTCAAAAGCCTTTCTCCAGAGAGATGTTATTGCTTTGTCTGGAATGTTTCACAGTATAATATTAGACCTTTTTATCTTCATGGAGACCAAATTGTTGGTCAGATCTGTGGAGAAAGAACCCCGCTCAGAATCAGAATGCCGATTTTTCTAGGCATTTTTGAGCTATAAAACCACCTGTAATTGAAAAAATGTAAGGCAGAAGTGTTTAATGCCATATTATAAAACATTCCAGGCAGAGCAATGACATACCCATAGAAACAAGCAGGTGACAGACCCCAAACCAAAAGGTTACACAGTGCCCCTTTAAGCGCAAGAAAGTATTTGGTTTAAATAGGTTCTAATTCTAATCAAAGTAACTGTTTGACTAAAGATTTTGTAGTAAACAGGCAAACAAAAACATTAAAGGCCACACCTGTTATTGTAGACAGTTTATCAGTAGTTATTAGTTATTTTGAGAGAAAAAAAAAAGGTTATACAGTAGGAAATTAAACATCTCTCGCTAAATGGATACAACCAGGTGATACTGTTAGGAGTTACTAGCCATATCTGTGGAGAGGCGAGCCGCTCAGCTGTAAGATTTTTATATCAAGAAATACTGTATGTGTTATAAAAATAACTTCTCAATGAAGACAAGATGGACACACAGCAGAAATATTCCATATATCCTCCCGGAACCCGAAGAAAAAAAGTGTATCTAAATTATTATTATTATTATTAAAATTTTCTATTTGGAGGTAGCATTTACATTTTGTTAATTTTATTTTTATTCATAATGTTGTAACATGTCCTCTGTAATGGACTGTAATAGTGTTCAGTTAACAACCTAACAAAAACATTTTTTGTTTTGTTTTGATGACCAACATCTCTGACTTATTCATCAAATCAAATCAAATCAAACAATATTTATAAGGCGCTTTTCATACAAAATTGTAACACAAAGCGCCTTAAAGTGGTCAAGGATTAGAAGATTGACCTTTATTGATCTCGCACAGGAGAAGTTGTTTCTATATTTGACCCAGGGACCATCCCCATGATTTTGTTTTGTTATTTAGGCTTTGGTCAGGCCCTAAGCTGGAGGTACCTATGGTGCATGTTTTGGGTTGGTGGGGGAAACCGGAGTGCCCGGAGGAAACCCACCCAGACACGGGGAGAACATGCAAACTCCACACAGAAAGGCCCGGGCAACCAGAACCTTCTTGCTGTGAGGCATGAGTGCTAGCCACTCAGCTACCGTGCTGCCAGGAAGAAAAAAAAAAACAACAACTTTATTTACTTATATACTTATTTATGTATTTATTTATGTATTTTTATTCATTTTTTAAATTATTTTATTTATTATTATTATTATATTTAATTTTTTATCATAGTAATTTCTTATGTATTTATTTACTTATTTATGTATTATTTAGGTATTTATTATTTTATTTATATTTTTATTTATTTATTTGTTTACTTATTTATGCATGTTTATTTATTATTTTTATTTTTATTTTTTATGCATTATTTATTTCTTTACTTATTTATGTATTTTTATTCATTATTTTTTATGATTTTATTTAGTTATTTATTATTATTATTATTATTTTTATTTTATTTATTTTTTATCATAGGGCAGCCACAAACTAGAGCAGGGGTGGGCAAACTTTTTGACTCGTGGGCCACAAAGAGTTCTAAAATTTGACAGAAGGGCCGGACCAGGAGCAGCTGGATTTAGTGGATTTTTGGTAAAAACACAAAAAATAACATGGGATATGTAGAAACAAGTGCTTTATTTCAGTTAAAAATGAACAAAATCATTACAATAAAATGTCCGTCTTTAAAGTTCCACAGTATTTAGCTGTTTATTAAGATGACTCTTAAAACACAGGGAATGTTATTAATAAAATACAGCTTTTTTTTATTACTAACAGTTGCTATTTTAAAGCACTGAAAGTTCTGTTCTCCTTCAGGTTCTTTCGTTCTTTCGTTGACTGCTTGTTAGCATAGTTAGCATGTTTTGTGGCAAAGATGACGGCTGATATTCTTTAAAACCCGCTACAGTCTCTTGGCATATCAGGCATACAGCAGCTGATAAGTATTCGGTGAAAAAATATTTACTTGTCCACTCCTTATTAAACACTCGACATTCTCTGTCCACTTTTCTTTTCTTAGCTCTGCTCGTCTTTACAGGAGGCTGAGGGGTCAAAGAGTAAAGCACAAACGTGGAGCAAAACGCCGCACCTCAACAAAGGTCAATGTATGTAGTGCACCAGCTGCTGGAAAACGCCAGAACTGCAGGAAAATTAAAACTTTAAAACATTAGCAAAGTTTGATAAAAGGAGAAATTCAATTTGTCAACTGGACAAAGTTTATTTGGTCGAAAATGTTTCGCCGCTCATCCGAGAGGCTTCGTCAGTTCTGGTTCTCATGCTGGTTAGACCCTGTTTATATCTAGCTGCAGGGAGGAGCTCCCTACACTGAAATAGCTCTGAAACGATCTCAACTAATCTGTCTCTCTGTCTCTATCTCAACTAATCTGTCTCTTTGTCTCTGTCTCAACTAATCTGTCTCAAAAGATTCTACCTGGATGACTGAGGGACTCTTCACGCCTTAACAAGGTTTATTAATATAATTTCTTCAAGTTCGGCGGGCCGGATTAAGAAGCTTAACGGGCCGCATATGGCCCCCGGGCCGTAGTTTGCCCACGCTTGAACTAGAGTGTATCTCAAAACACTTAATAGACAGACTGGTTAACTGTCCACTATAAAGGACACAAATGAATGGGCGGGTCTCAGGAGGTTAAAATTAAATAATATAACTTTTTATTAGAACATGATGGTATGTAGTGTTGCTATGAATCCATAGAACACAATAACACACATAGCTGCATCAAACAAACAGGATGTACGGAAAAGACATTCAAATAGTTCTGGATGATGAGGGTGCGGCAGTGTGTGGTTAGTGGTCACAAAGAGATCTGGAGGGCCACCAAAGAGTTTCATGTTGAGGGAAAACATGGACCTGGAAAGTTCCCCTGACCCCATCTCAGGTATGCAAAAATGCTCCAGACCAGCCAGAGTAAACAAGGAAGCAAAACACACACACACACGGATGAAAAAAATTCTGTTTAATGAGGATTAATGAACAAGCAGAAGCAGGTTTCCATAAGGCACTGGGTCCTGGAATGGTAAAGATATAACAACTCATTCAGCGGTAATGCTACATGCTAAAACCAAGCAATCCTTTCATCCACTCATTGCTGGTATTTTCTATATTGCAATAATTAAATATTTTGAAGTGGAAGTAAACATTAAATCAACATTTTAAAAGCACTAAACTCTGTGCAAGGTGTTTTTATTAAAGATCCCATGACATGGTACTTCTTGATGCTTTTATATGGCTCCTTAATGGTTCCCTAATACTGTAAATGAATCCTTCTTCAAAATCAACACTCAGTGCATGAGAAACAGAGATAAGATGAGAAAGAGTCATAAATATCTCTCTCAAACACTTTATTCTGGGCGTTGTTGCTTGAATGCAAATGAGGAGAAAAGAGCTGGCCTATAGTAGAGGGTGGGAACGTGGCCAAACTCTCCGCTCTCGGCTCTGAGCTCTCAGCTGATCCATTTCCGTGTTTTTGCACGGGGGGAGAGATTTGAAGCGTTCCATTGAAAAATAAACATTTCCACAGAAAATAAAATTAAACCACTGCTGTTCAAAGGTCCAGAGGCTCAGATAAAGGACTTCCGAGCCTAGAAACACTCAGACGTGCCTCCAGGCAAATAAAAAAACGCATTTCGCATTGCCTGACGTCAATAAGGTGCCTTGTTCAAAATCGCCCGTTTGAGCTCCGATTTTTTCTAACGCAGAAAAGGATTGCAAATGCTCAGTTTAGACATTTCGCAACTTTTAACCATGGGGGGGCTAAACAGGGTAGGGGAGCTCACATTAACGTTCAAAAACCTCAGAAAGTGCAAATTTCATGCCATGGGACCTTTAACATTCCCTACTGGTCATTTGTTGGCAATTTCAGTGCAAACTAGGTAAATTTGCAGATTTTTGGTGTGGAGTGTGTGCCCAAGTGGCTACTGTGATTTCAAGTACTATGTGACAATATGCATGACTGCTCTGATTCAGGTGTTTCTGATTACAAACCCCTGGTGCTCCCCTCACGCTCCCCTTTAGTCCTCCAGGCACTGCCCAGTTTAGCAGCTCTATTTGAAATGTGGTTGTGGACAATTTAGGTGTTTAGTCCCACTTTAAAATTAGAACCCAAACCAAAATCAAATTTGTTCCTACGGTAAAAAAAATACATTTATTAAAAAATAATCTGCTAAGTATCCATGAATAGTCAACTTTCATAAGTACTATATTATATCACAAAACAAAACAAAAAAACATTCTTTTTCAGTTGATTCTGCTCTCTCTGAATTAAAATAATCAGCTCATCAATATATAAATACTGTAATGTTAATGACTAGGACTGTGCAAGGACTAAACTAGTCCTTGCACAGTCCACTTACTCAGCTGCTGTTTTTTTGTCTCAATCTTACATTTAAAACAAAACTAAAGTATTCATTTTTCCATTGGTGCATAACTGACATGTTTTAGATGTCTGTGGGCCAAACAACCACTCCGACTGCATTGTGTAACTTTTACTTTACAAATCCAGGACAAATGAAGAGCCATACTTCTCCTGTTATTATATAATTTTAGGGTGAGGTGCTCTAGGTACGCATAAGTCTTATGAAGAATTTGGACGTAGCCGTGTTTCTGTCAGGGTTCCCCATACAAGGGCATCTCTGTCTCTGCTCTAATCTATGTGTCTGTCCACTGGAGCTCATTAAGGGAGCAGTGCAGTTTTATATTGTTCTCTACACTCAAGGTGACTTCATCCACGAACAGGCAGTCCTCCCAGTAGTATGGACATGGTTGAAAATACTTGCTTTGTGTTACATATTTAGTCCGTGAAAACAACTATTATCTAAGTCAGTGGTTCCCAACCTTTTATGGCCTGTGACCCCATTTTGACATCACACATTTCTGGTGACCCCATAGACTTTTAAAAAAAATCATGTTTCAGTTTCAGCCTCAGCCGCAATATTGTGTCCAAATGGTTCGATGTGTCTGAGGCCTCGGAGAAACACTGACCTCTAGTGGACAAATTTAACCATTGCAAACCAACACACAACCCATGATTTGGATGGGTATGGATCGCTTTTTTCCACTTGTAGATGCCATCGAAAATGAAACAAATGCCAAGTCTCCAGAAGTCACCAAAATCACCACTAACGTCACACAATACTCCTCACTACACAACATTTTTAAGAAATATTGGTGCATCTTTTATACTGTAGCAGTTTAGCACTTGTCAAACCAAGGAAGCGCGTTGAACACTCTGAAGCACTCTGAACCAATCGCAGAGCGGAACATTCGCTGAGCCAATGAAACGCTTCGATACACTGAAGCGATTGACACGCAGAGCGAAGCAGCGGGGGGAGGGGCCGACACTTCGACACTTTGGTCACGTGAGCGGCTGCTGCGAGACAGTTTCATTTTCCTGTCACTAGTTATTGTGACTGCACTGCTCCGTACATTTCAGACGACCCCGTTTGAATTCTAGGCGACCCCACGTGGGGTCGCGAGCTGAAGGTTGAAAAACGCTGATCTAAGTGTTTTCTATGTATTGTGTCTAGAAAGATGATTAGACTAGAAATGTAATGTATTTTGAAAACAGGCATTGGATATCTATGTTTAAACAATTTGAGACATGAGCATGGCAAGTTGCTATTTAGATGCATTACCAAGATTTATGGAAACAAAAAACAAAACAGTATTTATTATTATATTACTGTATTATAACACTAGATATAGAGTGTGTGAATGACGGCAGGTACAAAATCCTGAGTAATAAAATGAGCTGGTACATGTTGTGAAAACACATTTGTCTTGTCATGCACAGTTGAATCTTGGGCTTAACACAGCAGTGTGCTCCTAACACATGCATGGCAATATGAGGAGTCTGACTGCACCACTCTCCCAACCGTGCACAAGGAAGTCTCTATTAAAGGAGAATTAACATTTTTTACAACCTTATTTCGGTAATA
Organism: Paratrypauchen microcephalus; assembly: GCA_036785185.1. Classification (NCBI taxonomy): domain Eukaryota; kingdom Metazoa; phylum Chordata; class Actinopteri; order Gobiiformes; family Gobiidae; genus Paratrypauchen; species Paratrypauchen microcephalus. The sequence goes on from JAVJIX010000142.1 coordinate 971,036, forward strand.
AAACAAGTTGTTTTACTCACCCATAGCACTTTGGTGTCATATGGAGCACTTCCGGAGATGTTTTAGATTTGCGATCTCCGTAATGTGAGTTCTTGGGGCACATGTTTGCCAAATAACACAAACTTTAGCACTTTTCAAATCATAGAAGCTCAATGTCTTAGTCTACGCTTTCGTTTGAGTCAAAAGTGGCGTTATTTGGACACCGCTCGGGGCATATATTACATGCTCCTGGCATATATTATATGCCCTGAGAACTCGTGTTACGGAGATCGCTAATCTAAAACATCTCCTGAAGTGCTCCCTATGACACCAAAGTGCTATGGGTGAGTAAAACAACTTGTTTTATTACAGAAATAAGGCTCAGATTGTAAAAAACGTTAATTCTCCTTTAACTTAGAATTAGACTTAGACAAACTTTATTAAGTACAGTGGTACCTTACCTTACGAAATTAATTCGTTCCAGAAGTGGTTTCGTAACGTGAAAAATTCGTAAGTTGAGTAGCTATTTCAATGGAAAAAGCCTGATTCGTTCCAAGGCCCCGATCCAAGTTTTTTTTTTTAATAGTGTAACTTTTTTTATAGTGTGTTCTGGACCTGCTCTAGACCTGCCAGGCACGGAGCCCCAGACATCCAGGGACCCAGGGGGACACTGCCAGCCCGCCTTAAGAGCTCCCTAAGCAGGCATGGGTCCGGGGATTGTCCCGGTCACCGGCCTGGAGGTCTTGAAGAGGCCGACCTCACGGTTCTATCCAGGCCGCTCTGTGAGCACCTTACAGGTCTGGAGTGGGTCTGGACCGCCGCGGCTCTTGCGTGCGAGCGGCGGCTCGCCTCGGCTGTGGCTCGAGGCGAGGCCAGGGGTTGGAGGCGCGCGCGGCGCTTTGGTCCACCTGGTCTAGTCCTGGTCTAGTCCTGGTCTAGTCCTGGTTTAGTCCTGGTTTAGTCCAGGTTTAGTCCAGACCACTGCGGCTCCTCCTGGTTTAGTCCAGGTTTAGTCCTGGTTTAGTCCAGACCACTGCGGCTCCTCCTGGTTTAGTCCAGGTTTAGTCCAGACCACCGCGGCTCCTCTAGACCTCCTCTAGACCTGGTCAGGTCTAGAGGAGGTCTAGACCACCATGCGGCTCTTGCATGGGTCTCGTTCATGCGTTCATGCGCTCAGACTGCGTGCTGTCCTACTCGCTGCTCCCCTCAGCTGTGACTCGAAACGAAACCAGGAAATACACCGGAATAATCCACCTGGTCTAGTCCTGGTTAGGTCCTGGTTTGGTCCGGGTTTGGTCCAGGTTTAGTCCTGGTTTAGTCCAGGTTTAGACCTTGGTCTGGACCTGCTGGCAGCTCCGCGCCGGGTCATGCTGCGCTATCACACATGTCCGCGCGCAGTCTTCTCCCCCCTCCCGCTTCCCCCCACACTTCACTATTGATACGTTTTGTTGGGAATCTGTGGGGGTTTGGGGGTTTGAACGGGGGACAGGTGTGAGAGGGGTTTAAATCCAGTATGAGCAAAGCTATAATGTGTGTGGCTGAGTGCGCATTATTTGAATTTTTGAGATTTCGCGTTTCGTAACTTGAATTTTCTTTCGTATCTAGAGACCAAAATTTACCGTGAAGGCGTTTCGCAACTTGAAATTTTCGTTTGTTGGGTCATTCGTAAGGTGAGGTACCACTGTATTTGAATATGATTTTTGTAAACGATTTATGTATTCCTACAGAAATGCATCACAATAAATGCTTATTTCAACCCACCATTGTCAAAAAGCAGGTTGCTCCCAGCAAACCTTCTTGAACAATATTGTAAAAATGTAACCAGCAATCAAACACCAAGTTGTACCTGATTTTCACTGTCTTAAACATACTGAACCAATATTTGGCAGTGGTCTCCCTGGTGGACATATAAATGAATGTATTAAGACTATTTACTGGTCATAGTCAGCCCAAAAATATTTTACACAAAGCTGTTCTGCATTTACTTCAAAGATAAAGAACAGCTGCATAACACATGTGTAGTAGCTTTGTCTTATTTTATTTTTGTTTCTCAACCGATACCAGTGCAAAGACAACTATAGTGTCGAAAACGGTATCGGAACTGAAAAATTTGGATCAGTGCATTCCTGCTTTAAACATAAAAACAGTAAATTTTTCCAAAGAATGTTACATATATTCAGGAGTTGAGTTGTAAAATGAAACCAGGGGGATGGTGAAACCTGGTTTAGTCCTGGTTCAGACCTGGTTTAGACCTGGTTTAATCCTGGTTTAGACCTGGTTTAGACCTGGTTTAGTCCTGGTTTAATCCTGGTTTAGACCTGGTTTAGACCTGGTTTAGACCTGGTTTAGACCTGGTTTAGACCTAGTTTAGACCTGGTTTAGACCTAGTTTAGACCTAGTTTAGACCTAGTTTAGACCTGGTTTAGTCCTGGTGTAGACCTGGTTTAGACCTGGTTTAATCCTGGTTTAGTCCTGGTTTAGACCTAGTTTAGACCTGGTTTAGTCCTGGTGTAGACCTGGTTTAGACCTGGTTTAGTCCTGGTTTAGACCTAGTTTAGACCTAGTTTAGTCCTGGTGTAGACCTGGTTTAGACCTGGTTTAGTCCTGGTTTAGTCCTGGTTTAGACCTAGTTTAGACCTGGTTTAGTCCTGGTGTAGACCTGGTTTAGACCTAGTTTAGACCTAGTTTAGTCCTGGTTTAGTCCTGGTGTAGACCTGGTTTAGACCTGGTGTAGACCTGGTTTAGACCTAGTTTAGACCTAGTTTAGTCCTGGTTTAGTCCTGGTGTAGACCTGGTTTAGACCTGGTGTAGACCTGGTTTAGACCTGGTTTAGTCCTGGTTTAGACCTGGTTTAGTCCCGGTTTAGTCCCGGGCCCCTGCTCTCAGCTAATATGTCCCTTTGATGCAGAAATAATATGATAATATAACTCACCCCATAAGAACACGGTCAGCTCCGTAGTTTGCTGTGTTGTCCGATAATTCATGTGTCCACGTGTATGTGTGGAAACCGACATAATTACGAGTCCGAGTCCCGAGGCGAGAGTTCCTTCTTACGTAGCATTAACATAGCGTACATATTAACGGGGCTCACTCACAGCTGATCAGGCGCAAACACAACAACACTAATCGTCACGATTGGCGGGAGCACGATTGGTGGGTATGCTGCAACATGATTGGAACCCGGAGTGCAGTTCGGCCTATGATTGGCTCTTGGAACTGGCCACGATTCATGTAGGTCACCTATTTTGACTTCAAAAAGGTGAATTTCGCCAAAAGGTGAGGGATTTTCATGCCTGATTGATAAAATGCCACAAGGGATGGAAGAAGGGATGCCCGTTTTAGAAGAGGGATGATTTTGCAGATATTAAATTGGCATATCAGGCTGAAACCAAATAAATGCTGGTGTGTGTGCATTCCTGTGTGTAGTCCTGTGCGATAATCTGTGTCACTTGGCCTTTCCATAACTTGTTTACTCAGCCATTTTAAAAATTAGACCCAGTTTTTAATTCAATCTCTCTCCTCTAATTTTGTTAACATTTACAATCACTTAAAATGTCATGAGATAGCAGGAGAAATTACTAGACAAATAAGGTACCAAAGCACCTATGGCCAATGTATGTTTACACTGAATATTCTGTTGATTACATTAGATTAATAGATAGATTGATAGATTACTTTATTTCAGTCACAGGTATATTCTGTCATTATTCCACAGATAGTCATATTTAACATAGATTGATAGACTGATCGATATAGAGATAGACATAGATAGTTATAGATACAGTTGTATGGAAAAAGTTTGGGCACCCTTGACAATTGCCATTATTTTCATTTATAAATCATTGGGTGTTTGGGTCCACAACGTCATTTTGATCCATCAAATAACTAATGGACAAAGTAACATTTCAGGAGTCAAATTATTTTTTTAACAGAAAATGTGCAATATCCATCAAAACAAAATTAGACCGGTGCATAAATTTGGGCACAAATAACAGAAAAATCATATCAATATTTAGTAGAACCTCCTTTTGCAAAAATAACAGCCTCTAGATGCTTCCTATAGCCACTATTGAGTGTCTGGATCCTGGATGAAGGTATATTGGACCATTCCTCCTTACAAAACATCTCTACTTCAGTTTAGTTCTAGTTTTGATGGTTGCATGGACAGCCTGCTTCAAATCATCCCACAGATTTTCCATGATATTCAAGTCTGGGGACTGGGATGGCCATTCCAGAACTTGTACTTGTTCCTCTGCATGAATGCCTGAGTAGATTTTGAGCAGTGTTTTGGGTCGTTGTCTTGGCATAATTTCAACTTTGTGACAGATTGTTGAACATTATTCTCAAGAATCCGCTGATGTTGAGTGGAATCCATGTGACCCTCAACTTTAACAAGATTCCCAGTACCGGCACTGGCCACACAGCTCCACAGCATGATGGAACCTCCACCAAATTCTACTGTGGGTAGCAAGTGTTTTTCTTGGAATGCTGTGTTCTTTTGCCGCCATGCATATCGCCTCTTGTTATGACCAAATAACTAAATTTTTGTTTCATCAGTCCATAGCACCTTATTCCAAAATGAAGCTGGCTTATCCAAATATGCTTTTGCATACCTCAAGTTTGTGGGATCTGCGAAGAAAAGGCTTCTTCATCATCACTCTCCCATACAACCTTTCCTTGTGTAAATTGTGCTGTATTGTTCACCTATGCACAGTGACACCATCTGCAGCAAGATGACCTTGCAGGTCTTTGGAGGTGGTCTGTGGGTTGTTTTTGACCATTCTGACCATCCTTCGTCTTTGCCTCTCTGATATTTTTCTTGGCCTGCCACTTCTGTCCTTAAAGGTCCCATGGCATGAAATGTTCACTTTCTGAGGTTTTTGAACGTTAATGTGAGCCCCGCTATCCTGTTTAGGGCCCCCCCATGGCTAAAAGTTGCGAAATGTGTAAAGTGATCATTTGCGATCCTTTTCCGCATTTGAAAAAAAGACAGCCCAAACGGGCGATTCTGAACAAGGGAAGTTTCTGACGTCACATTCAAGGAAAAATGCAAATGCAGTTCCACCGCCCGTCTGGATGTTTCTGTAAATCACGCCCAGAGAACTTGGACCGCAAACGAGCTACGCAATGCGTTTTTTTATTTGCCTGGAGGCACGTGAGAGTGCCGAACCTCTGAAACAGCAGTGGTTTAATTTTATTTTCTGTGGAAATGTGTTTATTTTTCAATGGAAATCGTCTCATATCTTCCTCCCGCTAAAACGCAGAAGTGGGGCCAGCGCACATCGCACCGCTAAAGAGGAAAGAGCGAGTGGGGTTTGGCCACACCCCACCCGCTGCACTGGCCCGTCTCTGTCCTCCTCATTTGCATTCAAGCAACAACGCCCATAATAAAGTGTTTGAGAGAGAATTTTTTGACTCCGACTGTGTTCACGAGGCTTTCTCATGCAATGAGTCTTGATTTTGGAGAAGGATTCATTTACAGTATTAGGGAACCATTAAGGTGCCATATAAAAGCATCAAGAAGTACCATGTCATGGGATCTTTAACAAGAACTGTGCCTGTGGCCTTCCATTTTCTCACTATGTTCCTTACAGTGGAGACCTACAGCTGAAATCTTTGAGATGGCTTTTTATAGCCTTCCCCTAAACCATGATGCTGAACAGTCTTTGTTTTCAGGTCATTTGAGAGTTGTTTTGAGGCCCCTATGTTGCCACTTTTCAGAGGAAAGCCAAAGAGAAGAACAACTTGCATTTGGCCGCCTTAAATAGCTTTTGTCATTATTGGATGCACCCACATGCGCGCTGTCCTCTATGATGACATCATCAAATGAAAATATAGCTGGATATCGGGTTTCAGGATGCTTTTGACTCCACCAAAAATCTACGCTGACACAGCGAGCTTCTATGATTTGAAAAGTGCTAAAGTTTGTGTTATTTGGTGACCGCAACATTGTGCCCCGAGCACTCACATTACCCGGATATCCTAACCTACCAAATCTACGAAACTGCTCCAAATGTTACTAAAGCGCTATGGGTGAGTAAATCAACGTGTTTGATTACCGAAATAAGGTTCAGATTGTAATTTCATTTTCTGTGAAGACAAAGTTAATTATTATGCAACCTCAAAGGGGTGCCCAAACTTTTTCATACAACTGTAGAGAGAAAGAGAGAGAGAGAGAGAGAGAGAGAGAGAGAGAGAGAGAGAGAGAGAGAGAGAGAGAGAGAGAGAGAGAGAAAGAGATGATAAATGATAGATCGAGAGATGATAGATAGATGATAGATAGATAGATGATTAAAAGACCTACCTATCTATCTATCTATCTATCTATCAGTAAAGGCATCTGGTTTGGAGCAGAGTTCTGAATTTGGAGAAAGAAATTTGAGTATTGTTTGTGCTGAATGGCAATGATTAAAAGTCTGTAGTGCTCATGCTGATGAAATTAATTCTGAATACCATTTTATTTGTCTCTAATTTCTATCAAATCAAACATAGTGATTGATCAATATGAGAATCACAGATTATGTATGTACAGGGATCCCTATGCTGACTGCTCTGTTGGTGCAGCACTGATATAGGCTAAGTGAAAGCAGGCCGCTCTTAAAAACACTGAGTTCTGCCAAAAATAACAGGGTCACACAAGCTGACGGAGTTTATCACAGGCTCATTAGAAGATGGAAAAGAAAATGTCTGCTGGGGCTCGGTGCCATCTCACTTCATCAGCGGGTAATAGAACGGGCAGTAAAAGCAGTAGGGGGTGAGGGCAGGAGGAGGGTGAGAGGGCAGATTTCAAACATAATGAAAATGTTAAAGATGCATTGTGTAACTTTTTTGGTGGAGGGTTCACCATGAAGATGTTATTGCTATATGAACTGAAGAAGTAGCTTGGATGAGCTGCGAAACATATTCGACCAAATAAACTTTTGTCACGCTGACAAATTGAATTTCTCCTTTTGCCATGGATTCTACCTGGACAACTGAGAGATTCTACACGTCTTGTCAAAGGACACAACACCAGGGATCATCTGTGAGACGCGAGTCTGACCCCTCCACCAACAATGTTTAAAGGATTAATATTACAGACTGAATTCAGCACTGGAATTTCCAATCTCGACTGAACCAAAAACAAAAGGTAGCTGTCAACTTGAAAACTACCATTACATCACAAGGTAGAACAGAGCATTTTGTGCTCCGAGTATGCTTTCGATGAGGCAAGAACATTATAACAAGGCTTAAAGCTCACAACTGTCAATTCTGCGTAATATAGGACCTTCAAATCGTGGGTGGGATTCGTACATCTGAACTTTGGGATCAGAGAACAGCATTAAGCCAACTCCAATTTACTGGAACAGATGTAATGATGATAAACAAATGTGCCCAGTATCTGAATACTAAATCCATTGTGTGTGATTGTCCCTTGGCATTGGTCTCCCTGTCTGCAGACCGTCCCTTTAATGTGGCACAGGGTTAAATGGGGCCCCATCATCAGCTCGCTCTGGTCTGGTCCAATCAAACGCTATGACATGTAAACAGAGCCCACCCACACGACCACAACAAGGGCCCCTGGACATATTTACGGGACTGTGTTACACAATACCATCATGTCATTTGGAACAATCCAGCTCTAGATTATACACACTACATGGATTTCAGAGCATGCACTGAGGAAGAGGAGTTATTCTCAATGATGGACATTTGAAACACTGATTTACACTGACAACTTTGTAATAAGACAAAGTAGTAGTAGAAATAGCAGTAGTAGTAGTAGTAGCAGCAGCAGTATCAGAAGTAGACATAGTAGCAGTAGTTACCGTAGCAGTAGTAGCAGGGCTCTCAAGTCTCACGCATTGAGAGTGTGACACACGCAATTCGACGTGTTCACACGCTCACACGCCACACGTGGCATTTCTCACGCTGAATTTTTTTTTTTTTTTTTGTGCCCAGAAAATCGGTCTGTGTGGCTCAGTTTATGCAGGCACTGCGCGTTTTCAGTGAAAAAAAACTCCCCCCCTCCTCCCCGCCCCGCTCCCCGGAAATAAAATCTCAGTTTCAGCCAATCAGAAAATAGATTGTTCTGTTGTTGGGCAGACTAGTTTCAGCTGCTAAGCGCACACCGTCACTGACGGTGATGATAAAACAAACTGAGAACCATCAGGTAATAACCTTTATATTATTAAATATAATTATATTTATATAACTCTCATTAGTTGCTTTGTAGTTTAAGTTTGCTCTTTAGACAAATTCAATGCAATTCGACGTGTTAACACGCTCACACGGCATTTTTCACGCAATTCAAGCCCCCCCCAGCTCCTCAAGAAAAAGTTGTTCACCCCCCCGCTCCTCGGAAATTACGCAGTCTCACGCACGACCCCGCTCAAAACTTGAGAGCCCTGGTAGTAGCATTAGTAGTAGCATTAGTAGTAGCAGTCGTAGCTGCAGCAGCAGCAATAGTAGTAGTAGTAGTAATAGTACCAGTTGTGGCAGCAGCAGTAGTAGTAGTAGCAGTAGTAATAGCAGTAGCAGGAATAGCAGTAACAATAGTAGTAGTAGCAGTAGTAATAATAATAATTAATAATTAATTGCATTTATATAGCGCCTTTCATGACACCCAAAGCGCTTTACAGTTCATTGTTCATTCACTCCACACTTAGTGGTGGTAAGCTACTTTCTGTAGCCACAGCTGCCCTGGGGCAGACTGACGGAAAGCAATACCAGAAGCAGTAGTTACTAGTGGCAGTCGTCGTAGCAGATACAGACTTCTGATGTATGATTATTAATAAGCAATTCATTTGGCAGCATATTAATTGTGTATTTTAATTATATTAAATTATATTAAATTTAATTATATTATATTAAATTAAATTATATTATATTCTCCAATTACCCCAGTTTGATAAAAGTCTCTTCAGATATTTACAACAAATTAACCAAGGAACCATCCTCCATGTGAATCTTCTAGGATCAAAACTGCTCCTTGATCAGAAAACAAAATATCCAGTGCATCAGCATGTATCAGCATGCTCATATTCAGATACAGGGATGAAAGTGACCAGTAATGAAAAATGAAAAAACTCTAGATGCAATCTGGGGTCATTCCAGCCAATAAAAACTAAGATGTCGACCACCCATTTTGGGGGGAAAAAATTCCCTTCAACTCTCTTGATGACCCCACTTTGCACGACCTTCTCACAAAATTTTACCAATATATGTTTGCAATAAAGTAAAATCAAAAGTAAGTAAGTAATTAAATCAAAGCACAAACCACATTTTATTCACAGGTATTAGTGGTGAAATACACATAAATAAGTTTTCATAAATCTATCTCCATTTTATCTGATAAATGTTCATTTTCATCTTAAAATAAGCCAAGCAAACTGTACTGTACTTAAACACACTTTTGGACCCTCACCCACAGTTTGAGGACCCCTTCTTTGATTTTTTTTTTTTTTCAAACCTGTTTTTTCAACTTCCTACCTGGAGTCACGTTCTCTAACTGGTTTTGCAGTGGTATTTACCAGCCTCTACACATTTACCAAACGCACGACGTGACAAACAGATGCATTTCTGCACTTTTATTAGGCAAAATTCAGCCATATGTCACAGCAAGCCTGCTCTGCGCTGTAGACCTGGTCTGTGCCAAGACTGTAACATAAATGTAGATTAGTTTTTGCTTTGCACTTAGTCTTGCACTTCTAATCAGAGCGCATTGAGGAAAGAGCCTGTGTGTGCTATGAGCAGGAGGAGCAAGAGCGTGAAAAATCAAGGAACGGCACGCTGACGTGAGGCGGACGGACAGGTAGGATGTTTTATAAAGTTTAACCTGCTCTGTGATACATGCTGGTACGCAAAGGTACCCACTGTTGCGAACAAGCTGTGTGCGCTGGGGGGCATATGGCGCACAGACTGCAGTGAGAAGCCCTGCGTGGCCCCGCACCGGTAAAAGTTTATTGCTAACGGCAGCGGCCGTAATGAAATATGATCCCAATCATCTCGAGACCAAGAACAGTGTCGAGTGCTACGACACTACGATCTATCCGCACTACCTTGGCGATCAACTCGTAGATCGCCAGCGATGTATTGGGCACCCCTGTTTTACACACTATTTTTGATACACACGGTAATACGGGACAAAGTGCGTCCCTATTCAGCTCAATACGGGCCGCGTACTTTTGTTTCTGAATACGGGACGATTCCGTTTTTCAAGGACAGTTGGTAACCCTAAACACAACTATACATATACATATACATATATATATATATATACACCCAAAATTTTTCTTAACGGATTTGCACTGATATAAAAAAAATACCCAGACGGCTGACAAAAAAGCGGAAATTTTCATCCCTGCAGATAAAAAACAGATGCAGAAGTTAAACAGAAAATGTGGACATAATGGTTAGGACATGTGCACTATATGATCCCATATTTCATATTGTTGTGGAAAAATAAAGCTGCTAGTGTAATTTGTACAGAACTTCCTTTTGGCTGAATTTAAAAGTTTTCAAACAAACATGATTGGTGACCAGGTTCATTACATTGACTTTGCGCCTCCATCTTCCTCAAAAACCACCCTCTTGGGCCCCTGTAGCTGGTTAAAAGTGCATTATGTGACTTTTGGGGTTGAGGATAAGCCATCTGCTTGTTTCCATGGGAATATTAAATGATTTGCCTGGAATATTCCACAGTATATCATTATCCATCTTTCTGGAGATAAGCACCAGGCCAATTCAGATGCAAGATCAGTGAAGAGATGGCACCACTAACAGAAATAATGCGAGCCTTTCAAGGTTTTGATTTTTAGCAGTACAAACACCTGAACACAACTGAATAAATGAAAGATCGTGAGTTTAAAAGGGTCCATAACACTCCATTTTCTAATCTACTGTATGTTATATTGTTGTTTCCTCATCAAAGACATACCTGAAGTTGTGTTTTGTTTCATTCAAACATGTTTAACACACAGATACACACACTTCCTCCTTATGATGTCATATGGCAATGCAGGAGGTGTTCCACTGTGTTTTTAAACTCCACCTTCACTAGAATCAAGATCATTTCAGCCCTTACTGAACTAAATGTAATGATAGCTATCTTAAACTAACGCTTCATGACATCACAAGTTGGAACAGAGCAATTTGAGCTTTGGAGATGTAGACAGTCTAAAAATAAAGGTTTACACAAACATGTGTGAATGAAACAAAACACGACTTCAAGTAGGTTTTTGAGGAGATAACATTATAAAGCGCCTTAAAGCTCACAAGAATCCATTTGGTGAAATATAGGACCTTTAAAGATAAACCAATGTATATTTTTCTGTGTGTTTTTACTTCCACAAGAAAATAATAAGAAAGTGTTTACGTATTAAAGCTGTATTACAAAATCACACCACAATGTCTACCTCCAACATCTTATTGACTTGTATAAAACTGGTAAAAAGAAGGAGAGTTGATTTGTTGTATATATATATTTGTGAGAGCTACAAAGTTTTAAACAGATTAAAATACCAACTTCCTCCTTTCACGAAAATCAGGTATCCCAGATTTAATCCTCATAATAATGTACTGTATGTGTGTGAATGTGTGTGTGTGCACGTATGTGTAAGTACATGTATGAGAGTGTTTACGTATATGTATATATAGTGTATGTTTGTATGTATGTGTGTGTAAATGTATGTATCTGTGCGTATGTGTATGTATGTGTGTTTATACATTATGTGTGTGTGTATGTGCACTGGGGCGGTTTGCAGCCGAGTGTGAAGCAGCTGGGATGAGGATCAGCTCCTCCAAATCCAAGGTCATGGTTCTCGACCGGAAAAAGGTGGCTTGCCCTCTCTGGGTGGGTGGGGAGTCCTTGCCTCAAGTGGAGGAGTTCAAGTATCTCGGGGTCTTGTTCACGAGTGAGGGGAGGATGGAGCGTGAGATTGACAGGCGGATCGGTGCAGCGTCGGCAGTGATGCGGTCGTTGTACCGGACCGTTGTGGTGAAGAGGGAGCTGAGCCAAAAGGCGAAGCTCTCAATTTACCGGTCAGTCTACGTTCCTACTCTCACCTATGGTCATGAGCTTTGGGTAATGACCGAAAGGACGAGATCGCAGATACAAGCGGCCGAAATTAGTTTCCTCCGCAGAGTGGCTGGGCGCTCCCTTAGAGATAGGGTGAGGAGCTCAGTCACATGGGAGGGGCTCGGAGTAGAGCCGCTGCTCCTCCACGTTGAGAGGAGCCAGCTAAGGTGACTCGGGCATCTGTTGCGGATGCCTCCTGGACGCCTCCCTCGGGAGGTGTTCCAGGCATGTCCCACTGGGAGGAGGCCCCGGGGAAGACCCAGGACCCGCTGGAGGGACTATGTGTCCCGGCTGGCCTGGGAACGCCTTGGGGTCCCCCCGAAGGAGCTGGAGGAAGTGTCCGGGGTGAAGGAAGTCTGGGAGTCCCTGCCTAGACTGTTGCCCCCGCGACCCGGCCCCGGATAAGCGGAAGAAAATGGATGGATGGGTGTGTGCGAGTGTACGTGTCTGTGAGTGTACGTGTCTGTATGTATGTGTATGTGTGTATACGTGCCTGTATGTGTGTGTATGTATGTGTGTAAATGTATGTATGTGTGCAAGTGTACATGCGTGTATGTAAGTGTGTGTGTGTGTATGTGTCTGTGTATGTGCATGTGTCTGTATGTGTGTGTGTGTGTACGTGTCTGCGTGTGTGTGTTTGTGCATGTGTATGTGTGTATGTATGCGTGTGTGTATCCACTTATGTGTGTGTGTGTATGTAAGTTTGTGTGTATGTGTTTGTGTATGTGCATGTGTCTGTATGTGTGTGTGTACATGCGTGTATGTAAGTGTGTGTGTTTATGTATGCGCGTGTGTGTGTGTGTGTGTGTGTGTGTCTGTATGTATGTGTATGTGTGTATGTGTGTGTGTGTGTGTGTGTGTGTGTCTGTATGTATGTGTATGTGTGTATGTGTGTGTGTGTGTGTGTGTGTATCCACTGACCATCACTGGAGGTATTCCAAGAAGCAGCAGCCAACACACTGTGGTCTTGGGGCACATCAGACCCTGAAAACAGAAACAACAAAGAATCTATTAACAAACGGTACTTTACTAAAATGTAGGAAGAAAAATGCACACGTTTAGCATTATTCACTTTTTAATCTTAACCTGAAACAGTTATTTTCCATTTTATACAACGGACATTCTTGCATAATTTGGTTACTTTGTTGTACACACTGTATTGCTTAAGATCTTAATTTAGGCCCTGTACCCAATTTTTTCCATGCATTTGGGCAAAATTTGTCTTGGCTCAGTACATATAGTGTAAGTCCGCTGTGTACTGTCTGCATCTAATTCTAAACACTTTTTTCATCCGATAATCAGGAAGTGTGTAGTTAGCGTGACATTTGTTGTTAGGATTACCGTGACAACAAGCTGTGGCATCTTAGGGCCTGTTTACACAAGAACGCTTACGGGTAAAAACGACAAAATATTTTATCGGAAGTGCCTTTCGTTTACACGGTGACTGCGTTTTTGCGGCCTGAAACGCAAAAATCTGAAACCACCCTCCAGAGTGGAAAAGTTAAATACGCTCCGCTGTAGCGTCTCCGTGTAAACTGCCCAAGACGCAAAACTGGTCAGATCTGCTCACGTCGCGTACGCGTTTACATCACATAGATGCAGCATACCTCGATACCACGGATGTTCAAGCAGCTCTAGTCAACATACAAGAGTCATTTCAACAATTGTATAAATGGCACCCACACACGTCTACGGTCTTTTCTCTTCTTCCCGTACAAGTCTTTCTCACACTCTCACAGCCACACAGACGCCAAGACAAGTGACTTCCGCATGAGGCACTTCAAATGTAAAACCCCATGTGATTTTATATTTTCTAATTCACTGTAATCCTCCTGTAATGTCACTATTTTCAGTACAATATTCAAAAACATGTAAATAAAAATACAAGTCACTGAAATGTTTGGAGCAGAACTTAACAACTCATTTAAAACGCAATTAGAACATTTTATTTTGAAGTTTTACCTTTCTCTTTTCCGGTACAGTCGTGGTTAGAAATGTAACTTGACGCTGTTGTGATGTTTTTTTTTTTTTTTTCAGTCCAGTTATTTACAGCGCCTCCCTTCGCTGGCTTTTGCGTCTTCGTATAAACAAACATTTCCTGTTGAGAAGGCTCGTCTAAACACGGATAAAAAATTGAAGACGAGACGCCACTTTTGCGTCTTTTGTTTTGATCGTCGCCATATAAACGTAGTTTTGAAAAGTGCTCATAAACTCATTGTGGTGAATATTTAGCATGCTCTGAATGCATAAGGTAAGTGAGGAATAACTTTGGACCACTGCAAACTGTTGAAAATGAACCAATTCTGTTTTCATGTTTTTAAGACAGTAAAAAACAGGTACAGCGCCAACAATATAAACAATCTTAGCATACATTTTAAGCAACTCCCAACAGGCCAGCTTGTTTCTCCTCACTCCACAGAAGACAGAATAGAATCATCAACCATTTTGCACTACAAGATTCACACTAAACGACTCACTGTTTCAGCTATTTGCTTTTTGGGCCACTCAACACTCTTCAAGCACTTTTATGTCTCCTCCCAGGGCTTTTCCATATGTTTGTGGTGACATGATGAATGAGGAGCAGGCCAGCAGCCAACTGGGGCCGTATACTGTACATACATAAACATACATATGCAAAAACAGGTATATAAACATGCATTTGTAAGTGCTGGTGGGTTGTGGGGAGAGAGAGGAGAGGGCAGAGGAGTGGAGCTGGGCCTCACTCAGGGTCAGACTAATTGGGTGATAATGTGGCTCTTCACACGTGCTGCTGTGTAACGGGCGACTGTGTGCACTGAGGCCTGGACATAAGCTGGACTTAAGCTGTTCAGGCCTCTGCACCTGTTACACAAGGCGACACTCAAACTCTCCACACTGGATTTTCTCAGTTATGCTGTTATTTTTCTACATTTATAATAATAATAATGCCACACAAATGCATTGTGCTTTACATGCATGGACAAAAGAGATGCTGCATTTCAAGCATACATTCTACCTGAGCCTGGTGTTTTTATTTTTGTCTGTTAATAAATTCCTTTTCCTAATATGGGCTCCAAATTCGCCTGTGTAACTGCTAGCCTCCTGAGATTAATTCAAGGCTACACTGTATGGTCATTATTCATTTACTCCATACTCACTTCTGTAACCACAGGCGCTCTGGGATAGATTGACAGAAAGAGTAGCAGTATTAATAGTTGTAGTAGTAGAGTAGAGTACTAGGAGTAGTTATAGCAGTAGTAATGGCAGTCAAAATAGTAGCACTAAAAGGATTTTTATTTCTTGTAGTATTTACTTACCCTGTATCTGATAACAGCATTAAGAGTAATAATTTATTATTTTAAAGGAAAAGTAACGTTTTTTACAATTTGAGCTTTATTTCGGTAATAAAACAAGTTGTTTTACTCACCCATAGCAATTTGGTGTCATATGGAGGATTTCCGGAGATGTTTTAGATTAGCGTTAGGCTAACACTGTTACCCTAGCGCAACTTATAGCCATAGCTCGGGGCATTCCCCGAGCATGTAATATGCCCCGTGCGGGCTCCAAATAACACAAACTTTAGCACTTTTCAAATCATAGAAGCTCGATGTCTTTAGTCTACGATTTTGTGTGGTCAAAAGTGGCCTGTAATCTGAGATTTAGCCATAGTTTCGAGTAGATGAGGACGCCAGTGCGCATGTGCGGAGTGTGCTCTCAGCTCCCGGGACCCAAACATGGAACGCAAAGCTGTAAACTATGGATAAATCTCGGATTACAGGCCACTTTTGATTCAAACGAAATCGTAGAGTAAAGACATCGAGCTTCTATGATTTGAAAAGTGCTAAAGTTTGTGTTATTTGGAGCCCGCACGGGGCATATTACATGCTCGGGGAATGCCCCGAGCTATGGCTACAAGTCGCGCTAGGCTAACGGCGTTAGCCTAACGCTAATCTAAAACATCTCTGGAAGTGCTCCATATGACACCAAAGTGCTATGGGTGAGTAAAACAACTTGTTTTATTACCGAAATAAGGTTCAAATTGTAAAAAAACGTTACTTTTCCTTTAAGTTCTGACATAAATGGTTCATAATAGGCTTTGTTATGCAAAGTGTATGTTTTTTGTGAAGTCATCAAAATATATCTGTACCTATACCAATGACCCTTTCTGTGTAAATCCATCAAAAAAAGTTCCTCATAAACAGCACTGTCACGCCAATCAACAACAAAAGTGAAAATTGTAACAACAACTTTCAGGTAATTGATCATTAATTAATTACATCATGTGGGAAAGAATAAGCATGTACAACAAGACTGTTGCCACGTTTACCTGAGAGCTTTAATTCCGATTAAAAGTAAGTTAATTCCAAATAAAAATTAATTCCGCTTTAAAAAGACCATGGAAACACTTAATTCCTAGTGGAAAATTATTATTCGGAATTAAACTTGCATGCAATTAAGTTTAATTCTGAATTAGGCAGGTGGTTTATTCCAATTTTAAAGCCAAATTAATTCCGGTCATTTGGCGCATGCTCGTTGGGTCACCCACTGCGAGATGGTAGCCCGGAGCAAACTTTGGTCTCGAACCGAAACCATTATTTTAATAAGTATGCTGGAAGAACTACAAATAATGAAAAGAGTGGATGGCAGAAAACAAAACAAAAACACTAACCAAACCGAGATGACAAAAAAGCCAGTATCAGCTGATCCCGTTTTTTCTTCCGGTTGATATAAATAAGTTTGTGTCCCTGTCTGTTTGTGTCCCTGTTGAGTTTTCCATGTAAACTTCAATTCGGAATTATTATTTCCATGTAAACTCAAAGAAGAATAATTTAATTCTGAACTATTTAATTCAGAACAAATAATTTGGAATTAAAAAACATCTAAACGTGGCCTGTGTGTAACAAATGGCACTAACTACAAAAATATGCCTAAATGTTTTGAGTATACAGTGCAGTTTTGTTATGGTGCCAAATACACTGCCTCCAGACAGTGTTTTGACTTGGCTGCAGGGCCCAAGGTGAGACTGCTCTGTTCTGGGCAAATGCTCCAAATAGTTCACAAAGTACAGCAGAGGTGGAGATATGAAGATGTAAGTCATTTAATGGATTAATGGTCCAATATTAAGCAAAATCAACTCCTGTGAGCTTTAAAGGAAAAGTAATGTTATTTTACAATCTGAGCCTTCTTTCGGTAATAAAACAAGTCGTTTGACTCACCCATATCAAACGACGTGTCATTTGGAGCTGTTTGAAGAAAGTTACGTTGTGGCGTTTCTGTTAGCATTTGTTAGGATTTGTATTCGGGGCATTACTTTGCGGTCTCCAAATAACACAAACTTTAGCACTTTTCAAATCATAGAAGCCCGATGTCTTAATGATAAATTTCGTTTGAAGCAAAAGTGGCCTGTAATCCGAGGTTTATCCATAGTTTTCAGCTTTGCGTTTCCTATTTGGGTCCCCGGAGCAGTCCGCGCATGCGCACTGGCGTCCACATCTACTCGAAACTATGGCTAAATCTCGGATTACAGGCCACTTTTGACTCAAACGAAATTTTTCATTAAGACATCGGGCTTCTATGATTTGAAAAGTGCTAAAGTTTGTGTTATTTGGACACCGCAAAGTAATGCCCCGAGCAAATGATACAGCACCATGTTAACAGATACGGGATCATTACTAGAACAGAACGGCTCAACATAAGTTCTGCGATACTGCTCCAATTGACAGAAAAATGCTATGGGTGAGTAAAACTACTTGTTTGATTACCGAAAGAAGGCTCAGATTGTAAAATAACGTTACTTTGCCTTTAAGCCATGTGAACATTAATTAATTCATAGCATTTATATAACGCCTTTCATGACACCCAAAGCGCTTTACAGTTCATTGTTCATTCACTCCACACTTGGTGGTGGTAAGCTACTTTTTTGTAGCCACAGCTGCCCTGGGGCAGATTGATGGAAGCAAGGCTGCCAATCTGCACCATCGGCCCCTCCGACCACCTCCAACATTCACACACACTCCACTTTCATACTAGGCAATGTGGGTGAAGTGTCTTGCCTAAGGACACAATGACAGTTTTTGCAACTGGCGCCCCCCTGTGGCACCTGGAATTCCCAGCGGTCTCCCATCCAAGTACTAACCAGGCCCTGCCTTGCTTAGCTTCTGAGATCTGATGGGATCAGGCTTTGACAAGTAGGTATGGCCCCAATATGCCATTACCTCTTCAAAAACATACCTGGAGTTGTTTTGTTTCATCCACACATTTTTGAGTAACACGTTATTATTCATTTGTCTACATCTCCAAAGCTCGAAATGCTCCGTTTCACCTTGTAATGTCATGAGCGGTAGTTCACAGCTACCCTTTACCTTTTGTTTAGCAGAGATTGGCAATTCCAGGGCTGAAATGATCCAAATGATTCTAGTGAAGGTGTATGGAGTTTAAAAGCACAGTGGCGCATCACAAGGTGGAACAGGGTGTTTCCAGTTTGAGAGAAGAACTCTACTGCCTAAATATGCAGGATTTGTGTGTCAAAAAACATAACTACAAGTATGTTTTTGATGAGGAAACAACATTATAACATAGATCAGAAAATAGCGTAATATGGGCCCTTAAACACTATGCTAATAAGAAAGTGTAGCTTGTGCAAAAATACACCAAAACTGAAGCAGATTCAGATATGCCCTATACATATCTGGAATGAATTTGCAGGTAATTTTGAGATTAGCTTTGTAATGTGGTGACACAAGGAAGCAATTGCATTAGATCAGTTTGTTAACAAGACCAAAAATAGAGGCCCAACATAGCCCCAGTCAGCTCAAATCAGCAGTTGTTGCCTTTGCGGTTTGTGTCCATTAATTACATCATGTTCCTAATTCAGATCATTCATCATATGTTAAAGGAGGCCTGGGACACTGCAGTGGGTTTAATACTATTAAGAGTGAAGGGTGATGGGGTTGAAAAAATTGTACTGTATGTTAAAGGGGCACTATAACTTTTCTGGTGTTTATATCTGGTGTTTTTGAACAATAAACAACTGCAACTGAACTGAATAAAAGCATAATAAATATGTGTAATGTCATGCGGTGGAAAATTCCAAAGAAAATATGTAAACAACTAATATTCATAGAAACTAGTAGCAAGTTACATAGCACACTGTTAAAAGTGTATAAAGAAATACTCTCCAAAATTCTGCTATTTGAGGTGAAGTAGAAATACTGCAAAGTTTATCTAAGTACAATGGAAACTAACTAATATTTCTGCAGCTAATACTACTATTTACTAGGAACCATTACATAGGGCCCCGGGATCAACCATATTCGATATAATATTGAATCGTTCAATACTGGTCTCACGATTCACACATGTTCGTTCGATATGCACATGTCCCTCCATGCGTGCTGTGTTGTCATTTATTTTTGTCTGAAAGGAAAACAGTTATTGCAGCGTCCCCTTCAATTGCAGCTCCATAGGGACCTAGAGCTGAAATATTCCAACAAAGATGGATTTTATTTTCCAGTCACTTTTTATTTTACGTTGACAGACCCAGGAATGACAAAGATATTAACTTTTAAATACTTTAGAATCGCTTTTGGCTTTACATCAGCTTTAATCAAATGTGCTCGTATATGCACATGTGACGGGACTCGTGATAAAAACGAGATAATTTCCACCAGTAAATAAAAATAAAGCCTTACAGAAAGTCATAATTATGAGTTTAAAAGTCGTAATTACAAGTTTAAAAGTCATAATTACAAGTTTAAAATTCAGAATTATGAGTGCCTGAGGAAGCACTATTCTTATTTTCACTGAATAAAAATGCTGTAAATCAGAGGTCTTCAACAGGGGGGTCGCGGAGGTACTGCAGGGGGGTCGCGAAATCTTTTGATTTCACTTTAAAATAATATAATTTTATATTTTATAGTGTAAAATACAGTATTAACCTGTGTATTATTTCCTTGTATTGGATGTACCATAACAGAGTAGCAATGTTTATACATGACACTAAGCTCAGTTTAATATAAAACACAATTCTATGCCGTATATATAGTAGGGGGTCCCTGGCCCAGTTCGCCATCTGTTTGGGGGTCCCTGGCCTGAAAAACGTTGAAGACCTCTGATGTAAATCATTGAACCAAATGAACTGAAGCACTTCACATATAAACTACAACAGTAGTACTGTAATGTATTGTGTGTAATGTATCTAATGTTTCATTAATATCATCTTATTATATTATACTCATTAGCAGAAAAAAATTACATGAGGTTTTTTTTCTTTTGCGTCTTAAAACCTATCAAAATCAAATCAATATCCTGACCCATGTATCGAATTGTCCAATCCAATCCAACTTTATTTCTATAGCACATTTTATAAACAGAAACAGTTTCCAAAGTGCTGCACACAAAATCAATAAAACATAATAAAAACATGACTAAAATAGCAATAAAGTGATAATAATAAAATAACTAAAAACAAAAGCAATTATAAAAACATTACTAAAATAGCAATAAATAAAGTGATAATAAAAACATTACTATTTTAGTAATGTTATTAAGTTCTATTAATTTTATGTGCAGCACTTTGGAAACTGTCTCTGTTTATAAAATGTGCTATAGAAATAAAGTTGGATTGGATTGGATTGGATTAAAATAAGTAAAAACAAGAGCGTTCCATAACTTAGGGCCAACCACAGAGTAAGCCCTTTTCCTCCCCCGAGTTTTAAGTCTAGTCTTAGGGCCCACGAGCTGGAGCTGGCCCTCTGACCTCAGAGCACCAGTCTGTAGATTTGGATGAGGTCAGAGATGTATTTTGGGGCCAGTCCATTCAAAAGCTTTAAAAACAAACAATAAAATCTTAAAATCAATCCTAAAATGAACAGGAAGCCAGTGCAAAGACACAAGAATAGGGAAGATGTGCTCATATTTCTTCCGTCCTGTTAAAAGGCGCGCAGCAGCATTCTGGACTAACTGCAGTCGATAAAGTGCAGTTGCAGTAGTCCAGACGAGAAGAAATAAAAGCATGCATGACGCGCTCAAAATCTGAAAAGGATAAAAAAGATTTAATTTGAGCTAAAAGACTGGATTTCACGACCGCATTACAAGTTTAAAATCAGAGTCCATAATGACGCCAAGGTTGGTGGCTGTTGATTTTGTGTGCTGTCTGAGAGGACCCAAGTCAGACAAAGAGCTGGCACTGCCACCGGGCCCGCACACTATCACCTCAGTCTTGGTCTCATTGAGGTTCAAGAAATTTTGAGCCAACCAAACCTTGACGTCATTAAAGGAAAAGTAACGTTTTTTACTATTTGAGCCTTATTTCGGTAATAAAACAAGTTGTTTTACTCACCCATATCACTTTGGTGTCACATGGAGCATTTCCGGAGATGTTTTAGATTAGCGTTAGGCTAACGCCGTTAGCCTAGCGCGACTTATAGCCATAGCTCGGGGCATTCCCCGAGCATGTAATATGCCCCGTGCGGGCTCCAAATAACACAAACTTTAGCAGTTTTCAAATCATAGAAGCTCGATGTATTTAGTTTACGATTTCGTTTGGTCAAAAGTGGCCTGTAATCCGAGATTTAGCCATAGTTTCGAGTAGATGAGGACGCCAGTGCGCATGCGCGGAGTGTGCTCTCAGCTCCCGGGACCCAAACATGGAACGCAAAGCTGTAAACTATGGATAAATCTCGGATTACAGGCCACTTTTGATTCAAACGAAATCGTAGAGTAAGACATCGAGCTTCTATGATTTGAAAAGCGCGAAATTTTGTGTTATTTGGAGCCCGCACGGGGCATATTACATGCTGGGGGAATGCCCCGAGCTATGGCTATAAGTCGCGCTAGGCTAACGGCGTTAGCCTAACGCTAATCTAAAACATCTCCGGAAATCCTCCATATGACACCAAAGTGCTATGGGTGAGTAAAAACTTGTTTTATTACCAAAATAAGGCTCAAATTGTAAAAAACGTTACTTTTCCTTTAAGGCACTCAAGCAGGGGTGTCAGGG
Source organism: Paratrypauchen microcephalus (assembly GCA_036785185.1). NCBI lineage: Eukaryota > Metazoa > Chordata > Actinopteri > Gobiiformes > Gobiidae > Paratrypauchen > Paratrypauchen microcephalus. Next base: position 993,052 of record JAVJIX010000142.1, read on the forward strand.
GGCTGCTGTTGCTTTTCTTCAAAGGCAGATAAATCTGTGTATCGTCTGCTTAAAAGTGATACGACACACCATATTTACGTAGAAGTTGGCCAAGAGGTAGGAGGTACAACATAAACAAAACAGGTCCAAGGATTGAACCCTGAATTGTGGGAAAACTATCGTTGCATCCCTACTATTTACAGCTTGGACAGCTACATCTATTAATACATTTATTATTACAATTATTACTACTACTGCTCGTATGGCATCTGCTATGATTGAATAGACTATAGCAAATTTGCTAAGAATATTTCTATTTTCTGTGGTTAAAAGCGCATGTACTTCCAAATATACTTGAGTAGACATTAGTTACTACACTGCCAAAACTGATTGAACCAGGCACTGAACCCTTAATATAATTTCCTTCTAAAATCCTATTTCACTTTATTATCCTGAGTCCAATTCCATATTTCATGCTGTTTCTGAAGCCAAGAGGACTTTTAGCCTGCGTTTCACAGAGCAGCCACCAGTAACCTTCCCCAGACCCTACGCGCTCCGATACAATCTTTCCTCATTGGTTTTACATTAAAATGGCCATTATCTCAGCTGTCAAAAATGCTGAACTCTATTTCCCTCCGAGAAGCTTCAAAGAAAACTAACACAGCCTTCTTCTCATGGTTGTGCATACGGTTTCTATCGGCTGTCAAAGGTGATATGTTCAAACGTCTTGGGACATTTCAGTATTGGCAGAGAGCAGTCATCATAAGACAGCACAGTGGACGGAGGTTTAGTTTAAAATATATACAGTAGAATGTCAATGTCAAGTGAGGGCAGTGTTTTTGTTTAGAAAATAAAACTATTTAAGTTTAAATATTTAAAGATGGAAATTAAATTTTTGGTCTGGGAGGGCAGCCAGATAGGATGCTTACATAGCAACAAGAAAGCCCCAGAGAGTAGCAACAGAGGTGTTAGTCAAAGTAGTGGCAGTGGTAGTGGTACTTGCAGCAGCAGCAGTAGCAGGCCTAGTAGTAGTAGTAGCAGCAGCAGTAGCAGTAGTACTGGTAGCAGTAGTAGCCGTAGTAGTAGTGGTGGAAATAGTAGTAGCAGTAGTAGTAGCAGTAGTGGTAGTAGCAGTAGTAGTAGTACCAGTAGTTGTAGTAGTAGTAGCAGTAGTAATACTAGTAGTAGCGGTAGTAGTAGTAGCAGTAGTAGCAGTGGTAGTAGCAGTAGTAGTAGCAGTAGTAGTAGTAGTAGCAGTAGTAGCAGTAGTAGCAGTAGTAGTAGCAGTAGTAGTAGTAGCAGTAGTAGCAGTAGTAGTGGTAGTAGTAGCGGTAGTAGTAGCGGTAGTAGTAGCAGTAGTAGCAGTAGTAGCAGTAGTAGTAGCAGTAGTAGTAGTAGTAGCAGTAGTAGCAGTAGTAGTGGTAGTAGTAGCGGTAGTAGCAGCAGTAGTAGCAGCAGTAGTAGCAGCAGTAGTAGCAGCAGTAGTAGTAGTAGTAGCAGTAGTAGTAGCAGTAGTAGCAGTAGTAGCAGCAGTAGTAGCGGTAGTAGTAGCGGTAGTAGTAGCAGTAGTAGTAGCAGTAGTAGTAGCAGTAGTAGTAGCAGTAGCGGTAGTAGTAGCGGTAGTAGTAGCGGTAGTAGTAGCAGTAGTAGCAGTAGTAGTAGCGGTAGTAGTAGCAGTAGTAGTAGCAGTAGCAGTAGCGGTAGTAGTAGCAGTAGTAGTAACAGTAGTAGTAACAGTAGCAGTGGTAGTAGTAGCAGTAGTAGTAGTAGCAGTAGTAGTACCAGTAGTAGTACCAGTAGTAGTACCAGTAGTTGTAGCAGTAGTAGCAGTAGTAGCAGTAGTGGTAGTAGTAGCAGTAGTAGCGGTAGTAGTAGCTGTAGTAGTAGCTGTAGTAGTAGCAGTAGTAGCAGTAGTAGTAGCAGTAGTAGTAGCAGCAGTAGTAGTAGCAGTAGTAGCAGTAGTAGTAGCAGTGGTAGTAGTAGTAGCAGTGGTAGTAGTAGTAGTAGCAGTAGTAGCAGCAGTAGTAGTAGTAGTAGTAGCAGTAGTAGCAGTAGTAGTAGTAGTAGCAGTGGTAGTAGTAGCAGTGGTAGCAGCAGTTTAGCAGCATAACAGTACAGTAGTACTAGCAGTTACTGTAGTAGTAGTAACAGAGTACAGCAGCGGAAGCAGTAGAAGTAGGAGAAGCATTGAAAGTAGTGACCTAAATTATAATAGCCCATTTTCTGAAGAAAAAAAAAAAAAGGTTGGTGTGAACATAAAATAAAAGCTTTTGTCCCAGGGAAAAACCACACTGCACGGACTGGTGCTTCTCAGCACAATAGTAGTAAAACGAGCCACAAACAGAGAAACGTGGCTGTCTAGACATGAGATCTTTTCACACACAGTTCCATATGAGCGTCTGTGATCAGGGTCCAGCGGCGTTTGGCTCCTGATGATAAAAGTCACACTGAGCAGCACTCACACTCAAACTGTCACTGTTCCACATGGGACTGAAAGAAGACGAGAGAGGGAGGAGGAGCACACACTTCTTTATACAGTCTGTGAGGAGGACAGGAAAATGGCTGCTGTGTACTTCTGCACAGATGTTTTAATGACACGTTAAAGCTGCATTGTGTAACTTTTCTGAAGGAGGGTCCGTCAAATGTTTGTCTCCATGAAGTAGTTATAGCTTCATCTGGAATGTTTCACAGTATGGTATTAAAGTTTTTATCATCATGGAGACCAAACCAGAACAAGTTACAGGTCAGATCTGTGGAGAGGCGGCCCTGCTCAGTCAGAATGGCTGCTTTTCTAGGTATTTTTGAGTAATAAAACCACCTGTAATTTATTAAATATAAGATAGAGCTGATGAACATATCCACTGAAACAAGCAGGTGATGGATTCCCACCCAAAAAGTTACATACTGCATCTTTAAATAAAAAATGGGCCATAGTCTTCAATATACAGTAGGTACATGGGTCAAGTTTGGTTTTTTTAATTTTACATTCTAGTGGCATCTTATAATACTAGTACAAACAACACACAAAATGAAATGAGTGAGTGATAGTTAGGTGTTTTATTATTGTGTATTGAGAGTCAATGGAAATAACATTTAAAGGGATATGCCACCCCCAGGTCAAACTTGGGCATCTCCCCACAGTCCAGAGACTAAAATAAGTGGTGGAAAGCGTTTTTCTGGTGACACAGCCATTGTCCAGGTCTGTCAGCACTGACCGCCGCGGTATCTGCAGCTCCTCCGCGTTAGACTGGAGTCTAACGTCGCCAGAGAAAGATTTCGGCCAAAAGGAATTAATTTGCTCGATGCTTTTCCCAATTACTTTCTGTGTAGTGCGCATTCATATCGAGTGCAAATAAATGTGCAAATCAACACGAAGAGCTTGACTTGGTCATTTTGGGTGGGAACTATTTTTCAGCGCGGAAAAACACGGCCGAAGCACACACCACGCTGACAGGGGAATCCCTGTTACGCACCAGGAAGGGAGTTCCCCTGTTACGCAGCCTGGTGTGTGCTTCGGCTGTGTTCGGCACTTATTTTAGTCTCTGGACTGTGGGGAGATGCCCAAGTTTGACCTGGGGGTGGCATATCCCTTTAACCTTGAATGTCATCATGCAGAGTTCTGAAAAGAAATAAAAAATAATTTAAAAAAAAATCAAAAAATAAAATAAATTTAATAATGTAAAATGCAAATTAAAAAAATACAATACTAAATTATATCCAGCTTGCTCTGTAAAAAAAACAAAACAAAACAAAACATTCTTTTTTCCCGCTCCTTTCACACTAAATTCACACTAAGGGCCTGTTTACATTTACAGGTAAAAACTACAAAATATTTTATCGGAAGTGCCTTACGTTTAGACGGTGACGGCATTTTGAGGGCTTAAAAACGCAAAAAACTGAAACTGCCCTCCAAAGTGGAAAACTTGAATACGCTCCACCGTAGCGTTTTCGTCTACACTGCCCAAGACGCAAAACTCTGGTCAAATCTGCTGACGTCGCGTGCGTGTTTACGTCACATACGTGTTTACGTCACATACCTTGTTTATGTCCACACCTTGTTGCGCCTTCGTTGCTTTGTAGTCTAACGTGGTCTGAAGCAACACAATTTTTTTTTCTACCAGTAGCCATGTTTTGTTTTGCTTTTCACGGCGCATATGAGAAGAAGGAAGATTCTACGCATGCGTGCGGACATAGTATCACAGCGCCACCTAGCCGCCTGGCATGCATACCCAATCGAATTCCACACACTTTTGCGTCACCGTACGCACGCAGATTTCCTCCTGAAAACGCTCGTCTAAACGCTCGTCTAAAAAGTGAAGACGCGACGCCACTTTTGCGTTTTCTGTTCCGTCGTCATATAAACGTAGCCTAATTCTCCCTATTAGGCTCTGACTCAGGCTCCTCCCCATGTTCTATTAACTAGAACACCACCCTCACGGGGTCATCTGGAAGTGCATCCATCCCGCCATTTTCACAACGTGGCATTGTCATGGCGATACATCAGCAAGGCGCAAGATGGATGAGCAGAGATAAGAAAACGTATGAAAACTTAAGGGCAACTTCCTTACTTACAAGCACCGTTATATGTCCCATTTGTCTCTGTGGTCTAAAAGGAAACATTAAGGCTCTTATGGGAACATCTCATTCCGCTTATGATCTAAACAATAAATCAACAATTCTGAAAAAGCTAAGTTTCAAGATCCGCTCAGGGTTCCAACTGCCTAAATGACTTATTACGGCAAATGGGATTAAGCCTGGAAAACCATCGGAAAGTTACTTTACTGGATCACGGACAGGGCTTTAAGAGAATAGGAGATTCTCTTGCCAAAAAGTTAAGGATAGGCTGGAGGAGAAGCAGAGTAGGGATAAATACAGGGAGGAAGACATGGAAAAAAGTATCTGAAAAGACAAGTAAACTATAGAAGGTGAATGGGAGCCAGTGTGAACTTAGGGTGTCATAAAATATGCTTTTTAAGAATCGGCGTCTTTCCCACAGAGTAAAGTGGAGGTTTGTGTTGGCCAGAATTTTTATACGTTCTCATTTAAAGAACTGGAGAAATATACAAGCTGGACTTCACAGCACTGACTGATGTACTACAGACAGATGGGAAGTCACTGTGTGTTTTATAGGCCAGAAATACACGGTTAGACGTGGATCATGTTTCAAAAGCTATTGTCAAGGGATACACTAGAAATATAAGCATACAATAAATCTAGCTGTATTTGACCATATATGAATAAATATACGTATATATATTACTTGTAAAAAGGGTTTCTATGAATGATTAGACATGATCAGACCTAATTACTAATAGGCTACAGTTGTATAGATATTTTCAAATTAATATTTTTGAATACTGTTAAATCCACTCACTACTACACATTATATTTATATTTGCAGCAATATTAGTTTTCCATATTTTGTACCATGTATCACCTTATATAGAAATCTTATACATTTTAAAAAATTACAAAATTATCTCATTATCGACTTATTTAATGTTATTTACTTTTTTTAACGGAAAGGGATTCAGTGTTTCAGCAAATTTAACATTATATGTATTTTTTTAATTTTACATTCACATTATAAATATATATTCTGGCAAAACCACTGAACTACAGTGTTCAGTACAGACCCTCAATGCACATAATGCATCGCAATTATACCGCAACGTTTTTAACTTCTCCCATTTAAAAGGTACTGTACATTGTGTACCTTTTTTTTCTGGTGGAAAGTCCGTCAAATGCTTTTCTCCATGGAGATGTTATTGCTTTGTCTGAAATGTTTCACAGTATGGCATTAAACCTTTCTATGTTCATGAAGACTAAACAGGACCAGGTTACAAGTCAGATCTTTGGAGAGGCGACCCCGCTCAAAGTCAGAATACCTGTTTTTCTAGGTACTTTTGAGCTATAAAACCACCTGTAATTTTATAAATGTAAGAGCTGTTAAACGTCACACTGTGGAACATTCCAGGCAGAGCAATGACATATCCATAGAAACCAGCAGGTGATAGACCTTCAACCCAAAAGTTACGCAATGCACCTTTAAAGGTCCCATGGCATGAAATTTTCACTTTCTGAGGTTTTTGAACGTTAATGTGAGCTCCCCTACCCTGTTTAGCCCCCCCCATGGTTAAAAGTTGTGAAATGTCTAAACTGAGCATTTGCGATCCTTTTCTGCGTTACAAAAAATCAGATCTCAAACGGGCGATTTTGAACAAGGCACCTTATTGACATCAGATCGCAAATGCAGTTCCACCCCCGTCTGTCTGTACTCAGCGTCTCTGTAAATCACGCCCAGAGAGTTTGGACTGCGAATGCGCTAGGCAATGCGAAATGCGTTTTTTTATTTGCCTGGAGGCACGTCCGAGTGTTTCTAGGCTCGGAAGTCCTTTATCTGAGCCTCTGGACCTTTGAACAGCAGTGGTTTAATTTTATTTTCTGTGGAAATGTGTTTATTTTTCAATGGAACGCTTCAAATCTCTCCCCCCGTGCAAAAACACGGAAATGGAGCAGCTGAGGGCTCAGAGCCGAGAGCGGAGAGTTTGGCCAAGCCCCCACCCTCTACTATAGGCCAGCTCTTTTCTCCTCATTTGCATTCAAGCAACAACGCCCATTATGGCCTGTTCTGAGGGAGAAAAATTACTCTCTCATCTTATCTCTGTTTCTCATGCACTGAGTGTTGATTTTGAAGAAGGATTCATTTACAGTATTAGGGAACCATTAAGGAGCCATATAAAAGCATCAAGAAGTACCATGTCATGGGATCTTTAAAGATAAATATTTAGTTTTAAATAGTTAATCGCTATGGCAACGGCTCTAAAAACTCATCCTTCTGAAACCCATGGATATGCCACATCAATTTGCTACAAGTACAGTACATGCAGTCCACATTACCAGAACATTGCCTTGGCTAAAGTAAAGGAGCTAATGAAGTGGAAATGTGTGTGGGGCAAATGTGTGTTTTTCTATGGCGGCACCTGTGAGCTTTAAGTGTGTGCAGGTGTCTGTTCCCACAAACAAGTGGAGCGTAAAGCAGTCCCACATCAGCAAATGGCAACACAGACCAAAGAACAGAGGAACTACTGCCAAATTCTGCAATGTAACCCTACAGGACGAGAATCAGAGGGTACAGGAGGGCAGAGGGGTCAAAATAAGTGAACAGGATGTTGTGTGTTGAAGGTTTTTTTCCCCAACCTGAACAATATGTTTGAAAAAAGTTAGTAAAGGGGTCAAATTACTAAACATACTTGCATAAAAACACTGATAACAAAGCAGACAAAGGTTAATCGCATTTCAACTGACCAGGTGTTTTGGGACTTTCCAAAAACTTGAGGATTTGGGTAACATGAGACACTGAAGTACAGTTTGGGAAAACTTTTAGCACAAATATTTTTCATTGCAGATTTGTAGGGTAAAAGGTGTGCACTTAAATGACACTGACAGTGCTGCTTAAATGACACCATTTGAGCTTTATTACGCTACACATTGTGTGTTTTACTTATTTACTTCTTTGTATTATATAGAAACCTTTTGTACTTTTGTTATGGGTATATGTGATGGTTTAGTCATTATGTTTATTGTCTTGTTTATCAGATGTTTTATGTTCGCTGTGGGCATAGGGAGCGCTGCAATTTCAAATCCTGTGTGTGCGACCTGTACATATGGTTTTTGACAATAAAGCTGACTTTGAACTTTAATTACAAACCCCTTGCAAACTGGATGAATGAATCTAGTATGTTGGAATTACTTTTTTTATGAACAGACAATAAAATGTAACCAGAAATGCTACAAAACATGAATCAGATGCTTCTATCATTTAAAATCAATCAACACTGGAAATATGAGAGTCAAACTAGGGTGCACAATTTCTTAGAGAGAAAAAAATCTAATTGCGAATTTTTCAATTTGCAATTTACGTAGCCTTTTTTCAGGATTAAGAGTGAATTTTCTAAACCTATAAATTAATGTTGCATTTGGGAAGGTGTAAAATAGGCTAGAGATATGTTGTGTTTTTTAGAATAAATGACTGAATAGTCTTTACCTGGCCAGCCAAATGATATCTCTCTGTATTTGCTATACAGCGCGATACCATTTGGACACCCTCGCTCCACCCTCGCTCCTCCGGTTAACAATGGACTCCGCGATTCTGATTCGTTCAAAGATGGTGACGTCAGTGCACCCGCCTTTGCCCGCAACGTCCCTTCCATTGAGCTGTAAAATTGGTCTTATATAACCTAAAACACATCGATTCCTTAAAACCACAGCAGCTGACAGCTCGAGAGGCCTTTCTTTTCAAAAAAGATGTTTTTGCATTGCTTCCTACCGGCTTGGTTCACGTCGCTGTCCGTTAACTGTTCTCTGATTGGTTCACTTAGCTGTCTGTCTAAGCGCAACGGCAGCGCATTCTGGACCAAGCGTTACCAGACTCGCCGCTGGTACAGCGATGAGTCATGGATTCTTCCAGGCAAGAATAGTCTAAAATAATGAATTCAATTTTTATGCCAGTTCAAATTGCAATTCTGATTTGATTGCAATTCACTGTAGAACATTTCAGAGCCATTGTCAAATGTATCAATTGCGAGAATATTTCCAAAAAATAAGTCAAGGAGAAAAACAATCCCGCACTCCGTCTTACTTGCAAAATGAGAAGTTTATTAAGACGTGCAACGTTTTGGCCCTAGGCCTTCATCAGGCAAAAACGTTGCATGTCTTAATAAACTTCTCATTTTGCAAGTAAGACGGAGTGCGGGATTGTTTTTCTCCTCGTGTGTTCTGGGTCTGCTCCATTGCCTCCAACGCACCCGTCTGAAGAGATTGAAGTGCGAAGTTCTCATTTTCAAAAAATAAGTCAAAAAAGTGAAAAAGCTAGCACTTAAAGGTCCTATATTATACACAATTGATTCTTGTGAGCTTTAAGCTATGGTATAATGTTACTTGATGAAGAACATAGCTGGAGTTGTGTTTTGTTTGAGTTACACATTTTTGAGTCATCTTTATGAGCCTGTCTACATCTCCAAAGCTCAAAACACTCTGTTCCACCTTTTGATGTTATGTAGTGGTAGTTTTCAAGTTAACAGCTACAATTTCCCTTCACATTTGCAATTCCAGGGCTGAAATTACCCAAATGTTTCAAGTGAAGTTGTAGTTTGTGCGTTTAACATGGAATGAAACAAAACACAAATCCACGCATGTTTTTGAGGAGTTAACAACATTATAACATACGTCAGAAAATAGTGTAATATAGGCCCTTAAAAAAATCTTGAGGACAAACCTGACAGAGTGATGAGTGCTAAGAAAAACCTTGTCAACTAGAACATGTCACTTCTCCCAGAATTCTCTCCCAGGGACCAGGCTGCTCCGATTTCTGTCTCTCCACCATTCTTTGGTTCCATCCGAAGAGTGTGGCCACTATACACTGTACTGTGATGATGTAAGTACAGGCTCTTGTGAAAGCCAGGGAGCTGATCTCGGACATTTGTGGTGGTGACACGCTGAGCAACTCTTTCCAGCACGGAACCAAGGGGATTTACTTGTCATATTTGGAGCAAAAGCAATATTTTATTTTATTTTGGGTGCACGCTCCAGGCTGTGCCACCGTTTTGTTGAATATACACCCAAATAGTCATATCATACTGTGGAACATTCTAGGCAGCGGAAAACAAGGTTAAGGATTCTTCACTAGATAAGTTACACAATGGACTTTTAAAGGGACAGTGTGTAAGATTTTTACCCGTTAATTACTGAAATTGAAGATACCCATTCAAAAATACATTGTTTTCCAAGCCTTTTCACTTCCATCATGAAATCAAAGTATTCTTTTGGACTTAGATATAGTCACATAAAAGGGGGATCTTCCCCATGCAGAGGCAGCCATTTTGAATACGAGAGCCGCAGAAGGACATTTGGGCTCCGCCTTCGGCAAGGCTCGTGGTTTTGGGTAAACAACACAAGCATGCTGCCGGATCAGACGTCGTAATGGATCTAACACGTGTTTTGGACTAAATTGTTTTACTGGATTTTATTCGCTGGATCCTTACGGACAAATTGAGAGCAAGTTTATGGTGAAATACAGAGTTTGACCTGTGCAAAGCATTCTAAGGCAAGCTAACCTCGTTTTGTGCTTTTCCGTATAAAAGCCCCATGTGCTCGGGGAGTGTTTGTTGTGCAGGGAAATGAATTGCATAGTCAAAAAGAGGAGACTGTAAGGTTTCATTTGATGTGTAGAGTGTCATGGTACATGATCGGGAATGTGTGTTTTCATGAGAAAAAAAAAAAAAAACGGACCGCGTTTTATTTATACAGTAGCGGTGCGGCTCGTGCCCGGGTGACCCTCGAGGTCTGCTGTAGCTCAAACAGAAAGTGCAATAGCACCATCCACCTATGCGCCACGAATCCTACACACTGGGGCTTTAAGCAGGCACTACAAGACCTTATATTAACCTGTAACCAATCTTCATTGATATACACAGATAAACACTGTATTTTCTTTCAATTGTTAGCCTAGTTTACAGAAAAAAATAATAGTTTCCAGTTCAAAAAGCCAGTGTTTAGAATATGGTGAAACATGAAACTCCCACAAAAACCCACGCAACTATACGCAAGCTATACGCACTATTCACACCAAAAGAGCAACTAAATCAAATGAGCCTTTGTTTAGATCCAAGGCCAATGAATCTGATTTCACCCAGATCACTTTCAAAGATGAATTGGCTACATTTGGAGATTGTTAGTTTATATTAATCACCGTGGTCTCTCACACTGCAGTCTTGTCATATGTCTTGTCATATGGCGTGCGCTTTCTTGGGTTAGCAGGTTAATGAACTAACCCCTGTTGTTTCTGTAACGCAACGCAACCCAGCCGATGGATAAGGCCTGCTCGGACCATTTTGGGTGAGGCTCCCCTATGGGTTCTGGTTACGAGCGATGTAAGCACACAAGTTAGGAATGCAGACTATGTTACCACCTAGTGCGCATCTGTTCCTATGTGACAGTCCAGTACATGTGTGAGAGACGGAGATGGTACGCGCCGCTCAGTTTACGAGAAAACTGATCGCTTCAAGGGGAGATAGATTAAAAACTCAAGAGGTTGACGTAATTTGCAGCAGTAGAGGTTTGTGAGGCCGAATGGGGAATGTGAATGTAGTCGTCACAACTTGCCTATTGATACTTTGCAGTGATATTACGTCAGGGGAGTTCTACGTGTATCTTTACTGCTGGAATGTTTAGGTGTTACTGTGGTGACATACTGTGCACATTAGCAAACGCTGTCAAAAAAAGGTTTAGGATGAAAACTCAAGAAAAAAATACAAAATAGATGGAAAAAAACACATTTTCAGGAGCCTGTGATGAATACGAGCCTTCATGGTCTTGTTTAGAAGTTTGATTTTCAACAAAAATGGTGACAGTGACTAACTGAAAAACTGTTGGCTAATGGCTACCTTGTGGCTATAATGTTATTTGAGACGGACTTGTACAACAGAGCAAATCAGCTCACCAGTTGTAGTTTCAATTAAGTCACTTTTTCTTTGTCAGATTGTATTAAAACAAAGCTCAGATTGAAGTCTAACTTGGCCTTTGATGGAGTAAGGTTTGTGGAAGGTCTGGGCGATTTGACAAATGAGAGCAAGAGTTTCAATTTGATTTTCTTTTGTCTTACTAAAAACAAATAAAAATGCCTTTCAATATTAATTTCCTGAACATGAACACTACAGGCTTTTAATCATAACCATTTAACACAAAACAGTCAAATTTCTGCCAAACCACACGCTTTTACTGACAGACTGGATTCGATGTAGGCTTTGCTGGAAACCCCTCGATTAAAAACACCCAAGTTGATGAAAGACGAGTAGAAATGACTAAATCTCAATATCAATTTTAATTAAATTCACAGCACAGTACTAGTTTGTGGAATATTGTATAAAGCATGGTCAAGATTGCATTATAAGGAACATTAGTTAAACTTTTGACTTTTTGTTAAAAATTTGCTCTTCAAACAATTACAAAATGTTCCAGGAGCAGTTCGTGTCCCTCGAGTGTCTATTGTTCACTCACAATGGCAGTACAACTTAGTTTTAGTATGATTCTGAATACTTTTGAATGGATGTTAAAGGTACAGTGTGTAGGTTTCGTGGTGCATAGGTGGATGGTGCTATTGCGCTTCCTGTTTTAGCTACGGCAGACCTCGTGGGTCACCCGGGCGCGCCGTAACGCGGACAGCTCGCGTACCCGCGCACGAACGCGTGAAGCGCACCCGGCGCTACTGTATAAATAAAACGTGGTCCCGTTCACAGTTTTTTTTTTTCTTTTCGCATGAAAACACACATTCCCGATCATGTACCATGACAATCTACTCATCAAATGAAACCTTACCTTTTTGACTATGCAATTCATTTCCCTGCACAACAAACACTCCCCGAGCACATGGGGCTTTTATACGGAAAAGCACAAAACAAGGTTTATTACTTTGCTTACCTTGAAGGCTCTGCACAGGTCAAACTCAGTACTTCACCATAAACTTGCTCTCAATTTGTCCGTAAGGATCCAGCGAATAAAATCCAGTAAAACAATTTAGTCCAAAACACGTGTTAGATCCATTACGACGTGTGATCCGGCAACATGCTTGTCGTTGTTTATCCAAACGCGTACTATCTCGTGTGAAAAGAACCAGCCCTTGCCGAAGGGGGAGCCCAAATGTCCTTCTGCGGCTCTCGTAATCAAAATGGCTGCCTCTATATGGGGAAGATCCCCCTTTTATGCAGGTATATCTAAGTCCAACAGAATACTTTGATTTCATGATGGAAGTGAAAATGCTTGGAAAACACTGTATTTTTGAATGGGTATCTTCAATTTCGGTAATTAACGGGTAAAAATCTTACAGTGTCCCTTTATGTTTAATATTTAGCATCTTAAAATCTCTATTGCATTAACAGCCTCTATTAGGCTAATTTATGATCTATGTTATAATGGTTCTTCATCAAAAACATACCCTGAGTTGTCACACATTCACACATATTTAACACACAAATCCTGCATATTTGTTCTTATTTCAAATGGAAAACACTCCACCTTCAACCTTGTGATGCCATGTGGTAATACAGGATGAGCTCCATGTTTTTAAACCCTTTCATACACCTTCACTAGAATAATTTGGACGATGTCAGCCCTGGAATTGCTCATCTGTATTGGAAAAAAGGTAAAAGGTAACTGCTAACTCAGGGGTGTCAAACATGCGGCCCGGGGGCCTGATCCGGCCCTCCAAGACCTTTAATCCGGCCCACGGCTGATTTTCTATTTTAATTAGATTTTAATTTACTATTGAAATATTAGTAATTTTCTGCGCCTCTTTTCTGCTTTGCATGTTTGGGACTACCTACCTTTGTGAGCAGGTTTTCTCAGTAATGAACAGTGAAGTTGCAACTACTCAGGACATGGGGCCTGATATTGATGCACTTGTGATAAAATATGCCAAGTTTATGGAGCAAAAAGGAAGCATGACTGAATTCTGTTAAAGGCATATAAGTTGATGTTAAAATTGCATTGTTGAAATAGCATTTTTCTTAAAGTTTCAGGTTGTTCATAATATTATAATATTTTGTAAAAGAAAGAGTTCATCAAATAAAAAAGACTTCTGTAATGAATTTGCATTTCTCTGCACAGATATTTGGACTTATTGCTATTTTTGGGGTATATTTGCCATCAGTTTTCTGATCCAGCCCCTTTGGGATCAAAGTAGGTTGGATACGTCCCCCGGACCAAAATGACACCCCTGTGCTAACTTGAAAACTTCCACGACATGACATCAAAAGTTGGAACAGAGCATTCTGAGCTTTGGAGATGCAGACTAATAAACAAAACACAACTCCGGGTATATACGTTTTTGAGGACGTAAAAACATTCTAACATAGCTTAAAGGAAAAGTAACGTTTTTTTTTTACAATTTGAGCCTTATTTCGGTAATAAAACAAGTTGTTTTACTCACCCATAGCACTTTGGTGTCATATGGAGCATTTCCGGAGATGTTTTAGATTAGCGTTAGGCTAACGCCGTTAGCCTAGCGCGACTTATAGCCATAGCTCGGGGCATTCCCTGAGCATGTAATATGCCCCGTGCGGGCTCCAAATAACACAAACTTTAGCAGTTTTCAAATCATAGAAGCTCGATGTCATAGGCTATGTTCACACTGCAGGGCTTAATGCTCAATTCCGATTTTTTTGTGAAATCGGATTTTTTTGCGAGGCCGTTCACATTTCCAGTTAAATGCGAATTGTATGTGATCTCCAGTGTGAACGCTAAACTCCCCAAAAGTGTCCCGCATGCGCATTGGAGGACACGATGACGTCACACGCAGCGAACACGCTCAATGTTTACGGAAGTAGCCTAAAGTTGCTTTCGTACCGGAGCCAAAACATGTACAGCTTATTTGTTTTAAGGAGGAGACGGAGAAGGACGAGGTTTTTGGCCACAGCGTTTTGCGGGGCAGTGGCAGCAACGTGTGCAGAAAGGAACATGTGGGTGCGGAGTCACAGGCAGGAGGGGTGGGATTGCTACGTGCTTCGCCGCTTCACTGATACGAGTTTATATACTATTTTCGCATGACGAGAAGAACGTTTGTGCACATTTGTGAACGCCTACTTGTACCACTCTCATTGGAGGAAACACACTCAGGTCGGATGAATGCGACCTGGCCGTTCAGACTGCAGTCTCATGTCAAAAGATCGGATATGTATCGGATTTAGGACCACATATCCAAGTGGCCTGGATCGCATTTGAAAAAATCGGATCTGTGTCGTTCACACTGTCATTAGAATATCAGATACAGGTCGCATAGAGGCAAAAAAATCGGATTTGGGTCATTTCAGGCTGCAGTGTGAACGTAGCCTTAGTCTACGATTTCGTTTGGTCAAAAGTGGCCTGTAATCCGAGATTTAGCCATAGTTTCGAGTAGATGAGGACACCAGTGCGCATGCGCGGACTGTGCTCTCAGCTCCCAGGACCCAAACAAGGAATGCATAGCTGTAAACTATGGCTAAATCTCGGATTACAGGCCACTTTTGATTCAAACGAAATCATAGACTTAAGACATCGAGCTTCTATGATTTGAAAAGTGCTAAAGTTTGTGTTATTTGGAGCCCGCACGGGGCATATTACATGCTCGGGGAATGCCTATGGCTATAAGTCGCGCTAGGCTAACGGTGTTAGCCTAACGCTAATCTAAAACATCTCCGGAAATGCTCCATATGACACCAAAGTGATATGGGTGAGTAAAACAACTTGTTTTATTACCGAAATAAGGCTCAAATTGTAAAAAACGTTACTTTTGCTTTAAAGCTCACATCTATTCTAGTCTATTTTGCTTTTAACATTATGCTAACTGACAATTGTGATGTAATTCCAAACTTTCTAGCCTTTAACCCCCAAACTCACCCACCCAACCTCAACCTCTCTGTCTGCAGGGGTGAAGATTTAAGCCTGTCATGATCACAGCCTGTCTGCCTGTCTGTCTGTCCGTCTACATCTATGACACAAATATACTGGGGCTGTTTGGCTGTTTCGACGTGACTTCACTGTAAATAGTGAATCAAAAGAGCCAACAGTTCACATGGTGAGAATACCGTGCCCAGGTCTCAGTGCTGTGTGTGTGGATCAGAGGTATGTATAGTCCCAGGTGTAGACATGTGCTCTGTGTGGATCCCAACATTCCCAGAATCCTTTGGGAAGACAGATACATCAGAGCGGCCCACACAGACTCTCTGATCTCAAGGATACAGCTTCACATGCATGGATGTAGATATGGGACAGTATTTTGGATGGGGACCAAACAAAATCTATAAAAGACAGACATGGCAATTCTACTAAAAGTTTAATATGCAACTTTTCTGGTGGAGGGTCTGCCACCTGCTTGTCTCAATGGAGATCATTTTGTTTTGTGTGGAATGCTTCTAGAATGTACCAAGTTATTTTTTATGTACAAAAAACTTGAATTCATACTGTGATTGGGCTTGCCTTTCCACAGATCTGACTTGACCTTAAAGGAAAAGCAACATTGTCTCAATTTAGACGTTCAATACCAGAGCCTTCTTTCGGAATAAAACAAGTCAAAAGTTTTACTCACCCATAGCAGTTGGTGTACAACAATTGGAGCAGTATCGCAGAACTTATGTTGAGCCGTTCTGTTCAGGTCAATGTTCCCGTATCCGTTAAAGCGTGAGTGCTCGTGGGCACTGATTTGCGCTGCTCCAAATAACACAAACTTTAGCACTTTTCAAATCACAGAAGATCGCTGTGTCAGGGTAGACTTTTAGTAAATTCCATAACACGGCCTGAAACCCGATATCGCAACAGAAAAGTAAAGTTCAGAGCGGTGTTAGCTTCTTTCGGACTAGCGGTGTTTACAAAACAGCTGAGTTCACGCATGCACACTGTCCTCTCTGATGACGTCATCAAATGAAACTATAGCTGGATATCGGGTTTCAGGCTCGTTTTGGAATTCACTGCACAACAAGTCACTACCCTGAGCACATGCGATCTTCTGTGATTTGAAAAGTGCTAAACGAGTTTGTGTTATTTGGAGAATGCTTTGCACAGGTCAAACTGCCCCGTATTTCAGCATATGATACGAGCACCAATTTGTTAACGGATACAGGGATCATTAGTAGAATCCAGTAAAACAATTTAGCTCCAACATAACGTTCTGCGATACCATTACGACGTGTGACACCAAACTTCTATGGGTGAGTAAAACTACTTGTTTTATTGCCGAAAGAAGGCTCAGATTGTAAAAAAAACGTTACTTTTCCTTTAACTTGAACTAGTGACATCACCTACTTGTCTGCATGGGGAAGATCCCCCTTTTATGTGACTATATCTAAGTCCAAAAGAATACTTTGATTTCATGATGGAAGTGAAAAGGCTTGGAAAACAATGTATTTTTGAATGGCTATCTTCAATTTCAGTAATTAACGGGTAGAAATCTTACACACTGTCCCTTTAAAGCTGCATTGTGTAACCTGCTTGTCTCCATGGATTTTGTACTGTAATGTGTGGATTCTTTTTTTAATCTAGCATGTATTACATATTTTTAGAGCCCAAAATTTGAACACTCTTGAAAAACATACATTCATACTGTGTTCAGGTTCGTCTTTCCACAGATCTGACCTGTAACTTGCCCTAGTGGCAAAAAACCTGCTTGTCTCAATGTAGATAGACAAGTTGAAATATCATACTGTGGAACATTCCAGGCAAATTCTTCTAATCTAGGCAACAGTGAGCATAATGCGTGAAAACATTATACAAAAAACATAAACCAGCAATCCAGTTCTTTCTCTAAATGATGTTACCATTTCATCCCAAGAATTTCATCTATGGCCAAGATGAATTGAGTTGCTGTGCGGCTGCTGCCAGCGCTCTGATTGCTGACGTCTGCTGCAGAAGATAAACTGTGTAAGAGATGCTTCTGAGAATGTGGGTGTGAGACATCATGACTCCATCAGGCCCTGACGGCTCCACTGCGCAGAGCTGTGCAGGGACAGGACCAGGGACATGGGCCAGCAGCTAATCAAGGCATGGGCACAGGAATGGGCCAATGCAGTGGAGCTGAATCAATCACTCAAACTTTATTTATAGAGCCCTTTACAACACACAAGTTGATTTCCAATACAAGGTGCTTTCCAATAAAATCAAAACAATATAAAAACATACAAAATGATTAAACAATGAGTGTTAAAAGCCAGTCTGAAAAGATTAGTTTTGAGCCTGGATGTAAACAGGCCGAAGTGTGTAATGATGTGTATATCAGGGAGCAGTTTGTTCCAGAGTCTGGGGCCAAAAGCCTGATCACCCCAGCACTGGAGCCTGGACATAACGATATGCTAACGCTAGTAAAACTACAGTCAAAAGCAGGATAAACCCAAGGAAAAAAATAAAATAAAAATTACAACGGTTGTTTTAAAGGAGAATTCACGTTTTTTTTTGTTTTTTTTTACAATCTGAGCCTTATTTTGGTAATAAAACAAGTTGTTTTACTCACCCATAGCACTTTGGTGTCATATGGAGCACTTCCGGAGATGTTTTAGATTAGCGATCTCCGTAATGTGAGTTCTCGGGGCACATGTTTGCGGTCTCCAAATAACACAAACTTTAGCACTTTTCAAATCATAGAAGCTCAATGTCTTAGTCTACGCTTTCGTTTGAGTCAAAAGTGGCCTGTAATCCGAGATTTATCCATAGTTTCGAGTAGATGAGGAGGTCAGTGCGCATGTGCGGAGTCACAGCTTATTTCTCTCTCAGCTCTCGGGACCCAAACATGAAACGCAAAGCTGTAAATTATGGATAAATCTCGGATTACAGGCCACTTTTGACTCAAACGAAAGTGTAGATTAAAGGAAAAGTGTCTTTGGTGTCATATGGAGCACTTCCAGAGATGTTTTAGATTAGCGTTAGCCTAGCGCGACTTCTAGCCATAGCTCGGGGCATATAATATATTACCCAAGCATGTAATATGCCCCGTGCGGGCTCCAAATAACACAAACTTTAGCACTTTTCAAATCATAGAAGCCCGATTTCTTAGTCTACGATTTCGTTTGAAGCAAAAGTGGCCTGTAATCCGAGATTTATCCATAGTTTACAGCTTTGCGTTTCATGTTTGGGTCCCGGGAGCTGAGAGCACAGTCCGCACATGAGCACTGGCGTCCTCATCTACTCGAAACTATGGCTAAATCTCGGATTACAGGCCACTTTTGACCACACAAAATCGTAGACTAAGACATCGGGCTTCTATGATTTGAAAAGTGCTAAAGTTTGTGTTATTTGGAGACCGCAAATAAGTGCCCCGAGAACTCACATTATGGAGATCGCAAATCTAAAACATCTCTCGAAATGCTCCATATGACACCAAAGTGCTATGGGTGAGTATAACAACTTGTTTTATTACCAAAATAAGGCTCAGATTGTAAAAAATGTTACTTTTCCTTTAAGACATTGAGCTTCTATGATTTGAAAAGTGCTAAAGTTTGTGTTATTTGGAGCCCGCACGGGGCATATTACATGCTGGGGGAATGCCCCGAGCTATGGCTATAAGTCACGCTAGGCTAACGGCGTTAGCCTAACGCTAATCTAAAACATCTTCGGAAATGCTCCATATGACACCAAAGTGATATGGGTGAGTAAAACAACTTTTTTTTATTACCGAAATAAGGCTCAAATTGTAAAAAACATTACTTTTCCTTTAATGAGGTAGTGACTCATGAGAGAGGGCTAGAAAAAAATTCAACATGCAATTTTTCTAATGTCAAGTGGAGAAAAAGTATTACAGACAAATCATTCTTGCAAATCAAATTGACTATCGTCTCGTGGTCAAAACGTGCTCCATACCACTTTCCTTTGCTTCACATTAAAAAGTAACTGATCCAGCTAATGCATGGAACACGCTTGTACGGCTTACTTGTAAGATGTATGATTGAGTTAGTTTAGTTTTGTACAGTATATAAGATTTCCTGTAAGACATAAATGGCATATTTAAAATCAATGGTCTTCAAAAAGAATAACAAGGAGTAATGTTGTTCACACATGTGGCATACACTGTGGAGATGGAGGGTCCAGAAGGCTTTGTGCAGCAGATTCATCCAAACTGGTTGTGTCACAGTAAAAAAAACCTCAGTAGTTTTAATGGACAAAGCAGATGGAAACAAAGGATGTGGGGCCTGCATGTGTGTGAGAACATCTGAGAGAGAGACAGACACCTGCACAGGATCAGGCAAAGATGGTGAACGCATTAAGGACTGCACAGAATGTATGGAACATCGGCCATTTTGTATTGATTCCCAGTTCTAGCAATGAATGCAAGTCACAATACACCTACATTTTTTCAAGGGGCTGTACCTGCTGTATTATTTCTTTCATAATATAAGTACAGATATATTGTAAAACCAGCACTTATTATCTCACAGTTAACAATTAGCATCCTAAGAATACGTTAAAGGTCCCATGGCATGAAATTTTCACTTTATGAGGTTTTTGAACGTTAATGTGAGCTCCCCTACCCTGTTTAGGACCCCCCCCCCCATGGTTAAAAGTTGCGAAATGTCTAAACTGAGCATTTGCGATCCTTTTCTGCGTTACAAAAAATCGGTGCTCAAACGGGCGATTTTGAACAAGGTACCTTATTGACGTCAGATCGAAAAAACAAATGCAAATGCAGTTCCACCCCCGTCTGTCTGTACTCAGCGTCTCTGTAAATCACGCCCAGAGAGTTTGGACTGCGAATGCGCTAGGCAATGCGAAATGCGTTTTTTTATTTGCCTGAAGGCACGTTCGAGAGTTTCTAGGCTCGGAAGTCCTTTATCTGAGCCTCTGGACCTTTGAACAGCAGTGGTTTAATTTTATTTTCTGTGGAAATGTGTTTATTTTTCAATGGAACGCTTCAAATCTCTCCCCCTGTGCAAAAACACGGAAATGGATCAGCTGAGAGCTCAGAGCCGAGAGCGGAGAGTTTGGCCACGCCCCCACCCTCTACTATAGGCCAGCTCTTTTCTCCTCATTTGCATTCAAGCAACAACGCCCATAATGGAGTGTTCAGAGAGAGAAAAATGACTCTTTCTCATCTTATCTCTGTTTCTCATGAGTGTTGATTTTAAAGAAGGATTCATTTACAGTATTAGGGAACCATTAAGGAGCCATATAAAAGCATCAAGAAGTACCATGTCATGGGATCTTTAAGGTTTCACCAAGAAGGGACAGCAGTAAAGCTGTTTTTTCTTTTCTAACTTTTGCAATAAATAGTTACAACCAAGAATGCTGGGCAGATCTGTACTGCGCCTGTTCTTGTATTTTTCCATTGGCTTGATGCTGATTATCGTAATACTCTACGTCAACTCATCACTGTAACTCCACGCAACAGAAAGCTTTAGAAAGGCAAAAAGATATACCCCCATGTCTGGCTTCTATTACGCTGGACTGAATAAAACTAGAGAGAAGTAAGCGTAATGATCAAAAATCTTACTTTTCTTTGGTAATTTCTGTGTCACTGGGAAAAGGAGGGGTGCATGTGGGAGGCTGACTAAACACTAGGGCTGCACAATATGTTGCAATCGAGTATGAAACACAATCATAAAATGCCACAATTGCTTTATAGCTTAGACCTCTACAAACATGTTCTGAAATGGGATCAGATCATATCTTCTCTCAAATTGTAATAGGTTTGCTCAGTAGCTAACTAAGGAGCTAGTTATGGAGCTCTGAAATGCTACAAGCGTTTTACACCACATGTGGCAGCAAGACCTTCCAGAGGAAATGCTTGGAGGGAATAGTCCATTTCATCGCCATCTGACACACCAGAGCGGAGTAAAAACAAGGCCTTTACTGTTGTGTTCACCTGGCTCCCCCTGGAGGCTGCTGTGATGCTGCAGGACACAGAAGAGGGACACTTTTGGCTCTTCCTCTCCTCAAAATTCCCTGACACAGGCAAATGAGAAGCGCAGTGTAAATGTTGCAAAAACTGTAGCAAGACTTGAATTTCCATCAGGATCAATAAAGCATCTCTCTCTCATGCTCCTGAAGTTCTTTACAATGTCCACTCTGAACACAATCCTACTTTTTAAAGATAAATTGCAGATCTAATAGCAATACTTTTCACTATAACATCTTTATAGAGTGTTCCAGGGGCAATAGTCCAAAAATGGATTCACTTCACCTCCAATAAACCCAACTGTCTGAAAACAATTGGATAAGATGATGGGAGGATAGGAGAGAGGAGCGGAAAGAGGAGGAATGATGGAGCTAAAAACAAGGATCCCGATTGTATTTCTTAATTTCCTATGGTTAGATTACAGACAAATTTATTGACTGTTCTGTGATTTTTAAAGTCCTACCACGGTGGACTGCAGGCCAAACCATGGATCTTGTTTGGCGTAGGTTTTGAGTCTTTTGTACAATGGAAATCTACACTGTATTGGGAAATATGTCCTACTTGCCCAGTAACCATGGATGTGCAGACAACACCGATAGATAATAATGGATGGAATTAGTCAGAAATTGAACTTAACTGGAAGTACTTTTTAATGTAGTGAAACATTTGACTTGGAGAAGCGCTAAGGGATAAAAATGGTGCTGAACTGTAGTTAAATGTTTGATGGATGAGTGAAGGAAAAACGCCTGGAAACTACATGCACTCAATAGTACTGAATGAAGGTGGCTGTTACAGCAAAATATCCAGAAATGTGGTGTCGCCGTAGATGATGCTGGTTTATATATACAAATAAAAGGCAATATAATCGACATAATATCCAAGTTATCCAACAGAAATGTCACTACCGGGCTGAGTGGCTAGCACTCACACTTAACAGCAAGAAGGTTTCACATTCAATTCCCACCTGTGCCTTTCTGTGTTTACATGTTTGTCTCTGTGTCGCAGTGGGTTTCCTCCAGGCAGACTGGTTTTCACCATTAGCTCAAAACATACACCATAGGTCAAATAATGCAGCTAAGATGGTCCTGACCAATCCTAGCTACAAGATCACAGAGATAGGTCCCTGTGCACTGCACTGCAGCATTGCAGGATGGGTCAAATGCAGAGGACAACTTTCAAGGGGCAATAAAGTGCTCCTTAAACTTATATTAAGTTGAGCTTCATGGTTGCCATATTAGTGTTATTTGATCACTATTGCATCTTAAGTAAACACACTATAGTATGTACTAAATTCACAATAGTCTAAATCAGGGGTGTCAAACTAATTTTGGTCCGGGGGCCGTATCCAACCTACTTTGATCTCAAATGGGCCGGATCAGAAAACTCATGGCATATATACCCCAAAAATAGAAATAAGTCCAAATATTTGTCCAGAGAAATGCAAATCTATTACGGACTGCTGTTTCTTCAGTCCCAACAATAATTCGTTTATCTTCTGTCTTAATTCTCTATTCAATTATTGTATTGTTCGAAATGCCGTGTCTCGAAGTGGCATTTAAGATTATATTCCTTGAACACCGCTACTTGTTGCAAACACACCGAGCGTACAGGTTTCCCATTCACCTCAGAGAACAAATAGTCAATTTTTCTTGGAAAATCCTGCACTCTGCGTCCACTTTACTCATTTTGCTGATGAGGGTGTCACAGTCAACAGTCAAAACGATGGTCCTTTAAGAGCATTTGGAAAGAGGCGAGTCTTCATTTGTGCTGCTCTGGTGGGAGGGGCCACGCACAGAGGTGCTATGCTAAACTGTGCAGAAAAGAGGCGGAGAAAATTACCAATATTATAATAGAAAATTAACATATAATTAAAATATTTAAATAGAAAATCATCCGATGGCCAGATTAAAGGTCTTGGAGGGCCGGATCTGTCCCCCGGGCCGCATGTTTGACACCCCTGGTCTAAATAGTCATATTTCAAGTTAATCCATGTTTGCTTAGTCCTCTTAACACATATGTTTTCTAATCTTCCCTGGAGATATTAAAGAAAAACAACATAGAGCACAATTTCAGCGTGATGACATATAGTGTAAAAGTGGCCAAGACCAAACATGATTGGAGGTGAAGCCTGGAGATGGACATCGGAGTTCTGTGATCTTACCCCAAACATATTCCATATGCGTCCAGTGTCTCCACCTGTCTCTCTCCCTTCTGCTGTCTGCACTCATCTCTCTGATTTCCGTTCTTTCCCTCTCTCCTGCCGGTTTATTGTTTTATTGAGGAATGCTCCGCTAAAGAGGAGCATTTGATCTTCCTGCTGCTTTGACCTAAAGATGGCGGTGCATAGAGGAGAGGGTTCACACAGCCATATGTCCCCAATTACAGCTCCTTCTCTGCTGCACTGCTCCGCTCAGCCACTGGGGTGAGGGGAATGCCTAATCAACGCCAGAACCACTGCGCCTCTGCCAAACCTAATACATGCAAAGACTCATAATAATGTATAATATATCTAAGAGCCTATTTCACAACATGTTTCTTAAACTATGCCATTTCTTTTTGAAAAGGCAAATTAAAATAAACAACATTGTCACTGTAACCAGCAATTCAATAGAAGCTTACTTCTTCTTCTTAGATCAGCATTGTAGAGGAAATACTTTGAGGGAATGAACACAAGGGACTGTTAGATTATGTGAAATTAACTGTGCGAAATTAACTGTTTGTTATTCCCACCTCCACGGAGACCGTGCAAAAGGCTAGCTAAGGCGCTAGAGCTAGCTATGGATCTTTGAGATGCACTTTTTTTTTTTACACAATATGTGGCCGCAAATGTGGCAGAAGACATTTCAGAGGAAACATGGCAAGCCCTTTCAGATGAATACTGATAATAATAGGGAATGGTCCATTTCACCAATCGCAACAACAGTCTTGATGCAAAGCGCTTTGACTGCCACCATCAAGGCAGAAAAGCCATATGTAAAAATATGACCATAAAAGACCTGTAATTGAAAATAAATAAATAAAATAATACAAAACAGACAAATTTCAAGGAAAAGTAACGTTTTTTTTACAATCTGAGCCTTCTTTCGGCAATAAAACAAGTAGTTTTACTCACCCATAGCAGTTTGGTGTCAATTGGAGCAGTATCGCAGAACTTATGTTGAGCCGTTCTGTTCTACTAATGATCCCGTATCCGTTAGCGTGAGTGCTCGGGGCACTGATTTGCGGTGTCCAAATAACACAAACTTTAGCACTTTTCAAATCACAGAAGATCGCTGTGTCAGGGTAGACTTTTAGTGGATTCCAAAACGGCCTGAAACCCGATATCGCAACAGAAAAGTAAAGTTCAGAGCGGTGTTAGCTTCTTTCAGACTAGCGGTGTTTACAAAACAGCTGAGTTCACGCATGCGCACTGTCCTCTCTGATGACGTCATCAAATGAAACTATAGCTGGATATCGGGTTTCAGGCCGTTTTGGAATCCACTAAAAGTCTACCCTGACACAGCGATCTTCTGTGATTTGAAAAGTGCTAATGTTTGTGTTATTTGGACACTGCAAAGTAATGCCCCGAGCACTCACGCTCACGGATACGGGATCATTGGTAGAACAGAACGGCTCAACAGAAGTTCTGCGATACTGCTCCAATTGACACCAAACTGCTATGGGTGAGTAAAACTACTTGTTTTATTGCCGAAAGAAGGCTCAGATTGTAAAAAAACGTTAATTTTCCTTTAAGGACTAGAAGGTGAACCTTGATCCATGAAAAGTTGCATTTATTGCTTAGCTTTGATAATAATCCCTTAATGATGAAATGGATCATGTGTTTTAGCAATACAATACTTTTTTGAGGCTATACCCACCTCTGCTAACCTTAAAATCTCCCATTTTCCAAGGCTAAGCACATACTGTATACATGTTGGCCAGGGCGCTGTATATTACGTAGTGTCTTTTCAAAGCAATAAAAGCATGATGGTGAAGGTCTGGTTCTTGCTAACATAAACAACTCTGCTTCCCTTCAAAAGACACGGAGAACTGGGGGCTGAGAAATGGACTGCCTGGCTACTGAAAGTCCACTCTTATGAGAATCTGCACTGAATGATGACAACGCCACAATGGACGGGATCACAAGTTATTGCACAATTTCTCATGGAGCAATCCTCTATAAATCAGGACACAAAAAGATGGAGGAGTCTTCCCAGGTCAATCTGAGGTTTAGATGACACAATTGGAGCGCGATGACACACAAAGCCAAGTACGGCACAAATTTGTAAGACTTTATGGTATGTTTTTAGAAAGGTGTAACACTTACAGCTGACTACATGGACGGAAAGTGGTTAGGAGGGCTGACAGAATCCAGATATGAAATGAAATATAAAATGTCAGTATAATTAACTTTACAGTTTGCTTTATAAAAAGGCATGAGAACTACAGAAATAGCATCCAAATATTGTTTTTGTTTTAACTGAGTCCTAAAGTTAGCTGAGTTATTGAGATGGTGGGTTCAAACTGACACTGGATGACCAATGGCTGACTCAAAATTAAAAAGAGCACTTTTGCCCTCACCAACTGCAGTTTATCACACTTTTAAACAGGAATCCAGATTCAAAAACAAAATAGTTTATTCCAACTTTTTTTTACTTTACTACAATTTTAAATGGTAAATGGTCATATGTATATAGTGCTTTTCTAACTCAAAGGCACCAAGTGTACGCAAGCACTAGGGTGGGATGAGTTACATGTTTTGCCCAAGGACACAACAACAACATCTTAAATGGAAATGCCTCTGCGCTCTACCAACGAGGTTTATGCCAGGAGCGGGATTAGAACTGCTAACCTTCAAATCAGTGGATCAAACACCAAACAGACTAATGAAAATGCATCTATCAGAAAGGAAACTATACTTGTATATAATAAAATAAATACATGTTGCAATATATATATTGATAATCATAAGGGCACAAAATATAATACACAAAATAAAGATAACATGGACAAAATTCACAACAGTTCATAGAATACTTGTAGGATTCTTTAGCATGTCTTTAACATGGAGTCTCATGTGTTGTGTGTAGCTGGAGGCAGAGGCTGGTCTGTGTCAGCTGCACATCTGGTGGATGGCCCGGGTTATAAACTCTGGGCTGGGTTATGGACTGTATGGACGATAGGTTAGCCTGCTCCTTCTGCATATCTGTGATTGTCTCATAGTGAGCCTTTGAACTGAGAGCCACTGCTGACACTCTGCAGACTCCACTGCAGCGTTCAGGTCACTAATGTTCTGAAGAGGACAGGGGTGAGCTGCTCACTGTGTCTGTTTAAGCTTCCGGGCAAGGCATACAGGCTCAGTTATCAGAACAGACTGTGTGAGATTATAGAAGAGGGAAAGAGAAGTGGTTTTCATTGTTAATACTGTATACTAAATGAGTACAGTGGTACCTCACCTTACGAATGACCCAACAAACGAAAATTTCAAGTTATGAAACGCCTTCACGTTAAATTTTGGTCTCTAGATACGAAAGAAAATTCAAGTTACGAAACGGGACATCTCAAAAATTCAAATAATGCGCGCTCAGCCACACACATTATACGCTTTTCTCAGACTGGATTTAAACTTTTCTCACATTTGTCTCTCGTTTAAACACTCAGACTTTCATAGATTTTCAACAAAATTATTAATAGTGAAGTGTGGGGGGAAGGGGGAGGGGGGGAGAAAACTGCGCGGACACGTGTGATAGCGCAGCATGACCCGGCGCGGGGCTGACAGCAGGTCTAGACCAAGGTCTAAACCTGGACTGGACCAGGACTAAACCAGGACTAGACCAGGTGGATTAAAGCAGCGAGGAGGGGACTGCACACAGTCTGAGCGCATGAACGCATGAACGAGACCCATGCAAGAGCCGCGGTGGTCTAGACCTCCTCTAGACCTGACCAGGTCTAGAGGAGGTCTAGAGGAGCCGCGGTGGTCTGGACTAAACCAGGACTAAACCTGGACTAAACCAGGAGGAGCCCGCGGCTCTTGCATGGGTCTCGTTCATGCGTTCATGCGTTCATGCGTTCATGCGCTCAGACTGCGTGCAGTCCCCTCCTCGCTGCTTTAATCCACCTGGTCTAGTCCAGGTTTAGTCCTGGTTTAGTCCTGGTTTAGTCCTGGTTTAGTCCTGGTTTAGTCCTGGTCCAGTCCAGGTTTAGACCTTGGTCTAGACCTGCTGTCAGCTCTGCGCCGGGTCATGCTGCGCTATCACACGTGTCTATGAAAGTTTGAGTGTTTAAACGAGACAAATGTGAGAAACACATGTGAGAAACACACAGAACACAATGTTACACTATAAAAAAAAGTTACACTATAAAAAAAAACTTGGATCGGGGCCTTGGAATGAATCAGGCTTTTTCCACTGAAATAACTACTCAACTTACGAATTTTTCACATTACGAAACCACTTCTGGAACGAATTAATTTCGTAAGGTGAGGTACCACTGTACATAGGTGTGGCAATAGTACATAGTACTTAAAGGCAAATTAACGTTTTTTTTACAATCTGAGCCTTCTTTCGGCAATAAAACAAGTAGTTTTACTCACCCATAGCATTTTTCTGTCAATTGGAGCAGTATCGCAGAACTTATGTTGAGCCGTTCTGTTCTACTAATGATCCCGTATCCGTTAACATGGTGCTGTATCATTTGCTCGGGGCATTACTTTGCGGTGTCCAAATAACACAAACTTTAGCACTTTTCAAATCATAGAAGCCCGATGTCTTAATGAAAGATTTCGTTTGAAGCAAAAGTGGCCTATAATCCGAGATTTAGCCATAGTTTCGAGTAGATGAGGACGCCAGTGCGCATGTGCGGACTGTGCTCTCAGCTCCCGGGACCCAAACATGAAACGCAAAGCTGAAAACTATGGATAAATCTCGGATTACAGGCCACTTTTGCTTCAAACGAATTCTTTCATTAAGACATCGGGCTTCTATGATTTGAAAAGTGCTAAAGTTTGTGTTATTTGGACACCGCAAAGTAATGCCCCGAATACAAATGCTAACGGATACGCTACAACATAACTTTCTTCAAACAGCTCCAAATGACACGAACGTGATATGGGTGAGTCAAACGACTTGTTTTATTACCGAAAGAAGGCTCAGATTGTAAAATAACGTTACTTTTCCTTTAAGTATAAAAGTATTACTGTTGAAGTCACATAGATTTCCTCCCTCCAGTCACCTATCTGCAGCCATTAGCCAATCACAGCTTGGATGTCAAAAAATAAATCACAAATTTTTTGGAGTCGTATCACGTTTTTTTGTTTTTGTTTTGATGATTCATGTAGAGTTGGTCTCTTTATATTTGAAAAATCTGAAGAGGTAACTAAAGCAATTCACTTCTAAAAGTTCACACTTCGTTGCAATAGGTTTAAACCACCTGCTCAGCATTGCTGAGGCTGACCAATAGGAGATGTGGGTGGGAAGAAATATTCTTGTTTGAGCACAGAGCTGCATTCAAGAGAACATTTGTGAATCACAATATGGTGATTTTACCAAAAGAGCATATCATCACACGAATGCCCTGCTCTACTCTTTGAACAGATCAAGCCGTAAAATAAATCTGCTTCATTCTCACCTGTAAGTTTATTCAAGTATCACAACACAACTCAGTTACAGAATCAGAATCATAATTCTCCTCAGCCTCTCCATCTCCTTCCCTTCTCTTTGTTATATTTTCCTGTAACAAATCCATAATTTTCTCTAAGATCAATTGACATTTGTACCTGCCAAAGTCAAAATTCCAAACTTAATTCACTGAATAAACTCTTGACTGCAGCTCACTAGTTTTAGTTCAGTGTGGTAGAAATACTAAGAACTGCAAACTTACTCAAGATAAGCAAGTACCAGTTTCAATTCTTTTTTTTAATTCAATTTGCTCAAATTGAAGTATATTAACTCCAGTCATCCGGGCATAATACTGTGTGCAGTTCTGTGGGAGTGAAAAGTGGCTTAGCATAAACCTGCGAGCCAGCTGGACCCAAAACAGCTTATGAATGAACATCCATCACCACTTTGTCAAGAGAAAACCCTACAGAGGATTGGGGAAAATCTGCACAATATTTGAACACATCTGAGATTTTTATGGATCCATAATGGGGCAGGCAATGTGCTTCAGCGGTGGGGGGGTCTCAAAGGGATTTGTGAATCTTCCTGCTTATTACTTATATTGAGTTAATAAGTGTAAAAAAGTATGTTACACTGCATTGATGGTAAATTCTGTGAAAAGAATTATAGAATGCATACACTACCAGTCAAAAGTTTGGACACACTGTCTCATTCGGTGTTTTTTCTTTATTTTTACTACCTACTACATTTTATATACATACAGAAAACATCAAATATATAAAGCAATGTAATTACAAAGAAAAAAAGTGCAAAAAAAAAACAACAACTCTCCCAAATATTTTTTTATATTTTATATTCAAATCCACAAAGTAGACACTCTTTTTTTTTTTATTCCTTTCCTTCCTTTTCCTTTACTACCTAATTCCATACATCTTACTTCATACCAATAACAATAAAAAAGTGAAAACAATATGATTTTATGCACACAGCCCATTAGAGCACATTTAAAGTTCAGGGTGACCCTTTATATAGTGGGGTCTGTGGATTCAATAATAGCTTTAAAACACACTGCTGTATCCCATTGAAAATCTTTCCACAATTCAACACATATACTTTACATGGTCGGTTTCACGTTACTCAAAATAAAATGTAGACAGGCCACCTCTGTCTTCATATATCCACACTAGTATCTAGAGGGTGAGGTATTTTAAACATAGTTGATAGTTGGGAAGGATGTGCCCCCTCAGCTTATGTTATGATTACGCCCTGGACTGACAGTATTACTTCCACATGTTAAGGCATAGGGCTCCACTCAGGTCTGAAAACAGTTTACTTGTCACATTTCAACAACAGTGATATCACCCTTACACGATTACAGGGTGCCATGCAATTTAGTGGGCTCCAATGTATCTATGTCTGAAAAAAGAATTATGGATGGAAGAAAACAGTGTGCAGATGACTCCCTTTGAAACCTTTACTATGAACCACTCCAGGACAAATGAGTGATTACATTGACTATGACTATAGCGATGTCATGATATCAAATTTCAGTGTTATGTAATGTAATGTTTATTGTGTGAGAAAAGACACATTTTTAAAACTATTCGCAATAAGTGACACCATGACGAAACGTTGTGAAGGCTCTCATTGTATAATATATTACTATTCCTTTAGAATGAGACCTGCTTCATGAATTAAAATCTATATCTGAATGTGCAGTGTGTAACTTTCTGAAAGTGGCACATTACCATGGAAAAAGAAAGGTAAAACCATCCTTCAGAACATTATCCATATTAGTTTTATGTCATATGTGGAGATTACAGCCAAAGGATCATTATAAGAGTAATTTTTTTCTATATTTTTCAGTGCAGTAAACATAACCAAGTGAAATAAAATAATAATTTTAATGAGAACAGCCAAATGAAAATGTATACAGAATGAGACAGGATTCGTTTTTGCAGACTGCAGTCTTCGTGATTTGAGCATTTCAATTGCTTTTGTATTGTTTTGTAGTAGTTTTTGGTTCCCATGGTTATATTTTGATCTGAACAGTACATTTTTGATTAACCAAATAATCTTGACGTCTTTACATACAACTTGTATACATTGCAGTAAAAACATAAGTAAACAGTACATATACCTATATACATGGGTTCAAATTACTTGCAGACTTTATTTTGTAGCTCTCCAAAAGCTTTATTACTTTTCCTTTGTTTGACTCAGCTGCGATTTGAGCCTTGGCCTTTTGCACATTCTTTCATTACTGTGCAGTCAGCGCTGGTCCATGCCAGAGAGATCCGAAGCGTCCACACTTCACTTACTTTGATTGTTTTTGGTAGAAATTACTATTCTGGCCCAAGCTCCAGTCAAGCTGCACAGCATGGCTCCAATGTACTAAATAGAATGGTTTGTGGATTTGTGTGTGAGTCTTGTTTATAATGAGGTTGCATATTTCTGATGTTTGCAATTTAAATTTAATATACAATTTGAGTGGCGATGACATATGTATTCCATTGTTTAGGCACCAAAATGTGGGCCAAAGTTTGCTGGTAAAATAAAAAGTTTTTGGTTTTGTAAACTGGAAACACAGAGAGGTATTCTGTACAATGTTACTTAACAAAGGCCTCTATCCCAAGCCACTGGCCGTATCAAGCGAGGCTAAAAATAGTTCCAAGAATGTACACTGGTGATTTTCTGATCACCTGCCTATGTTAAAGGAAGTTAAAGGTACAGTATGGGCGCTTCTGGAGAAGGGATTCCATAGAAATAGGAAGTTACAACCATACTTTGGAACATTCTCCATAG
Source organism: Paratrypauchen microcephalus (assembly GCA_036785185.1). Taxonomy (NCBI): domain Eukaryota; kingdom Metazoa; phylum Chordata; class Actinopteri; order Gobiiformes; family Gobiidae; genus Paratrypauchen; species Paratrypauchen microcephalus. The sequence goes on from JAVJIX010000142.1 coordinate 1,024,837, forward strand.
AGAGTAGATATGTTTTATGCCATACTGTGGAAGATTATAACCAAAGGAACCACATTTCCATAGAGACAAGCAAAACTCAAAATAAGGCCAAATAAGAATAAGGTTTGTGGAGACGCAAGCCTGTTCACAGTAAGAACACATGTTTTTCAGTGACCATAAAGTTACACTATATAAAGTTACTAGGGGTGTGAATCTTTCACTCACAAAACGGTTTGATTCGAATCTGGATTCATAGGCTACGATTCGATTCAGGGACAATTCATAAAATTAGTAAACGATCAGGTACGATTCGATTCAATCTGATCCGGTTCGGTTAATTTCGATTCAATACAAACTGACAACTTTGCTCCCAAGTGCTTTAAAGTTATTGAGAAGAAAAAGAGAGAAACAGAAATGAAATTTCAAAATAGTATCCTTTTGTTTATTTAGTGTCCAACAGACAATACACCAGGCCTACTGAAAAACTGGCAATCCAGTTTGCAAAACTCTGCTCATACTTAAAATACAACACATTCCTTCCCTCAAGCAACACAAAACAATAAGGTTAGATATCAAAAATAAAAAAAAGACATTATAAAACAAGCAAGTTGCCTATTAAAGTCAAAAATCAGAATGAATCAGAATGATTAGTGCTTCAGTCACTCATATGAGAGTGTAAAAGTGCAACATATCACTGACAAGAAGATAGATATTACCAGGCAGTTATAGGGCCTGTTTACGCGAGAACGTAAGCGTTTTATCGGAAGTGCCTTTCGTTTACACGGTAACGGCGTTTTTGGGGCTTAAAAACGCAAAAATCTGAAACCACCCTCCAGAGTGGGAAAGTTAAATACGCTCCGCTGTAGCGTCTCTGTGTAAACTGCCCAAGACGCAAAACTGGTCAGATCTGCTCACGTCGCGTACGCGTTTACGTCACATAGATGCAGCATACCTTGATACCACGGATGTTCAAGCTGCGCTAACAGCTCTAGTCAACATACAAGAGTCATTTCAACAAATGTATAAATCGCACCCACACACGTCTACGGTCTTTTCTCTTCTTCCCGTACAAGTCTTTCTCACACTCTCACAGCCACACAGACGCCAAGACAAGCGACTTCCGCATGAGGCACTTCAAATGTAATTTTATATGTGATTTTATATTTTCTAATTCACTGTAATCCTCCTGTAATGTAACGATTTTCAGTACAATATTCAAAAACATGTCAACAAAAATACAAGTCACTGAAATGTTTGGAGCGGAACTTAACAACTCATTTAAAACGCAACTAGAACATTTTATTTTGAAGTTTTACCTTTCTCTTTTCCGGTACAGTCGTGGTTAGAACCACCACCATAACTTGACGCTTTTGTGATGTTTTTGTTTTTGTTTTTTTCAGTCCAGCCTCCCTTCGCTGGCTTTTGCGTCCACTTTTGCATCTTCGTATAAACAAACATTTCCTGTTGAGAACGCTCGTCTAAACGCGGATAAAAAATTGAAGACGAGACGCCACTTTTGAGTCTTCTGTTTTGATCGTCACCGTATAAGCCATAGAAAACACTAGCATGTTAAATCCATTATGTCTTTATGCCAGTAAATAACTTTTCTTAACAAAAAGAAAATCAGAGAAAGCTCTTAACACTGAATAACTAATACTTTCTCTCCCTCTCATAACATTTCCTCAGTCTCATGTGTGCGTGCGCGTGTGTGTATTCGCGTATGTGTGTTCGCGGGCGTTCGTGTGTGTGATTTCCAAACCTTGAATGCGTCCGCATCCGCGTTGTCTGACATGGTTAGTTGGTTCCACAGCAAAGTTGAAGAAAGTATCCCGTGCTGCGCTCCAACTACTACAACAACATCAGCCGACGTCACAGGTAAAAGGTCAACACTGTAGTCTCGTGAGAGTTCAAACACACAAACAGGGCCGCTTCTACTGTCTATGAGAGTGAGCGCTCATGGTCTCAGGAGCTAGGAAACCGATTCGCGACCGTAAATCCGTTCCATCAAACCATTCTTAGCACATTTTTACCGATCCGGGCTCCGTTCATTGATGGTACACTCGGATCGCAGAGGTCACAAACCGATAACCAATCAAATCGGTTAATCTTTACACCTTTACATTTATGCTATATTACCAAAAGTATTGGTACACCTGCCTTGGCTCGCATATGAACTTAAGTGACATCTCATTCTTAATCCATAGGGTTTAATATGATGTTGGTCCACCCTTTGCAGCTATAACAGCTTCAACTGGTTTAGGAGTGTCTTTATGGGAATTTTTGACCACTTCCAGAAGAACATATGTGAGGTCACACACTGATGTTGAACGAGAAGGCCTGGCTCTCAGTCTCGAATTCATCCCAAAGATATTCTAACAGGTTGAGGTCAGGACTCTGTGTGGGCCAGTCAAGTTCATCCACACCAAACTTTCTTATCCATGTCTTTATGGACCTCGATTTGTGCACTGGTGCACCGTCATGTTCGGAAAGGAAGGAGCCATCTCCAAACTGTTCCCACAAAGTTGGGAGCATGGATTTGTCCAAAATCTCTTGGTATGCTGAATCATTCAGAGTTCCTTTCATTGGAACTAAGGGGCCAAGCCCAGCTCCTCAGAAACAGCCCCAGACCATAATCCCCCCTCCACTGAACTTTACACTTAGCACAAGTACCGTTCTCCTGGCAACTGCCAAACGCAGACTCGACCCTAGAGTCCAGTGGCAGCGTGGTTTAAACCACTGCATCTGGCGCTTTGCATTGCACTTGGTGATGTACGGCTTGGATGCAGCTGCTGGGCCATGGAAACCCATTCCATGAAGCTCGCTACATGCTGTTCTTGAGCTATTCTGAAGGCCACATGAAGATTGGAGATCTATAGCGATTGACTCTGCAGAAAGTTGGCGACCTCTGCGCACTATGTGCCTCAGCATCCGCTGACCCCGCCCCGTTGGTTTATGTGGCCTACCACTTTGTGGCTGAGTTGCTTTCATTCCCAATCACTTCCACTTTGTTATAATACCACTGACAGTTGACTTTGGAATATGAGTGAGGACATTTCACGACTGGACTTGATGCACAGGTGGTATCCTATCACAGTGCCACGCTGGAATTCACTGAGCTCCTAAGAGCGACCCATTCTTTCACAAATGTTTGTAGAAGCAGAGGCTGAGGTGCTTGATTTTATTCATCTGTGGCCATGAAAGTGATTGGAACACCTGATTTCAACTATTTGAATGGGTGAGTGAATACTTTTGGCAATATTGTGTATATACTGTATGGCGAAAATGGCTGGTTCACCTCTCCACCAAACTGATCTGTGCCTTGGCCAGTTAAGCACATCTACAAGGAGACTAGGATGTACCCTTCCCATGAAAAGCTATGCAGTGCACCTTTAAAACTGACTTATTAGTAGCGAAATTTTCCATACTCTTGTTGGTATAATGTGAACACTATCAGATGATCAACTACCCCTCAGCAAAACTGCCTGAATACTCCCGACCATTTCCTATATCTACACCCACTGTATTATTTCTACCGGAAAGATGCATTCAGCTCTTCCTCATTAAGTTTACAGGGGCCCCCCATACAGCCCCTAGGAGCTGCCCAGCTGGACTCCCAATCCAATATTCATCAAGGTCGGAGCAAGGACAAGTCACTGCACATTAGGTCCCTCTGTAATCTGTTTGCGCTTTTAGGGCAGAAGACAAAACAGCAGAAATAACCAGCCCTTCCTTCAACACAATAGCTTCAACTGTACCAGAGGCAAGAGGAGCTTTCATTAGAGGCAGACTGACAAGTGAGGCTCAGCAGCTGGGCCCAGTCACTCAGCCCATGAATAAGGCTTTGTATCTTCTGCAAAATGAGAAGATAAAAGTGGGACAAGGAGATAAGAGATGTGTAGAGTTAGCGGAGGATGCAGGTTTTGGCCACTGAACGGATAACGAAATTAGTTTGTTTCTATACACATGATAGTTCAAAGTAAAGTAAGAAATGACTGAAGAAGAGTATTTTAATTAATTGACACAGGTAACTGTCTAGATAGATATAGATGTTAAGACGGTATGAGCTGATTTCTTGGAAGTGAACTGCATTTTTATAGAATGTTTTTCAAGTCACAATAAAGGGCACTACTAAAACTTAAAGCCCCAGTGTGTAGGATTCGTGGCGCATAGGTGGATGGTGCTATTGCACTTTCTGTTTTAGCTACGGCAGACCTCGAGGGTCACCCGGGCGCGCCGCTACTGTAATAAAACGTGGTCCCGTTTTTTTTTTTCTTTTCTCATGAAAACACACATTCCCGATCATGTACCATGACACTCTACACATCAAATGAAACCTTACAGTCTCCTCTTTTTGACTATGCAATTCATTTCCCTGCACAACAATCACTCCCCGAGCACATGGGGCTTTTATACGGAAAAGCACAAAACGAGGTTAGCTTACCTTAGAATGCTTTGCACAGGTCAAACTCTGTATTTCACCATAAACTTGCTCTCAATTTGTCCGTAAGGATCCAGCGAATAAAATCCAGTAAAACAATTTAGTCCAAAACACGTGTTAGATCCATTACGACGTCTGATCCGGCAACATGCTTGTGTTGTTTACCCAAAACCACGAGCCTTGCCGAAGGCGAAGGCGGAGCCCAAATGTCCTTCTGCGGCTCTCGTATTCAAAATGGCTGCCTCTGCATGGGGAAGATCCCCCTTTTATGTGACTATATCTAAGTCCAAAAGAATACTTTGATTTCATGATGGAAGTGAAAAGGCTTGGAAAACAATGTATTTTTGAATGGGTATCTTCAATTTCGGTAATTAACGGCTAAAAATCTTTAAAAGCCCTTTAACCCTTTAAAAGCAAAGTTCACGGAAATAAAACCTAAAACTTTAGATATGAAAAGACAAAGATGGAGTGAGAATAGCTAATCCCTTCCCCGCCAACCAGAGGATCGCTAGTTCAAACCCTGCCCAAACTGAGCAATGTTGTATCTCTGCAACATTTCAAATAAAACATGCCAAATCATTGTACAATGCATTGTGTGATTGTGTTATACCAACTCAGCCTCCATCCAGTTTATTTTAGTTTACTTTATAAATACATAAAGGTAATGCCATAAATCAGACAATTATATGATTAGTATTCCAATGCAGTGCGATCTGGATGACATTAGCCAACACATGAAGTTCTTTGAAGCCTTGTTTAAGTGTTTAGCCCCGCTGTTATAAATCTTCCTCAGTTCGGAGCGTGCCCAGTGCCTCCAAAGCAACACTTGTGCTTTTGCTTTTTGACCCATTGTGTAATAACTTCCACATGAGGGGGATGACAAGAGAAAGAGGAGAGGAGCTGAAGATCGGCCAGATGACAAGAGGAGGCCACTACACCCCATGGTTCTTTGAAATGAAGAGGGCTGCGGAGACAAGCAAGCAACCACACAGAGTAAAGAATCAAGTGGAAGGGACAAGCCATAATGCAAATATCTAGTAAAATGCAAAATGGCAGCGATTGGGAACAGATGCGGACACCATGAAGTCATAGCCAGTCATAGACAAAACTTTAAAAAAATGGCATTATGTTGTCAATGAGAGTGACCAACTTAGTGTGTGTGGAGTTGGCTACAGATGTTTGGAGTAGACTTGTATAAAATAAGTAATAAATCAACAAGATTTTTTAAAAAGTAAAATAGAGCGGTTAGATATTGGTGTTGGCGTTTCTTCTCATGTTACTTAAGTAATAAAACAGCAATGTCTTTATTTGATTTTTGACATTGTATATTTATTATATTTGAGACATTTGGGATCTGAACCGCAGATGTCTGTCTTAAGTAACTAGTGTGGAAAAAAGTGTGAACAAAACTACATTTTTATAAGATGTTGTCATTTGGTGCAGTGCACGCAGTGATACGCATTTTTAACAACTTGTAATCAATCTAAAGGGCTAAAAACAGTTTTTTTGTTTGTTTTTTTCAGGTTACATCATTCTTCCAATACATCATGTTGGCCTTCTTGGTTAGTTCCAGCAAATATAGAGTGCCAAAGATTACTCCATAAAACAATTTCACAAAAACAAGCCAGCAACAAAGCAGTATATAATTTTAAAAGAGTTCAGTGCTAATTTATAATCAGTTTCAGTTACCATTTGGACTTGAGTGAGGGTGTAATTGTTGTATGTCCAAACTTTTTATTATCATCTGTCCAATAAACTTAAAAGCAAGACAGACACACTCTAAAAAATAGTTTTATATCTGCATGTGGTCTCCATTTTGTGCCCGTTGATTTTCTTCACATCCATCCATCCATCCATCCATCCATTTTCTTCCGCTTATCCGGGGCCGGGTCGCGGGGGCAACAGTCTAAGCAGGGACTCCCAGACCTCCTTCACCCCGGACACTTCCTCCAGCTCCTCCGGGGGGACCCCAAGGCGTTCCCAGACCAGCCGGGACACATAGTCCCTCCAGCGGGTCCTGGGTCTTTCCCGGGGCCTCCTCCCGGTGGGACATGCCCGGAACATCTCCCTCGGGAGGCGTCCAGGAGGCATCCGAAACAGATGCCCGAGCCACCTCAGCTGGCTCCTCTCAATGTGAAGAAGCAGTGGCTCTACTCCGAGCTCCTCCCGTGTGACTGAGCTCCTCACCCTATCTCTAAGGGTGCGCCCAGCCACTCTGCGGAGGAAACTCATTTCAGCCCCTTGTATCCGCGATCTCGTCCTTTCGGTCATTACCCAGAGCTCATGACCATAGGTGAGGGCAGGAACGTAGATTGACCAGTAAATTGAGAGCTTCGCCTTTTGGCTCAGCTCCCTCTTCACCACAACGGTCCGGTACAACGACCGCATCACTGCCGGCGCTGCACCGATCCGCCTGTCAATCTCACGGGGTCTTGTTTCTTCACATCCCTCTTAAGTAAATCCACTCCCAAATGCCTAGTCATTGTTGTCAGTCAAATTAGGCAATATTTTTGTGTGAGTTTTTAGTGTCTCAAATGTAGTTGATAGTGGCAAACTTCTCAACTTAAAATTGAATTGTGTGTGATAAGTAAAACCACACTGCAAACACTAAATATTTAGCCAAGTTAAGATTACTTGAATTAAGAATCTCACTTTACAAGTAAAATGATCTACCAAAGGAACAAGACCTTTTGAACTTAAAATATGAAAATACAATTTGCTACACTTAAGATAAGAAAAGCCAACATTCTTTGCACTTAAAATAAGAAACAAAATGTTGCTTGAATCAAGAAAAACACACTTACTCCATTGGTAGATCATTTTACTTGTCAAGTTGAATTTATTCAAAACCGTCTTAATTTAAGTTATTTAAATTTACTTTGATGCTGCTTTTTGCTGGGCATGGGTTGAAACCATAGACTGTAAAAGGACATAGCTAATCTGCTATCCACCGTGTTCCAAATAGGAAGTGAACATGGGGGCTCATCAGGCTCCATTGACTCGGTTTCCAATTGACCTAATTATTTTGGTCTTAAAATGTTTATATTAACGGCTTTACTTGATCCTGGTGTTTTCGTTTAGCTATTTTGGCCATAAATAAATTCCTATTCCTATTATGGAACGCTGCTCCTAATTCACTCCCATAACTGCTAGCCTTGTGAGCTTCATTTGACTGGAGCTGAACACTATGGGTGACGTCACACTCCCTTTATACAGTTTATGATATAAACTGTACACATAGACATTGCAATCATACGAACAAAGCCTCCTGTGGCAAAGACAACAATACACTTGACAAGATCTTAACAAAAACTAGTAAATAAATTCAGAAGGATATTTTTAATCTTTCCACTTAACAAAAACTTGATTCAACTTTTGCATAATAACTTGTAATGTATTTCCCATGCTGTTATTGCTATAGCTAAACTTGCCTGAATTACTGTGTGGACAAAACCATTAATACTTATACTAGAATGGTTATAAGGTGAAGGCTGGCCTCATATATATACTGTATGTAGTATCATTCATCACCAGTAAAAAATGATTGGAATTATTGTATGAACCACTGCTGGGAGTTTAAATGCCTCAGTTAATTATACTCACTGTATTATTAAGTGGATACAATTACTGTGCTTTCTTTTAAACAATTACAGAAACTCAAGAAGGCTATTTTCTGCCAATAAAAGCATGGATATAGCCAAAACAGAAAAAGAGAGCACAGACTTTCTATGTGATAAGCGATGTTTAACAAGAACATTATTACCTTATTGCTCATATGTTCCAAAGGTGCACCGGTGTTTGACAGTACAAAATGCAATACAACAAAACTAATCATGTGTGTGAGTGCGTGCGTGTGTGTGAGTGCGTGCGTGTGTGTGCGTGCATGTGTGTGTGTGTACTCAAGCCAGAGGTAAGGAACAGAGCAAGGATGTACTGTTAACTCTATCAGCCTGTTCACTTGTAAACTTCGGCGTAGACATCGGCAGAAGGTGAACAGGCTGATAGAGTTAAAGGAAAAGTAATGTTTTTTTACAATCTGAGCCTTCTTTCGGCAATAAAACAAGTAGTTTTACTCACCCATAGCAGTTTGGTGTCATTTTGAGCAGTTTCGTAGAAGTTATGTTGTAGCGTATCCGTTAACTTGAGTGCTCGGGGCATTACTTTGCGGTCTCCAAATAACACAAACTTTAGCACTTTTCAAATCATAGAAGCCCGATGTCTTTAGTCTACGATTTCGTTTGAAGCAAAAGTGGCCTGTAATCCGAGATTTAGCCATAGTTTCGAGTAGATGAGGAGGCCAGTGCGCATGTGCGGGGCTGTGCTCTCAGCTGCCGGGACCCAAACATGAAACGCAAAGCTGTAAACTATGGATAAATCTCGGATTACAGGCCACTTTTGATTCAAACGAAATCGTAGACCAAGATATTGGGCTTCTATGATTTGAAAAGTGCTAAAGTTTGTGCTATTTGGAGCCCGCATGGGGCATATTACATGCTTGGGGAATATATTATATGCCCCGAGCTATGGCTAGAAGTTGCGCTAGGCTAACCGCAAATCTAAAACATCTCTGGAAGTGCTCCATATGACACCAAAGTGCTATGGGTGAGTAAAACAACTTGTTTTATTACCGAAATAAGGCTCAAATTGTAAAAAATGTTACTTTTCCTTTAACATGGGCGTAGTGATACGAGTGGAGTGAGACAATATGTGAATGCGAAATACGCTGCTGGATGTTTCGTGGACAACGGTTTGTGACACAAATATATCACCTTTCTAACAAACGTTTTGTTTTGAGAAGAAAAACAAGCTTTATTTCATGTTCCAGGGAAGTTACCGGACCTACTTACGTGGGCTTCAGAAAGCGAGCCGAACCGGGATCAGCTGAGACTGTCAGAGGTAAACCGGTGTCAACACACGCAACTTTTAGAAGGAAACCCATACAGATTAACATTAAAAAAAACCTGCACTACCCCTTTAATATACATTTGAAATAATTTTGAAAAAAAAAAAAAAGAATACTATACAAAAAAAATTGCAATTATATATTTAATCAGGAAAATGTGCATTTATTTTTTGTTTAGTTGTTAGCGATTGATGGTTAGTTGAAAATAAAGTAAAAATGTGTGCCCAGCCCTCAATAACTGAACAGATCAAATTCAAAATAAACGGAAAAAGTTTAGTTGCATGTTTCAAAAGGTGACCACTGAAGGATTCTTCCCATTGTTGTAAATATCAAACAATCGTATTTCTTGAACCTCATACCACTCGTGAAGCAATTATAAATAGTTGAAGTGGTATTTACATTGAAAAGTCCAAAAGTGGTCAAGGCCAGAGCAAATCTATATTTCAGAGCTCTATTTCCAACTGCCTCCTCTTGTATTTCCACATTAAAAGAGCACAGTTGTAATCTACACCCAGTCTTGCAGCCACTCATAACTCCTCATCCAAGTAACATTAGCAGACCCAAACCATTTAAAACGGCTCTGCCCTCTATTTATGTACATTTGCCAATGCCAGATGTTACCAGAGCCTATAGGTTGTTGGGTAATGTGCATATGTGGCAGCAAAACACAGGTAGTTGGGCAGTAAAAGCAGTTCGAACGCTTCCAGAGTCAGGCCTGCTCAGCATATTGTGGGCTGTTAATGATGCGCAAAGGACTCTAAAGAGCGCCAGGGGACTTTCTTACATTGCATGATTCAAAATTATTATCTATAAAGTCTGCTTGTGTGCGCGTTTTTGCAGAGACATCAACAAACTGTATTTTCTCTGTCAATACATTCACGGCGAAACATTTTAAAGTTGATATCAGACTAAGCTAAACAATAAAAAGTGTGCCGTTTTCCTTTTTGCCCCATGCAGAGATGTGACAGAATCACAGTGTGACTGGAGCTTCCAGGTGGGACAGCAGCATGTTTCAGAACAGGTCTATAAAACGAGTGCTCCTAAACTTTTAAGGGCTGACAACAACCCTCCTGCCACTTTAAGACCGCACTGTCCCGGTCATGTGTCCATTAAAATGAGAGGAAATTTAAGCTTGAAAGAGAAAAAAGCTGGACCAAGTTATATAATAAGAGTAAGTGAATGTTTAGGAGCATTTAGTAATAAATGTTGCAATAAGATTTTAAAAAGTATACAAAAAGTAGGCCTGTAGTCCTTGATCTTTTAGAAATAATGTGTAAAGTCTTAAAGGTCCCGTGGCATGAAATTTTCACTTTCTGAGGTTTTTGAACGTTAATGTGAGCTCCCCTACCCTGTTTAGGCCCCCCCCCCCCCCTGGTTAAAAATTGCGAAATGTCTAAACTGAGCATTTGCGATCCTTTTCTGCTTTACAAAAAATCGGAGCTCAAACGGGCGATTTTGAACAAGGCACCTTATTGACGTCAGATCGAAAAAAGAAATGCAAATGCAGTTCCACCCCCGTCTGTCTGTACTCAGCGTCTCTGTAAATCACGCCCAGAGAGTTTGGACTGCGAATGCGCTAGGCAATGTGAAATGCGTTTTTTTATTTGCCTGGAGGCACGTCCGAGTGTTTCTAGGCTCGGAAGTCCTTTATCTGAGCCTCTGGACCTTTGAACAGCAGTGGTTTAATTTTATTTTATGTGGAAATGTGTTTATTTTTCAATGGAACGCTTCAAATCTCTCCCCCCGTGCAAAAACACAGAAATGGATCAGCTGAGAGCTGAGAGCGAGAGCGGAGAGTTTGGCCACGCCCCCACCCTCTACTATAGGCCAGCTCTTTTCTCCTCATTTGCATTCAAGCAACAACGCCCAGAATAAAGTGTTTGAGAGAGATATTTATGACTCTTTCTCATCTTATCTCTGTTTCTCATGCACTGAGTGTTGATTTTGAAGAAGGATTCATTTACAGTATTAGGGAACCATTAAGGAGCCATATAAAAGCATCAAGAAGTACCATGTCATGGGATCTTTAAATAGCACTTCACCAGATGCCACAGCTGCCCAGGGACAGACTGACAGAAACGGGGCTGCCATCAAAACCACCACCAACAACACACACACACACATTCATTCATTCTAGGCAATGTGGATGAAGTGTCTTGCCTAAGGACACAGGCTTGAACTTATGAAGATGCAGTTTAGTAGTACTTCCGTGTTTTTGTGCAAGATTCTAATAACTTTGACAGCTTTTTCCATGAATGAGGCACCCCTTTTAGCTGATTAAATCGATGCAGAGTTTGGTATGGTATACAGTATATTTGGAGGCCTTTCTGTTACAAAAAGGGGTCCCAGAATGTATAGTGCTGTCCAATAGGAAATCAGTAACTAATTGTTTAACTGCACAGCAAACTAATTGTGTGAATTATGTCTTATTGTATTAAAAACATTCAGTTTTTCCAGTTGAAAATATTGAGCAATACCAGATTCTAAATCATTTCAGGTGAGCACTGATGCCTTCTTTAATTATGCTCATTAATAACCCACTATACAAGTAATAGACAGGAAATGAATTAGCTCAACGCAAGCCAGCATAAATATTACCTATATGGCAATTAAACACAATTTAACAGTATTATAAAGTACTTGAGCTATAATGGACCTACCACTACATAACTGCACATGGCACCCCATTACTCTTAATCCACTGTTGGGGTGTATAATGATTGAATGTGTGTCGCTTTGGAACAACTGCTATTTATAGAGATGACATAATGGCTGCTTTAGGTTCCCTTCTGGAAAAGACCTGTAGAATAAACCGTGTGTACTGTAATAAGAGATTTGAGCTCCCCTCTCTACTTTGTCATCTGCTTAGACAAGTCAAGCTGATCCAATGGCTGGCTTTACGTATGCATCCACATTGTCATTTTCCCAAGAGACATGGGGACTTTCTGCCCAGAAATAACTCGGAATATTAAGCAAGGATTACAGACTTATTCCCATGCTGATGTACGAATGACTACTTGAGTTGATGTATTTATAAAAGATCAACAGTCTGTATTACAGTTAAGTCTCATTGGAACTATCAGTAATGTAATGTCATGGTGTTTGGATGGGAGATCAGTCAAAAGCTAAGTTAGAACCTTTTTTTTTTTAACCAAGGGAATTTTTTTGAAAAGAGGAATTGCAAAGTTTTGGATCGGTATCTGAGAAACTAAATTCATTGAACTAAGAAAGAGGTCTGAAGGCAAGCTTGTAAAAACAGCATGCATCTCTTTAATTTTAACACTCACTGTGACTTTTACAAGCCAGAAGTGCAGAGTGGAGGACTGGGGAAATACAGGTAACACTCCATTGGAGGTTTGGAAAGAACAATATGATTACAGGTGGTAGGGCAACAAAAAATTCCATTATTAACATGGCACCAATGGAAGACACGAAAGGGTGGAAAAATAGATACAAAAATGTGCAAAAACTTGTTCAGCCATTAGGAATACAATTTTCTATTAAACCAAAAGTTTTCTATTAAACAAAAGTTCTAAACATACAGATCCAAATCAAAGTTCAAAGTCAAAGTCAGCTTTATTATCAAAAACCATATGTACAGGATGCACACACAGGATTTGAAATTGCAGCGCCCCCTAGGCCCACAGTGAACATAAAACATCTGATAAACAAGACAATAAACATAATGACTAAAACTTTACATATACCCATAGCAAAAGTACAAGACAATAAACACAATGACACAATGACTTAAAAGTGTCATTTAAGCAGCAGTGTCAGTGTCCTTTAAAGGAAAATTAACGTTTTTTTACAATCTGAGCCTTCTTTCGGCAATAAAACAAGTAGTTTTACTCACCCATAGCAGTTTGGTGTCAATTGGAGCAGTATCGCAGAACTTATGTTGGAGCCATTCTGTTCTACTAATGATCCCGTATCCGTTAACATGGTGCTCGTATCATATGCTCGGGGCATTACTTTGCGGTCTCCAAATAACACAAACTTTAGCACTTTTCAAATCACAGAAGATCGCTGTGTCAGGGTAGACTTTTAGTGGATTCCAAAACGGCCTGAAACCCGATATGCAGGTATAGTTTCATTTGATGACGTCATCAGAGAGGACAGTGCGCATGCGTGAACTCAACTGTTTTGTAAACACCGCTAGTCCGAAAGAAGCTAACACCGCTCTGAACTTTACTTTTCTGTTACGATATCGGGTTTCAGGCCGTTTTGGAATCTACTAAAAGTCTACCCTGACACAGCGATCTTCTGTGATTTGAAAAGTGCTAAAGTTTGTGTTATTTGGACACTGCAAATCAGTGCCCCGAGCACTCACGCTAACGGATACGGGATCATTAGTAGAACAGAACGGCTACAACATAAGTTCTGCGATACTGCTCCAATTGACACCAAAGTGCTATGGGTGAGTAAAACTACTTGTTTTATTGCCGAAAGAAGGCTCAGATTGTAAAAAAAAACGTTAATTTTAATTTAAGCAGCAGTGTCAGTGTCCTTTAAGTTTCATTTAAGCAGCAGGGTCAAAATACACTACCAAAGATTACAATACATAATAATAAAATTTCAAACTTTGATACTAAGGAATAGAGTCAATACACAATACCATTACCAATACCACAATGGTGATTAAAAAAAAGCTATATTTTTTAGACAATAGAATGTTTCAACATTATTTCATAGAAATTCCTTTTATATTATGTGGGGTTGTATCTGTGTAATCCCTCAGTGGTCCAGGTACAGTAGGTTCCATAATGGTCCGTGGGTGTATACTAGACTATGTGCTTTTATACTTATATATACAGCTCAAGATCATTCTAAAACTCTTCAGGAAACATTCATTTCTGACCCATGAATGTGAATTTTTATTACTGACACCTGCTCAAATGAGTATTTAGTTTGAATATAATTTTATCAGATTTTTACCCACAACAAATATGTTTTGTGTCAATTCTGATTTTGAATTTTGATATGAATTTCCCAGCTTACTGCCTTCTGAAATTTGTCACCACGTTCTCATTTTACTGAAAACGAAGTTGCACAAACAGCAATGTGTATAATTTATCTTCACAACAAACAAACAGTTACTGTGTTTACTGATCTACCTCTTCATTGCAGTGCAAGTCCTTCTTTGTGGCGCACTTAAATGATTCAACTCTCCAAAACGCTGACTCAAAAATCCTTAGTCGTGAGTCATCGGCAATAGCATGCTCATAAGTCGTGGTGGAATACACTTGGACTTATTCAGAACCGGAAAACAAAAGCTGAGAGAAAAGTTAACAAAGAATGGTTGTGTAAAAAACCCTTAAGGTTTTTGAGGCTCTATAAAAAAAAATGTGAATGAGCCAAAACGTGGATGTCAAACATGATATGGCAACAGCTGGAACGCTAGCTTCTCTCTTCACCCTCCATCAGTCTGCTCCCCTCGGGGTAATAGGGATAATTTAACTAAGTCCTGCCATCTGCCTGCTGTAAGGATTCTATAGCTAAATTTATCTACAAACTGACATTTTGTTCAGTCTTGAATGAGCATCTTGTTACACCAGTTATTTGCCTGCAAAAAGATATTTACTGCACCACTGCTACTCATAATTGAAGTAGAAGAGATGCCATCTTAAACTAAGCATGTGCTATCTTGGGTCATCTTAAAAAGCAAAGGTTAGCTGAATTTTCGCTGTCATTGTCCAGTGGTGGAATGTAACGAAGTAAAAGTAGTAAAGTACTGTACTGAAGTAAAAATGTCAGGTACCTGTACTTTAATTAAAATAGATTCTGTTGTGAATTCTTTTTAGTTTTACTTCACTACATTTGAGAGCAGGTATCTGTACTTTCTACACCACCACATTTTTTTATAGTTTGAGATTTGCTGAAAAACCTGAGGGTTTATTTTTAACACATTTGTAGTTTGAGCAAACAAACATAAAAAATGTAAACAACTCAAAATCACTACATTTGAAGCTTAATTAGATCTCAAAATCTGAGCGAAATACTTTTTACTCTTAAAGTACATTTTTTAAACAGGTACTTTTATACTTTTACTGTTACTTGTGTATTTTTTTGCTCTGAGATCTGTACTTTTACTTAAAGGGACAGTGTAAGCTTTTTACCCGTTAATTACTGAAATTGAAGATACCCATTCAAAAATACATTGTTTTCCAAGCCTTTTCACTTCCATCATGAAATCAAAGTATTCTTTTGGACTTAGATATAGTCACATAAAAGGGGGATCTTCCCCATGCAGAGGCAGCCATTTTGAATACGAGAGCCGCAGAAGGACATTTGGGCTCCGCCTTCGCCTTCGGCAAGGCTCGTGGTTTTGGGTAAACAACACAAGCATGCTGCCGGATCACACGTCCTAATGGATCTAACACGTGTTTTGGACTAAATTGTTTTTCTGGATTTTATTCGCCGGATCCTTACGGACAGATTGAGAGCAAGTTTATGGTGAAATACAGAGTTTGACCTGTGCAAAGCATTCTAAGGTAAGCGAACCTCGTTTTGTGCTTTTCCGTATAAAAGCCCCATGTGCTCGGGGAGTGATTGTTGTGCAGGGAAATGAATTGCATAGTCAAAAAGAGGAGACTGTAAGGTTTCATTTGATGTGTAGAGTGTCATGGTACATGATCGGGAATGTGTGTTTTCATGAGAAAAGAAAAAAAAAAACTGAACGGGACCACGTTTTATTTATACAGTAGTGGCGCGCGGTTCGTGCGCGGGTACACGAGCTGTCCGCGTTACGGCGTGCCCGGGTGACCCTCGAGGTCTGCCGTAGCTAAAACAGGAAGTGCAATAGCACCATCCACCTATGCGCCACAAATCCTACACACTGGGGCTTTAAGTAACAAAATTGATTACTTCTCCCATCACTGGCCTTTTCCATAACCATAATCTCAGAGTTGCCATCCATCCATTTTCTTCCACTTTGTCCGGGTCAGTGGAGAACAAAAAAAAAAGCAAAACAAAACATTCAACAAGATTTAACAGACATCCTTATTATACCCCCACTGCAATTATTTCACAACACAAAAGACAAAATAAATGTTTTTGGAAAGGCTTTTGGATTTCAGGCAAATGATTCCTTCCTGATTTGAAGGATTTTGTGAAGACATTTCCAAATTCGAAAGATATGAGATGTGGATTTGGATTGCATTATTGTTATGACTGATGCCATGCCAAATCCTTCAAATCAGGTAGGAATCCTTATGCCTGAAACCCACTGAGCTCCACTGATGATTATATAGACTTGTGGTTACTGTATTTTTTCATATTTACCCCTTTCTTGTAACTCAGTTCAAGGCATTTCTAATATTCTCGTTAAATTGATAAATTAAAGTCCATGTAAACAGCTATTTATCTAAATGCTTGATTGCATATTTTATTACAATGCTGTTCTTGAACGTTGTGTTGGAACATTGAGATTTCCCCATTGTAGGAAGGTTCTCTTATCTTCTTAGTCAGCTGAAGCATGTAAGTCAGTAAACTTGATTTATATAGCATTTTACAAGTAGTACGTTCAGTTGCAGTTGTGATTTATCCCTGGTTTAGTCCTGGATTGGTCCAAGTTAGAAAGGCATCAAAACCTACAAAATCCTGCTTGTTATGGCCTTGTGTCTTGTCAGTCATGAAGAGCCACCTCCTCCGTTGACCTCATGGTAATTTGAAGATGTAGCCTTTAGCCTTTTAGCATCACATCTTTCTAGTTTCTTTAGCTCCAGGAGGAGCCCGTGTCACTGTCATTACGCCCCCCACAGAGATAAACCCTGGCAGCCAGCAGCACATTCCAGCCCCTTTTACTACCTGCTCAACTAAAAGCTCCACTTCAGCTCCTTGTCATTTTCAGACATCACACTACCAACTTCAAGAGCTATAAGAGAAGTCTGTTGATGCTCCTATCAATTACTGACTTACATGTTGTAAATAAGGATTTCACAATATAAAATTAGTGATATAACTGTACAAAATAGTGAGAATACGGACACCATGAGCAAACAACTCTAAAGCCCTTCATCACTGTCCAATACAAACTTTCTATGTGATCAAGTTAAAGCCACAGTATGTAACTTTTAGCCAAAAAACAGATGCAAGTTGTTTATTCTCATTATGGTTTATTGCATTGAAGCTTGTAGAAAAACATGCATTTTTAATGTGAGCGGGTTTGCATCTCCACAAACCTGACTCTTATTTGGCCTGAAGGAGGACCTATGCCTTCTTGTTTCCGTGGAAACATTATACATCTCCATAGAGAATGTTCCAAAGAATGGTTTTAACTTTTTACACATTTCACTTTCAAGTTTTCACATTTTAATAATAAATTTAATTTATATAGCGCTTTTCAGGACACTCAAAGATGCTTTACAAACCACATTAAAACCATCAAATAATACAGGAAAGATAAAAGAGAATAATACTGTGAAAATGATAAAAGAAGAAATTCAATTTGTCAACTGGACAAAGTTTGTTTGGTTGAAAACGTTTCGCCGCTCATCCGAGAGGCTTCATCAGCTCTAATTAGAACGCTGGTAAGACACTTGCTTATATCTTGCTGCAGGGAGGAGCTAACTAGCTAACTACTTTCCGAAACTATCTCATTGGTTTCAGTCTTTTGTTTCTCTGGCGTCTAGATTAGCATACCTATTCATCCCTACAACGACTGTTTTTCACACCTCTGGCCCTGACCTGGCTAGCCCTATTGTTCCCCTGTTTGCTTGATCTAGGCTTAAAGGGATATGCCACCCCCAGGTCAAATTTGGGCATCTCCCCACAGTCCAGAGACTAAAATAAGTGGTGGAAAGCGTTTTCCTGCTCACCCAGCCATTGTCCGAGTCTGTCGCCACTGACCGCAGCGGTATCTGGTGCTCCTCCGCCTTAGACTGGAGTCTAACGTAGCCAGAGAAAGATTTCGGCCAAAAGGAATTAATTTGCTCGATGCGTTTCCCAATTACTTTGTGTGTAGTGCGCATTCATATCGAGTGCAAATAAATGTGCAAATCAACACGGAGAGCTTGCCTTGGTCATTTTGGGTGGGAACTATTTTCCAGTGCGTAAGAATACAGCCGTATCACGCAGTACGCTGCCAGGGGAATCCCTGTTACGCACCAGGAAGGGAGTTCCCCTGTTGCAAAACGTGGTGCGTGATACGGCTGTATTCTTACGCACTGGAAAATAGTTCCCACCCAAAATTACCAAGGCAAGCTCTCCGTGTTGATTTGCACATTTATTTGCACTCGATATGAATGCGCACTACACACAAAGTAATTGGGAAACGCATCGAGCAAATTAATTCCTTTTGGCCGAAATCTTTCTCTGGCGACGTTAGACTCCAGTCTAAGGCGGAGGAGCACCAGATACCGCGGCGGTCAGTGGCGACAGACTCGGACAATGGCTGGGTGAGCAGGAAAACGCTTTCCACCACTTATTTTAGTCTCTGGACTGTGGGGAGATGCCCAAATTTGACCTGGGGGTGGCATATCCCTTTAAGAATGGAATTATAGATGGGAGACAAATAATGTCTGACTCCACCATTTCTGTTCAGAGAAGGATTCTCTTTTTTGACAAAAATAGCCTCTTTAACTCCCCTCTCAAACCAATTCTTTTCCCTGGCTAAGATCTGAACCTCACTGTCCTCAAATGAATGGCCCGTGGCCTCTCGGATGAGCGGCGAAACGTTTTCGACCAAACAAACTTTGTCCAGATTCTACCTGGACGACTGAGGGACTCTTCACGCAATACTGTGAAAAGTTAAAAAGTTTAGTTCTTCAAATTATTTTGTGACCTGATTTACCACAATTATCGATCACCAAAAATCATCTTCCATCAGCATAATATAGTTCCCAATTACAGTTTTGGAGAGAAAAAAAGCTCATAGCAGGACGAGAGGTGGTGAAAACAACACATTGTGCTTTGCGGCATATTTGCTCCAAGTAATGACAGCAGGCCTGGATATGCTGAACGCAGCCCAAAGAATACAAACCATGCTTTTGTGAGATCATCGCTCATGTAATCAAGTTAAAATGAGGTTCACCTAATGCATTTAATGGGAAGCAAGTAGTGCCCGTGCATAGTGGTTTAAACAATTGGATATTTTTGACATTTCAAGTATCCATGTCCAAGGCAGCACATAGCAATCTGTTTACAATGGCTCTGGTTTCTAACAAGGTGGAATGCCAAACACAGCACAGTGCATGGAGCTAGCGCATGTTGGCTTCCCCCATACCGTTATTACAGCTTGCAAATTAAGAAAATTCCTATAATTTGAACATTTATGCCCCATTAAAATGAAAGGGTTGAATATGGCAACCACCAATTCTAAATGTCCATAAGGAATGCAGTCTTAAGGTCGTTTGGTGCTAAATAGAAAGTTCAGATCAGGGGTATAATAATGTTATTGGGAGTATTTAGGGAGAGGTTTATATATTTGAGTATAGCGAGATACTGATACACACTCAACACCAATAACTGACCAAATTAGACCAGACACATCTGCAGGGCATTCTAAACTCACGACCACCAAAACACAGCCATAACTCATATTTATATTAGATCTCATTAATGGCACAGAGAAGAGGTACTGCATCTCTGGTCCCGTGCACACATGTTGCAGTGTTGAAAACAATGTCTCCTTCTATCAAACACTAATGCATACAGCCCCATATGCAGCAGAAGAGACAAAGGCCCTATTGAGCTGAGCCAGTAACAGGCTTCATAATAAAGGCAAGCTGGAGACGCCTGAAAGAGCTGTGACATACTCCCAGCTCCAAACTCCTGGTCAAAGTAGACATCTGATCTCTCCGTCCAGGCCTGTTTGTGTGAGATGGTGACACTGATACCTTCTAATAAAACAGCCCAGTGCACCCATGCAATCAGCCCCTGGGAAGGTCAGCCCCGCCAGGTCAAACTTGGACATATGGGCAGGGGGAAAAAGGAGGTACAAGGAGGTATAGGGTTAGGGACGCTCTATATCAGCAAGTGCAATAAACAAGAAGAGATAGACCAATATTTGCAATTTTTAGCGTATCAGGTATCAGTCACAAATCTCCAGAAGAGGCCAATATTTAGTTTGGCCCAACCAGCAGCCTAAGAATGCATGAAAAATATATACATAAAGCTTTATTTGAATATTTTAGTCCAAAGAGGGTACTGCACAGATGGGACTACACTGGACTCAACACAGTTTATAGAAAAAGAAGGACGTGGATGAGTTGGTACAAAATTTATTTCGATAGTTTGGGGAAAATTATCTAAATCAGCTCTACATATTGTCCCACAAATATCGGCAGAGGTCATCGGTCATCAGTTCTTTTGGATTCTAGGCAAATTGATATTGGCATCAGCCATGAAAAAAATGCATATTTGTTGATCTCTATATACAAGTAATTATTTCTGATCAACGTAATTTTGACCTTAATTTTAACCTGATTTTAAATGAGTTGCTTGAATTCCATAAAAGCTGCCAGGAAATACCGAATAACATTTCTTTGCCTTTTTTAAACAGATCAATATCAGTCTGGTAACCACGCCCTAGTCAAAAGTGATGTTCCAATCAAAGAATGTAAAGACTCACAGTTGACCTGAATCTTCGTAAATTCAAGAAGTGTGCATTCTGCACCCCAGGCAAATTAAAAAAGTGTTTATCTAGAATAAATTGCTGGTTTTCTGAACACATCTGTCAACAACATCAGGTCTGTACAGTTTCATTAAAACGATATGATTATTGCGATATGATTGCGGAACAATAAAGCCGAATCACGCAGTACGCTGCCAGGGGAATCCCTGTTACACACCAGGAAGGGAGTTCCCCTGTTGCGCAGCGTGGTGCGTGATTCGGCTTTATTGTTCTGCACTGAAAAATTGTTCCCACCCAAAATGACCAAGGCAAGCTCTCCGTGTTGATTTGCACATTTATTTGCACTCGATATGAATGCGCACTACACAGAAAGTAATTGGGAAACGCATCGAGCAAATCAATTCCTTTTGGCCGAAATCTTTCTCTGGCGACGTTAGACTCCAGTCTAACGCGGAGTAGCTGCAGATACCGCGGCGGTCAGTGGCGACAGACTCGGACAATGGCTGCGTCACCAGAAAAACGCTTTCCACCACTTATTTTAGTCTCTGGACTGTGGGGAGATGCCCAAATTTGACCTGGGGGTGGCATATCCCTTTAATGATCAGATTAGGTATTTTTAATCAAATGTTTACAACCGATCTTATCTGTGAAAGAGTGTGGTTTCGAGCAGAATTTGGATAACTTTTGACCTTTTTTGTTTTATCAATGATTAAATTCTTGTATTGTTTTGATTCATGTTTTATTTATATTGACCAGCTTTAGAGTGTAATAATAATGGATCTAGCCGGCTGGCTAGCTCAACTGGTAAGTCACTTGATTTTCATCTGGGAGATGAGCAAGCCAGTGTGGGTCCTTGGGCAAGACCCTTCACGGTACTGCCCCCCGGGCGCTGGAAAGATGGCTGCCCACTGCTCCTGAAAGGATGGGTCAAATGCAGAAGTAACATTTCTCCTGCGTGTCACTGTGTGTGAGATCAATAAAGGCTTACTCTCTCTAATCTTATCTGTACAACATTTGAGACTTTTATTTTGAGTAAGTTCTTTTAAATATGATCGATACAAGAATATTGGTTCTGGTCCTCATTTCACAGTGAGGCATCAGTACATTTTAGAATCTGAAAACAATTGGCATGTTTGTTTGTTTTTCTAATATTTTGCAGTTCTAATTAACTTTAGTGCTGTATTCCTTGCCAATTCGTGCTGGTCTTAACACATAAATACTAAAATAAAGGTTGAGGAGGAAGCAGTGAATGGTCCCACTTCATAAGAAAACCACAGCCACCTCTGACTGTTGTGGAAAAACAATGTAATGAGACTATAATTTTAGATCATAGTTTAGTTTACTAAACTAGGATAAACATTCAGGTGAAATGCCATATTGCTTTTATCATTCATTCTCCGGGCTTCAGGACTGTATGAAATGGTTGCCAGATTGGGAGGTACACAAACACAACTCAGGAGCATAGGATAGTATGTTATACTCATCCACAGATGGCAGATATGGTCTGTGTAAAAGATGTAGCCAAGAGGCAAGAGTACATTTACTTTATAAAATACTTGTGTAGAAAGAAATGTTGTATAAGTCCATATGCAGAAACAATAAGGTATTGTCCGTAAATGTTTGACTTTTTTTTTTTTTTTTTTAATCCAAGCTGTTTTAAACTTCACAGTGTGTCCCTGCAGATGACAGGTTTGTGGGCTGTAGCTTCTCTTACAAAAGTCTGCAGAAAAGCTAAACACACCTGCTAAACCTCTGTCACAGTAAACCGATGCAATTGGCCATTTAAATAAATACTGATAATGTTTTGTGTATTGGTTCGTGAGCCTCAGAATCGTAACTGAACTGTGAGATAGCCGTGAGCCCTTAACTCCAGGTATGGTTCTGATAATATAACAACATTATACCATGGCTTAAAGCTCACAAGAAACCTACTACTTCAGATAACCATACTCTTGACACAAGTGTAATTCTAACACGGTGACATGATGTGGAGCACATGAGAACAGGCGGCAAAGGTTATCATAAGACAAGGGTCAAGAACCAAACCAAACACCCATTACAACAGACAGTATTTACATTGTCCCATCCCAGGAAAAGGAGCACCTCTTCCTCAGCAAGCATGTCCTCCCCCTTTGTGCACCACAGTGGGGTTTGAATGAGTGATGTCCAGATGGAATATACAGTACAAGCCTTGTTAGATTTTCTTTTCACAGGACTATAGGGAGAAACCTTTCCCAACTGTTGTTCATGTTGACAGAGGAGTCTGATGTCTTGCCTCAGGACAAAACCACGGAGCTACCTAAAAGCTCTATTTGCTCATACTTAACCTCTGGGCTGGTTCAAATATGCCTACAGCTTTACACAGGTATCTCTCAGCAGTCCACACACAGGGGCTTATCAGGAGGGTCATCGGCTGTTTGGATAACAGTGGAGATAACAGTTTCAGTCTGGACTACAGTAAGTTTTCTGATCTGACCAGTTCACGAGTCTCTGAGATGTCCTGAGGAGATGTCTGTAGAGAGCCAGTGGAGTAGAGATAAAATGGGAGGAGAACTATTGGTTTAAATGATTTGAGAGACTTAAAAATCATCCATACATACCATCAACCATAAGTCTCTATGATGTAACATTTCGTAAGATAGTTAAATCCAGGTTAGGGGCAACAGCAGCTCAGTTGGGTGTTCGTCCACTGACCAAAGGTTGGAGGTTGGAATCCTGCTCTCAACATAAATATCAATGGTTGGGCGTTCAGATCGACGGTGTGATTCTAGTTCCCACAGAGGTATACCATTGTTGTGCCTTTGGGTAAAACACTTAACCCACCTTGCCCCCAGTGTCTGTGTACACTGGTGGGTGAGTGGGTGAGCGGTTCCTTGATTTGAGTGCCTTGAAGGTGGAAAAGCGCTATAGAAAAATGTGACCATTTACAATTCAAGCTGCAAAAACAACATGAACTAATTTGATATTGCAATAGCTGAAGAAAGCTGACATCAAGATATCCTGATATTCACAAAAATAGGCTTATAAATAAATGTTCATATGTTTTGTGACTTGTGAACAATTTTTGACTTTTTAACATTAATTAAAATTAAAGGTACACTGTGTAAGATTTTTACCCGTTAATTACCGAAATTGAAGATACCCATTGAAAAATACAGTGTTTTCCAAGCCTTTTCACTTCCAACATGAAATCAAAGTATTCTTTTGGACTTGGATATAGTGGATTTCACCTGCATAAAAGGGGGATATTCCCCATGTAGCGGCAGCCATTTTAACTACGAGAGCCGTAGAAGAACATACTGTATTTTGGGCTCCGCCTTCGCCGTTTTCTTTATAGCTGTCGGCACTGGCCCGTGGATTTCACACACTTTCACTTTCGGGTTAATGGCGGGTTACGCGTTACTTGCGCATACGCCACCTACTGGTTCCTTGGAGATTCTGCTACTTATTACTGCTGTTTATGACCCTCGAGGTCTGCCGTAGCTAGAACCGGAATTGCAATACCCACCATCCACCAATGCGCCACCATCCTACACAGTGTACCTTTAAAAACAATATTTATATTTGTCATCTACATTAGCCATGACCCATCAATCAATCAATACCACTGGAACAACCTGTCAGGAGCAGTGGGATTAACCTGCAGGACTAACCTTTTGCGCATGTTTTGTTTTGGGTTATGTAAAAATATGTCATAAATGTCATTATATCATTTATTTCATAGAAAAAAAAACAATAAATAAATTAATTTTTGTTTGATGGTGCAAACCAGATAACCCAGAAGACAAACCAAACACAAGGAGAACATGCAAACTCTATGCAGAAATAGCCTCAAACTGCACCCAGGTCTTCCTTACTGTGAGGAAAGACTGCTAACCAATCACCCAAGGACTCAGCCGTCATGCACGCTGTCAAATATTCATCTTTGAACAGTTATCATGATTGTCACGTTTTAGCTACGGCAATTGCAATCAACATACAGGGACCAAAAGTTACAGCAGTGTGTGGTAAAAGTCTTCCTGCACATATGGAGGCTGCACTGGGCCAAAACCAACATGCATATGGTAACAAGCACTCAGAAAAACAGGCCTGTGGACAACCAAATGAGGCAACTGCATTTTATTAATTAAAGGTTAATCAACGCCAGATCTGTGTGTGTTTTTGGGCCACTGCAGGGAAAGAGGAGGATGTGGGATAGAGAGCAGATGGAGGAGAAGGAACATAACAACTGCTTAAAGGTCCAATATTACTGCATTTCTGATCTACTGTATGTTCTAATTGTTTCCTCATCACAAAACAGACCTGGAGTTGTGTTTAGTTTCATTCACACATGTCTAACACACAGAGTAATAATGCAGGATTACTCAAAAATGTGTAAATGAAACAAAACACAACTCCAGATATTTTTTTATGAGGAAACAACAGCTCACGAGTCAGTTTGCATAATATAGGACCTTGAATTATTGTTATACCGTATTGTCAAAGGTCTCACGAAAATACTGTGCATAGAGGGATAGACCGATATATCAATTAGCCAATATTTGCACTTTTTAGAATAACAGCTATCGGCCTTAAATCTCCAGAAGAATAAAGAATATGCATAATGATTCATTTGACTTCTATTTTTTTTCCCTATAGCCATGTGCACAAAACATGCTTCCCAAACAACCCCACTGTTCCTTCATCCAGCTGACAATCTAGAATATTATAAACATTTCATATTCACTCTCAATAGCACAGAGATAACATGGACTTCAAAGCTAGAAGTACCTTGTCCATCACAGCGAGAACAAAGCATCACACAGGCTACAGACAGGAGGAGAACGAGATAAGGAGCCATTTCAAAGTGGACCCATGTTTATCTTCACATGTGATCGCAGACAGCAGGATGGCTCCCTCTCTCTCACACAGGGCTGTCCCTTCCAGCCTGCTCAGACCTCACATACCTGACATACCTCCTGGAGCATCTGTGAGGAGAAGGACCTAACCTCCAGACATGCATTGGTCACACAAGGGATGGGTGAAACAAGGGCTGCCAACAAAACTCTGGATGGATTTTATGGGTGAAGATACGGTTTATGTTATAGAGACATTGACATGGAGTTTGTTTTGTATAACTTGTCCAAATTTTCGTAATTTATTCTCATAATTTGAAAATAAATGATCTGAAGTGGTCCTTTATATGTTTATCTGACTGATTAATGTATTTATATTGTAAGTTTGGACATGTATTGTATAGCAGGTCCCACAAGATGTCAATTAGACAAGTATAACTTGCTCAATTTTAATAATTTTGTTCATTTTAAATATGGTTGTTTTATATGTAAAGTTTTACATGGACTTGCTCCTCCTCTGCTACAGGATTTTATTAAAACAAAGACTGTCAGTGGGATGGGAACTAGGGCCACGGCCCGGGGGAACTGTGAGGTCCACACAGATGCACTACATTTGGACAAACTGTGCTCTCAGTCAGAGGCTCTAAGTTCTGGAACTCTCTCCCATCATCAATAAGAGAGACTCCAACACTGGACACTTTCAAATCATACTTGAAACAGCGGCTAAAGGAAAACCAGACTTATGAACACTTTTCATGTTTTAATGCTTAATGTTTTAATGTTTTAATGTTAGTGTTATTGTCAGTTGTCATTGTTTTTGCGCTTGTGTCACCTGCCCAGGGACTACAGATGGAAATTAGCATTCTTGCTATAATCTGGCATATTTACTCTGCAAATGTTGCAGATGTTCATTAATATGCACTGTCCCTATTAAATAACGAATAAAAAAATAAATAAATAAACAATAGCATGACTCCAATAGTACTGTATTAGTCATAATTAAAAGATGCACTGTGTAACTTTTCAAATGGAAGGAAGCCCTCAAGCTCGTCTCCATGGAGATGTTATTACCTTCCTGGAATGTTCCAAAGTATTGTAATAAACATAAAGTGTTTATTTTGTTATTGGTTGTTTATTAATGCCAGCTTGCTTTGAGCAGGGTCACCTCTCCACAGATCTGACCAGTCAATTTGCCTGTTGGTGTCACATTTTTTTCTCCATGGGAATAATAAAAGCTTATTGCCATACTGTGGAACATTTCAGGCAAGGCGATAACGTCACCAGACAAGTGGAATCGGACCCTCCACCAGAGAACTAGCAACACTGCCAAAAGGGCAAA
Source organism: Paratrypauchen microcephalus (assembly GCA_036785185.1). NCBI lineage: Eukaryota > Metazoa > Chordata > Actinopteri > Gobiiformes > Gobiidae > Paratrypauchen > Paratrypauchen microcephalus. Next base: position 1,051,906 of record JAVJIX010000142.1, read on the forward strand.
GGCCAAAATGTGTTTATATACACTGACCTACAAATCACTTTATATTCACGTCTCTTTACAACTTAATGCAGTTCAGCCTGTGATATCCCACCTGTGCTTTTTGGAACCACTACACGAACTTGTCTGCACTTTTTGTTGTAAAAGTTCACTAAAGCTGACAGTTGCAGCGTTATTAAAAGTGCGCTGCTGCTGCCCTGTTTACAGTAGCTCCTCTCTGTGTGTTCCACTAATAAACTCCATTATGTTGGAGAGGATAGGCCCCAAAACAACCCACATGTTTATATTTGTCTGTCTGCCAATTGGACAAAATGTGCACAGACTTGTCCGTTACTCCTCTAAAATGGTTCTACAGGGTCAGAATATGATTTTGAGCACAAACTTTTGATTTACTGCTAACAGACTGATTTCACAGTTTATGCAGTTAAAACAGAGCACGGCTCAGCTTGTGTGTACCATGATGTTTTGGCAAAAAAGAGGAGAAGGGAGAGAGGGAGGGGTGCTATGGGGGTATGTCTTTCAGCTCATAACCAAACAGAAGAGGAGGAGAGAACTTCTGATGCCTCTGGCGAGAAGCGCATGCCAGTTCCGTTGCGTTTACAATTTTAGATGTTGCAGATGTTTCTTGAGTCGCTGGAAAAGGGAAGATTTCCTCAAGGCTTTGGAGGAACATGAGCCGGATGCAGTAAAAACTATTGCTTAAGGATATCAGGACTGTTGCTTTTTCAAGTGATAATAACAAAAATACAGACCAGTAGTATATGGATTTTGTCAAAGGTCCTACATTATGCAAAATTTACTGTGAGCTGTAAGCCTCATCAAAAACACACCTGGAGTTGTGTTTTGTTTCATTCACACATGTTTGAGTAACCCTTTATTATTAGTGTGTCTACATCTCCAAATGCTCTGTTCCACCTTGTGATGTCATGAAGCTGTAATTTTCAAGTTAACAGCTCCTTTTACCTTCAGTAGAGATCGGCAATGCCAGAGCCAAAATTATCCAAATGTTTCTAGTGATGGTGTATGGCGTTTAAAGGTCCCATGGCATGAAATTTTCACTTTCTGAGGTTTTTGAACGTTAATGTGAGCTCCCCTACCCTGTTTAGCCCCCCACCCCCCCATGGTTAAAAGTTGCGAAATGTCTAAACTGAGCATTTGCGATCCTTTTCTGCGTTACAAAAAATCGGAGCTCAAACGGGCGATTTTGAACAAGGCACCTTATTGACGTCAGATCGAAAAAAGAAATGCAAATGCAGTTCCACCCCCGTCTGTCTGTACTCAGCGTCTCTGTAAATCACGCCCAGAGAGTTTGGACTGTGAATGCGCTAGGCAATGCGAAATGCGTTTTTTTATTTGCCTGGAGGCACGTCCGAGTGTTTCTAGGCTCGGAAGTCCTTTATCTGAGCCTCTGGACCTTTGAACAGCAGTGGGTGAATTTTATTTTCTGTGGAAATGTGTTTATTTTTCAATGGAACGCTTCAAATCTCTCCCCCCGTGCAAAAACACGGAAATGGATCAGCTGAGAGCTCAGAGCCGAGAGCGGAGAGTTTGGCCACGCCCCCACCCTCTACTATTGGCCATCTCTTTTCTCCTCATTTGCATTCAAGCAACAACACCCAGAATAAAGTGTTTGAGAGAGATATTTATGACTCTTTCTCATCTTATCTCTGTTTCTCATGCACTGAGTGTTGATTTTGAAGAAGGATTCATTTACAGTATTAGGGAACCATTAAGGAGCCATATAAAAGCATCAAGAAGTACCATGTCATGGGATCTTTAAAGGAGAATTAACGCTTTTTACAATCTGAGCCTTATTTCGGTAATAAAACAAGTTGTTTTACTCACCCATAGAACTTTGGTGTCATATGGAGCACTTCCAGAGATGTTTTAGATTAGCGATCTCCATAATGTGAGTTCTCGGGGCACATGTTTGTGGTCTCCAAATAACACAAACTTTAGCACTTTTCAAATCATAGAAGCTCAATGTCTTAGTCTACACTTTCGTGTGAGTCAAAAGTGGCCTGTAATCCGAGATTTATCCATAGTTTCGAGTAGATGAGGACGCCAGTGCGCATGTGCGGAGTCACATCTTATTTCACTCTCAGCTCCCGGGACCCAAACATGAAACGCAAAGCTGTAAATTATGGATAAATCTCGGATTACAGGCCACTTTTGACTCAAACGAAAGTGTAGACTAAGACACTGAGCTTCTATGATTTGAAAAGTGCTAAAGTTTGTGTTATTTGGAGATATGCCCCGAGAACTCGCGTTACGGATATAAACATTTCCGGAAGTGCTCCATATGACGCCAAAGTGCTATGGGTGAGTAAAACAACTTGTTTTATTACCGAAATAAGGCTCAGATTGTAAAAAAAAGTGAATTCTCCTTTAAGACAGCAGACTCAGTTACAGCATCTTAAGTCTGAGTGTGTAACCAGATAGCAGACCACAAAATACAGCTAATGTCTTCCATCTAAGAGAGTAAAAAAAAAAAAAGCGGGTAAAAGGCTGGATCTGACAGACCAGCCGAGTAACAAAGAGTTTGTATGGACAGACATGGAGAGAGATAAATGGCTGCATTTGCTTAGAGCTTTTCCAGCCATTCCTGCTACAGTGGTGTAAGGTGTCATGTTGGTTAATGCTCTAGTGGTGAGAGATACAGAAGTGCTTTGGCATTCTCGAGTTTGGACCAGTGTTCAAATCATTAATCAAATCATTCCTACTGGATGTCAATAAGTTGTTTTGTCTCTTAACACGTTGTAAAACTCATTCGCAGAAAACACTACACCCTCTAGTCTATGTTCAAGATGCTACAGCTGCATAAATACTCGCTGTAAAACTGCAGCGAGCGTAAACTGATTGATTTTTGGCTCTCCTGGGATGCTGTAGTCAGAGGAGAACGGCAGTTAGAAAAAGATCAATCTTACACAGACAGTAACATCTTTTTAGAGTTGGCAAAAACGCATCCATTGAGACGTGTAAGCCAAAAAGTGTAAAAAATATTCTGACACAAGTTTGAAGTGAATTCAGGCTGGACTTTATCACAGAGATGAAGCAAAGATTTTAGAGAGCGTGGTATATTTATATTTTAACTACATGCAAACATATCCTCATGTCATATATATATATATATATAGTTAGCAGTTTTAAAAGTTTTAAGTTAACAATGCGATTAAATTTTAGGAAATAAACACCTGGAAGAAGCAGATCTGAACCAGAGCGCAGGGGAAGCTAAAACAAGGAGTGGCCATTGGAGATCGCTTTTTTGACCATATCTTGCAATGCTTTATACATTTTGTCCCATTATTACTACAATTAGCTTCAGCTTGGTCAAAAATATTAAAAATCTCACTGGTTTTCTGTAATATAAACAACTAATAGATCAATTAAAAGGAATTATAGCCAGTTAATCGATGACCAAAATAAACATCAGTTGCAGCCCTAATAGGAGTGCTTTACATTGCATTATTCATTCACTCATAATTTTCTCTATTTATATCATTTATTGGTACGTTTGTGTGTGCCAGTTCAGCCTAACCCAATCTCAGCACTGGTCTCTTGTTGAGCGGGCCTGACCTGGAGCGTGTGGGGGAGGGGGAGGAGAGAGCGGCTGCCCTGAGAAAAGGAGAGTGCTCTGTGAAGTCTGCCCCTGCAGCCTCGACAGGGTCAGGAGGGCGCCTTGTCACTGCAGGGTCGACAGAGTCAGGAGGGCACCCTGTCAAAGACTTCCACACTCTTGCAAACTGCTGTGGGATGAACTGCAAAAACAGAGGACTAGCGTTTAAAGCCCAACATGCAACTTTAACCCCTAAAAAGATCGTGTTTCATTGCACTGAAAAACGTACATGCATCTTTAAAGGAAAATTAATGTTTTTTTTACAATCTGAGCCTTCTTTCGGCAATAAAACAATTAGTTTTACTCACCCATAGCAGTTTGGTGTCAATTGGAGCAGTATCACAGAACTTATGTTGAGCCGCTCTGTTCTACTAATGATCCCGTATCCGTTAACACGGTGCTCGGGGCATTACTTTGCGGTGTCCAAATAACACAAACTTTAGCACTTTTCAAATCACAGAAGATCGCTGTGTCAGGGTAGACTTTTAGTGGATTCCAAAACGGCCTGAAACCCGATATCCAGCTATAGTTTCATTTGATGACGTCATCAGAGAGGACAGTGCGCATGCGTGAACTCGGCTGTTTTGTAAACACCGCTAGTCCGAAAGAAGCTAACACCGCTCTGAACTTTACTTTTCTGTTGCGATATCGTGTTTCAGGCCGTTTTGGAATCTACTAAAAGCGATCTTGACACAGCGATCTTCTGTGATTTGAAAAGTGCTAACGGATACGGGATCATTGGTAGAACAGAACGGCTCCAACATAACTTCTGCGATACCACTCCAATTGACACCAAAGTGCTATGGGTGAGTAAAACTACTTGTTTTATTGCCGAAAGAAGGCTCAGATTGTAAAAAAAACGTTACTTTTCCTTTAATGTGAGCAGGCTTGCATCTCCACAAACCTGACTTACTTGGCTTAGGCTTCCTCCATGGAAATGTTGTCCCTTTCCTATGCTAGCAGATTCATAGAAGAGTATTGTAAAACAAAACTTTCTCCATGGAGAATGTTCCAAAATGTGGTCTGAACTTTCTATTTCCATGGACTCATGCAGGTGACATGCCACCTCCAGAAAGTTACCCCTTGTTGCTTTAAAATGGGTTTAGTTTTCCAGTGATACATTTTATTGTATGGACAATTTATTTATGTTCACCCGTTTTAAGTGAAGTTAGTTATTTTATTATAGCAGTAAAAACAAGCCCTGTAATATGTTATGTAACACATAAACTGAGAAACACAAAACACTTCAACTACAAAGACGATAAACTGCCTCCAATTTTCTAACATACATTTTAATAAGAGAGAATCATTTTGAAAAGGTAATGAACAGAGAAAGTTTTGTGCACAGTAAACTACCCCAGAGCCCGTAACCCACAGCGCGTAGCTCAGTCCTGCACTGAACCAAAGTAGTGATTTAAAGCAGGATAAAACTATGGCGCGCGCTTGTTAGTGTAATTTACTACATGCACCAGCCCGGAATTTTGTGGAGCACTTTTCTTTCTTGCCACTCTCCACCTTGTTAAATCTGCTACAGTATACTTCAGTCACTGGGGAAAACTGTTGGAAATATATAAAACATATGACATTTCCAGTATCAAGTAGTGGACAGTAATTGCTATGGTAACAACTCAACTTTTTTTTTGACAAATTCAGAGTGGCTGTTTTAAGTAACCTACATCCACATACTGGGAATCCTCAATGTACTTCCCATAGCCAGAGATAAACATTAGAATGACAGAATACAGCCTGCACTGGATCATATTACACTTTGAGAGAACAGATTTATCAATGTAAAAAAGACTGAGACATTTTGAAGGAAAACCATTAATGGTTCGATGTTGAAATCTTCCAGGTCCAGCGTTTAAGGTAATAAATAATAATGTGAAAGGAGACGTAAAGCAAGCTATACCTCCGTGTTCAAGTTTGCTGTAACTTACAGAGCTCAATCTATGATATTTTTGGACAACAGCATATTCTAGTGGCTATTTTTTACAGTATCTAGTAACATGCACTACCTGTACTTTACTGAATACTTTAAATAGAAATATTAAAGGAAAAGTAATGTTTTTTTTTTTACAATTTGAGCCTTATTTCGGTAATAAAAGTTGTTTTACTCACCCATATCACTTTGGTGTCATATGGAGCATTTCCGGAGATGTTTTAGATTAGCGTTAGGCTAACGCCGTTAGCCTAGCGCGACTTATAGCCATAGCTCGGGGCATTCCCCGAGCATGTAATATGCCCCGTGCGGGCTCCAAATAACACAAACTTTAGCACTTTTCAAATCATAGAAGCTCAATGTCTTTAGTCTACGATTTTGTTTGGTCAAAAGTGGCCTGTAATCCGAGATTTATCCATAGTTTCGAGTAGATGAGGACGCCAGTGCGCATGTGCGGAGTGTGCTCTCAGCTCCCGGGACCCAAACATGGAACGCAAAGCTGTAAACTATGGATAAATCTCGGATTACAGGCCACTTTTGACCAAACTAAATCGTAGACTAAAGACATCGAGCTTCTATGATTTGAAAAGTGCTAAAGTTTGTGCTATTTGGAGCCCGCACGGGGCATATTACATGCTCGGGGAATGCCCCGAGCTATGGCTATAAGTCGCGCTAGGCTAACGGCGTTAGCCTAACGCTAAACTAAAACATCTCCGGAAATGCTCCATATGACACCAAAGTGATATGGGTGAGTAAAACAACTTGTTTTATTACCGAAATAAGGCTCAAATTGTAAAAAACGTTACTTTTCCTTTAAGGAGCTAAGGGAGGACTGGAGTCAGCACTTTTATGAGAGAGTCTTATTTTAGAGTTTGCTAGCATTCAAATTAACCAATATAATACATTTTAAAGTTTTAAATCATTTTATTTCCCTATTTGTTTGGTACAGATCTGGTATTGCCAATAGAGTTGGTTTATTTCATTCACACATAGGTTAACCCTTTAATCAATTGTTATTAGTCTAGTCCAGGGGTCAGCAAACTGCGGCTCTTTGGTCCCTCTGATGCGGCTCAGTACCTTGTTTATCGCGGTGGTTACGTTCTAAAAATATCCTGCGATAGGCGAAATCTGCGAAGTCGTCAGGTTTATATTTTACAATTATTCTCCATGTTTTAAGGCTGTAAACGCCTCACCACACACATTCTATACTTTTCTCAGACTGGAATTAACATTTCCTCACATTTCTCTCTTGTTTAAACACTCAAACTTTCATAGATTTTCAACAAAAAAAGCACAGTATTATAGAATGAAACCAAAGATCTAAACCTGTTTTCACAAATCGGCAAAGGTCCCTTAGCCAATCAGGACGCAGAACATAATGCGCGTTGATACACGATAAAAAAAATTGGAATAAAAAAATTCATGAAACAGTGAGGAAACATTCTATGGCACAAAGGCAAAACAAAAAAATATATAAAAAGTTATATGCAGTGTTATTTCATTTTAAATTTCAAAAGGGTTTTGTGGCTCCCAGTGTTTTCTTGACTGTGTGAAATGGCTCCAAATGGCTCTTTGAGTGGTAAAGGTTGCCGACCCCTGGTCTAGTCTATGTCTCTGAAGTTCAAAATACTCCACCTTGTTCCACCTTCTGATGTCATGAAGTGGTGGGGTGGGGCTGAAATTATCCAAATGATTCTAGTGAAGGTGTATAGAGTTTAAAAACACAGTGGATCACTTCCTGTATTACAACATGACATCATATGGTGGAACAAAGTGTTTTCTGTATGAGAGAAGAACTCAGCCTATATATGCAGCTTTGTGTGTTAAATATGTGTAAATGAAACAAAACAACTCCAGGTCTGTTTGTGATGAGGAAACAACATTATAACATAGATCAGAAAATAGCAAAATATGGATCTTTTAACAACTATTAAAGGTCCCATGACATGGTACTTCTTGATGCTTTTATATGGCTCCTTAATTGTTCCCTAATACTGTAAATGAATCCTTCTTCAAAATCAACACTCAGTGCATGAGAAACATGAGATAAGATGAGAAAGAGTCATAAATATCTCTCTCAAACACTTTATTCTGGGCGTTGTTGCTTGAATGCAAATGAGGAGAAAAGAGCTGGCCTATAGTAGAGGGTGGGGGCATGGCCAAACTCTCCACGAAAAGAGCTGGCCTATAGTAGAGGGTGGGGGCGTGGCCAAACTCTCTAGCTCTCAGCTGATCCATTTCCGTGTTTTTGCACGGGGGGAGAGATTTGAAGCGTTCCATTGAAAAATAAACACATTTCCACATAAAATAAAATTAAACCACTGCTGTTCAAAGGTCCAGAGGCTCAGATAAAGGACTTTCGAGCCTAGAAACACTCGGACGTGCCTCCAGGCAAATAAAAAAACGCATTTAGCATTGCCTAGCGCATTCGCAGTCCAAACTCTCTGGGCGTGATTTACAGAGACGCTGAGTACAGACAGACGGGGGTGGAACTGCATTTGCATTTCTTTTTTCGATCTGACGTCAATCTGACGACGCCTGTTTGAGCTCCGATTTTTTGTAACGCAGAAAAGGATCACAAATGCTCAGTTTAGACATTTCGCAACTTTTAACCATGGGGGGGGGCCTAAACAGGGTAGGGGAGCTCACATTAACGTTCAAAAACCTCAGAAAGTGAAAATTTCATGCCATGGGACCTTTAACATTTCTCATTTTAGTTCACCTGTATGTTGTGTATATATAATGGAACAATGTGGACACTTTAAGTGAGTGTGTGTTAAACCCTGTATTAAAGACAGCCTTCCTCTGCAGCTCGAGGCTCAGGCTGTGGGTTGACAAGGGAGCAGAGCCCTGGGGAGCAGAATCTGGGCTACCAGTGAGCAAGGCCTGTAAAAGTGCCATAAACCAGGGTCAACCAGAGGGGAAGGAGGAGGAGAGGAGAGAGGGAGGAGGAGAAAGAGGGAGAGAGAGGCAGGAGAGAAAAGATGAGGAGAGTGCAGAGAAGAAGGAGGAGAGAGGAGGGCGATAAGAGAGGAGGGAGAAGAGTGAGAAGAGTGGAGGGAGGAGGAGGAAGGTAGAAGGAGAGCAAAGAAGAGAAGAGAGGAGGAGAGAGTGATAAGAGGAGAGAAAGGCGAAAGGAAAGAAGAGAGGAGAGAGGTAAGAGAGGAAAGAGTAGATAGAAAGCAAAGAGGAGCATTAGGACAGTCCTGTCTGTGAGCCTGCTAGTTCACTCATCAGCATTCCTCCACTGATTTGAACTCGATCTGTCCATCTTTCCCACAACCGCAGATCCATCATCAGCTCGTCATCAGCCTTAATCTCACTGTACTCCTCCACATCCACACTCAGAGCCAGAGGAGCCAGAATCATAAGAAACATTTCCGTATTGATATTTAAATCAGGGGCTTCCAGGATAATGTCAGCACCTCCAGGAAAGTTTTGTTACAAAGTTAATACAAGCTCAATGTTTGTGTCCAACAGACCCCAAGTGTTGAAAGGAATATCTGAAGTAATATTTCACTGTTTTGTACAAAAGACAAAGGTTTGTTCTGATTCTACACTATTAACATGTTTTCCATAGCAGCAATCAGTATTGGAAGCAGACTAAAACATTAAAACAGTTGGTTCTTTCACTAAAAATATGAAACATTGGTACTAGTTTTGGGGTAAATGCTTTGCCCATCACAGCAGTAAGCAGTGTTGAGAAGAATACTTTGTAAATGTATTTTTATTTAGAGAATGAAGACCTGCATTAAAATATATTTTGTACCAAATTTCGACGCATGGTCCAAGCAAAATACTGTATTTGGAATACTTTGATACTTATACATTAACAGCAAGCTGGGGCTGTTCTACATGTATCTCTAGAAGTTGCCATGGAGACACGACGCACAGATTATCAAATGTTGAAAAAGGTTTTAAGATGGTCTCAAAAAAAAAAAAAAAAAAATTTGGATTTAAATTACACATTTTTAGGAGCTGATCAATATGAGCATTCATGGTTTTATTTAGGTATATGATTTTCAACAAAAAGGTGAGAGTGACTAACTAGCTCAGAGAGACATGTTTAACAGCACAAATCAGTTTATCTGTTGTAATTCCATCTGAGGGAACTGGTCAGATTGCACAAAAATAAAACGCTGATTTAAGTCTAGTAAGTAACACTCCCAAGGAATGTTGATGACATCAGTGGCACAGTATCAGACTATACACACTATTCTGAAAACCACCAAATAAAAGACTAACTAAACATTCAGTATTCTGAATGTGTATTTCTGGTGTATTTAGTCACTTCCAATGATAGCCAGTGGTAGCAGAAATATTAAATTACAATTGTGTAGTAGATTAGGAGGCTATTAAACAAAACGGTATATTTAAAATTCACATACCAAGTAACTTTTCCCAAATACATCAAGTAGTATTGTTTTTTTGGTATCATTTAACTGTAACTCAGCAACAAAATAGCCAACCAACTGCCCAAACAACCACGTGACAAATGGTCAGTAGAAGTATGCATGCACCACTTTTCATCACCTTAAATAAACCCACACAACACATGCTCTTGAGACATATTTTCTTGTCAGGGAGGCCTCATTGGACAGCACCCTGACCTGTGCCATGCCCTGTTCACTCACCCATTCTACAAGATGTCCTCCCCTCCTCCCTAATCCCCCACGCCCCACCGCCCGCCCTCACCCATCCATCCACTATCCCACATGTAGATCTAGAGACTGATAAACGCTATACTCCATTATCTCTGACAGAGCTTTTCCCTGTCTTTTCATTGCCACATTCCTTTCACCTTCTGATTACCCATAACCCCCCCCACCCCACCCCCTTACACCCACCCTTCACTGCACTGCACCCTGCATTTGATGTGTGGGCAGTCCTGTCTTAAGTCCCATGTTGATAAACGTTGACTGAACATTACATGCAGATAAGAAGCCTCAGACGATGCCAAGAAGTGGCGAAATGTGCCTGGCGTTAACCTACTTGTGTTTCCTGGATGCACTCCCCAATAGAAGTGAAATATTGACACTTAAATAAATAATCTCACTTTTTTTGTTAAAGGTGCTCTGCGTAACATTTATAGCATAGGGTCCGCCACCTGCTTGTTTCCATGGAAGTTACTGCTTTGTCTAGAATGTTTAAACCCATCTATCACAAGGGAGACAAGCAGGTTGCAGCACTATGCTACGTTACAATTCAGATCTGTGGAGAGTCGCCCCTATTCACAGAAGAAATGATTGTACAGTGGTCCCTCACTCTATTGCGGTCCACTGTACACCTCGCTGTTTTGGGGATTTTTTTTTTTGTAGTGTAACTTTTTTTTTTTAAATAGTGTAACATTGTGTTCTGCGTCCTGATTGGACTAAACCAGGCCTAAACCAGGTCTAAACCTGGACTGGTCCTGGACTAAACCAGGACTGGACCAGGTCTAGACCTGGACTAAACCGGGACTAGACCAGGTCTAAACCAGGATTAAATCACCCCGTGCAGCTCTTTGCTGGTTTCGTGCGGCTCTTGCGTTCGTTTGTGCGTGTTCGGTTTGTGGCTCGGGCTGCGAGGACGCGGTCCTGAGGGGGAGGCATGGTCCGGGCGCCGCGGTTCGATCTCGTGCTCGCAGCCCCGGCCTTGCGCCAGTCGTGCTGCTCTGTCACGGATTTGACCACGCGCACTTCTCCAAGGGGTTGGTCCGTGTCGCGACCCGAGACGTGGCAGTGCCGTTGGATGAGCCGCTCCCCTCGCGCGTCCGGTGGCGCTCCCGGCAGAGCCCCCACGCTTCACTATTAATACATTTTGTTGAAAATCTACGAAAGTTTGAGTGTTTAAACGAGAGAGAAATGTGACGAAACGTTAATTCCAGTGTTTTAAGGCGTTTACAGCCTTAAAACATGTATAATAATTGTAAAATATAAAGTTGTCCTACTTCGCGGATTTCACTCATTACGGGTTGTTTCTGGAACCTAACCCCCGCGATAAACAAGGGATCACTGTATTTTTGAGCAAAAGAAACACCTGTAATAAATAAAAGTGGTAATGTTTAATGTCATGCCATAGAAAATTCCAGGGAAAGCAATAACATCTCCATGGAGACAAGGTAGCGGTCCCTCCACCAGAAAAGTTGCTGCATCATTTTCCACAGTACAGACATCTCGTAAAGCAGATCTTAGGGTCAAAATAAGATGGCCATCTGCAGTCTACATCTAGTTATAAAATGTTTTACATCAGTCACCAACTAGAGAGTAACACTAGTGCAGTAGTACTTAGTTAGCATGCTAGTGTCCTCTGAAAGTTATGAAATGGGTTAGGATGCTAGGAAGGTATTAGGAACATGAGGTTCTATCTATTAAATTAGTTCTCTTTTTCATATTTTAGCCGTTTTATAGTAATATACTGTGTTAAAGCTCATTTAATCAGTTTGTCACTGCTGTTATTCTAATGTTCATTCAACAATTTTTCAGTTTCAGATGATTCACAACATTAGCTAAACCAGATTTCGTTCCATCTTGATTTGCTCTTAAGCTCAAAAGTGCATGTTAAGGTTAGCATTACATCGTTCTCAATCTTAAGATCCCACATCACATTTATAATCACTTTAGGATCTCAAGATATGGAGGTGAAAAAGTGCCTGTATCTTTAAAGATCCCATGACATGGTACTTCTTGATGCTTTTATATGGCTCCTTAATGGTTCCCTAATACTGTAAATGAATCCTTCTTCAAAATCAACACTCAGTGCATGAGAAACAGAGATAAGATGAGAAAGAGTAATTTTTCTCTCTGAACAGGCCATAATGGGCCTTGTTGCCTGAATGCAAATGAGGAGAAAAGAGCTGGCCAATAGTAGAGGGTGGGGGCGTGGCCAAACTCTCCGCTCTCTGCTCTGAGCCCTCAGCTGATCCATTTCCGCGTTTTAAGAGCGGAGGAGGAAAGGAGAGCCACAGAAAATAAAATTAAACCACTGCTGTTCAAAGGTCCAGAGGCTCAGATAAAGGACTTCCGAGCCTAGAAACACTCGGACGTGCCTCCAGGCAAATACAAAAACGCATTTCGCATTGCTTAGCGCATTCGCAGTCCAAACTCTCTGGGCGTGATTTACAGAGACGCCGAGTACAGACAGACGGGGGTGGAACTGCATTTGCATTTCTTTTTTCGATCTGACGTCAATTAGGTGCCTTGTTCAAAATCGCCCATTTGAGCTCCGATTTTTTGTAACGCAGAAAAGGATCGCAAATGCTCAGTTTAGACATTTCAGCGGGGGGGGGGGGGCTAAACAGGGCAGGGGAGTTCACATTAACGTTCAAAAACCTCAGAAAGTGAAAATTTCATGCCATGGGACCTTTAAAGAGGGAGTTTAAAATGGCCTCAGAGGCCTTTGCAGCATGTAATTATTAAGGTGAGCAGTGGAATATGCCAAGTTTGGTTGGCAGTTGGTTCGAAACAGGCTGGGAATAAACTGTTGTGTTCAGATTACAAACCAGAAGGACCTTGAAAATCAAGGACATTTTAAGCAAAGTTTTACTAAGAAAATATAAATGAGTTATAGTCACAAAGCAGCAATGATTATGTCAGTTAAATGAAAGGAAATGAAATGGGTTGGGCTATGTATAGTAAACTACAACGTAAATAACTAAATCATTGTAAATAGGGATGATGCTTTTTTTTTTTTTGATTACCAGTGTTTGTGTACATTACATTACATCATTAGAAACAGTAAAACAGCATATGATTTGAAAACAGACCTCGGTATCACCAATATTACAGTAAGCAGGCAAACAAATGAAATCCAAGGTGAAAATCTCTGGTACGTAGGACACTGAAAAGACAATTGTATTTGCCTTTTTTCGGAAGATGCAGTGAGCGACACCATCGTCATTTGGGTTTTATTACTATACATGGGACTGTAATCTTGACAGCAAATAAACACATTCTGTTTGGACTACAAAGCTGTTCTGAAGCCTCCCAGTGAATCGGTGCAGTGTTGACTTGACTTGAGTGTAGGTGCACATGAGCATTTTATAGAAATCACTACATTATATCATATTTTAGCACTGAAACTATTCTCAAATTCTTCATTTTAAAAGGTCATGTATTACTCTTGTGAGCTGTTAGCCATGTTAGAATGTTGAACCTCCTCAAAAATAAACCTGGAGTGTTTTTTTGTTTCATTGACACATGCTTGAGTACATAATGTGCTGAGGAAACATTATAATAACATATCAGAAAATGACATAATATGGGCCCTCTAAATGAACTTAACCCGAAGTGCTACCTCAACAAAAGTGAAGTTGCATTTAGAGGCAAAGTTGGGCGGGGCGAAATAAGGTCAAAAGTCAAGGGGGAAGAATGCATGGAATTATTTCGCAGAGAAAATACTGGACACTCTGGACATCACAATGAGCCCCTTGAATCAATTACACACTTAAGAAACTGAAGTAAATAATGACCCTTTTAGCGCCACAAAAAGGCCATGGACATAAACTTGCCTATAAGAAAGTATCTGACATGACGTAAACCTGAGGAGTACTCCAAACATGAGAGGCCTGATCAAAGGCAGCAGAGGTCACAGAGAGGGAGAGGGAGAGAGCTAGTTTACTTCACACCCACATGGTCTACTCCACCAGCTGGCCTTCTACACCCCAACAGCCCCACCGTCACCATGGACACCTGCCTCAAGAATTCTCCATTAGTACAGTGAAGAGTGGGGTGAAGGGTGTTGGTGTTATAGGCTAATTGGTCAGATCAGCAAGTTGCGGGGTCAAGTTACATTTTAATATGAGAGATGAGATCTTGATGGGGAAGAAGTTGAATGTAATTTCTTAAAGGTCCCATGGCATGAAATTTTCACTTTCTGAGGTTTTTGAACGTTAATGTGAGCTCCCCTACCCTGTTTAGCCCCCCCCCCCCCATGGTTAAAAGTTGCGAAATGTCTAAACTGAGCATTTGCGATCCTTTTCTGCGTTACAAAAAAATCGGAGCTCAAACGGGCGATTTTGAACAAGGCACCTTATTGACGTCAGATCGAAAAAAGAAATACAAATGCAGTTCCACCCCCGTCTGTCTGTACTCAGCGTCTCTGTAAATCACGCCCACAGAGTTTGGACTGCGAATGCGCTAGGCAATGCGAAATGCGTTTTTTTATTTGCCTGGAGGCACGTCCGAGTGTTTCTAGGCTCGGAAGTCCTTTATCTGAGCCTCTGGACCTTTGAACAGCAGTGGTTTAATTTTATTTTATGTGGAAATGTGTTTATTTTTCAATGGAACGCTTCAAATCTCTCCCCCCGTGCAAAAACAAGGAAATGGATCAGCTGTGGGCTCTGAGCTCTGAGCAGAGCGTTTGGCAACGCCCCCACCCTCTACTATTGGCCATCTCTTTTCTCCTCATTTGCATTCAAGTAACAACGCCCAGAATAAAGAGTTTGAGAGAGATATTTATGACTCTTTCTCATCTTATCTCTGTTTCTCATGCACTGTGTTTTGATTTTGAAGAAGGATTCATTTACAGTATTAGGGAACCATTAAGGAGCCATATAAAAGCATCAAGAAGTACCATGTCATGGGATCTTTAAACATTTTCCTCTATTGTTCTATCCAATATTGTGAATTCTACAAACAGTATTCAAAACTGCTGCTTTAAGATGCTCAAAGTTGCTAGTGATTCATTTGGTTAATCAATGAATCCAGCACATTGGTATTTTTGCTAAATTTGACAAATAAAGCTGCTCGGGCCACTTGAGGGCGTGATTTTTTTTCCAAAATATATACATACAAGTATGAGTAAACAGAATCTTAAAGAGTGAAACGGCAGATTAAACTGTCCATTCACTTCTAAAATTCTGCTCACATTGGACAGCTGTGGTCCATATATATAATATAAAAAGACTCCATCAACCAATTAATCGACTAAACAACTCCATCATGCTCATTTGATTCAGGCGCTAAATGCAACATACTACACACGGCACATACTTAGCAGCACTACACAGTATTTTTCTTGCGCAGCCATAAACAAATTGCACCGTGAATCACTCGATCGTCATGTTTTCTGACCATGTGTGAGGTGTGACTTGCATTTGGGCATCTGTGTGTGTAAGCGAGCCCTGTTTCAGCACGTAAAATCTGACATGCTAACTAGATCCACTTTCTCAGATTTGGCACGCCTCTGGACACTGGCCAAAGCCCCGCACCCTGCTCCATATCGCCTCATTAATGACAGCTGTCTTTTTCTGACTTTTTTGGCGGAGGGTCCGTCAAATGCTTTTCTCCATGGAGATGTTATTGCTTTGTCTGGTACACAGTATGGTATTAAAGGAGAATTAACATTTTTTACAATCTGAACCTTATTTCAGTAATAAAACAAGTCGTTGGCGCATATATGCCCCGAGCATGTAAATTATGGCTAAATCTCGGATTACAAACCACTTTTGACTAAAACGAAGGCGTAGACTAAGACATTGAGCTTCTATGATTTGAAAAGTGCTAAAGTTTGTGTTATTTGGAGACCGCTGGGGGCATATATTACATGCTCGGGGCATTTTTTCCCCCGAGAACGCTAATCGCTAATCGCTAATCTAAAACATCTCTGGAAGTGCTCCATATGACACCAAAGTGCTATGGGTGAGTAAAACAACTTGTTTTATTACCGAAATAAGGCTCAGATTGTAAAAAACGTTAATTCTCCTTTAAATCTCTTCATATTTTCATGGAGACCGAACCAGACCAAGTTACAGGTGAGATCTGTGGAGTGACAAATCCATGGAAACAAGCAGGTGACGGACCCCCAACAAAAGTTACACACTGCACCTTTAAATTAAGAACATTTTACTTTATTTGAGTAGATCCAACTTGACAAATATTTTTATATTTTCTACCAATAGAATACGTGTGATTTTAAGTGCAAAGAGCTGTTTTACTTATTTTACATGTAGCAAGATGTATTTTCATATTTTAAATACAAAAAGTCTACAAAAGTTGAAGTCAAGTGAAATTTACACAAATCTTGATAAAACCTAATTCATGTAATCTTAACTTGACTAAATATTAGATTTTGTAGTGTGGAGGAGACAGAGGAGAGAGTGGAGGAGTGAAGTAGCGGGGACATGGAGGGGTGGAGGAGAGGAGAAGAGGAGAGGAAGAGTGAAAGGGTAGAGGGGGAAGGAGGAGTAAGGGAGAGGAGAGGAGGGGTGGAGGAGCGGAGAAGAGGAAAGGAGGGAAGGAGTAAAGGGGGAAGAGAAGAGTAGGGGTGGAGGAGCAGAGGGGTGAAGGAGTGGAGGAGAGAAGTGAAGAAGAGGAGGAGAGGAGAAGAGGAGGAGTGGAGATGTGAAGGAGAGAAGGAGAGGAGGGGTGGATGGAAGAGGAGTAGAAGAAGTAAAGGAGAGGAGGTGTGGAAGAGTGGAGGAGAGAGAGTAGAGGAGTGGAAGAGGTTGGGCACAAAGTGAGTGAAATTGAATATGTGTTAATAAGGCATCGGGCTTTGCAGCTTCTGGAAAAGCAATTAAAACAGAACAGAAACCAGGGCACCAGGCTCTGCTCAGGACTCAGGGGCTTCACTGCAAAACCAGTAAGAGAATGTAACTCCAGTTAGAAAAAAAGAGTATTTAAGTGCAGTACAGTGCTTGGCTTATTTTAAGATTAAAATTAACATTTATCAGATAAAATGGAGATAGAGTTATAAAAACGTATTTATGTGAGTAAGCCTTTTCCCACAGGATCATTAAGCCTATATTTACCTATATACTGCTAATTTTTTGTGTATGTATTTTTTACTTTTATCTTTATTCTTTCTCTCTTTTTCATTTTACATTGTATAATACATTTCATATTGTATCATATTAAATTGACAATACAGGTGACTTTGACTTAACATATTATCCTGTGTATTACTGAATTAATGAATGATTATATGGGTGTTTGTTATAAAAGCATTTCCATTTTAACAAAGTACCTTCTAATTCTGACCTGCCCTGAATGTAAACACCACACCACAGTGATACATGATCTGCAGGGGAAGGGCTTAGCTTAATGTCATGCAAATGAGCTCTGAAAGCCTGGAGTTAGAGAATCTTTAATACGGCTTTTCTCAGCTTGTTGTTTTCAGATGTGCATCTTTCAAATGGCCACAAATTCTTCAAATGTTCTCAGATTTCCATGTGTAAGGCATTCTTCAAAAGCTTAGAATCTACACTTTCAGAATCTGTGAATAACTCAAAGTGCCTCTGGGACAACTTGTGTCTGGTTTTTCCATGGCTGGTCAAAAAACATATATATATATAGAGAGAGTGAGCCATGTATTGTGCATACACTGTGTATACATACATTGTGAGCCAAGCATTGTGTATTGTATCATGAAGGATCCTGTGATTCCCAGCCCTAAACATACTAACCAAAATTATTATCGTGATAAAAGGAGAAGTTCAATTTGTCAACTGGACAAAGTTTGTTTGTTTGAAAACGTTTCGCCGCTCATCCGAGAGGCTTCGTCAGCTCTGGTTATTGTACTAGTTAGACACTGCTTATATCTCGCTGCCAGGAGGCGCGTCCTCCACTGAAAAAACTCTGAAAACGAACCCCCCTAATCTGTCTCTTTGTTTTCCAAATTACTCTGGCGACTAGTTACGACCCCCTATTCAACGTCTAACGACCCTCTCCACCCCTCTGCCCTGGCTCGTCTGCCCTAATGCTTTCTTTGTCTGTTTTGACTTGGTTTAAGAATGGAATTATAGATGGGAGACAAGTTATGTCTAACTCCCCCATTTCTGTTTAATGACGGATTCTCTTTTTTGACAAAAATAGCCTCTTTAACCCCCCTCTCAAACCAGTTCTTTTCCCTGGCTAAGATCTGAACCTCACTGTCCTCAAACGAATGGCCCGTGGCTTCTAGGTGAAGATGAACGGCAGATGACGGTCCACTCTGGCACGCCCACCTGTGTTGGTACATCCTCTTGTGAAGTGGCTGTTTGGTTTCTCCAGTGTAGCGCTCCCTGCAGTCTTCACTACACTGAATGGAGTAGACCACATTGCTTTGTTTGTGGCTCTGTGTTTTGTCCTTTGGGTGGACGAGTTTTTGTCTTAAAGTGTTTGTGGGTTTGAAATAAAGTGGAATTTCATATTGTCTGAAAATCCTCTGTAGTTTTTCCGAAACGCCGGCCAGGTACGGAATCGTTACCCCTTTCCTCCTGGGTTCGGATTCTCTGTTGTCTTGTTTCTTGCCCTTGTCTCTCTTGGTTTTGTTGACAGCCCATTTAGGATATCCACAAACGGAGAGGGCTTCATGCACATGTTGTTCTTCTTTCTCCTTACCCTCTGTGCTTGTGGGAACCACTTGGGCCCTGTGTTGTAATGTCCGAATAACACCCAGTTTGTGCTGCAGTGGGTGGTGTGAATCAAAACGCAAGTATTGGTCTGTGTGTGTGGGCTTCCTGAAGACTTCTACTTGGAGTCCCCCGGTCTCCTCCTATCGTTAGGATATATTTGACATTTTTGCAAACTTCTTACATCTTTTCCAGTCCTTGCTTGTCCAACTGTTCAACATATGACAAGGACACTGTGAGCTGCACTTTAAGGTTTCATATGTACTGACAGTGGCCCAGTCCTGAACAGTGATAATGGGAATGACCTACTGTTGCTGAGGCAAACCACAGACCTAAGTGCATTTTTCACTGTTTCGGTGATGGCAAAACTCACAGCTGCCTTGAATGAAACCATTTTTAATCCACTATAAACCTTTTAGTGACACACTGTTCTAGTAAAGTTTATTGTTTACTAACCATAATTATTATTACATGACATCACAAGGTGGAAGAGTGTTTCTATTTGGGAGAAAAACTTCAAAAGTCTAAATATTCAGGATTTCTGTGTCCGAATGTTCACATTATTCCCTCTTTAGGACACTATCTAGGGGTCATGCCATTTTAAGGGTGTCCGGATGTCCACTTGGTAAAAGTAGTAGTGCACTCAAAATTTTCCACAATGCCCCTTGAAAAGTAGTGGGCATCAGTGGTCACTAGACTGGTCAATATAGACCACAATTCATTGCAAGGGTCAGGAAAACAACATCATACAGTGACAGGTGTAGCTGGACACAACCCGACTGAATGAAAGCAGATGAAAGTGCTGGTTTATGGCACTGTAGGTCCTGATTATGAATAAAAACACTCTTAAAATATAGCTGCAAGCAGCAATGTGGGGGCCAAGCACCGTTTGACACCTTCGGTGCTTGGCCTCCTAATAAACCGTTTTTGGTGTAAAGGTGCTAGTATTAGTTGCTTACTTTAGCTCCAGCTGTTAATAGATCAATAATTTCCACATTTCAAAAAGCAAATAATCCAGTCCGTTTATGTGAAATCCAGCATGACAAAATCTTGTATGATTCTTATTAGTTCAAAAATACTTTTGTGCCAGTCTGAGCTGATCAATATTTATGACAGAAATATGTTTTGTCGGAGTTTATCTGACGTTTTCACCCAGATGCCAGAGTCGTGTAACCAAAATGTCATGCACTGCATGAGTGCATTATATAGTGCGCTAATGAGTGCGGGCCTATGTAGTGAATGAAGGGATAGGGACTAGGGTGGACATTTGGACAGCCCAGGTATGTTTGTGATGAGAAAACAAAATTATAACAATATACAGTGGTACCTCACCTTACGAAAGACCCTATATACGAAAAATCCAAGTTACGAAACGCCTTCACGTCAAATTTTGGTCTCTACATACGAAAGAAAATTCAAGTTACGAAACGCGAAATCTCAAAAATTCAATTAATGCACGCTCAGATGCACACCCCGAAATGTAAATACACTTTATCAACACACACGGGGTTAGGTTCTAGAGGTGGCCCGCGGTGGGAGAGGTCCACGAGGTAGGACAACTTTGTATTTTGCAATTGTTCTACATGTTTTAGGGCTGTAAATGCCTCACCACACACATTCTATGCTTTTCTCAGACTGGAGTTGGGCTTTTCTTGCATTTCTCTCTCGTTTGAACACTCAAACTTTCATAGATTTTCAATGGAATGTGTTGAAGCGCGGGGATAGACACGGCTCAATATAGCGCCGAACGCGCGAGGGGAGCAGAGACACAGGATTACTATCAACAACACATCATCAGTATGGTAAAACTCACCTGTCTCACGACGGTCTAAACCCCGCTCACGTTCCCTTAGTGAGTGAACAATCCAACGCTTGGTGAATTCTGCTTCACAATGATAGGAAGAGCCGACATCGAAGGATCAAAAAGCGACGTCGACACGGCGCAAGGGCGCAAGTACACCGGGACTGTGGGCGCGGGATGGAGCCGCGGCACCCGGGCCGTGCCTCCCCCTCGCGCGGGCTCGACCTGGTTTAGTTCCGGGCTAGACCTGGAAGTCACATAGAACCAGAGCCCGCCCCGAGCGAGACCCGCCGCCGATAGAGCACCTTTCTCTGCCTGTTAGCTCACAGTGTCAGCCCCCCGGCCTGGAGGTCAGATAGAACCAGAGCCCGCCCCTCCCCGCTCTTATTCCCGCTGAAAGAGCGTCTTTCTCGGCCTCTTAGCTCTAGCGCGGAACGCGCAAGGAGCGCGGAGACACGAGCAACGCGCTCATCGAACGGCACTGCCATGTCCCGGGATAATCCTGGTTTAGTCCAGGTCCAGTCCAGGTTTAGACCTGGTTTAGTTCTGGTCTAGACCTGGTTTATTCCAATCAGGACGCAGAACACAAATGTTACACTATAAACAAAAGTTACACTATAAAAAAAAAAACTTGGAATGGATCAGGCCTTTTCCATTGAAATAGCTACTCAACTTACGAAAAATTCACGTTACGAAACCACTTCTGGAATGAATTAATTTCGTAAGGTGAGGTACCACTGTAGCTGCAAGCAGCAATGTGCGGCCAAGCAGTGACCCAGTGTAATTTGACGACGTGTGGTTTTGAAAATCGGACTTACGGTTCAAAAGTTACAAGCAGAAATGTCCCTCAAATTTTTACCTGTTGGTGGCGCTAGAGGGTTGATGGTGGGGGCCTATAAATTGCTGTGGGTAATGAGACTGGCTGGAATGTGCATGCAAAATTTCACAACTTTTTACCAGACGGTTCTAGGGGTTGCCATAGACTCCCATGTGGAGAAGAATATAGAATAATAATAAGAATCAGGAGACCAGAACATCAAAGGAAAGATCAAAGGGTTGCTAGGCAACTTCGCTAGGCAACTTCGCTAGGAAACGCAGAAGTCTGTATTATCTTTTAATATTACAAGGTACACAATAATAGACACTTCAGGTACATAATAGTACATATTTCATCACCACAATAACATTCACAAAGCACTCAGAAGACACATCGGGGGATGCGGGTATGGGAATAAACACTATAGGGTGCCGAGCACCTTCGGTGCTTGGCCCCTAATAAGAATCAGTAGAAACACTATGGGTGCCTCGCAGCTTCGCTGCTTTGCCCCAATAAATCAGAAAATAGTGTAATATGGGCCCTTTAAACAAGTCCCTCTGAAATAAAAGTTACAAGCTTGTGACTTTTATTTCAGAGGGACTAGCCAACAGTCACTCTCACCTTTTTTGTTGAAATTCTTAAAAAGGACCATGAACCCTTGAAATTTGTCTTTATCACATTTTAGAATCTTAAAACCACAAATTCTGTAATACGAACTGTCTCCATAGTGACAATGTCATATTGTGGAATTTGAAAAACAACAAACTCGTTTCTATGGCAACAAGGTTGTTTTGAAGATTCTCAAAGCCTCTGTCCCCCCTTGTTTCAGTGACGAACAGCTTTGTGACAACAAAGATTCTCAAAGCGTTGATGTCATAAAGTAAATGATCATCCTTTACTTTATGAAATCAAAGCTTTGAGAATCTTTGTTGTCACAAAGCTGTTCATTTCTAGTGCTGGTGGTATATACCCCATACCATACCACTTGAAAAACTTTACAGCTAGCCACAATTAGAATATCAGAATAAGAATATATATTTATACCTACAAAGCCTAAGATGCCACCTGCGGCCCAGCTTCTCAGTGAGGTCAAACCACCAAAACCCCATCCCAGTAAAACCGCGGGCGTCACTGAAACAAGGGGGGACAGAGACTCTCCAATGGTGTGTGATGACTTTCATGACATCAATAAAATCGCGGGTGTCAGTGAAACAAAGGGGGACGGAGACGCTCCAATGGAGTGTGATGACGAAGATTTTCATGACGTCAATATAATCGCAGGCATCAGTGAAACAAAGGGGGACAGAGACTGTCCAATGGAGTGTGATGACGAAGACTTTCATGACGTCAATAAAATCGCGGGCATCAGTGAAACAAAGGGGGACAGAGACTGTCCAATGGAGTGTGATGACAAAGGCTTTCGTCCATCCATCCATCCATCCATCATCTTCCGCTCTTCCATTTCTGGGTCACGGAGGCAGCAGTCCAGACAGATCTGCTTTCATGACGTCAATAAAATTGCGGACGTCAGTGAAACAAAGGGGGACAGAGACTCTCCAATGGAGTGTAATGACGAAGACTTTCATGACATCAATAAAATTGCGGGTGCCAGTGAAACAAAGGGGGACAGAGACTCCAATGGAGTGTGATGATGAAGACTTCCATGACGTCAACAACATCGCGGGCATCAGTGAAACAAAGAGGGACAGAGACTCTCCAATGGAGTGTGATGACGAAGACTTTCATGACGTCAATAACATCGCGGGCGTCAGTGAAACAAAGGGGGACAGAGACTCTACAATGGAGTGTGATGACGAAGACTTTCGTCACATCAACGAAACGGAGGACATCAGTGAAACAAAGGAGAAGAAAGGCACTCCAAAGGAGAGTCATGACAAAAAAGAACCAGAAGATGATGTCAACCAATCAGAAAATAAACTGGAGAAGAAGAAGAAGCTGAAGAGCCCCAATTACAAACCCAGTACTGGAGGAGTTCCAGAGCAACTAGAAGCCAGTGTCACTAAAGCAGAACTGGAGCTACAACAGGAGTGTATTTTGGCTAAAACTCAGAAGAGTGATGAACATGACGTCGAGCAATCAGGACAAACGCGGGAAAAAGAGGAAGCGAAGCAGCCAAGATTCCCCCGCAGATGTGAAGAAGCTGAAGAGCCTAAAGAACAAACCCAGTGCTGGAGGAGAACTAGAGCAACCAGTACCCAGTACCAGTAAAGCAGCACTGGAGCTACAGTATTTAGTATTTAGATTTATTTCAACAGGATAAGGACAGTGAAAAAAGAGTAAATCCGTAATTTTGACTGTAAATGCTACGTAAGAAGGAAGGAGTCTCTCTTCGGGACACAGTACAGGTTCGGGACATGTCCATTTCTCCCAAGCTTACATAAGTACAGAATGCGATCGGATATTTTGCTGCCGAAAGACTGGATACACGAATAATCGGACAACGAGGCAAACAACGAGGCAAGTAAGTGTACCCGATGATGTTTGCAGGAACACATTTACTTTATAGACTTTAGGACATGTTTAAATACTAATTCAGCTTTTGTGTGGGAAACATATTTCATTATGGCCGCTGCCGTCAGCAATAAACTTTAACCGGTGTGCGGAACTGCGCAGGGCTTCTCACTGCAGCCTGTGCACTCGTCTGGAACCCATGGACACTGCACGGCACCACAATCGCCACCAGCGCACGCAGCTTGTCCACTACAGCGTGTACCCTTGCATACCAGCGTTTATCACAGATCAGGTTAAACTTTATAAAACATCCTACCTGTCCATCCTTTTCACACTCCGCTCCTCTCCGCTCATATGCACACCAGCTCCCTCCTCAATGCGCTCTGATTAGAAGAGCAAGACGGAATGCAAAGCAAAAACTAATCTAAATTTATGTTACAGTGACTGCACAGAGCAGGCCTACAGCACAGAACAGGCCTACAGCACAGAACAGGACAACCAGTGTTTTAAATTGAAATAAATGTATTAAACCTATAGCTGATATGGAAAATATGAAGCAAATGAATCTTTTTCACAACAGTTTGGTTTCAGAAAAGTCAAAAATGTGCTGCAGTAGTCAAAATGAAATAAACAACTTTTTCAGACTCAAGAACTAACAGAGACAAAAAAATATGGCTATGTATGAATATTTGTTTTATTACATCTATAATTCAACAAAGTTTGCTAAATGTATTACTCTAGCTGTTAAATACAAGTTACATTTCTGCACTCTCCTTTCCTACCTATAGTTCTTCATTTGTAACTTATGACCCACTATAAACCATGTCTATTCCAAAATATCTCCTTCTCTGGTGATTTAAACCAGGAAATTAGCCTAATCTCTTCCCATAGAACACAAGTGGATCAGGTCGGCAGCTGATTGCCTTTGGGCCGGTGGTTTCGGGAGGATTGGAGAGATGTGGTGGAGGAGCACCGGAGCAGAGTGTAAGCAGGGACAGCTCTGTATGAATGAGGACTTTGTGTAGACTGGGATCAGTAATGACATGCAAATACAAGGTCCTGGCCACAAAATGAGAAGACAAATACGGAGAGTTTGCCTAGCACCTACTTGAGCTGTCCATCAATGTAAGCTTGTCCTTTTCTATGAATCCATCTCCGGGGGAGTCTGCTGCTGGGAAGTCTCACTGTCCATCCTTATTAAAATGTGAAAATTGGCAGATCATTTGGACTCATTTAAGTCGTGAGGTGTGTACTTATACAGTGAGGAAAATAAGTATTTGAACACCCTGCGATTTTGCAAGTTCTCCCACTTAGAAATCATGGAGGGGTCTGAAATTTTCATCGTAGGTGCATGTCCACTGTGAGAGACATAATCTAAAAAAAAAAAAATCCAGAAATCACAGTGTATGATTTTTTTTTTTAAACAATGTATTTGTATGATACTGCTGCAAATAAGTATTTGAACACCTGAGAAAATCAATGTTAATATTTGGTACAGTAGCCTTTGTTTGCAATTACAGAGGTCAAACGTTTCCTGTAGTTTTTCACCACATGAATGTACACACTGCAGGAGGGATTTTGGCCCACTCCTCCACACAGATCTTCTCTAGATCAGTCAGGTTTCTGGGCTGTCGCTGAGAAACACGGAGTTTGAGCTCCCTCCAAAGATTTTCTATTGGGTTTAGGTCAGGAGACTGGCTAGGCCACTCTAGAACCTTGATATGCTTCTTACGGAGCCACTCCTTTGTTATCCTGGCTGTGTGCTTTGGGTCATTGTCATGTTGGAAGACGCAGCCACAACCCATCTTCAATGCTCTGAGGGAAGGAGGTTGTTCCCCAAAATCTTGCAATACATGGACCCGGTCATCCTCTCCTTAATACAGTGCAGTCGTCCAGTCCCATGTGCAGAAAAAAAAAACCAAAGCATGATGCTACCACCTCTATGCTTCACAGTAAGGATGGTGTTCTTGGGATGGTACTCATCATTCTTCTTCCTCCAAACACCAAGTGGAATTAAGACCAAAAAGTTCTATTTTGGTCTCATTTGGCCACACGACTTTCTCCCATGACTCCTCTAGGTCATCCAAATGGTCATTGGAAAACCTGGCCTGGATATGTGCTGGTTTAAGCAGGGGAACCTTTCGTGCCATGCATGATTTTAAACCATGACGTCTGTGTATTACCAACAGTAACCTTGGAAACGATGGTCCAAGCTCTTTTCAGGTCATTGACCAGCTCCTCCCGTGTAGTTCTTGGCTGATTCCTCACCTTTCTTAGGATCACTGAGACCCCATGAGGGGAGATCTTGCATTGAGCCCCAGTCAGAAGGTCAGGAGATTGACAGTCATGTTTAGCTTCTTCTATTTTCTAATAATTGCTCCAGCAGTGGATCTTTTCTCACCAAGCTGCTTGGCAATTGCCCCATAACCCTTTCCAGTCTTGTTGAGGTCTACAATTTTGTCTCTGGTGTGTTTGGACAGTGCTTTGGTCTTGGCCATGTTAGTAGTTGGAGTCTTACTGATTGTATGGGGTGGACAGGTGTTTTTATGCATTAAGTGGAGGTGGAATTTTTAAAGGCGACTAACAGGTCTTTGAGGGTCACAATTCTAGCTGATAGACAGGTGTTCAAATACTTATTTGCAGCAGTATCATACAAATAAATTGTTTTAAAAAATCATACACTGTGATTTCTGGATTTTTTTTAGATTATGTCTCTCACAGTGGACATGCACCTACGATGAAAATTTCAGACCCCTCCATGATTTCTAAGTGGGAGAACTTGCAAAATCGCAGGGTGTTCAAATACTTATTTTCCTCACTGTACTTGTTTTAGTTTGATCTTGGTAAAAGAAAGTTGGGGTTTGAAAGGACTGTACCCCAATTTTTACAGTCTTCAGAACATGAAAAAACAAAACTAGTTCACTTTAAAACAATATGCAGTGTTTCAAAGTTATTCCCCACTTACCTTATGTATTTCACTCATTCTAATTGTTTACTGCAATGAGTGCATTTCACAAGTTTCATAGAGTTTATTGTCATGGTACAACAACTAGTATGCAAACTAGCGCACTTCCTTCTTCTCATAAAAAGAAACACTTTATAATTACAGGGGGTCCTCGGGTTACGACGGTCTCGACTTACGCCGTTTCGAGGTTACGAATGCGCCCCCATAAAAAAAAAAATTACGTGTCATTCCATCTTACACGGTTTAGCGTGGTAAGCGACGTAAACAAACGCGAACGGCGCGTGGCGCACGGCGGAAGAATACGCTTTGTTGTGGTTGTAGGGCGAAGAAGACGGCCTCGTGTGCGTGCCCAATGTGGGCGGAAGTACCTGATGTGGGCTCTGATCTGCTCCTATGAAAGCGACAGTGATACAGAAAATAGGAATTGACTACAGTACAACAAGACTTTAGTCTTTTCCCAGCTCTTCTCTTGCTCAATGGCACAATGTCAATAGTATACATGTTTGAATATGTTTGAATATGTTACATTATGCACAAAAAGCCGACTGGCCCACACTTGGCACATACATACATACACTATATTACCAAAAGCCCATCCAACTAATTGAATTCAGTTGTTCCAATTACTTCCATGGCCACAGGTGTATAAAATGCAGACTGTTTCTACAAACATTTGTGAAAGAATGGGTCACTCTCAAAAATATTCCACACTCAACTGTCAGTGGTATTATAACAAAGTGGAAGTGATTGGGAATGAAAGGAACTCAACCACATAGTGGTACGTCATGTAAACTGTCGGGGTGTGGGGTCAGCGGATGCTGAGGAGCATAGTGCGCAGAGGTCGTCAACTTTCTGCAGAGCCAATCGCTACAGACCTCCAAACTTCATGTGGCCTTCAGATTAGCTCAAGAACAGCGCATAGAGAGCTTCATGGACTGGGTTTCCATGGCCCAGCGG
The DNA here is from genome assembly GCA_036785185.1 of Paratrypauchen microcephalus. Lineage (NCBI taxonomy): Eukaryota > Metazoa > Chordata > Actinopteri > Gobiiformes > Gobiidae > Paratrypauchen > Paratrypauchen microcephalus. The sequence continues at coordinate 1,079,782 of JAVJIX010000142.1, forward strand.
CTGCATCCAAGCCATACATCAATCACCAAGTGCAATGCAAAGCACACCGTCATTGGATTCTAGAGCAGTGGAGGCACATTCTCTGGAGTGACAGATCATGCTTCTCTGGCAAGCTGATGGATGAGTCTGGGTTTGGCGGTTGCCAGGAGAACGGTACTTGTCTGACTACACTGTGCCAAGTGTAAAGTTTGGTTGAGGGGGGATTATGGTGTGGGGTTGTTTTTGGTGAATGGTCACATCTTTATATAGCGCTTTTCCACCTTCAAGGCACCCAAAGCGCTTTACAACAAGGAACCACTCACCCATTAACACACCAGTGTACGCAGACACTGGGGGCGAGGTGGGTCATTATTACTATTTTCCATTATTATTATTACGTATTACTATTTGTACTATTTATTATTTACTTTATCCCCTCCCTGCCTGCATGCACTTTTTTTCCCTCCTGTCCTAATGTCCTGGAGCTACTGTGGCGAGTAAATTTCTCCTGTGTGAGATCAATAAAGGCTTATCTTAACTTAAGTGTCTTGCCCACAACAGCATCATTCATCTGTTGGAGCTGGAATTTTACTACCAACCTGTGGGTCAGTAGATCTGACCGTTCAACCACTGATGTTTCTTATGTCAAGAGCGGGATTTGAACCGCCTTTGGATCAGTGGACAAACGCTCTACCAACTGAGCTACTGCCACCCATTTTTTTCAGGAGTTGGGTTAGTTCCAGCGAAAGGAACTCTGAATGCTTCAGCACACCAAGAGAATTTGGAAGACTAAGAGCCAGGCCTTTGCGTCCAACATCAGTGTGTGAGCTCACAAATGTGCTTCTGGAAGAGTGGTAAAAAATTCCCATAAACACATTCCTAAACCTCGTGGAAAGCCTTTCCAGAAGAGTTGAAGCTGCAAAGGGTGGACCGATGTCATATTAAGCCCTATGGATTAAGAATGGGATGTCACATAAATTCATATGCGAGTCAAGGCAGGTGAGCCAATACTTCTGGCAATATAATGTAACTGGTGCTCCACATTTAAGCGAGCTGTGGTCAGTGTACACATGCAAGTTTGTTCAGGGCTAAATCTATTCATATTTTAGTTCAACCCAGAACTAAACCCTGGACTAAGAAAAAAATAAAGCTGAACCAAGTCTAGCAAGGTGCCATTTTGTTTTATTTATTATTTATTTATTCATTTATTGGTAAAGATACATCACAGATTACATGAGGAAATCTGATGGTGGTATAATAGTGTGTGCTTACAGCCATGGCACCCCAGTCACTAGAAGGGCGATTGACAGATCACATTTCATTAAATGCAATACATGCAATACATGCAGTTACATGGGTTCAGCAATAAGGCAATAATATACAGTGAATGTGCCAAGAAGAGCAAATATAAAACAGCGATAGTACACACCACCATTCACTTATCCTCAGTGCTCATAGTTCACACATGATCATGCTGCTTAAATTAGACCATATCCAGACCGATTTACCTGTTTATAAATCTCTAATATATGTTTATCATGTTATCTGTGTCAGAGGGCTGGCACAGAAATGAAGCAGGACTCAGGTCTACTGAAACACCCCTGCATATGTAAACATGTACTATAATATTGAACCCGTTCTGGAGCAGACTTTGGGATAAACCTGTCTTTTGTGCATTCTTCAGTGGGTGTGTGCAGGTCACATATACATCTGCACTGTAGTCAGGAGGCCTCTGAGCTCAGAACACACAAAGTCCCTGTCAGCGCCACCACCACAAACACATGAGAACTCACAGATGACCTCCTCCAACAGTCCCCTCCTGTTCACTGGGCTACAGCTCAGCTAAGCCCTGAAAGAACATGGGAACTATTATTGGGGATTGGTTATGTAGGCTGCATATAAGAAATCTGATTAGAGACATTTAGAGCATATGGTGGTAGGCAGAGGCTCAGATGGATGGAGGAAATCTATAATGAGAAAAATAGCATAACTAATTAACTAGTCAATAGTTGTATAGAGCTTTGCATAACATCGCAAGTATGCCCTATAAATCCAAACACGTTTACAGTACAACTGAACGTGGACATGGTGGTTTCCTCCAGCCTCTTCCCCATCCAACCAAAACAGCCACAATATGAAAGGTCCTGCAGACTAGCTCAAGATCTGGAGATGGGTATTGGCATTGAAGGATGGGTCAAATGCAGAGGACAAATTTCCCTGTGGGGGCAATAAAGTGCATCTTTCCTTACAAATCAAAACAATAGTGTTTTACCCATATTAGTGCATTTTCAATACCTCTCCCCCTCTGATTTCATTACCTGCTCAGAGCACAACACAATGAGTGCACCACTCATGTTGGATTAGTTAGTCAAGGTTTGGCAAGACATGGAAATACCAAGCAATGAAAATGCACTATGAAGAGGCTATAAAATAAAATACCGTTACACAATCATCCAAAACCAATACATGACTTGTGAGGTATTTTCCTTGCTTCAGCTTTTCTGTCTCCTATCTGTGTCAGTGAAATTAAATCTTAAAGAATGAAAACAGAAGGAGCCCTTCTTTCAGAATGTGGTCTGTTCTATTGAGCTGAGGCCAGCTTCTCGCTACGCTACAACTTGTATCCTTTAATATAAGGCCTGTGTAAAGCGTTTCTTCTGCTCAGGACCAAGAGGAGACACACAGTCTATGGGTTTCATGCACATGCACATTAAAATACATGACGAGTGCGCATGTGGAGGGAAGTGCAGAAGCTAAAAAAGCAGGTTATCCAAAGTGTGGAGCCACTATACAGAACACAATGCACTATACTTTACAGTTATTTTATAGTTATCACCTACCCATATACCAGGGGTGTCCAAACTATGGCCCAGGGGCCAAATGCGGCCCTCAGACCATTTTTTGTTAGCCCTGCTAAACTGACCCAAAAAGAAAAAAAAACAAAAAGGCTATCTTCATTTTAAACTATTATTTTAAACTATTTTTTGTTGTGTTACAGAGCTAACATAAATGATCCAAGCCTTATTTAAGGTGTGGAGGCTCAGTCAAACCTACGCCAGCTGCAACATTTTGAATGTGTATCTGTGGCCCTTTGGTCCAAATGTGTTTAGATATGCAGCCCTCAGTGATAAAACGTCTGGACAGTCCTGCCCACATCTACATCTGTGGGTGATATTAACAAAATCATTATCCCAAAGACAGTATTTAGATGTTATTACAGCAGTCCATCAGAAATGTGCTAAAATATCCAGATAATTGTTGAAGTATTTCACATAATTCATGCAAAAAATATTATTTATTTGTATTTTCTCTAATATAATCAAACAATCCATTCCAAAGCTTTATAATGTCATGTGAATGTGCCATTAGAGGATAAGTCCCCAGCACATATCCCACATTCCTCTCATTGACAACAGTTCATCAGGCAGCCAGATTCTGTCAAACCAAATCTCCATCCTGTCATTTAGCTTCACAAACACTGCTACCACTTCCACACCATGAATTCAACTATTATGAACATGCCATAGCTCCTAACTCTGCACATGGTCCCCAAAACATAATTGGTTATTTGGTTATTGGTTATTTTTTTTTAGAGAGTATAAGAGTATAAAAGAACCTCTAATTCACTGAAGTCATTTGGAAAAGGCTCGTAAATGTGGTCACGTGTGGTTTATGGAGAGGGCCTACTTTGTTTTGGATGGTTCAGGGAGTTGAGCTACCTTGACTCAGTACCACATGTCCCACTAATTTTATTGCCTGATAAAAGTAACTATCATTTATGAGACTTGCTTCACTTCCTAAAAAGACACTGAATTTAAAGGTAATAAGTAGGAATGCACCAATACAGAAATTGGTACTGAATATCGTGCCGATTCTGGAAAATTTGCAGCATCAGGAACCGGCTCTATGATATTGGTTCCATCGATATCCTGGTTAGACTCTTTGCTTACAGATGTAGGCCCAGGACTTCTAATGATGTTTGAACTTGAATTCATACAAAGCAGTTCAGTAGTTCCTTGTAGGATAAATAATAGTTACACAACACAATCAGCTCAATTTTGTAATAAAATTTGTGAGAAAAAAATGCTATTTTCCATTCCTACACTGGTATCCTACACTAATATCGGGTCTTGGCAGATACATGATACAAGATACAAGATATCGTATCAATATCAGTATTGGTATTGGAAGTGATAAACTTGGTGCATCGGTGCATCCATAGAAATAGTGATAGGAGTGGTGTGCAGCTTAGATGAAACCTAAATGATAACTTTAATTGCATGACATGGCAAATCAAAAATCAAAAATCATCATAAATCATCATAAATCAAAAATTGAATAGCAAATTTTACTTTAATTTCAAATATAGTCTTGTTTTTGTGAGCAGTTCATTAGCAGAAAAACTGGCTTCTAATACAATGCTGAGAGATACAGTGAAAGTGGGTTGCAAAATATATTCAGTGTCAATTATATATTATGCTATCAAAATGTTTAGTTCAACAGTTCAAACAGCACACACTTACAGTTCAAAATGAGGTGATGTTCAGACATTTGGCAATGAATCCAGTGGGAATATTTGAAATCACAAGGTCATCGGGACTCCCCCACACAGCACCTGGGCTCTCTCTCCTCCCCATGCTACTGTGACAGTCTGCAGGTCCCAGCCAGGTTAACACAAACAACTGTATGAGAGTGTGCCATTGGATGTGTAAAGAGCCTTGTTTAAAGACCTGGTAATGTCAATACTATGAAAAACTAAACCAATATACCTTGGTTTATAAATTAGAAGATTCCATACTCACAATACAGGGCGAGAAATCCCTGATGATTCAATCGATGTCTCACGATACAATATGACAATATATGAAATAATCAATATACAGTGGTCCCTCGCTCTATCGCAGTTCACTGTTCGCAGATTTTTTATTATTATTTTTTTAATAGTGTAACTTTTTTATAGTGTAACATTGTGTTCTGCGTCCTGATTGGCTAAGAGACTGTAGACCTTTGCCGATTGATAGATGGGGGATGCAGGGGGGACCAAGACTAGACTAGGACTAGACCAGGACTAGACCAGGACTAAACCAGGTCTAGACCAGGACTAAACCAGGTCTAGACCAGGACTAAACCAGGTCTAGACCAGAACTAAACCTGGACTGGTCGTGGACTAAACCAGGACTGGACCAGGTCTAGACCTGGACTAAACCGGGACTAGACCAGGTCTAAACCAGGATTAACTAATCTCGTGCGGTTCTTTGCTGGTTTCGTGCAGCTCTTGCGTTCGTTTGTGCGTGTTTGGTGTGTGGCTCGGGCTGCGAGGACGCGGTCCTAAGAGGGAGGCACAGTTTGATTTCGTGCTCGCAGCCCCGGCCTCGCGCCGGTCGTGCTGCTCTGTCACGGATTTGACCACGGGCACTTCTCCAAGGGGTTGGTGCGCGTCGCGTCCCGGGATGTGGCAGTGCCGTTGGATGTGGCGCTCCCGGTGAAGCCCCCACGCTTCACTATTAATACATTTTGTTGAAAATCTATGAAAGTTTGAGTGTTTAAACGAGAGAGAAATGTGACAAAACATTAATTCCAGTGTTTTAAGGCGTTTACAGCCTTAAAACATGTAATATAAAATATTGTAAAATATAAAGTTGTCCTACTTCGTGGATTTCACTCATTACGGGTTATTTCTGGAACCTAACCCCCGCGATAAACGAGGGACCACTGTAATGCACTAATATTCTATGATGTATCAATTCATACTATCAATACAGTATCTGATTCACAGTTTATTTAAATAATATAATAAGAGTCAATATGTTATTACAATGGTTGCATAAAATTTGACTAAACCAGGACCAGGACAGGACTAAACCAGGACTAGAATAGGACCAAATCAGATCTACATCTCAACAAAACTGGGGTCAAATCAGAACAAGTGTGATTGCATCCAAGGATAGCGATGAGTGAAATTATAGTTACACAAGCTTCAATGGGAAGATAGAAGGTTAGAGACCATTTAATGAGCCATAGAGCATGACTACAATATACAGGTCAAAAGTCATTTAGGTCTGCCTACAAAGTTATTTAGTCTATGCGTGAAAAGTCCCTCAGTCGTCCAGGTAGAATCCATGATAGCAGGAGAAGTTCAATTTGTCAACTGGACCAAGTTTGTTTGGTTGAAAACGTTTCGCCGCTCATCCGAGAGGCTTCGTCAGCTCTAATAAGAATACTGGTAAGACACTTGCTTATATCTTGCTGTAGGGAGGAGCTACCTAGCTACCGAAGACCGAAGACCGAAACCAATGAGATAGTTCCGGAAAGTAGTTAGCTAGGTAGCTCCTCCCTACAGCAAGATATAAGCAAGTGTCTTACCAGTATTCTTATTAGAGCTGACGAAGCCTCTCGGATGAGCGGCGAAACGTTTTCAACCAAACAAACTTGGTCCAGTTGACAAATTGAACTTCTCCTGCTATTATTTAGTCTATCTACATTTCCAAAGCTAAAAATTCTCAGTTTCCCCTTGTGATGTTATGAACCGGTAATTTGTAAGTTAACAGCTGCGTTTACATCAATAGAGATTGACAATTCCAGCACTGAAATCATCCAAATGATTGTAGTGAATGTGTATGGATTTTAAGTGAAAGAGTGTTTTCTGTTTGAGAGAAGAACTCTGCAGGGTTTCTGTATTAAACATGTGGGAATAAAACACATCTCCAGGTATGTTTTTGATGAGGGAACAGCATTATAACAGATTAGGAAATAACGTGATATGGACCCGTTAAATAAAAACAGTTTCAGGTATGGCATCTGGCTTTAGAATTCATGCAAACGAAGAAGAAAAGAAAAGAATCCACAAGTTGCTTACTGGGGTAACATATGAAGCAACATCTGCACTGTGATATACGTCAACCAAAATGTCATGATCATTTTGAAAGGTTTTAATGACAACACTGCATGGAGAAAGCAGAATAAAAAGCTTATGTTATTTACAACAAAAGGAATGCATGGATGTCAGACTCCATTACAATCACCATACTGATCTATCCTCCCGCAGGAACAAACTATTTTTCACTCATACTATTTCAATATATATGTCATGATTTATTGCATATTTATCCATGTAATAGACCACTCAACTTTCCGTAATGTGCTGTCAGAGCAGTACTGCCCAAATCTATTTTATGGGAGAGTTTGGGCTAACTTAAAAAATATGTGTTCCAAACTTCAAAAGGAAGATGTCAGTTCTGTGTTGCCAGCATCAGATACAAAGACTGCATTTGAGGAGCACATCCAATTGTTGTTTATTGATATAACTCAGTAACATTTGTGTTTCTTGCTCCTTGCTGCCACTGCGGGGTCTGTCATTTCTTTCCCAACCGGTACAAAATGAACTCCAAACCCGAAAGACTGCAGCTCATTGAAAACAGTGATGGATTTGCAGTACACTTGACCAGCTTATGCTTCAAATCTTTTTATGCTTTTTAATGCAAGAGCCAAGTCTCTCATCCCTCCCTCTCTACATATTTATTCTCTCTCTCCTTCTCCCTCCTTCGCTCCCGCTTCCCCTCCCTCTCTCCATCTCTCCATGGTTTCACTTAGCCATTATCCACAGATGTCTGCGTTTGATTACAGCTTCAATGTCAAAAAAAGCTGGGTTTGGAAGATACGTAAAAAGGGGTGAGAACAAAGGAGGGAAAGACAGAGACAGAGAGACAGAGAGAGAGACAGAAAGAGAGACAGAAGGACACTGGGAGGATGAGTGGGTGAGTCGTGCAGCAGTGTTATGTCAAGCAGACATAACACTGGATTATGACTAGAGCCTGCACATGTGAGGGCCCGGTTTGGCAGTTAGAGTGACATAACATTCACTTTTGCACCCTTTTTCATCCACACAAAAGACTTGAGTTATTTGAAAGTGAAAGTGGAACCCAGGGATGTAGCTGATGTCACTCAAGTGAAGACAAAGTGAGGACAATTTGAAACCACTACTTAAAGCCCCAGTGTGTAGGATTCGTGGCGCATAGGTGGATGGTGCTATTGCACTTTCTGTTTTAGCTACGGCAGACCTCGAGGGTCACCCGGGCGCGCTCACGAGCCGCGCGCCGCTACTGTATGAATAAAACGGTCCCGTTTTTTTTTTTTTTCTCATGAAAACACATTCCCGATCATGTACCATGACACTCTACACATCAAATGAAACCTTACAGTCTCCTCTTTTTGACTATGCAATTCATTTCCCTGCACAACAATCACTCCCCGAGCACATGGGGCTTTTATACGGAAAAGCACAAAACGAGGTTATCTTACCTTAGAATGCTTTGCACAGGTCAAACTCTGTATTTCACCATAAACTTGCTCTCAATTTGTCCGTAAGGATCCAGCGAATAAAATCGAGTAAAAACAATTTAGTCCAAAACACGTGTTAGATCCATTACGACGTCTGATCCGGCAGCATGCTTGTGTTGTTTACCCTAAACCACGAGCCTTGCTGAAGGCGAAGGCGGAGCCCAAATGTCCTTCTGCGGCTCTCGTATTCAAAATGGCTGCCTCTGCATGGGGAAGATCCCCCTTTTATGTGACTATATCTAAGTCCAAAAGAATACTTTGATTTCATGATGGAAGTGAAAAGGCTTGGAAAACAATGTATTTTTGAATGGGTATCTTCAATTTCAGTAATTAACGGGTAAAAATCTTACACACTGTCCCTTTAAGAGTAACTGTTTGGCCACAACATCTGGTTTATAGTTTCCTGTAATTGGAAGGACAACAATACTAAATAATAAATAATAAAATGCTAAATCTGGTATTTTAGGTTAGTTAGGTTAGGTCAGTCAATTAAAGTGAAGGAAGCTATAGCTTGTGGCTGTAAGTGTGTTAGAAGTGGTGTGACAAAAAACTTCACTCTAAACTTTAAAAGTTGTAAGATGCACTGATGCAAAAAAAGATTGTGAGGAATAATTAGGATGCTAGGAATTAGGAATGTGAGGAATAAGTTTGGACTGCTGCAAACTGTTTAAAATTAGTTGTGTTTTCCACATTTTTAGACATTAAAAATCAGGTACAGTCTCTAAAAGTTCACAAGAGTAAAATAATAATAATAAAAACATAATATAGTATCTTTAAAATATAATACATTTTTAAATGCCGTCTTTGGATAACATCAATGCCAAATGATCATCAAGTACACAGTCAATAATTCAACTTCACACAGGCTTTTCATAATACCATTTTCAATGCAACTAAACATCTCAAAACAGAACAATGAAACTTTGTGAGTCCAAACCCTATGGATCAACCCATTATAATCAATGCTTTAACAGCTCCTTTAATGGATGCCTCCATTTAAAGGAAAAGTAACGTTTTTTACAATCTGAGCCTTATTTCGGTAATAAAACAAGTTGTTTTACTCACCCATATCACTTTGGTGTCATATGGAGCATTTCCGGAGATGTTTTAGATTAGCGTTAGGCTAACGCCGTTAGCCTAGCGCGACTTATAGCCATAGCTCGGGGCATTCCCCGAGCATGTAATATGCCCCGTGCGGGCTCCAAATAACACAAACTTTAGCACTTTTCAAATCATAGAAGCTCAATGTCTTAGTCTACGATTTCGTTTGGTCAAAAGTGGCCTGTAATCCGAGATTTATCCAGCAAAAACTAGGCAATGTCTAACAAGCAGTTTCTCCGACGTATTAACCAAAGAATAATACATTTCAGATTTTAATTTTATTCATCTTGAACAACTAGTTCAACAAATCTGGAATAACAATTGCTTTTTGCCATTCACAACAAACTGCAAGATCTAAGCCTGTTTTAATCACTCTGATCTAGTGAAAGTCATCTCCGGCCCATCCCATCACATATTTGGCACATGGCCTTCCATTACAAATCCAGGACCTTTATTCTTGTTTTTCTCTTTGTGACTTTGCAGCGATGCGAGGAGCTATGGTGGCCACAGTGAACAAAACAAGCTGTGAGTGAAAGCCAGGCAGAGGCTCCTCATTGTAGATTTGTGGTCTGTGCAGTGCGTGTAGGGTCATGCTAAACCCCGAGTGTCTCAATGTGCCAAGTGTAGGTGCAGACAGCAGACCACATCCATCACCAGTGCTGACATATATGGGCAAAACTAAATGAGTTTGAGAGTTTGTGATTAAGTGTGGAGGAATTTCATCATGAGAAACGCAGAGGTGTTAGTAGAATTCACTTCAGACCATTAACTTCAGGATTTAAAGGTTCAATTCCCCAGTATTTTCACATTGTAAATGCTAAACGGACACATTTTTATATGTGCATTTCTAATAAATACATTTGTATTTATTGCATTTAGTTGGCTAATTTGCAGTGATGTTTATGTTATAATTGTTTCATTCACAAATGTTTAACACACAAACCTTGCATATTTAGGCGGAGTTCTTCTCTCTCATTAAAACACTCTTTTCCACATTGTAATGTTGTGTGGTAAAACAGGAAGTGCTCCACTGTGTTTTTACTCTGTACAACTAGAATAATTTGGATCATTTCATCCCTGGAATTATTAATGTTTTCTGAACAAAAGGTAAAATGCAGCTGTTAACTTGAAAACTACTTCATGACATTCAAAGCATTTTGAGCTTTGGGAATGGAGACAGATAAATAATATTATTCAAACATGTGTAAATGAAAACAACTCTAGGTCTGTTTTTGATATAGGAAAAACATTCTAACATGGCTTCAAGCTCACAAGAGTCAATTTTGTGTAATATAGGACCTTTAAAATAATAAAAATTGCGGCTGTTGTTGCGTAATTTTATCCAAACCTTACAGCAGAAACAACAGAAAGCACCAATATCCTCATTCAACCCAATGGGTGGCCTTTAATCTACTTACAGTATAACAATTTCCGACTAGGCTTTTGTCACTTGTGGGTCTTATGACATTGCAGCTTTATAAGGCTTTATTACTTATCAACACATAGCCAGTGTTCTTTGTGTGAGGGCACCCAAGGGTTACATCTACTAAAACACATGGGGCTCTGGGGAAAACAACTATACAGCTTTAACCTCTGCTGTAAGTTCAACATATGACAAGCATTCAGCAAACATCTGCAAACATACAGCGCCTCAACTAAACCACAGCTCCATTCCTCAGCTTGTATTAAAAACTGTCTAAAGAATGAGCCAAGGAGAGGTCATGGTCTTCACATTAAGGAAAAACTCAACTTCATGTTCAATATAATGCCATTTTACTAGGATTTACAAAGATTTATGTGCACAAGATCAGTTCTATTGTTATAAAGTAATACAGTGTAAATGTATTTACGTTCACATTCACAACATGTTATTAAAAAATAAAATTTAAGCATTAAAGGGGCATTGTGTAACTTTTCTGCCACATGAAGATGTTATTGCCTTGTCTGGAATACTTCACAGTATGGTAGTAACCTTTCTATGGAGACAAAACCAGACCAAGTTACACGTCAGATCTGTGGAGAGACAACCCCGTTGACAATCAGAATGCCTGTTTTTGGTATTACTGAGCAATAAAAAAAACACTTGTATTATTGAATAAATGGAAGATAGAGCTGTTTAAGGTCATAATGTGGAACATTCCTGGCAGGGCAATGACATATCCATAGAAACAAATTACAGACCCCCAACCAAAATTACACTCCTGTTTACATTGCCATACATCACGTGACGGCCTGAAAATAACACAAACTTTATTAACATAAAACACATCAAAAACTTATTTAATGCTTTTGCCACATTGGAGACAGGCCCGATCCAGTTTCACAGCCCTGAGCAGAAAATATCCAAATGCTTCACTTTGATAGGCTCACACGCGGTGGTGATGGGGCAGGGGGTGTAGCAGCTCCTGTCTCCACCAATCACATACCAAATCCATCAGCCTGCCCTGCTCCGGCTCAGCTACAGCTAACAGCGCGGGACACACACAGGTTTAATAAACAGCCAGGCCAAATGAGGGCTTCAGATTACAACATATACAGTCTAACACTCAGCGCTTACAGTAATTATCATACATAATCCCATTAGCATCACTCAGCGACAGTGCACCCCAATGTGACGCTGTAATGAACTTAACAGAAAGGGTGCTACAATGGTGTGTAATGAATGAGTGTGTGCAATTGTGAATTAAATAGAAATGTTGTTTAGTCTAAATGTTAAGATTGTGTTGGGGACAAATGAACAGGTAATGACAGGTTTAAGCTTTGTTTATATTACAATAATCATGGCTAAAGCCTTGTTAAGACTGGTGTTTAGAATTACACATGTGTGGTCTTTTCGTGCTTACCCTGATGTCAGTGCAATGGGGCTGACTATTAGGGGTCTGCAAAAATATTGAAATATCGATGTATCATGATACCAAATTTGGTGATACAGTATCTAGGTTGCACCGATCCTGTTTTTTCAATTCCAGTACCAATATTGATCCTTTCACTTTAAGCATAAGCCGAATTCTCGATATTAACCAATACCAAGAGATCCAATTGTGTTATATAGTTGTATACTTCAATAACTACTGCACAGCTTTGTATGAATAAAAGTTCAAACATTTTTGACTGAGGGATTACACAGATATAAGGCCACATAGTAATAAAAAAGAAAGTACTACCATTTAATGCTGAAAATCAAATTCTATTGTCTAGAGCAGGGGTGCTCAACCTTTTTTTTTGACTGGGATCTACTTTTGCCTTGTGTTTAGACGGTGACAACATTTTGGGGGCTTAAAAACGCAAAAAACTGAAACCACCCTCCAAAGTGGAAAACTTTAATACATTCCGCCGTAGCGTTTTCGTCTATACTGGCCAAGACGCAAAACTCTGGTCAAATCTGCTGATGTCGCGTTTACGTCATATCACAGAAGGAAAATTCTACACATGTGCACGGACATAGTAATAATGTATCACAACACCACCTAGCCGTCTGGCATGCATACCCAATTGAATTCCACACACTTTTGCGTCACCGTACGCGCGCAGATTTCCTCCCGAAAATGCTTGTCTAAATGCGGAATAAAAAGTAAAGACGCAACGTCACTTTTGCGTCTTCTGTTCAGACCGTCATCATATAAACTTAGCCTAAGTTTTGAAGTTTTGAGTTTTATCACTGGTTAGTATTTGGATATAGATTGTTTTCTAGATCATGACTAAATCATGCAGGACAAAACCAGGAAGTGTGTAAAAGCACCTTTAAAGGGCTCACGTTGGAGGGAGTTGATGATGAGTGTGTATGTAGTTGGCAGATGAGAGGCAGATGGAGAAATGGACTTCTGTGGATGAGGAATGTTGAAGTTGTTTTCAATCAAACTAATTCTAGGTTTAGTGCGATCATTTCTAAGTAATCACTGACCCATTCTTTTCCAATAATTTCCTTTTCTATAACACTGGGAACATCTGCAGATGTTTCATTTTCACATTTGGGCCTGTTTAGTCCATCATGTAGTTTACTCATCTGCACAAACAAAAGTCCTCTCCAGCATTTTGTCTCGTCATCAGCCCACAAATCCTCCTCATCGCCAAAAGCAAAGCAAAGTCCTGTTGGAGCCAATCGCTTATCAACCATCGTCTTCTGAGCCTGACCCCACTACTGTGAGCAAACATACACAAAGACACTCAAAAGGAGCAGAAACGCACACACATTGACTTACATTTTCTGTGACTAGTCAAAAGTACAGAAAAATCAGATTCTAATCATTACTAAAATTATTATTCAAAGTAAATACTCATTTGAGCAGGTATCGATACTAAAGGCATTCACATTCACAGGAATGATCTTGAGCTGTATCAGAACTAGTATAAGAGCACAGAGACTAGTATATGCCCATGGACCACTATGGACCCTACCTGGACCACTGAGGGATTACACAGCTATAAGACCTATATGATATGATTTAATGCTGAAAATCACTTTCCATTATCTAAATACAGAGTGCTTTTTATTATCATTAGTATCAAAATGTTAGTATCGTGACAACACTAGTCATTACTTTCTTAACTTTATCCTATAATCATATGTGAACATCAAGTCATATTGTATCTAATGATAAATGATTTCCGTGGTGGGGATCTGATTTTTTTCCCCTTAAAGGAAAAGTAACGTTTATTTACAATTTGAGCCTTATTTCGCTAATAAAACAAGTTGTTTTACTCACCCATAGCACTTTGGTGTCATATGGAGCACTTCCAGAGATGTTTTAGATTTGCGGTTAGCCTAGTGCAACTTCTAGCCATAGCTCGGGCATATAATATATTCCCCAAGCATGTAATATGCCCCGTGCGGGCTCCAAATAGCACAAACTTTAGCACTTTTCAAATCATAGAAGCTCGATGTCTTAGTCTACGATTTCGTTTGAAGCAAAAGTGGCCTGTAATCTGAGATTCATCCATAATTTACAGCTTTGCGTTTCATTTTTGGGTCCCGGGAGCTGAGAGCGAAATAAACTGTGACTCCGCACATGCGCACTGGCCTCCTCATCTACTCGAAACTATGGATAAATCTCAGATTACAGGCCACTTTTGCTTCAAACGAAATCGTAGACTAAGACATCGGGCTTCTATGATTTGAAAAGTGCTAAAGTTTGTGTTATTTGGAGACCGCAAAGTAATGCCCCGAGCACTCAAGTTAACGGATACGCTACAACATAACTTCTACATAACTGCTCAAAATGACACCAAACTGCTATGGGTGAGTAAAACTACTTGTTTTATTGCCGAAAGAAGGCTCAGATGGTAAAAAAAAACATTACTTTTCCTTTAAAGGAGGCAGGTCCCCATAATGAGTGAGTGTATGCAGATTTTAGTCCCCACAATGTGATAAATATCTGCTCACACACATACAGGGAAAGGGGGCGTGTAGGACCAGTGCATCTGTCAGCACAACCTAAAGACTCCTTTGTCCTTTGATAACCTGTGTCCAGCCGCTCAACAGGAGGCTGTCTCTGTAATGAGTCCTCGCCACAGCAGCAGTCCCAGGCCCGGGGAACATGACAGGACAATGTTCTCTGTCCTGTCCTGGAGCTCATACTAACTGTGCTAATGAAACACAGGCGTCACATTCCAATCAGGTTTTCATGTCTAATGTTGGTTTAGTTATTTTCAGAATTTAACTTGATAGAAGCAGCTAATAAGGACCAAAAGTCTGCCTCATGTGCCAATTGTAAGTGAAAAACTGCTTGCCTGACTAATTAAAGTGTTGCACATGTTTTGATGTTTCTAAAATTTTGACTTAATTTCGTAGGATAATACCTGTTGAAAATATAAATTATAATTTTACAACAATCAAGAAGCAATTTGTGAAGAAAAGGTGAACAATATGTTGAAAATTACAGGAAATAGAGTTATATTTTGAGAGTTCAAATTGTTGACATCACACTGAGGAGAATTCAATCCAAATGTCTGTCACAACTTACACAAGAGAAACCATTTTTTCTGATACCTTGAACATGATTTCAACTAAATAAAGTTTTTCTTTTCATTTTATTTCTCAAATAATAATTCCTGCGTACTCCATCATAATGGGTTTGACCAATCCTCAAATTAGCTCATGCCGTTACACCTCTGCACCTCTGAGAAAGCAGTGGGAACAGAAACTCCACACTTTTTAATGAACTTTATGAACTGTTTGGGTGCTTTGTATGTTTTTTGTATCCAGTTTTTCTTTTAAACTATGGACCAAATAATATTTGTGTCTGAAATAAAGAATATTTTTTGAGAAGCTTTAGCCCAGTGTACTCATGGTTGATAGGTAATAATTTCTTAGTGTGATGTCATGATTTCTAACCAGGAAGTAAAATTTGAAACCTTAAAAAATGGCCAAACCAGGGGAAAAAGTAAAAATTTTAGCTCAGTCTTAAATATATCGGTCTTAACGATGTCTGTTTCCAAAATTTTAAATCCAAAAGAAAACCCATGCAAATCTTTTCTTTTTCTTTTCCCATTAAAACTATATTTGGACTTGAATATCTTGTGTATTTTATTTTGGGTTTATCCTACAGTTTCCTGATGCTATCTCCCAAACATGAAGGAAAGCCCCTAACTGTTTCAAATGACATAATTTCACTGGTCTAGCTCCGTACATTTCAAATCATGCACCATCAAAAATCACATTCACTATTTTACTTCTACTGCTAATAACAAGTTTACCAAGGTAGAAAACTGTACAATTTTCAGCACCATGCACTTTTCCTAGCTGAGATCAAGACTTTAAATGTAAGCACTGACCAGGCAGCATTAAAGGGCCTATATTAGGTGAGTTTCCACATCATACAACACACAAACCCTGCATAGTTAAAGGAAAATTAACGTTTTTTTTACAATCTGAGCCTTCTTTCGGCAATAAAACAAGTAGTTTTACTCACCCATAGCAGTTTGGTGTCAATTGGAGCAGTATCACAGAACTTATGTTGTAGCCGTTCTGTTCTACTAATGATCCCGTATCCGTTAGCGTGAGTGCTCGGGGCACTGATTTGCGGTGTCCAAATAACACAAACTTTAGCACTTTTCAAATCACAGATGATCGCTGTGTCAGGGTAGACTTTTAGTAGATTCCAAAACGGCCTGAAACCCGATATCGCAACAGAAAAGTAAAGTTCAGAGCGGTGTTAGCTTCTTTCGGACTAGCGGTGTTTACAAAACAGCTGAGTTCACGCATGCGCACTGTCCTCTCTGATGACGTCATCAAATGAAACTATAGCTGCATATCGGGTTTCAGGCCGTTTTGGAATCCACTAAAAGTCTACCCTGACACAGCGATCTTCTGTGATTTGAAAAGTGCTAAAGTTTGTGTTATTTGGACACCGCAAAGTAATGCCCCGAGCATATGATACGAGCACCATGTTAACGGATACGGGATCATTAGTAGAACAGAACGGCTACAACATAACTTCTGCGATACTGCTCCAATTGACACCAAACTGCTATGGGTGAGTAAAACTACTTGTTTTATTGCCGAAAGAAGGCTCAGATTGTAAAAAAAAAAAAACCATTAATTTTCCTTTAAGCTGCATTCTTCACAAAAAACACTCTGTTCCACTTTGTGATGTCACGTGGTAATACAAGAAGATAATTTCAGTCCTGGAATTGCCAATCCTTACTGAACTAAAGGTAAAAGGTTAACTTGAAAACTACCGCTTCATGACATCACAAGGTGGAACACAGGATTCTGACCTTCGGAAATGTAGACAAACTAATAATAAAGGGTTACTCAAACATGTGAGAATGAAACAAAAACACAATTCCAAAAAAAACCATATCATGCTCATAAGAGTCAATTTTGCGTATTATGGGCGCTTTTAAATTGTGGTGATGTTCTGGGTTACATATTTCATAAGCCAAGTGGCAAGTGTTTCTGTTGAAATCACAACCACACAGATAGACACAGAGGACACACACACTGACAGAGGCACAGACAGAGAGGAAAAGCAGAATAGATATGTGCTGACCCTTGTTTAGTGGAAGCACAGAGGAGTGAGAAGAACGCACCATAAAACTACTGTCTACATGTTCTATCCTCAGTGACAGTCCAGGCCCACCACCTTCTACAAACCTTCTAGCATCCATGAATCACTCTCTTCACAGCGTTTATCTTCTTAATGTCAACACAAAGCCATTAGTGATAAATGGGTCAATGGAGGACAGTTATGTTTAGGATAAATCATGTCGGAGATGTACATAAATGTTTAAATTGTGACATAGTGTTGAATAAACAGGAGACTATGCAAGGAGCTATACTATATTGGCTTTGCTTAAATACTATCAAGAAGAGATGCACCGATATGATACTGGTATTGGATACTGGCACAGGTATTGAAAATGTTCATAGATCGTATATCGGTTCCAAGATATTGGTTCAGTCAATATCCCATTTTGGTTCTATGAATTGGTGTAATAACTGTAATTAAACTATTATTTTTAAATATGTTTATTTTAAAGGGACAGTGCGTAAGATTTTTACCCATTAATTACTGAAATTGAAGATACCCATTCAAAAATACATTGTTTTCCAAGCCTTTTCACTTCCATCATGAAATCAAAGTATTCTTTTGGACTTAGATATAGTCACATAAAAGGGGGATCTTCCCCATGCAGAGGCAGCCATTTTGAATACGAGAGCCGCAGAAGGACATTTGGGCTCCGCCTTCGCCTTCGGCAAGGCTCGTGGTTTTGGGTAAACAACGACAAGCATGTTGCCGGATCAGACGTCGTAATGGATCTAACACGTGTTTTGGACTAAATTGTTTTACTGGATTTTATTCGCTGGATCCTTACGGACAAATTGAGAGCAAGTTTATGGTGAAATACAGAGTTTGACCTGTGCAAAGCATTCTAAGGTAAGCTAACCTCGTTTTGTGCTTTTCCGTATAAAAGCCCCATGTGCTCGGGGAGTGATTGTTTTGCAGGGAAATGAATTGCATAGTCAAAAAGAGGAGACTGTAAGGTTTCATTTGATGTGTAGAGTGTCATGGTACATGATCGGGAATGTGTGTTTTCATGAGAAAAGAAAAAAAAACAAAAAACAAAACGGGACCGCGTTTTATTTATACAGTAGCGGTGCGCGGCTCGTGCACGCGCCCGGGTGACCCTCGAGGTCTGCCGTAGCTAAAACAGAAAGTGCAATAGCACCATCCACCTATGCGCCACGAATCCTACACACTGGGGCTTTAATGAAAAATAACAGTTACAAAACACACTGGATCATTTTGACAATATATTGTTTATATATGTGTTTACAGGAACTGCATAATATTTTCAGTCCCTGCCCTAGTATCGGTTGATATCGACAGATACTTAAAAGGCAAAGTATCCACATTGATCAGAACAGAAAAACCTGGATCGGTGCATCTCTACCATAAAGCTGACCTATGATTTGGTTTACACACTTTAGTAGGTTTTTATGTCCATGGTCCTGCCTGTTTTAATTACCCAAAGTGTGAAGTGCGATGCAGCTTGCATTGTGGCTGAAGTGCCTTGCCCAAGGACACCAAAGTATGCAACTGAACAGGGTTTAACTAACAACCCTTCAGTTGGTGTGTGTCTGTCTGTCATCTCCATTTTTAAGCGTCTTTTTTGTTAAAGTTGTCAGTAGTGTCAAGCAGTATTGGGCATATCTGTGAATGGTAGAGCAAAATAAAACCACATGCCAGCTGCTTTTGCTAAATAAAATTTATTTTAAAAAAACACATAAGAAATTGATGCAAATGTGATGAGGCGTCCAGGAAAAAGACAGTCCAGCCAACCAGACAGCCTCTTTCATTGACAGCAAAACTTTGGCTTCAAAAGTTAAGTAAGTCCAGTAGTTTTCATTTGACCTCGCTTCACATAAACAAAATATGACTGTGGGCAGTTCCTTTACAACTCCAGTTCAAATCTTAACATAATCTTATAGTTTTCTACCTAAAAGCTCCCTGCGAACCATTGACAGAGACCTGCTCCTGAATGCTCCTGTCCACAATTTCAAAGGGTGCCCGGCGTTGTAAAAAATGGATCGGAGCACGCACAGGAGGGAGTCCCTGGGGGTCTCGCCTAATTACTTCAAGCCCCCCTCTTATGGGACCAAACCAGGAGGGCCGGGGCAGGAAGCAGGACAGGAAATGCTTTGGATCCAGCCAATCAGAAGACGGCATCAAAAAACCCAAAAGTGTGCATGCATTATGTCACTGCCTTGCATCATACTGACATATCCAAGATGCATTGTAATTGAAATGAATGCATAAAGGTGAAACTGTGTATAATGGCTTTCTGATTGTTGCAATGATTTTAGTATTTCATAAATGGACCTTGCAACATGTCAGGTCATAATATATAATAGCGAGTTTTGTCATGCGTTTTGGGGTCCCATACACAGTGGTCTGCTTACTGTCATAGAGGAGGGCTAATGCTGTTGGTTGTTCCAACATCTGCATACAGGCTCAGAGGACCTGCTTTAGATCACCAATTTAGACACGTTCTAGCCATTTTCTCAGGCACAAAAGTCCTCTCTGATAAATGCTTTCATCTACTCCAACGTGATAAAGTACAAGGAGTAAAATTAATAGTATAATATATGGAATACTTGAGTGTTTTGAAGTTGCATGGAGTTGGGGGTCAAGAGATGATTTCAAGACGTGTTTAAAAAATTATGACAATTAATCTAATATCTAACTGAAAACACTGAATCCAGAGTCCCAAACCCCAACAAACAATTCACATGAACAATCCCATTTAATTTCACAGTGGGGTCCTAGTCTGAAAAAAGTTTAGTCTATTTTATGCTTTTCTAAATAATTACAATGACAATAATCTCTCAATGTGGCTTGTCTGTATAAACTTGGCAATTCCCATCTTGAAATGAAAACCTTTTGTAGCTGGTAACTCAACCTTATAAAACAGATGATTTCAAGACGCGTTTTAAAAATGATGACACAGTCTGTTATTTAATTAAAAACATTGTACTTTAGTGAAATTGAGACCAAAGCCCCAACAAATAATTCAAATAAACAATGCTAAATCTGATTTAACATGTTTTGTCACCAAGCTATTATTGTCATAATTTAATTTCACAGTGGGGCCCTGGCCTTTGTAAATAATTATATTGACAATCAGTTCTCAATGTGGATTTTCTGTATTCAATAAGATGTGTGCAAGGCAAATGTGGCATTGCTTACCAATCACTATTCAATAAAGTACTGATGTAGATGAAAATATGTATTAAAGATGCACTATGTAACTTTTTACTTGGGAGTCCATCACCTGTTTGTTTCTATGGATATGTCATTGCTCAGCCAGGAATGTTTCACACCTCTACCTTACATTTACTAAATTACAGGTGATTTTATAGCTCCAACATCTAGAAAAGAGGGTATTCTGACTGTGGTTGCCTCTCCACAGATCTGACCTGTAACTTGGTCTGGTTTGTTCTCCATTAGGATAGAAATGTTTAATACCATACAGTGAAACATTCCAGACAAAGCAATAACGGCTCCATGGAGAAAAGCGTTTGACGGACCCTCCACCAGAAAAGTTACACAATCCTCCTTATCTATTGCTCTGCTGTCTGTGTGCCTCTCCTGTTTTTCGTAATTTTCTCGCTTTTTGGAGCAGATTTTCCAAATTCCTAAAATATGGATGTGATCAGCTGGACCCTCAGCACGATTGATACTCTTTTTTCACGGAGGAGTGCCGCTCCAGGAGAAGCGGTGTGTCCGGATGGTACTTTTGCTGCTGGATATGCAAGGGACTCGTATCGTGCGTGGCAAGTCGTATGTTTGGCACCAATGTACCTGGAGGATGTGGAGGATATTTACGTATTCGGATTTCTGAATGCTGGACATCTGTTAATTGGCCTGGGATTGTCCATGATCTATTGCAAAATTTGTAAGCTGGCAGCAAGTAAAGAGTCCCCCAAGCTGTCTGCAGCAATTTCGAGCCACTGTGAAGCCGTGGGAGATCTCGTGAAAGGATTACATCAGAAAGTGTGACAGGTTGAGGACCTTTTGGAAAGATTTCAACCGAAGGAAACATCTCGACGTTTGGATATCATCATGGGCATGGTCACAGAACTGTGTAAAGCCAACGCAGCGCAGTCTGTGCGCCAAGAGGAACTAATTTGATCTCTCATGAATCTTCATGGCGATGTGAAGATGGGGGTCTGGCAAAACCCAAGCTCAATCTAAATTGTTCACCTGGGTCTCTAAAAATGTATTTCATCATGCTAAATTAATCCCTTTGGATAAATTATGTCTCCCTGTGAAAATCTGTCTCCAACAGTTATCTGTGTTTTGACTTCGCCTCCCTGCAAGAACACTCCAAGGCCACAGATGTGGTTTTGTTATCATGGACTCTACATAAACAGTGGCACACACCATTTTGGTCTATTCACAACACTGACACGATTGTAAAATGTTCCCTGTCTTTAGAAAGGTCTGATCTCTGCTCTCGGTTCAATCAATTTCAATGATTTCCAATCTGATCCCCCCACACCCCTTCCTTATGTTGCCAAAGAAAAAGATCACCGTATGTTATATCTCCAATTGTTTTTCTGTCATTACATGTTGTTAAATTGTCACTGATTGAATTGCATCTTTTCTACTCTGCATCTCCCAGTCGGCGGCGCGCAGCGGCCCCTCCCCTACCCACTCTATCACTGTCCTGCCTGGTTAGTGGGGAAACGAAATTTCGAATTCACTATGTGTACATGTACATGATTGTTTTCGACAATAAAGCAAACTATGACTATGATTATGCACCTTTAAGAACCTCCTTTGTAACGTCTAATAGGAAGCACAAAATAAAAAAGGACATGAATGCAGGAAAATTCTTAAAAGTATCTGTACGCTGCAAGTTATCCCATTCTTATAATACTAAACATGCATATTTCTGAACACACTACACTGATATGAACAGTTGACGACAGGGTTAAATGTACTTTTTCAACATACAAAGCCCACAGAGGTGGCCGTTGTTTCAATATAAATGGCTCTTGTGGGTGAAAATGGCATTACTTGTTCTTCTTTGCAGTGAATAGACTGGAGCAGTCTGGGCCATAGAAGACTGTGAAAAGCACCTCTCCAATGGCACAGCTGTCTTATTAACTCCCACTGCCCCGCGAACCCCACAGACACTAGTTGGACCACCGGCGCACCAACCCAGATCACCCCAACGGCATGCCGAGAAAGCAGGTGAAACTTTTGGTGATTTTTTTTTTCTTCTTTTTGTCCATTTTTGCGTGCACCATGAGACCTTGCCTTAGTATCTTTGTAGTGTCCTCCCGCTCCCACTCAAGTCTCCACATTTGGCTTATTCTTCCAGTGAGGATTAGCTCAGCAGGACATCGACATTCCATCCCCACTGGACGCCTTTGTCTTGGAATTCTCACTCCTCCCAGTCCTCCAAAACCCCGTATCCCACCAAGGAAACCAACTGCCATGGCAACTATAGCAATACCAACTTATTTATTTACAATCATACTTATTAGGTGCACTGTGTAATTTTTCTGGTAGAGGGTGCGCCATCTGCTTGTCTCCATGGTGATGTTATTGCATTGTTCGGTATGCTAAACAGTATGGCATTAAACAAATATATCTTGTATTTATTCAGTTACTGGTGTTTTTATTTCTCACTACTGCAAAAACATGCATTATAATAATTGTGAGCAGGTCCCCTTCCACAGATCTGACCTGCTTGTCTCCATGGAGATAGTTAAATAAAATCCCACACTGCATATCATTTCAGGAAAAAAACAACATGGAGTCAATGTGGTGGACCCTCTACGTAGGTTGGGGGTTCCCTTTTGATTTAGAGTCAATTTTGCGGGGCGCTCCCTGTTGTGAGGTTTTGATCACTGGCCTGATAATGCATTACGGAAGCATGAACAATATGCTTTGAACCAGGGGTATATGGGGCTATTGCATTAGGGTGAAGTCAAGGTTATGCTGCATTATAGTATATTGTGTTGCAAGGCTACGCATCAGTCATGGTCAAGTCTCAGAAAAGCAGTTTTGAAGGTGGTGAAATAAATTTTCAACTTCAGCCTCAAAAACACAATTATAATAAAACTTTCTGCTTCTAATCACTGCAATTAAGTTACATTTTAAGCTTATGTTCATTTATGTTATTTGCCCAAGAACAGCAGTATGGAGTGTGTGGGTGAGGGCTTCAAATCAGCAACCTTCCAACAGTGGGATGACAGCTCAAATCTTTCAAAATACATTACATTACATTTTTGCTCTTTGTTATTCTAATATGCTGTGATGTGTGAGCTACTGTGTCCAAGTAATTTCCCTTGTGGATCAATAAACTTTGTCTAAGTCTAAACACTACTTTTCAGACTTTTCAAATTTGATTTTGGTTCAGTCAGCATCAAATGGTCTATTGCAATGCATTCCCACCTTTGACGTGCCAATATAAATCAACACTAATGTAAGACATCAAGATTAATGTCCGTAAAATAGTGCGAATGCTGCTCCAACTGCCATTTTTCTTATTTCTGTTGTGTTAAGGCCAGATTGCAACAATTACATCTAAATTTTGTTTATTTTAATTTACAATTTAAAGTCTACTGCTATTACTATTACTTATAGTTACAGTAGTATTTATACAATTGGGTTTAAAGGTGCAGTATAACTTTTTAGTTGGGGTCTGTAACCTGTTTGTTTCAATGGATGAGTCATTGCTCTGCCTGGAATGTATGACATTAAACAGCTCTACCTTACATTTATTCAATTACAAGTGATTTTATAGCTCAAAAATACCCAGAAAAACAGGCATTCTGACTATGAGCATGGTTGCCTCTCCACAGATCTGACCTGTAACTGGGTCTGATTTGGTCTCCATGAAGCTAGAAAAGCCATACTGTGAAATATTTCAGACAAAGCAATAACATCTCCACAAAGAAAATTTAATTTTTATTTTTTTTATTTTTTTAACCTTTATTTAATCAGGAGGTCTCATTGAGATTCAGAATCTCTTTTTCAAGGGAGACCTGGCCAAGATAGCATAATCATTCAATACAAAAACAGTAAAATCACAAAATATCACATAAAACCATATGCATCTCTGAAGAAAAACACATGTCTTGGCCAGAGGTGGGACAAAGTCATTGCTGGGCAAGTCCCAAGTAAGTCTAAGTCTTTTGCACTCAAGTCCGAGTGAAGTCCCGAGTCAAGAGTATCCAAGTGCTGAGTCAAGTCCGAAGTCAAAGCTCACAAGTCTCAAGTCGAGTCCAAAGTCCTAGCGTTTTAGTTTCGAGTCATTTCGAGTCCCCTTTACAAAGAAATAACATTTCTACAAATCATATAATGTCAATGCAAACTGGCGTGTGGATGCTTGTTTCCGCATCATTTGTTGTGCAATTTGCCTTGGATGCGGTCGAATGAAAGCAACGTAGATCTACTGTGATTGGATGTTGTGCAAGCCGCGCACACATGCTCTTTGCATACATTTTCGCAGATTCACAAGTACGAGTGCGGTCCTTATCAACATACTTTTAGAGGTTTTTTTTTCATTGGACGTAGCAAGTCATCACAAGTCAAAAGGCCTAAGTCCAAGTGAAGTCACGAGTTATTGATATTGAAGTCCAAGTCGAGTTGCAAGTGTTTGTACATTTTGTCGAGTCGAGTCTAAAGTTATCAAATTCGTGACTCGAGTTTGACTCGAGTCGAAGTCACATAACTCGAGTCCACACCTCTGTATGGACACCACACACAATTTTCTTGAACTTATCAAGTGAGATCATAGAATTATACTGATAGAACTTTTGTGCATTATAATATGTGGATGGGCAAAAACATGACAAGGAGGACCTAAAAGGAGACACTGCATTACCGTGGCGAGAGCTGTCAGATGTGATATACAACCCATGAGAGAGACATTCAGCATGCTCACACAACTTGAAACGCATGGGGCTCTTAGAAGATGAGACTGCAGACAGCGTTTTTTCAGGTCAAAATGAGATCCACAAATGAACTTTGACTCTTGCCCATAAAACAAGATGTAAAGAGGACAATAGAAAGAACAAAGACGGGGAAAAGACATATCCTTCGGACGGGCTGTAAAAATAAAGGGGTACAGAGTAAATATATCCAAACATGAGGAGTAGACAGATGATTGATGGACCAAACTAAACAATGTCTGAACTGGCCTTGGGCGTCTGCTGGTTAATCCACTCACCTGCTTTTGACATCTGACTATGCACACAGATGACAATGGACCTAAGAGGGATATTACGCAGGTATGCTAGTTTTGCATTTCTCCAAATGCCTGAATGACACTAGTTTGGAAAAGCTGTGGTTTAAACAGGAGGGAATTTGTGGTCTGAGACAGTGTCAGCAACAGTACAGCACTGAGCAATGTAACCATATCAAATGTACAATACTGTGAAAAAATACTTTTATTTCATATAATAAATAATACAAGTGATCTATGAACCAATCCTGTGGTAGCAAAAATCATCTCGTTTTGTTGCATAGTTAAAAACTGAAGCACTAAATTTGACTGTTTATTTGTGTTAAATGGCACAGAAATAAATAAACTGTGACTTGTAATACTGAAAGCTATATTTATTTACTTTGTCAAATTTGGGAAGTGGCTATATTGTTAACTTTTAGCAACTTTTCTTTTTGAGATTAATGTTATCTGCAATGTTTGAAACTGCCATTGTACTTCATATTATTTACAAAGAAAATGCTCCACCTTGTCTTGCTAATATTGCTTCTTGCAGAGGGCTTTAGTCCATAATCTCCATGACTGGCCCATGCCCTGGTATGCGCAGTGTACTCTAAAGCATGTGTGTGTATTTGTCCATTAATTACTCTCACAGAAATGTTGAGGTCCCAGAGGTGCTGGTGGATGTGTGCTATGCTCTCAGGCCTGCACCCAGCTAAGTTTACACAAGAAGGTCATTTTAATCAGGTGAATACCAGGCAGCCTAATCTAAGAGACTTTGCCAGAGCATAAACAGAGGATATCCCAGGGCTCAGCCAGGATCACATACCCAAGAGTCATGGAGAAGTCATTTCTGCAGCTGACCGGAGCGATGCACTAACCTCCTAACCCCTCCATAGCCTTTCTATTCCATCGTTTTGCATTGTCTCCCAACAAAATTACAACTATAGGTCATTGCAAACAAAGACAAAGCATTTTCTGCACATTATTAAAACTGAATTATTAGATTTGTATAATCAAGTATCAGTTATGTTCAAAAGAAATGGGATCCTGGAGCATTAACACTTGAGAGAAGACTGATTTATGAACTGCTAAACTAAAACCTATTAACTTTGTCGGATAAAAGTACAAGTCATTTTCTTACAGCTTTGACAAACTTTACTGATCCACAATTATTTAGACAAATGGTTATAATAAATTCAAAATAAGTGGTAAAAATAGCAAGAAATTGCGAGACAGGTATCAAATAATTATATAAAAATATATGTACAAGTCAAAATATAAAAATATAGTAATACAAATATATCTCAGCTATATACAGGAGGTCATAAAGAGAAACAGTGGAATCATCAACGTGTTATCTGAAAGCTCGTAGTAGCGTGAACAGTGGATAAGTTTGTAACATTCCCATGCATGTATTTAGCTGGTCCTTACTTCCAGCTTGATAACTTATCAATCAGGTCTGCTTCTTTATCACAGACTGGTCAGAATGCAGAGCTAAAGACTGGAGACCCTCTTATCAGTGTTTAATTTAAGCTTAAGCACATATTTCTGTCCACACATGCAACCCGTAAGGTAGGCAGAGTTTAGACCAATGTTCTACTGACCAAATTTCAATGCAACTAAGAGAGGGTTTGCCTTTGCTGTATCTTGTTTTGTTCAGGGAAAAAACACTGATGCCATCATTCTATTGTTGATATTGGCTGTGTCCAAATGTCCATACCATTCCCTACATAGGGCACTACAGAAGGTCATGTCATATTTGGTGGTGTCGGAGTGTTCAGTGCATGAAAAAGTTGAGAAAAAGTAGATTTCCCGCAGTGTATCTTGAAAAGCAGGGGATAACGATGGTCACTATAGTCAGTATAGACCACAGTGCATAGCAAGATTCAGAAATAAACAGTGGACACTAACAAGTCTTTAACTGGACACAACGCCTATGAATGAAAATGGATCCCTTTCTGAGTGAGCGTACAATGTGGTCTGCTAAATAGTGCTGGTCTATGTAGTGAGCGAGGGGTTAGAGGCTAGGGTGGACATTCAGACACATCCATTATGATAATATTAATATCTGAAAATGAAAAAAAAACTGCTTACAATTAGGGATGCAAATTATCGATTAATTCATTAATTGATAGTTGATTGACCTTATCGATCGATTAACGATTAACTGATAAGCGGCGTTTTTCACCTGAATTTGAGTGTTTCAATAGGGTCTTTAAGAATATAATCCATAGTAACATAACACCGAGTCAAAAATATCATAGTATTATTATATTGTATATTCCTCAATTAATTATTCATTAGTAAAAAGCAGACAAATGTATTGATGCTGAATAACAAAATACAGTAATCCCTCGCTCCATCGCGGTTTGCAGATTTATTATTATTATTATTTTTTTTTTTATAGTTTAATATTGTGTTCTGTCCTGATTGGCTAAGAGACTAGACCAGGACTAAACGTGGATTAAACCAGGTTTAGACCAGAACTAAACCAGGTCTAGACCAGGTCTAAACCTGGACTGGACCTGGACTAAATCAGGACTCGACCAGGTCTAGACCTAAACTAAACCAGGATTAAACCACCACGTGCCGTGCATTCCGGGTGCCGCGGTTCAATCTCACCTCGCGCTTACACCGGGGCTGCTGAGCAGTGCCGTTGACGCCTGCGTCCGGCTGTGAGTCGAGCTTGGCGCAGCGCGGTGCGCGGTTGCCTTGTTTCGGGTGCGCGTGTCCGCGATTAGCGATTAATTACAATTAATGCATTTTGTTCGACCAACGTCTTAATCGACAATTAATCGTTAATCGATTAATTGTTGACATCCCTACTTACAATGCAAGCTTTTCTTGAGTCTTGTGTTAACTAAATTGCCAGTTGTTAGTGTAACATGTTAAAGTTCATATAAAGTCATAAAATACACTAAGCCTTCTTGCATTACACTTAAATGCCACAACAAATGTCATAAACCCATTAGCATTGAAGTTAAGACCGCAATACAACTGCTGGTTACTATTCTTGGAAATGTACTAATGGCTGAAGAGACATAAACAGCACGCACCATGGAGCTTTTTCTTACTGGCCAACACAAGTCCTATTGTCCATGTAGTTGTGGCTAAGAGTGTTGTAATGTGCTGTAATGTAATGTAATACAAGACCTGCTGCCTCATGCAAAACATGTGAT
This sequence comes from Paratrypauchen microcephalus, assembly GCA_036785185.1. Classification (NCBI taxonomy): domain Eukaryota; kingdom Metazoa; phylum Chordata; class Actinopteri; order Gobiiformes; family Gobiidae; genus Paratrypauchen; species Paratrypauchen microcephalus. The sequence goes on from JAVJIX010000142.1 coordinate 1,108,569, forward strand.
AAGAGACACGTGAGAAACCGATGGCCACAAGGTACAGTGTGCATATAGGACTACAGAACAATATAAGAGCATACAGAAGGATTAATGACCTTAGGGTGAGTGGTGTTATTGATAATTACTTAACTGTCAATTAATTAAAGGATACAGTTTCATCAAACAAATAAGTAAGATTGTTTAAAAGCACAGTTAGTATTATTAGTACAGACAAAGATGCGAAGATAGGGTCTTGTCACTCACAGGCACCATAAAGCACTTCACTGACAATGAATGGACTCATATATCAATCACAGTTAAAGTCTTAAAAGTATACTGGGGATTCAAATAAAAGTTATGATGTCTACGCTCTCACGAGAAAACCAACCATTTGTGCAGGGAATCTCAGTTTTATTACTGAAGTAAAATTATGAACTAAAATTAACTTTTAAACACTTTATCATTTTTGTTTCTTAGTCGATGCCGATCAGAGAATATGATAAAAAAAATTCCAGATATGCACAATACAATACTACACTCATTTCTTGACAATCCTCCTATGTAAAGGGGAAATATATAATGTGTGCAATGTTAAAGGTGCACTATTTTGGTTGTTGGTCCATCATCTGCTTGTTTCTATGGATATGTCACTACTTTGTCTGGAATGTTCTACTGTATGACTTTAAAGGGCTCTACCTTACATTTATTAAATTGCAGGTGATTTTATAGCTCAAAAATACCTAGAAAAACAGGCACTCTGACTGTGTGCGGGGTTGCCTCTCCAGTCAACTTCCTCAAAACATGCTACCAAAAATAGCACAATAATTACAGAGAATCACTTACCTATCTTCCTATACAGTTTTATGTAATTGACTTTCCGCAAGCATCCTATTATTAAAGATCCCATGACATGGTACTTCTTGATGCTTTTATATGGCTCCTTAATGGTTCCCTAATACTGTAAATGAATCCTTCTTCAAAATCAACACTCGGTGCATGAGAAACAGAGAGAAGATGAGAAAGAGTCATAAATCTCTCTCTCAAACTCTTTATTCTGGGCGTTGTTGCTTGAATGCAAATGAGGAGAAAACAGCTGGCCAATAGTAGAGGGTGGGGGCATGGCCAAACGCTCCGCTTAGAGCTCAGAGCCCACAGCTGATCCATTTCCTTGTTTTTGCACGGGTGAGAGATTTGAAGCGTTCCATTGAAAAATAAACACATTTCCACATAAAATAAAATTTGAACTGCTGTTCAAAGGTCCAGAGGCTCAGATAAAGGACTTCCGAGCCTAGAAACACTCGGACGTGCCTCCAGGCAAATAAAAAAACGCATTTTGCATTGCCTAGCGCATTCGCAGTCCAAACTCTCTGGGCGTGATTTACAGAGACGCTGAGTACAGACAGATGGGGGTGGAACTGCATTTGCATTTCTTCTGTCGATCTAACGTCAATAAGGTGCCTTGTTCAAAATCGCCCGTTTGAGCTCTGATTTTTTGTAACGCAGAAAAGGATCGCAAATGCTCAGTTTAGACATTTCGCAACTTTTAACCATGGGGGGGGCCTAAACAGGGTAGGGGAGCTCACATTAACGTTCAAAAACCTGAGAAAGTGAAAATTTCATGCCATGGGACCTTTAAACTGTTTAATTAAAAGTGTGTAGAATCCCTCAGTTGTCCAGGTAGAAAAGGAGAAATTTCTCCTTTTGCCATGTTTAATTCTAAAAATAAAATGAATCAACAGACGAGGTTTTATCCAGAAATACTGTACATTCATTTCATTCAGTCTGTAGATGATTCAATAGAAGACACCAAAATCACTCAAGCATCACAGTCTATCTAACAGAAAATCAGATTAATCAGATAATGGTGTATTATGACAACACTGAAGGAAATGCTCAATAACCAAAATTAGCCAAATTAGATTACAGCAATCAGACACACCAAGCAATTGTAACTGGAATGAGCTAAGACTACTATTCTAGCTAACATAATTTGCCAGCTGTGTCAAGAATCAAACAAGTCCAGTGAGAAAGCTGCCAATTTCGAGACAATTTGACACAATTCCTACAGAGCCACAAAGCCAGGTGGTCCAGGTCGCAAAAGAAAGGAATGAAACCTTAGATAAAAAACAGAATAGAGTGCAATTTAGTTAAGGGAGATTAGATCAGATGCACAGAGCCATGGGAGAATAGGACCAAACAAGAGCCTGGTTCCTGGCCTGGTTCGCCATGGTCTCAGCGGACTGGAGTCTGGAGGGGTGAGGTGGGGAGGTGAGGGGTGGTCTGGAGATTTTGTCATGGGACACCTGCCTCCACTTAACCTCTCCCTCTCCCTTTGCCTTTCTGCTTGAGCTGCCTCTTTCAGTTCACCTCCTATACCAACCCTGGTTCAAATCCCCCGCTGGCATGTAGTATTAAAAATCTGTTCTACAAGAGTTTAAAGCAAGATTTTCCCCCAAAACCATGTCAGAGCCCCTGCAGTGAGAGAAGAATCCATGTCCGGTTTGTGTGTTCTGCATTGTCATTATGAAGTACAGTATGAATAAAACTAGGATAGAAATGATATACAAGGGGTTTCATATGTTATGGGATAAAATCAGAAACACATGATCCTGGAAAACTAAAGAAATTTGAAGGCCGTAAAAAAAAGACATACTGTACATATAAGAAGCAGGAAATATATGAGTAAAGTAGAGTTGGATGATAAGACAAATGAATCGTAATTTTAGTTTAGAATAGTGGATTAGTAGCAGAGCAGATTTTTTTCCACTAAAAATAGCTTTCTATAATCTCCTGAACATAGATATACACTTTTTACATCTATTCAAGACAAAAAATTAAAGTCTGAACTCAAAACAACATGCTTAGTTGTACTATTAATTTTTAATCAGTGACTATTAAAAATGACTGAATCTTAATCTTATTGACTAAAGAATTGTCTTTTGTCTTGAGGCACAGATACATGCAGTGTAATATCTAGCCTGTAACATCACAGGAAAATATTTATATAGAAATTATACAATATTTATTACAAGAAACTTCTCTACATCCCTCATCGATAAAGACTATTTTATTAAAGGTCCCATGGCATGAAATTTTCACTTTGAGGTTTTTGAACGTTAATGTGAGCTCCCCTACCCTGTTTAGCCCCCCCCCCATGGTTAAAAGTTGTGAAATGTCTAAACTGAGCATTTGCGATCCTTTTCTGCGTTACCAAAAATCGGAGCTCAAACGAGCGATTTTGAACAAGGCACCTTATTGACGTCAGATCGAAAAAAGAAATGCAAATGCAGTTCCACCCCCGTCTGTCTGTACTCAGCGTCTCTGTAAATCACGCCCAGAGAGTTTGGACTGTGAATGCGCTAGGCAATGCGAAATGCGTTTTTTCATTTGCCTGGAGGCACGTCCGAGTGTTTCTAGGCTCGGAAGTCCTTTATCTGAGCCTCTGGACCTTTGAACAGCAGTGGTTTAATTTTATTTTATGTGGAAATGTGTTTATTTTTCAATGGAACGCTTCAAATCTCTCCCCCCGTGCAAAAACAAGGAAATGGATCAGCTGAGAGCTGAGAGCGAGAGCGGAGAGTTTGGCCACGCCCCACCCTCTACTATTGGCCAGCTCTTTTCTCCTCATTTGCATTCAAGCAACAACGCCCATTATAGAGTGTTCAGAGAGATATTTATGACTCTTTCTCATCTTATCTCTGTTTCTCATGCACTGAGTGTTGATTTTGAAGAAGGATTCATTTACAGTATTAGGGAACCATTAAGGAGCCATATAAAAGCATCAAGAAGTACCATGTCATGGGATCTTTAAAAATTTAGATGTCTTTGTAATGGGCATTAAACAAATCCCATGTAGTATGCATTCATCTTTCAATCATTTATTACAAACTATTGAAACATATCCATCCTTACTTCCTTTACAGCTTAACACACTCCCAGTTAGAGTCCTGTGCAGGTCAGAAGTTATTGACTAAACACTGGAGGGGCTCCGGGTCCCCTATTCAACCCCAGGAGAGCAGCTTTAGCAACGGTGTGTCTTGCTCCCTCTTCTCCCACTCCAACCCTTTTTCCATGGGTCATAAAAGCAAAGCCCGCCCGCCACACCTCCTTAAACCCCTTTACCTCCTCACCCCCACTTTATGAACTCCCCTGTTTGCTCTGGTGCCTTCACTTACATAACCCTCTCTGATTCACACCACCAATTCAGATTCTTTACAAATTATGGTTAAAAATCATCTTGTGTTAAATGGCCAGTTACAGAATTCATTGTTGGCACAGGCAGTTTAGGAAGTTATTGTTTAAATGTATGCTGCTAGTTATATTATACCACTTTTGGTACAAACAAGTACTTAATTTCAATACAATTACATAGTGCATTTGAGATATAGATTGACAAAGCTCTGGTAATATTTATTTAAACATTCCTTACTATGATTTCAGTCCAACCAGTACAGAAATAGGAAATTTCTCTTTCTAACTGTTGATTCATTTGGCATTATTGACATTGCATTGTAGTTGTGCTAGAATTTCTTATAAGTCTTGTAACAAATTACAAGTAAAACACAGTGTTAAACATATTCTGGTTTTACATTCTGATAAGTAAACACTGACGTTCATGCACCACAAGAGTCTATAACATTATTGCTCCAAATGAACTGAATACACTGTTATTGTCTATGCAGTACTCTGGTAGAATAAATTGAAGTAGCTTGAGAAGAAGAGACATGACAATGGAGTTCTAATGCAAGAAGTGTTATCATCAGTACAGGACCCAGCACCGACAGACATGAACCCTAAAATCATTGTGATTGCATTGTTCAGTTCAAACTACAGTGAACCCTCGCTCTATCGCGGTTCACTGTTCGCGCCCTCGCTGTTTCGCGGATTTTGTTTTGTTTTTTTCAATTATTTTTTTTTTTCAATTTTTTTTTATAGTGTAACGTTTTTTTATAGTGTTTTCGACCAAACAAACTTTGTCCAGTTGACAAATTGAATTTCTTCTTTTATCATTTTTTTAAATAGTGTAACTATAGCAGTGTGTTCTGCGTCCTGATTGGCTAAGAGACTAGACCAGGATTAAACGTGGACTAAACCAGGTCTAGACCAGAACTAAACCAGGTCTAGACCAGAACTAAACCAGGTCTAGACCAGGTCTAAACCAGGTCTAGACCAGAACTAAACCAGGTCTAGACCAGAACTAAAGCAGGTCTAGACCAGAACTAAAGCAGGTCTAGACCAGGTCTAAACCAGGTCTAAACCTGGACTGGCCCTGGACTAAACTAGGACTGGACCAGGTCTAGGCCTGGACTAAACCAGGATTCACTCCGTGCGGCTCTTACGTTTGTGCGTGTTTGGTTTGTGGCTCGGGCTGAGACGACGTGGTCCGGGCGCCGCGGTTCTATCTCGTGCTCACAGCCCCGGTGTACGCGCAACACGTGCTGCTCTGTCATGGATTTGTCCACGATAAAAACCTCATCGCGGACAAATCCGTGACAGAGCAGTACGTGTCCACGCGTCCGGCAGGGCTCCCGGGGCCGTGTCTCCCCCTACGCGTCACTATTAATACATTTTGTTGAAAATCTACGAAAGTTTGAGTGTTTAAACTAGAGACAAATGTGAGAAAATGTTAATACCAGTCTGAGAAAAGTGTGTAATGCGTGTGGTGAGGCATTTAGAGCCTTAAAACATGTAGAATAATTGTAAAAATATAAAGTTGTCCTACTTCGCAGATTTCTCTTATTGCGGGTTATTTCTGGAACCTAACCCCCGCGATAAACGAGGGATTACTGTATTGCAGTCTATCCATGCTTCTTTGTAGGGAGTATTAATACCTCTGATGAAGTAAGCCAAGAAAATGAGGGCTGAGCTGCCAGTGTGGTTTGGCACAGCACAGAAATGGACACATTCTATAAAGTACTATATTTCTAAAAATGAATAACTAAAATAAAAACAACTTTTGTATACTCTCTGATATCAGTTCTACAGTGTTATTACTGCAGAAAATTGTATTTTTGCTCACTACAACAGGGTTCTTTGTCTCCTATCCTTTTGCCTCTGGCTGTCTCCTAAAATAGTCACAATAAATGAACCAAAACAGACATAATGGGGTGATTTAATTGCAAGCATTTCCTCAAACAGGCACGTGTCACAGAGAATAGAGAAAAACAAAAGTCAGAATGAATGAATGAATGACATAAGATTATACCAAGAATAATATAGTACAAATACAAATATGGATACACATTATATTGCAATCAAATCAATTCAAACTATTTCAGTTTGTGCAATTACCAAATCACAAAAGCTGCAATTATAAATAATAGTTTATAATAGTCCTTTGCAAAGAGGTATAAACATGTTCTGAAATGCATATGGTGATTCTATATTTTAGGAGGTAACTCACTTCAATAAAAAGTGAAAAAATAGATTTATTTTTTTTTGATCAATACATCCCTCTAGGTGGCATAAACATTTTTCAGACTTAAAGGTGCATTATGTGTTATGAGTTTCCATCAAATGCGTTTCTCCATCTCCATCTCCATCTAGTATTGCTTTGTCTGGAATGTTTCACAGTGTGGCATTAAACCTTTCTATCGTCACAGTGAGCAAATGAAGTTACAGGTCGGGCCTGTGGAAAGGCAACCCCCCTCACAGTCAGAATTCTTGTATTTCTAGTATTTTTGAGCTATAAAACCACCTGTAATTGAATAAATGTAATATACAGCTATTTAATGTCATACTGTGGAACATTCCAGACAGAGCAATGACATCTCCATAGAAACGGAAAGTAGGTGATGGACCCCTAAACATAAAGTTACATAGTCCATCTTTTCACATGCATTATTTTATCATTACTTGTGTTTTTAAATTGTTTGAATAACTATTCAAACAATCTTCTTCTTCTTCTCCTTCTTCTTCTTCTTCTTCTTATTTCAGTCTTCTCTCAATTGTTAACTCGGTTCAGAATTCTACCTTTTTTTAAACAAAATTATGAATCTTCTCAGAAAAAACATCCTACGACAAAACATGGCCGACGAGGTGGTCCAGTACCCACTTACTAACTAGGGGTGTGTCTTCTTTATAGATCCCAATAGGGGCATTTCCTTTTAATTTTCCCACTCCATAGAGAGGACACATGGCCAGCCGCAGTGCTCAGTTCTGTTCTGGGGGCACTTAAGTGTGTGGGAGTTCAGTGGTACAAGCACTTGAACTCTGTGTTTGTGGTGGAACAGGGGTTTTCCAAACTGGCCACTGACAAGATGATTTAAATGAGCGAATAAAAGATGAAGAGAGGAGTCGTACTGACCCAATTGTCTGCATGTGGCGTGTCCATGAAGTCTGTTAATCTGTTCATATATCACTTGAATGTTCTGCCAGAGGTTATGTGTGGCAAGGAATCCAAAAGCTAAAGTATGGTACGCCTTGACTATGACCATTTGGTAACGAGGTCAAACCAAAAACAAAATGACAACTTAAGAACTCCCTCTCACGTTAAAGATGTACCATGTATCCTTTCATTTGGGGGTCAGTCACCTGCTTGTTTCTATGGATATGCCATTGCTCTGCCTAGAATGTTCCACAGTAGGACATTAAATAGGTCTACCTTACATTTATTCAATTACAGTTGGCTTTACTGCTCAAAAATACATACAAAAATGGCATTCTGTCTACAAGGGGTTGCCGTTCCACAGATCTGGCCTGTAACATGGCCTGGTTTGGTCTCCATGAATATAGAAAAGTCTGGAAATTAGTCTGGTCCCTGCATAAGAAATCAGGTACAAAATCTTAATAGTGTATCTTTAAAAACAGCAAGGACCTTCCCATTTTACTATAATTAATAGATAAAAGATGTGACGGGTGTGTGCTACTTCCATGGAGATGTAATTGCTTTGCCTAAAATGTTCCACAGTATGGCATTAAAGGAAAAGTAACGTTTTTTTTTACAATCTGAGCCTTCTTTCGGCAATAAAACAAGTAGTTTTACTCACCCATAGCAGTTTGGTGTCAATTGGAGCAGTATCGCAGAACTTATGTTGAGCCGTTCTGTTCTACTAATGATCCCGTATCCGTTAGCGTGAGTGCTCGGGGCATTACTTTGCGGTGTCCAAATAACACAAACTTTAGCACTTTTCAAATCACAGAAGATCGCTGTGTCAGGGTAGACTTTTAGTGGATTCCAAAACGGCCTGAAACCCGATATGCAGCTATAGTTTCATTTGATGACGTCATCAGAGAGGACAGTGCGCATGCGTGAACTCAGCTGTTTTGTAAACACCGCTAGTCCGAAAGAAGCTAACACCGCTCTGAACTTTACTTTTCTGTTGCGATATCGGGTTTCAGGCCGTTTTGGAATCTACTAAAAGTCTACCCTGACACAGCGATCTTCTGTGATTTGAAAAGTGCTAAAGTTTGTGTTATTTGGACACCGCAAAGTAATGCCCCGAGCACTCCCGCTAACGGATACGGGATCATTAGTAGAACAGAACGGCTACAACATAAGTTCTGCGATACTGCTCCAATTGACACCAAACTGCTATGGGTGAGTAAAACTACTTGTTTTATTGCCGAAAGAAGGCTCAGATTGTAAAAAAAAACCCGTTACTTTTCCTTTAAACATGATTATATTGCTCTAAATTACCTTGAAGCACAAACATTCTTATTGTGAGCAGATTTGACAGCATCACCTGCATGTCTCTCCGACTTTCTATTTTGTTTGAAGAATAGCAAGTAAACAAATGTCAGTTTTATTTTGACCACATATACACAAATATATTAAAGTAATGACTGCCATGCCTATAATTTAGACTGCAATGCTGACTGATACAAAGCTTCAAAATTAAACTAAAATCCCAATCGAGTTTACATATACAGTGTAACATTAAGTCAATCAAAGATAGTTATTTGTATTAAACAGCTGAGTCCCTTTGTGTGTAAAGTACCCTGCATGTGTCTCCTGTAGGCCTGTGTATCTTGTACTCAAAAGTGTTAAACCTGGAAATCCCAAAATGGCAGGTTAGCAGTGAGACGCCCTAATCCGTCTAAATCTTGGTTACGAGCCCCACTTTGATAGACACAACTCCTTAAATTACTCCGTGGCTAAAAGCTAGGCTTTCTTCCTGTCAGGGAAAGAAAAGGCATGAGACCAGGCGGAGGAAGGAAGTGACAAATGTGATATGGCAGAGAGGTATGCCTGCAGGAGACCAAGAATGTGCTGAAAAGAGCTGGGTGAGAGGGGAAAAAAAACATCAAGTTGTAGTTATACATTATTTGAAGTAGAAAATAGATGGAGCATATGGTGGAGTAGGTGGTACAGTGGATGTTCTATAATCGTAGTTCAGTTCACTCCACTGCTGTTGCGTTCTTGGGGAAGACACAAAAAATCTAAATTCAAAATCATCCCACTTGTTTTACATAAAAGTACTACATAGGAAACAAATTGGGTGCACTGGGAGATGGGCTTGCTTTTCCAGGAATGTTCCACCAAATGGCATTAAATGGATCTATTTCCATGGAAACAAGTAAGTGACGCCACCACAGCTAAGTAACTACTTCGATTTGTGCAGAGGTGATCCCACTCGGAGTAAGAATGCATGCTTTTCCAAAGTATTTTTGAGCAATAAAAACATCTAATTGAAATATAAGATGATGAAAGATTGGGAAAACAAAGAGAATCCATAAGAAAAGCTACATCATGCACATTTAAAAAAAAATCTTGTTAAAACTGCAGAAGATTTTAAAGTGTGTATGTTGTGTTACAAATAAGTAAAAAAAAATGAGGCAAAAATAAACTGGGACAAGAACGTGATGACATCCAAGCTCTATTTTGGTCTGGAGATAGCTGCTAATGGACTCTCTCTGTAGTAGAAGTCACTTCAGTGCTAAATGGTACTGGCCCAGGCCCAAAAAAACCTCCACTGATAACATATCATGTCATGGCCCTTATGGTTAGACGCTGGGAAGAGCCACTCCGGTCCAAATCTGACATATACAAATGAGGTGAGATGTTAAATAATGCTTTCAATCCATTAGTGAAGGTCATTTTGTGTTGTTAAATGACCAAAAAAAGTCAAAGTTTCTCTTGGCAAGAACCCAGACCTTTTCCATCTCACTGTCTCTCGTGTCTTTTGAATGCGCTGCTCCAAGTGGTGAGGATGTTTTATGATATGCTGATAGGAATGACAGACAAGGGTCACAGAAGACAAAAACTGCTTTTCAGCTCCGAGCCATGGTGCTTACGGAGAGGTCTCTGTGGGAAGGGGTGGCTAGGGGCTTTTGAAGTGGGGGGGGTGGTGAAGGGTGCTGTGGCCTCCCTGTCCCACTGTGGCTGAGGTGAAAATGACTGTACCATATGTGCAGGGCTGCGGTAACTGCTGCTGTGCGCACACTGGCCTTTAACGGTCCATATCGGCGGCTCTTCATCTGACCAAGGTTATACTGGGACGGAACAGCACAATACAGCACTTAAACAGAGAAGAGAAAATGTGATGTGTTGAGGATTTGAACTTGTTTAAATGTTAATCTGCAATTTTCATTTTAAAAATCTTGATTTTTAAAATGAAACTTTGGAAATTGACACAAAGTATTTGGAAAGCACGCGCCATTTATGTATTCAGGGTACAAAAAGGTCTAATTGATGTGCTCATAGTAAAGTAGTAGTGTAAAATCGTGATTTGTGGGGAAAATGTAGTAACCAAAACGCCCTTAATGCTGTAATAGTCATAACTGAACAAAACAACACATTATGCAAGTCATAATGTTAAAATTTCAAACTCTATTTTGATATTAAGGACTAAACCTAATATCAAACACCAATTCCAATACCATGATGGTGATAATAACACTTTTGGACAATAAAATGTAATTTTCAACTAGGGATGTCAACAATTAAATCGACTTACAATTAATTGTCGATCAAGACGTTGGCCGAACAAAATGCATTAATTGTAACTAATCGCTAGAGGGCGCTACTCTGGAACGTGAACACGAGATGTGAACCTACTCGCGAGAAAGACCATAGCGTTACATCATGTAACCCTTTCCTCTCTGGATGTTGCCGTACAACTCACAGTAGAGCTGGACCTAGAACCATATATTTTTGAAATGATAAAAGCATGTCACTTACATGCTTTATAATTTCTTGATTGTTCTGGTTTGAGGCCCTGTAATGTTTTATGCTGTGTCCAGGGGCCCTGTGAAATGTATATTTTGTACTGTAACCCTTCACAGATTAAGGGAGAGAAATATTGTTGATGCCTTAGTTCAAAATAAATGTTGAGAATGTCCTAAAAATAGCCTGGATTCACTGGTTTCATCATAATATGTAGACTAAATAACATTCTGTTATTTAATTTCTTCTGTTCCTTTTAATTTCAAGATTTCCATGCTGCAAGTGCAACAACTGAGCCAGTCCTCAATTTATTTTCAATAAAGAATGTATTTTGTTATTCAACATCAATACATTTGTCTGTTTTTCATTAAGGAATAATTAATTGAGGAATATACAATATAATAATACTATGATATATTTTTGACTCAGTGTTATGTTACTATAGTTTATATTCTTAAAGACCCTATTGAAACACTCAAATTCAGGTGAAAAACGCCGCTTATCAGTTAATCGTAAGTCGATTGATAAGGTCAATCAACTATAGATGAATGAATTAATCGATAATTTGCATCCCTATTTTCAACATTAAATTGTAATACTTTTATCTTACCATGTGGTGTTATGTCTCTCAGTCATCCAGGTATAAGTGGTTTTATACTTCTAATACAGCTCATGATCTTTCTAAATGACTCTTCCGGAAGGGTTTATTTCTGTCTTGTTGATGTGGCTTTTTTAGTTTAGATACCAGTTTTAGTATCTTTTTTAGTTACTTTTAAATGATTTTTGATAGACACAGGGATTGTGATATAACTTTTACCATCTTTCACAAATGATAAAATTGTCCCAATATGGCAAAATGTCTGTTCTACTTTCTTCATGAATTATCAGTAATTTCTTGTTTTTTCTGCACGTACTAGTACATGCATGTGCACAGACTACCAGTGTTAACCCAGACCTGTCAGCGTGAGGCTTGTTAAAAGGCACTGAACAGAACAGAACAGAGCACAGCACATTAGCAACAAAAAAGTCTTATTCAAATTTGATGTTGCATGAAATAAAACAGAAATACACATTTTTGAGGCTTTGAACTGTGTATGAAAGTTGCCTCTGCTCCAGGTGAGTGTTGGTGGGGCAGCTGGGAGCAGTTTTCTCCTCATTTAGCAGTTCATGAAAAAACCACAGGCCTCCAGATGTGACAGAGAACACACAACAGGCTTGTACATGTCAACACACACACAAACTCAGCCGAGACCAATGTAATGAAGAAGTCACAAAAAGGGGATTTTGCACCATGATGAATTTCATGGGAAGTAAAATGCAGTGAATTAAGGCAACTTCAATGAAAATGTCTAAGTTTAATGACTAAAATAGCATTGATGAGGTTGAGAAGGAGCTTTCCGAACTGATTTTCCTTCCTTTTGTCAATGTTTGTCCAGTGATGACAGTGTCGATTACGTTAAATTCCCCTTTTGTAATCAATTCTTCTGGAAAAATGTGATTCAACTGGACTTCACTTTGTTTTGACTGCATCTTCTGCACAAACACGTCCAAGGCCGCCACCCGCCGCTTATCTCACAGACTCTACAAAAACATTGCCACACACTATTGGACTCACACTCACATGTATTAAGTAATACTGCCCGGTCTATTTTTAGGATGTCTGCTTCTTCAGTTTTCAATCAATTTCATGGATTTCTGATCTTTTCCCTTGCCCCACACCCTTCCCTCTTGTCACCAAAGAAAGAGAGACACCGTATGTTACCTTTCCAATTGTTTTCTGTCATTACATGCTGTGTATAATTGTCATTGATTGTATTGCATCTTTTCTACTCTGCATCTTCCAGTCGGCGGCGCGCGCAAGCGCAGCGGCCCCTCCCCTAGCCACTCTATACTGTCCTGCCTGGTTAGTGGGGAAACTAAATTTCAAATTCACTCTATGTACATGTACATATGATTGTTTTTCAACAATAAAGCAACTATGACTATGACTATGATGCATTGATGGTTCATAGGCATCCATTGACTTTGCACGGTACTGTGGCATGAATTTGTAATAGCATATTTAAAGGTGAACTTTGTAACGTTTCTGGTGTCCACAACCTGCTTTTCTCCATAAATACTGTATGTCATTGACTCAGATGGAATTAAACTACGTGTCCATGGAGACAAGCAGGCGATGGCATCAAGCCAAGTTAAATATCAGATCTGTGGAGAGGTGACCTTACTCACAGCAAGAATGTCTGTTGATAGTATGTCCAAGATATGTATAGGGATAAAAACACAGTAAATGAATGGAAGCAAAATTAAATGCTGTATAACACTAATAGCAAAGCGATAACATCTGGAGACAACTGTCTGAAAAGTTACAGAATGCACCTTTAATTCAACAATTTGGCCAAGTTGTGTAATAAACCTAGAAATTCTTCCTTGGTCACACCATGCACTAGTGACCTGTGGATGACCTACATTTGCCTTTGTTATTCCACACTTAGGCGCACTGTAAAAAAGAAAAGAAAAAACACACACTAGCTACTAATCACTTTCACATTACGAAGCAGGCGGGTGATCTTGGTGCCATTCCAGGACCACCAACACAGGAGCCGAGAGGGGTGTGTGCATTCACAATCAGCATACCACCGTTCCACACCAGGGCCATGGGGACAACCTTTTAGCTCGTTATCTGCACTGTAAAGGATTCTATAGCGCTGTCTGAGCAGCTCTTTAGTGTTATTATGGGAGGTAAGCTAGCCAGCGCAGACCTGTTTTGCATTCTGCAGCTCTGAGCCACATGAGAACCCATTTACAGTGAGTCTTTAACAACCTCGCCATTTACAGGCTAGCGCCGCACTCATTAGCGATGGCTAATTTAGGCCAATAGAACATGAAGGGCAGTGTGTGTTAAAATAATGCAGGATTTGGGTTTATTAACACAGGCCTGAACGACTAATTATGGAGTTTTTAAAAAAATGAAAGAGCGAGAGAGAGACGCAGACAGAGAGACAGAGAGAGAGAGACAGACAGAGAGAGAGAGAGACAGTCAGAGTGACAGAGAGCGAGAGACAGAGAGAGAGACAGAAAAAACACAGCGTGAGAGAAAGAGGTAGAGAGACAGAAAAAGAGAGACAAAGAGAGAGAGACACACAGAGAAAGAGAGACAGAGAGAGCGAGACAGAGAAAGAGAGACAGACAGAGTGACAGAGAGACCGAGAGACAGAGAGAGAGACAGAAAAAACAGTGTGAGAGAGAGAAAGAGGTAGACAGACAGAGAAAGAGAGACAAAGAGAGAGACACACAGAGAAAGAGACAGAGAGAGAGAGACAGAGAGAGAGAGACAGACAGACAGACAGAGTGACAGAGAGACAGAAAAAACAGAGCGTGAGAGAGAGAAAGAGGTAGAGAGACAGAGAAACAGAGACAAAGAGAGAGAGACACACAGAGAAAGAGAGACAGAGAGAGAGACACACACACAGAGAGAGAGAGACAGACAGAGTGACAGAGAGAGAGACAGAAAAAACAGAGCGTGAGAGAGAGAAATAGGTAGAGAGACAGAGAAAGAGAGACAAAGAGAGAGAGACACACACAGAGAGAGAGACACACACACAGAGAGAGAGAGACACACACAGAGAGAGCTAGAAAGACAGAAAGAGAGGCAGAGTGAGAGACAGAGAGGGAGAGCATGATAGAGAAACAGACAGAGAGGCAGAGAAAGAGAGAGAGAGAAAGTATGTTTACTCAGGACTGTGAAACTTAGGGGCTCATGGAGAGCACGCAATATAGTAGTTTGATTCCTTCCTTAGCCCAAATTGCTAAATGCCATTCCTTATTCCCTGTATACCCAATATTTGGAAGCTAATTTACAAGTTTACAACTAAAGGTCAAATTCAATAACATGAAAAAACTTGTATTTTTTCATGTTATTGATTGTTTCAGTAATCAATACAGAATAAGCTGGCAAGTTTTATCTCTTTAACAAAATCATCCAACACAAGATTTTGCCTAGTTTGGATTGGACAAAAAAAGGGTTCAATGCAGGTCCTTTTGAGAAACTGTAGTTTCAAAAAGTAGCACTAAGACAACAACAAAAATATTAATAAAAGTACAAAGTATGTCAAAATCTCGTCTTGTCGCATTCTCATTGACCCAATTTCAACTCTGGTCATTCAAGTCATACAATCCATCTTCCACTTCTGGCTATCAGGAAGACATATGAAAACGGCAGGTATGATGCTTGCAAAAGAAGGAACAAGTCTGACACAGTGGAATAAAGTTTGAGATTAATGCCTTTTGCCAAACCTCTACAAAGAAACAAAACAATGTGTATTTTTCAAAACAATTTTTTAGGAATCTTTTTGTGGAAAGAACAAACAAATATAGAGACAAAGGCCTGTGTCCAGTCCAGTGTGGGATGATCACGGGAGGAGTTGCCAGATGGCTCAACTTAAATCAGTTTTAAATGACACTAAATGGACAAACAAAGTTGAAAGGGGCAGTGGAGGGCCAGGAAGGACAATGGGTCAATGTGAGTCAGTCCAAAAGCACACATGGTTTAAAACACAAGCTTATAGGAGAGCTTATAGGAATGGAGGTTGGCATTATATCAAAAAAATTATAATATAGCATTTGCTGTTTGTGACAAATTACGATGGAGTATGTTATAATTAAAAAAGCAGCAAAATAGGCAGATAAAAACAAAACTTGTACTGTAGTATTTCAAATGCTATAAAGTAATATTTCTGCGCTTTTACAGTTACCTCATGTATTGTGCATTTCCTTAACTTTCCTTCCTTAACTTCTTAGCAAAAAAAAAAAGACAAAATAATTAATAATAATTGTGTAATATGTGTGTGTGTTTATTGCACTGAAAAACATGAAAACAGGTGTCTTATTGTGGCCTTAAATCTCTTCAAAAAACAAACTCTTATTTGGCCCATCCTGATTGTTTCCATGGCAGTGGTGTTCATTTAGCTATAATTTTCCACAGTATGGCATAAAACTCCTTTATCTGTGTTCCAAAGTAAGTTTTTAATGTTTTTATATATATGGTCCCCACATGTAAAATGAGAAGTGGTCAATTTCAAATCAAGAGTCAAAGATGCATGACTGGAATAAGACCTTAAAGATCCCATGACATGGTACTTCTTGGTGCTTTTATATGGCTCCTTAATGGTTCCCTAATACTGTAAATGAATCCTTCTTCAAAATCAACACTCAGTGCATGAGAAACAGAGATAAGATGAGAAAGAGTCATAAATGTCTCTCTGGAACACTCCATTATAGGCGTTGTTGCTTGAATGCAAATGAGGAGGACAGAGGTGGCCTATAGTAGGGGGTGGGGGCGTGGCCAAGCTCTCCGCTCTGAGACCCACTTCCGTGTTTTTGCACGGGGGGAGAGATTTGAAGCGTTCCATTGAAAAATAAACACATTTCCACAGAAAATAAAATTAAACCACTGCTGTTTCAGATATCCACAGGCTCAGATAAAGGACTTCCGAGCCTAGAAACACTCGGACGTGCCTCCAGGCAAATAAAAAAAACGTATTTCGCATTGCGTAGCTCCTCTGCAGTCCAAACTCTCTGGGCGTGATTTACAGAGACGCCGAGTACAGACAGACGGGGGTGGAACTGCATTTGCATTTCTTTTTTCGAGCTGACGTCAATAAGTTTCCTTGTTCAAAATCGCCCGTTTGAGCTCTGATTTTTTCTAACGCAGAAAAGGATCGCAAATGCTCAGTTTAGACATTTTGCAACTTTTAACCATGGGGGGGGGGGCCTAAACAGGGTAGGGGAGCTCACATTAACGTTCAAAAACCTCAGAAAGTGAAAATTTCATGCCATGGGACCTTTAATGGAGATGGGCAGAGGATAACAGCTAGAACCAATGAGGTAAGTTTACACAGACAAGCCTGTTTAGTTGAAACATCATTACCATGTGCATGCAAAGGAATAAACAGTCTCGAACAGAAGAAAAGCTGAAATAATCCTTTGAGTGCAGTGCTTCAGGGCTGAGTGTTTCTGGTAGAGTTAACGCTGTATTCAGTCTAAAAGCACTTTTCACACTCAGTTTCAGCCAAAACAAAAACAGACCGTTCTAGTTGTTGTTGATATAATATGACTGAGTGCAAAAGGCATTTTCAGTTGTGGACAAATACAGTCTGTGTCTTAACAGAAGTAAATAGACAGTAAACAAAGTGGAAGTACAAACAAAATGCACATGACTTCACACACACTCAATGGACGTGAATAATGCAAAACAACTGCAGTGTTTACTGAATTTGAAGAGGAACAAGAGACCAACAAAATAAATAAGACTGTCCTGAAAAGTCAGTAACAGAATATGCCAGAAAACATATGGTTTTGTAAATATAGTCAAACATTCTCCACAACAAACTATGCAGTCTAAATTCAAAACATTTATGTAACTGCCAGGAATATTCCACAGTATGGCATTAAACTCATCTTTCTTGTATTTTTTTTCTTCAATACCTTGAAAAGCATGCATTCTTACTGCGAGTGAGCTTGCCTATCCATAGTTCTGACCTGTAACGTGGTCTTGTGGCGTCACCTGCATGTCTCCATAGAAATAAATTCAGTTTAAATGTCATAGTGAGAGGTAGCAAACCAGCCACCAAAACATTGCGTAATGCATCTTTAAAAGGCCTATATTACTGTTTTCTGATCGATGTTATGTTGCTTCGTCATCACAAACCTAACTGGAGTTATGTTGTGTTTATTCACACATGTTTAAACTAGGGATGTCAACAATGAATCGATTAACGATTAATTGTCGATTAAGACATTAGTCGAACAAAATGCATTAATTGTAATTAATCGCTAATCGCGTGGTCACGAAACAAGGCAACCGCGCACAGCGCTGCGCTCGACTCACAGTCGGCCGCAGGCGCCAACGGCACTGCTCAGCAGACCCGGGTGTACGCGCGAGGCGAGATCGAACCGCGGCGCCCAGGAATGCGCCGCAACGTGCCGCTGCGGCCCAATCCTGGTTTAGTCCAGGTCCAGACCCGGTTGAGTCCCGGTCCAGTACAGGTCCAGTCCAGGCCCAGACCTGGTCTAGACCTGGTCTAGTTCTGGTCTAGTCTCTTAGCCAATCAGGACAGAACACAATGTTACACTATAAAAAAATGTTACACTATAAAAAATTAAAAAATAAATAAATAAATAAATAAATCCGCAATAGAGTGAGGGATTACTGTATTTTGTTATTCAGCATCAATACATTTGTCTGCTTTTTACTAAGGAATAATTAATTGAGGAATATACAATATAATAATACTATGATATATTTTTGACTCAGTGTTATGTTACTATAGCTTATATTCTTAAAGGGATATGCCACCCCCAGGGCAAATTTGGGCATCTCCCCACAGTCCAGAGACTAAAATAAGTGGTGGAAAGCGTTTTCCTGCTCACCCAGCCATTGTCCGAGTCTGTCGCCACTGACCGCCGCGGTATCTGCAGCTCCTCCGCCTTAGACTGGAGTCTAACGTCGCCAGAGAAAGATTTCGGCCAAAAGGAATTAATTTGCTCGATGCGTTTCCCAATTACTTTATGTGTAGTGCGCATTCATATCGAGTGCAAATAAATGTGCAAATCAACACGGAGAGCTTGCCTTGGTCATTTTGGGTGGGAACTATTTTCCAGTGCGGAAGAATACAGTCGAATCACGCAGTACGCTGCCAGGGGAATCCCAGTTACGCACCGGGAAGGGAGTTCCCCTGTTGCACAACGTGGTGCGTGATTCGACTGTATTCTTCCGCACTGGAAAATAGTTCCCACCCAAAATGACCAAGGCAAGCTCTCCGTGTTGATTTGCACATTTATTTGCACTCGATATGAATGCGCACTACACATAAAGTAATTGGGAAACGCATCAAGCAAATTAATTCCTTTTGGCCGAAATCTTTCTCTGGCGACGTTAGACTCCAGTCTAAGGCGGAGTAGCTGCAGATACCGCGGCGGTCAGTGGCGACAGACTCGGACAATGGCTGGGTGAGCAGGAAAATGCTTTCCACCACTTATTTTAGTCTCTGGACTGTGGGGAAATGCCCAAATTTGCCCTGGGGGTGGCATATCCCTTTAAAGACTCTATTGAAACACTAAAATTCAGGTGAAAAACTTACCGCTTATCAGTTAATCGTTAATCGATCGATAAGTTCAATCAACTATCAATTAATGAATTAATCGATAATTTGCATCCCTAGTTTAAACACACAAACTGCATATTTAGGCTGAGTTCTTCTCTCAAATAGAAAACACTCTGTCTCACCATGTGATGTCATGTGGTAATACAGAAAGCGCGTTTTTAAACTCCATACACCTTCACTACAGTCAGTTACATAATTTCAGTCCTGGAATTGATAATCTCTAATTAACTTTATTAAGTTTATAAATTAAGTTATAAGGCAGCTGAAAACTACTACATCATGACATCACAAGGTGAAACAGAGCATTTGGAGCTTTAAAGAGATATAAACAGCCCAATAATAAAACATCTGTGAATGAAACAAAACACAACTCCCGGTATGTTTTTGGTAAGGTAATAACATTATAATAGTACCTTTAATTTAGGACCTTTAACACCACCTCTATACAAAAGCTCGAAGCCCATGCTCCAGTACCCTGTGTCTGGTTGGACACAGTATTACAGACTCTGCGAAGTCCTGAGCTGTTGTGGACCAAGTTTAGCCATGCTCAAACAGCCACAGAGAGGTTAGACAAACAGAGCAGGATCACACGGGCTTAAGCCTCTTTATGCACCTCTTTATGCACAAGAGGAAGATCATCCACTTCTGATACAGGCCTGGAGGTTAGGAGGGGACACAGATAAAGAACCACCAACAAACATGCAGCTTCCAAGCAGTGTTGTCACAATAGATTCTATTTCAGTACTAAGGAATAGGCTTGATACTGGATACTGACTTTGATACGCGTTATGTCCTGTGTGTTTTTTTCTGATAAAGATCAACATTATTCTACCAAATTTGATGCCACAATAGAATGTAGAATGTAATTTTCAACACTAATAGTCTTTGTTTGTCACCATGCTGTCATGTACTAGTTTTGGAAGAGCTCAAAATCATTCTAATATAGCGTTGCCACAATTCAAAAATTTTCAAACTCAAATTCAATACTAAGGAATAGGTTGGTTGATACTTGATACCGATTTCCATACATCAATGATAAGAAAAGAAGACAACAGACTAATTTTCAACACAAAATACAATTTTCTTTATGTAACCAAATTTTGTCCCAATTATGCAATTTTTTTGTATTGATACTTGCTCAAATGAATATGTATGTAGTTTCAATGCTAGCTGTGTAACTTTTCTAATGGAGGGTCCGTCAAATGCTTTTCTCTATGGGAATTTAATTTATTGCTTTGCCTGGAATGTTTCACAGTACGGCATTAAAGGTCCCATGGCATGAAATTTCCACTTTCTGAGGTTTTTGAACGTTAATGTGAGCTCCCCTACCCTGTTTAGGCCCCCCCATGGTTAAAAGTTGCAAAATGTGTAAACTGAGCATTTGCGATCCTTTTCCTCGTTTGAAAAAAAAGACAGCCCAAACGGGCGATTCTGAACAAGGGAACTTTCTGACCTCACACTCGCGGAAAGGTTTCCACCCCCCGTCTGGATGTCCACCCCCTGTCTCTGGAAATCACACCCAGAGAAATTGGACCGTGAACGAGCTACAAAATGAGAGATGCGTTTCTTTATTTGCCTGGAGACACGCGAGAGTGTTTCCAGGCTCGGATGTCCTTTATTCGAGCCTCCAAACCTCTGAAACAGCAGTGGTTTAATTTTATTTTCTCTGGAAATATGTTTTTTTTTTTATCTTCCTCCGTGCTTAAAACACAGAAGTGGGTGACAGCGGAGAGTGCACCGCTAATCCATTTGGCCAAAACCCATCCGCTGCACTGGCCTGTCTCTGTCCTCCTCATTTGCATTCAAGCAACAGCGCCCAGAATAAAGTGTTTCAGAGACATATTTATGACTCTGACTGTCTTCATGAGGTTATCTCATGCACTGAGGCTTGATTTTGAAGAAGGATTTATTTACAGTATTAGGAAACCATTAAGGCGCCATATAAAAGCATCAAGAAGTACCATGTCATGGGACCTTTAAACATGGAAAGGAAACCAGACCAAGAGTGGGATCTGTGCAGAAGCATCCCCTCTCAATCAGAATGCCTGTTTTTGTAGGTATTTTTGAGCAATAAAACCACCTGTAATTGAATAAATGTAAGGTAGAGCCATTTATTGCCATACTGTGGAACATTCCAGGTAGAGCAATGACATCTCCATAAAAATAACCCTCCATCGGAAAAGTTGCGCAATGCACCTTTAAGTACTGATTAGCATTTGATTTTTGATAACCCTAGTTCCAAGTTAGCAGGAGTTTTCCCAGCCAATATGGACTCCGAAGAGTATAGCTAAACATGTCTAAACTCTGTGTAGTCTTTTGATTACTTTTAAATAAACACTTTGCGGAGATTTCTTCCTTTGCTGCGAGTCTTCCGTTTAGCGGGTCTTTTATCTCCTGCTGAGAGGTGAAGGGCAGTGCGCTTTCATTTCCTGCACTGTTAAAATCTGGGAGAAATAACAAGAGAGAGATGGAGGGAGGAAGATAGGAGGGGACAGGAAATGGCAGAAGGTGTAAAAATATATATAAAAGCTAGTAGTAGGTTAGACATAGGGGCAGTAAGTAAGGCTACATCCAGGCTTAAAGGTCCTACATTATACTAAAGTGACTAGGGATGCAAATTATCGATTAATTCATTAATTGATAGTTGATTGACCTTATCGATCGATCTGCGCCCGGGGACCATCTCCATGATCTTCTTGCTTCGGTTTGGTCAGGACCTAAGCTGGAGGTACCTATGGTGCATGTTTTGGGTTGGTGGGGGAAACCGGAGTGCCCGGAGGAAACCCATCCAGACACGGGGAGAACATGCAAACTCCACACAGAAAGGCCCAGGCGACCCGGGGATCGAACCCAGACCATGCATGCAAACTCCACACAGAACAATTAACTGATAAGCGGCGTTTTTCACCTGAATTTGAGTGTTTCAATAGGATCTTTAAGAATATAAGCTATAGTAACATAACACTGAGTCAAAAATATATCATAGTATTATTTTTTGTATATTCCTCAATTAATTATTCCTTAGTAAAAAGCAGACAAATGTATTGATGCTGAATAACAAAATACAGTAATCCCTCGCTCTGTCGCGGTTCGCGGAATTTTTATTTATTTTTTTCAATTTTTTTTTTATAGTGTAACATTTTTTTTATAGTGTAACATTGTGTTCTGCGTCCTGATTGGCTAAGAGACTAGACCAGGTCTAAACCAGGTCTAAACCAGGTCTAAACTAGGTCTAAACCTGGACTGGGCCTGGACTAAACCAGGACTGGACCAGGTCTAGACCAGGATTAAACCACCACATGCCGCTGGTTTGTGGCTAGGGCTAAGACTACGCATTCCGGGCGCCGCGGTTCGATCTCGTGCTCAGCAGCTCCGGTGTACGCGCGGGCCGTGAGTCGAGCTTAGCGCAGCGCGGTGCGCGGTTGCCTTGTTTCGTGACCATGCGGGTGTGCGTGTCCGCGATTAGCGATTAATTACAATTAATGCATTTTGTTCGACCAACGTCTTGATCGACAATTAATGGTAAGTCGATTAATTGTTGACATCCCTAAAAGTGAGTCTTGTGAGCTTTTAGCCATGTTAATGTTGTTACCTACCTGAAGTTGTGTTTTGTTTCATTCACACATGTTTGTTTAATCCTATTAATAGTTTGTCTTCATCAAAATGCTCTGTTCCACCTTGTGATGTCATGTGGTCGTAGTAGAGCATAGTAGAGTTTTCGGTTTGAGAGAAGAACTCATCAGAAATATGAAGGGTTTGTGTGTTAAACATGAGTGAATGGAACAAAACAACTCTAGGTATGTTTGTGATGAGGAAACAACATTATTACACATCAGAAAATAGCAAAATATCAATAGCGAAATATTTAAAAGTATTAATGTGTAACTTCATTGTTTTCTATAGAAATATATATGTGCAATATACAGTGCCGTGAAAAAGTATTTGCCCCCTTCCTGATTTCTGTGTTTTTTGCATATTTATCACTCAAAACATTGTCAGATCATCAAACCAATTTTAATATCACACAGAAACAACCCAAGGAAAGACAAAATTCAGTTTTTGAATGATGATTCCATTTATTAGTGCACAAAAAAAATCTAAACCTATCTGGCCCTATGTGAAAAAGTAATTGCCCCCCCTTGTTAAATCACAAACTAACTGTGACTAACCACAGTTTTGAGAAAACTTAGTTCAGTTCTACATGCCACACCCACACCTGATTGTCACCACCTGTGTTGAATCAAGAAATCACTTAAATAGTTCCTGTCAAACAAAGTGAAGTTGGCTACAACATCTCAAGAACAAACACATCATGCCACGATCCAAAGAAATTCAAGAACAAATGAGAAAAAAGTGATAGAAGTCTATAATTCAGGAAAAGGTTACAAAGCCATTCCCAAAGCTCTGGGGCTCCAGCGAACCACTGTCAGAGCCATTATTCAAAAATGGAGGAAACTGGGAACAGTTGCAACCCTTCCCAGGAGTGGTCGACCAACTAAGATTACTCCAAGAGTGCGACGACGGCTCATTCAGGAAGTCACAAAAGAACCTAGACGCACATCGAAAGAACTACAGGCCTCGTTGGCCTCAGTTAAGGTCAGTGTTCATGACTCCACCATTAGAAAAACACTGGCCAAAAATGGCATCCATGGAAGAGTTCCCAGGAGAAAACCACTGCTTTCACAAAAGAACACAAAGGCTCGTCTCACCTTTGCCAAAAAGCACCTTGATGACCCTCAAGACTTTTGGAGAAACATTTTGTGGACCGATGAGTCTAAAATTGAACTTTTTGGAAGGTCTGCAGCCCGTTTCATCTGGCGTAAAAATGGCACAGCATTTGATAAAAAGAACATGGTGCCCACAGTAAAGCATGGTGGTGGCAGTGTGATGGTCTGGGCCTGCTTTGCTGCCTCAGGACCAGGACAACTTGCTGTGATTGACGGAAAAATGAATTCTGCTGTTTACCAGAAGATCCTGAAGGAGAATGTCCGGCCATCAGTTCGTGCCCTCAAACTCAAGCGCTCTTGGATCATGCAACAGGACAATGATCCAAAACACACCAGCAAGTCCACCTCTGAATGGCTCAAAGAAAACAAAATTAAGGTTTTGGAGTGGCCAAGTCAAAGTCCGGATTTAAATCCGATTGAGATGCTGTGGTGTGACCTTAAACGGGCAGTTCATACAAGAAAACCCTCCAATATGGCAGAATTGAAACAATTCTGCATAGAAGAGTGGGCCAAAATCCCTCCCCAGCGGTGTGAAAGACTCATCACCAATTATCGCAAACGTTTGGTTACAGTTATTGCTGTCAAAGGAGGCTCAACTGGCTATTAGATTAAGGGGGCAATTACTTTTTCACATAGGGCCAGATAGGTTTAGATTTTTTTTGTGCACTAATAAATGGAATCATCATTCAAAAACTGAATTTTGTCTTTCCTTGGGTTGTTTCTGTGTGATATTAAAATTGGTTTGATGATCTGACAATGTTTTGAGTGATAAATATGCAAAAAACACAGAAATCAGGAAGGGGGCAAATACTTTTTCACGGCACTGTATGTGGAAAAAAATGTGCACTATTGGCATGCCTATAGAATGTTCCACAGTAAGGTAAATTTTCTTTACACACTTAATCACATTAACATATTACAATTATTGGGCCCACTTTTCCAGAGAACTGACTTGTAATTTGGCTTGGTGGTGCTACCTTCATGTAGATAAATAATTACCATTGATTGGAACATCAGAAATAAGACCTCCATGGAGATCACCAGAAAAGTTACATAGTGTGCCTTTAACCAAGTCAGAAGCAATAGTGTTAAGAAAAGTGAAACAGTGTATTCAGAACTAGTACATATGATAGTTTAAAGAACCTTGCAAAAATGCTTATATTATAATACAGAAGCTTAATGATAAATTCCAACCCTATGAGTATCCCACTTTCAGTCAACATAGCTACAAATGTGACCACAAAAATCTACACCCACTCAAGTATTGTGTACAGTTATTTTGCCATTACCAGTGCCAGGCCTGTACATGCATAATATTATTGCAACTGTGCGCTTGTGTTCAGTAGTCCAATGTAAACTAAGAACTAACTGTATACAAAGTACTACAAAAAAAAACAAAAAAAAACTGGCCGGATGTGTATACTGATAATAGGAAAAACCATTGTTCAGCAGGTCTAACTATGACCGGTCTGAGTACAGATATGCATTATTAAAGGTCCCATGGCATGAAATTTTCACTTTCTGAGGTTTTTGAACGTTAATGTGAGCTCCCCTACCCTGTTTAGCCCCCCCCATGGTTAAAAGTTGCAAAATGTCTAAACTGAGCATTTGCGATCCTTTTCTGCGTTACAAAAAATCGGAGCTCAAACGGTCGATTTTGAACAAAGCACCTTATTGACGTCAGATCGAAAAAAGAAATGCAAATGCAGTTCCACCCCCGTCTGTCTGAACTCAGCGTCTCTGTAAATCACGCCCAGAGAGTTTGGACTGCGAATGCGCTAGGCAATGCGAAATGCGTTTTTTTATTTGCCTGGAGGCACGTCCGAGTGTTTCTAGGCTCGGAAGTCCTTTATCTGAGCCTCTGGACCTTTGAACAGCAGTGGTTTAATTTTATTTTCTGTGGAAATGTGTTTATTTTTCAATGGAACGCTTCAAATCTCTCCCCCTGTGCAAAAACACAGAAATGGATCAGCTGAGAGCGGAGAGTTTGGCCACGCCCCGACCCTCTACTATAGGCCAGCTCTTTTCTCCTCATTTGCATTCAAGCAACAACGCCCAGAATAAAGTGTTTGAGAGAGATATTTATGACTCTTTCTCATCTTATCTCTGTTTCTCATGCACTGAGTGTTGATTTTGAAGAAGGATTCATTTACAGTATTAGGGAACCATTAAGGAGCCATATAAAAGCACCAAGAAGTACCATGTCATGGGACCTTTAACACTACTACAGCAACTTTAATGCTTTAGACTTCACTGAATGCATCCAACTAAAATAAATAAATGAAATAGGTAAGCACAATGAAAGAACAAGTGTGGTCTTGCTACAGGTTCTTAGCCCAAATGAATGGAAGGGCATCTGGTGCAACACCTCAACAAAATATGCAACAAAGGTGATAGCAAGGAGATGTCTTGACTGGATTTAGGCCTTAAAGGTCCTATATTAAGCAAAATTGACTGTTGTGAGCTTTTAGCCATGTTATAATCTTGATTGGTCACCGAAAACATACCTGGAGTTGTGTTTTATCTAATTCACATATGTCTGAGTAACCCTTTTTTCTGTCTGTCTGTCTACATCTCTGAAGCTCAAATTGCTTGTTCCACCTTGTGATAACTTGAAAACTACCGCTTCATGACCACAGCTACTTTTTACCTTTGTTCAGTAGAGATTGGCAATTCTAGAGGTGGAATTATCCAAATGATTCCAGTGAAGGTGTATAGAGTTTCAGTTTTTAGAGTGCTTTCTGTATTACCACATGGCATCACAAGGTGGAACAGTGTTTTCTGTTTGATAGAAGAATGCAGGGTTTGTGTGTTCAACATGTTTGAATAAAACACAACTCCAGGTATGTTTCTGATGAGCAAACATTATAATGTAATTCAGATTGGGTCCTTTCAATTCAAATAATAACCATGTATGGTAAGGTGATTCAATTGGATTAGGTCTGCCAAATGCTTTTAGGGGTTTAATGAGAGCCGAGCTGGAGCTTTGAATCATCGCCAAAGTTCAACGTGTTAAATCCAGTGAATTTAGCAGACACTTGTAAATACAGTGACTTTCTGGAGACATAAGTTTACATGCATACAAAAAAAAAAACAACAAAAAAACTCTAAAGATGATGGTTGAATGTCCATAAGTTTGTCCTGACATTGAAATATTTCCTAAGTGCCATCACCGAGAGCAGCTGATGAGAAAAACGTGCCAGTATTGAATGAACAGGACCTCTGATTTCCCACTGGGTTTGGATTAGTCTGACGAGCAGTGGCCCAGGACGGGATTTCAAGATGGGAAAATTTACAGGATAAAAGCACATTTTTACGCATGTGGTCAATGCATAAGTACAAAATTTAAGAAGTGAAACGTAGCCAGTGATTTCAAGAGTAATGTCTATTGTCATCAGGTAGAATACAATAAAATAGAAATACAGTAAATAGTTCTAATAGCAATAGCAATACAGGGCCAAGTTGCAGGGGCAGCAATTTGAGCAGCGACTCACAGAATTCCCTGAGCCCAGATAATTCCTCCAGCTCCTCTGGGGGGACCTCAAGGTGTTCCCAGACCAGTCGAGAGTGTGTGTCCTGGATCTTCCCCAGGGCCTCCTCCTGGTCTCCTCAGGGTGTCCAGGAGGCATCTCAGCTGCTCTTCTCAACATGGAGGAGCAGTGCCTCTACTCAGCAAGTTTCCGGGTTCGATCCCCGAGTCGCCCAGACCTTTCTGTGTGTGTTCTGTGTGGAGTTTGCATGCATGGTCTGGGTTCGATCCACGGGTTGCCCGAGCCTTTCTGTGTAGAGTTTGCATGTTCTCCCCGTGTCTGGATGGGTTTCCTCCGGGCACTCCGGTTTCCCCCACCAACCCAAAACATGCACCATAGGTAAAATGCACCAGCTGAGGTCCTGACCAAACTGAAGTAAGAAGATCATGGAGATGGTCCCCGGGCGCAGTAATGTGCTGCCCACTGCTCCTAATAACAGGATGGGTTAAATGCAGAGAAGAATTTCTCCTGTGTGAGATCAATAAAGTCACTTCACTTCTACTCCAACCTCTTTCCGTGTGATGGAGCTCCACACCCCATCTCTAAGGAAGCACACATGAGGAAACTCGTTTCATCCACTTGTATCTGCAATCTAACACTCAAACATGGCAGTCTCTCAAGGTGATTAAAGGAGTCATAGTGGAGTTTCAAATACCACAGAAAGAATGAAAAAAATAACTGAAAAAAATTACAACAGAAGTGCAGAAACATCCCTTATTTGGAAAAGTGCAGTACAAGTTTGTTTTATTTTCCAAACCAAAACTTAAACAAAACCAGGACAGATCTCATCCTGAGTGAAGTGTCTGGGCAAACATTCATTGTTGGCTGATGTGAGGCCCAACTCCAGAACAATGTGCCAAATGCTTTAGTTAAACAAACTCACTGAGTACAAGAACACGCTTCACTTAGATACTACATGGTCAAAGCCAATGCACCAGGTTCCCATACAGACCAAGTGACAGGTCCTGCCACAACACCTACACATGTAATACAGATGTTCCGACCATTACCACTTCTACTTAGGACTGTCGCTATAATTACTATATCAACTTTCAATAAATGATAGATGGAACTATATACATTGGAGCTCAGTATTTATTGTAACTTTTCTCTGCCTTTGTAGTCGTAGAAGTAGTTGGCGACCCAGTAGTAGTAGTAGTAGTAGCAGCAGCAGCAGTCGTAGCAGCAGCAGCAGCAGCAGTAGTAGCAGCAGCAGCAGCAGCAGCAGCAGTCGTAGCAGCAGCAGCAGCAGTAGTAGTAGCAGTAGTAGTAGCAGCAGCAGCAGTAGCAGCAGCAGTAGTAGTAGTAGTACTAGTAGTAGTAGTAGTAGTAGTAGTAGTAGCTACCGTGGCCAGCAAGTGCAAAACACTTATACATTTCACAACTCACATTAACAAGTTTGAAAACAAAATTACATTTTGTTTGTACATTTGCAAACAAATTGCTTGTTTGTACAAGCATCGAGACAAATATACATGTGTGAAAACCACAAATACAAGCCCCGGAAACAAATTAACATGACAGTTCTTGACGAGAGGGAAGGACGTGTGGGACAAGCAGAATGTGAAAAGTGATTTGACGCATGTGTAGGTACCACTTGGATTGGATCCAAGTATCCATTCTCTCTTCAATGTTTGTTTGCGGTGAACAATGTTTTCTCAGTTTTTCAGACTGAAACTCCGCCATTTTACACCCTTCTGAACAAAAGTACGTAAGGGGGAGAAAGCTGACTCCACAACTGGGGCAAAACATTGTTCATTCACCACAACAACAGAAATAAAAAAGAAAGGTTCTGACAAAAAACACATGCTCTCATTGAATTACTGTTGACATCCTGCTTGTCCCGCATGTCACTGCATCAATTTAGCTTTTTAGGACATTCCCCAAGAACTGTCTTGTTAATTTGTCTCGGTGCTTGTGTTTCATGTTTTGTAAATATGTTTGCACATTTGCAAACGTTTTTGATGAAACTTGGAATTTGTTTTCAAGATGTAAATGTGTATTCTAAATGTAATTTTGTTTTCAAACTTAAAGGAAAAGTAAAGTTTTTTTACAATCTGAGCCTTCTGCTATGGGTGAGTAAAACAAGTAGTTTTACTCACCCATAGCAGTTTGGTGTCAATTGGAGTGGTATCGCAGAACTTATGTTGAGCCGTTCTGTTCTACTAATGATCCCGTATCCGTTAGCGTGAGTGCTCGGGGCACTGCTTTGCGGTCTCCAGATAACACAAACTTTAGCACTTTTCAAATCACAGAAGATCGCTGTGTCAGGGTAGACTTTTAGTAGATTCCAAAACGGCCTGAAACCCGATATCGCAACAGAAAAGTAAAGTTCAGAGCGGTGTTAGCTTCTTTCGGACTAGCGGTGTTTACAAAACAGCTGAGTTCACGCATGCGCACTGTCCTCTGACGTCATCAAATGAAACTATAGCTGGATATCGGGTTTCAGGCCGTTTTGGAATCCACTAAAAGTCTACCCTGACACAGCGATCTTCTGTGATTTGAAAAGTGCTAAAGTTTGTGTTATTTGGAGAGCGCAAAGCAGTGCCCCGAGCACTCACGCTAACGGATACAGGATCATTAGAAACAGAACGGCTCCAACATAAGTTCTGCGATACCACTCCAATTGACACCAAACTGCTATGGGTGAGTAAAACTACTTGTTTTATTGCCGAAAGAAGGCTCAGATTGTAAAAAAAACCTTACTTTTCCTTTAAATGTGTGCAGTATCAGTAGAAATAGTAGTAGTAGCAAATGTCCAAAAAATAATGTGCGGCAGTTAGCGTAAGAATTCTCACTGACCATGGTATAATCTGCTGTTTAAAAGTTTCAAATTCTGATCATGTTGTGTACTGTGAAAAGAGTTTACTGGGATAATCTTTCTTTAGCGTTATTCTGCCAGTGAAATAAACCAGTTCCAGTATATATCGTAGTGTCTGCAGCAATGTATCACACTTCAAAATGTGATATTATGACAGGTCTACTTCCACTAATTAACCTCCAGTAAACTAATTCTGCTTTGTCGTCCGGAAAAGTAAGTGCAAATCCAGATGTGCATTAAACCTCACGTAGGATCTTTACTTTGAAATGCGCACTGAAATACTATGCATGACATTTACATTTGTGTTCGTATTACTTTAACAGATTTGAGCTGAATGCATTTGGTGGTCAACGTTGGCCTGTAAAAATGTCAGCTTTAAGTAAAAATCCATTTAGAGGGATTAATCTTCAAAAGACAAAATTCCACATTTCCAGAGTCTAACTGGATTAAAGCAATGATTGTAATTATGAAGCAAGTCAGGAAAACTTGGAGAACACTGGTCTTTGTATCAGTTGTAAACATAAAAATGAAGTGGAACCAAACAGTGTGGGTGTATTTACAGTCGAGTATACAGACTAAAGGAAGAGCTGGGCTGTTTCACACTCTACATAAATCACTGGACGCACCGTAAAATATGATTTCCTGTAATCCAACTAGGGTCTTTCCATGTCTCTCATTGGGCAAACAGGATTTTAACCTCATTTAGACTACAAGGTTAAAACAGCAACAAAACTACTGTGGTACAGAAACATTGTGGTGATTTGATTTAATGAAAAGCTTTGGGAGTTGGAGTGAATACACAAATGTATAGTTCAAACTGGGGGCAGAAAAAGAACGCAAAATTGAAATGGAAATGTTTGGATTCTAAGAACAGAAGCAACAGCACAATTAGCGACTAGTAACACAAAACCTGGATTCACAATCAATCACGACATTAACATTCATGAATGAGTGTGCTCTTCTGACGGATTCCTTTAAGGTGCACTATGTAGCTTTTTGGTTGGGGTCCGTCACCTGCTTGCTTCTATGGAGCTGTCATTGCTCTGCCTGGAATGTTCCTCAGTATGACATTAAACAAGTCTACCTTATAGTTATTCCATTACAGGTGATTTTTATAACTCAAAAATACCTAGAAAAACAGGCATTTGGACTGTGAGTGGGGTTGCATCTCCACAGATCTGACCTGTAACTTGGTCTGGTTTGATCTCCATGTAGATAGAAAGGTTTAATACCATACTGTGAGACATTCCAGATAAAGCAATAACATCTTCATGACGAAAGGCTCTTGACGGACCCTCCATCTAAAAAGTTACACAATGCATCTTTTAAAAGGAGAATTAACGTGTTTTTTTTTTACAATTTGAGCCTTATTTCGGTAATAAAACAAGTTGTTTTACTCACCCATAGCAGTTTGGTGTCATATGGAGCATTTCCAGAGATGTTTTAGATTAGCGATAGCCGTAGCCCAAGTAATATATGCTCCGTGCAGTCTCCAAATAACACAAACTTTAGCACTTTTAAAATCATAGAAGCTTGATGTCTTAGTCTACGCTTTCGTTTGAGTCAAAAGTGGTCTGTAATCCGAGATTTATCCATAGTTTCGAGTAGATGAGGACACCAGTGCGCATGTGCGGAGTCACAGTTTATTTCACTCTCAGCTCCCGGGACCCAAACATGAAACGTAAAACTGTAAATTATGGATAAATATTATATGCCCCGAGAACTCGCTACGGCTATTGCTAATCTAAAACATCTCTGGAAGTGCTCCATATGACACCAAAGTGCTATGGGTGAGTAAAACAACTTGTTTTATTACCGATATAAGGCTCAGATTGTAAAAAATGTTAAATCTCCTTTAAGTTGGAACCAGATCTCTTTTTTTTCTATTCTTTCATGCATTTTTAAACTGTTTAACGTGCAGTGTACATGGACCGCAAGACTTATTCATTAAAATCAATGCAAACTTGAGACGATTCAACCACAGCTGCTAATTTGTAGCACATGTCTCTCAAATGCAGAAAATCTCTTTTCTCAATTCTCGTATCATTCAGAACAATATACAACTTCTTTTACATGAGATATAATAGTAGTTTGGTGCTTCAATTGCTGATTCTGCAAAAATCTGTTTCTCAGTCCTTTGTGTTGTTTTTTTCCTTTTTTTCTATATGTAAGCAGACATGTTGTTTTTAATGCAAACGGACCATGCATCTCTCTGGAATCAGGAGACAGGGTTTAGTTCCGGGCCTACTCGTCTTTGTAAAGTTTTGTCAAAAAAAACGTTGTTGTAGTTGGTGTAAACAGACAGTCTACAAGTAACCCACTCAGTGTACGTACCAGGCAACACTTGCAGTCAGTGTACACCTGGCATAACTCAACAACACAAGAATCAGCAGAGGCAGAGGAAGAAACAAGTGAGAGCTTTGTGCACATAAATCACATTTGGCATCATAATAATAGTACATTGTTAAATTATTAATATTGTAGTGAAATGTTTTATTTAGATTATGCATAATTTCAAACGGCAAAACAACACACTGACTTTCAACCATTTTTAAACACATTCTTAGCACATCATTTTTCTCTGTGATTAGTTTGTAGATAAAAAGAGTTCACACGTTTCCTGTTTATTTATATGACTTACTTCACATAAATAAAAAGCAAAAGTCTTCTGAATGGCTTGAAACAAAGATTCGGATCCCACAAAGGAGCTGAATGTCCCATCATATTTGGTATAACCTATGGATGCTATCTGAGTATCAATTAAACTTGAATAAACGGTAGATCTGGGTGACAGAATAAAAACATTTGTAGAAAAAAATAATGAAAAACAAGGCAAACATTAAAGTTCTTAGAAACAATAGCAGTCTCTAAAATGCAGTATTATCTTTAAACTATTACATCTAAAAAGGTGTAGTGAGTTTAAAGTGCACTGTAATCCGAGATTTATCCATAGTTTACAGCTATGCGTTCCATGTTTGGGTCCCGGGAGCTGAGAGCACACTCCGCGCATGCGCACTGTCCTCCTCATCTACTCGAAACTATGGCTAAATCTCGGATTACAGGCCACTTTTGACCAAACAAAATCGTAGACTAAAGACATCGATCTTCTATGATTTGAAAAGTGCTAAAGTTTGTGTTATTTGGAGCCCGCACGGGACATATTACATGCTCGGGGAATGCCCCGAGCTATGGCTATAAGTCGCACTAGGCTAACGGCGTTAGCCTAACGCTAATCTAAAACATCTCTGGAAATGCTCCATATGACACCAAAGTGCTATGGGTGAGTAAAACAACTTGTTTTATTACCGAAATAAGGCTCAAATTGTAAAAAAAAACGTTAATTCTCCTTTAAGCTATAAAACACCTGTAATTGAACAATTGCAAGTGAGATATGTTTAATGCTCTACTGTGGAACATTCCAGGCAAATAACAATAATATCTTCATGGAGACAAGCAAGTAGCAGAGTCTTCATCTTAGAAGTTACACAGTGCGCCTTTAAGTGGGTGCCACAATCTTACAAAGAGTAAATTGTTTCTGGCCCGTCTGCGCACCGTGGTTGCTTCGAGTGTAAATGCGATGCAAACAGGCTTTAAAAAGATTGACTGTGACACACATTGGGGCATTTGAAAAGCCATGTTTCATCCTGGCCCCTATTAAATGAACTGCAGTGCAATCTCCACATATTAGGACGCCATAAGTCTGGCTGCCACCATCAGCTGTAGTGAAAGAGTAATCTGATAAACGTGCAATGAGAAGTGGACTGTGTGAAATGTAAATCTCTCCAAATCCCCGCGGTCCTTAAATGCATCGCGCCAAGTTTGTATGGGAAGTTGATATGTAGCTTGTGTATGTTATTCTATTAGGCTCATTAAAATGTCATTTTGTCATCAGCTCAGTTTTGCTTTATAACTGAAGCAAAGGAGTCATTGTACCCCCTGTGTAAAGCACAGCCCCACTACTTTTTATATGCCAGTGGCAATTTGTCTTTCAGACAAGACATTCCCATAGAAAGAACTGAAACAGAAGCTAATTATAGTCAAGGTGGATATGTGGAAGGTACAGGTCAGCCAGTATAACATGAGTCTTAGGAAGTCGTGGATGTATAGTTTTCATGAATACCTCTACCTGTACCAAGTTACAAATCAGAAACCTTTGTCAATTCCAAGTCTTTACAAATGCAGAGATTTATGCCAATATTAAATCAATATCCAAAACACTGTACAGTATATGTCAGATAATTTAAGGGTGAATCAATATTTTAAAATCCATGGCAAGACCCACAAATTGAAGTTTTAGTTTAAGGTGCACTGTGTAACTAGACCCGACACAATATTTGGAACCACAATATATCGCTACAGAAAGCTATTGCAATACACGATTATATTGAAATTACTTTAAACCATAGAAGTTATTAATTCTACCCTCTAGAGCTCAAACATTACTTCAATACATAAACTGCAAAAATCTCACCACTTTTGCAAAGAACAGTACGCACGATAAATACTGAACCGCAAAATATATTGTTCCAGCTTTCATGTATTGAACAAAAAGTTGATATAGTACCATAATTATCACGACAGGCCTAAGTGAAACTTTTCTGGTGGAGGCAACTTTGTCTTGCACCTTTCTCTTGCTTGAAAAAGATATTGCCAGAATGTTCCACATAATGGCTTTAAACATACGTCGTACATTTACATGCTCAAAAACACCTTGAAAAACAAGTGTATCAGCTCTCCACAGACATGGGGCCTGATCTTGACCCAAATCTTAGCAATAGCACTAGCGTTAAGGAGGGGCATGTCCTGCTGTATGGACGGTACAAGTACAAATGTGGTGATGGCATCTGAACCAATCTGTGACCTCTGTGGCATTTAAAAGCACTGCCAGTGTGGGTAATGTCTCCAATCTTTGCCTCATTACCAGGCAGCAAAGAGGGTGTGGTGAAAAATTATGTGTGGGTACAATAAAACAGCTCCAGAGATGCAAGTACACACCAGTAGAAGCGCCAGGAATATAGAATTTTGGATGGGTCGTGACAGAACTGGCTGCGTTTGTGTTAAGAAAACTCCGTATGCCGCTCTCACACACGCAAGCCTGTGCACTCACACACACAACAACTGTTTTATTTTTCTCTGCGTTCCTCATTTCCTTTGCCTCCCATTACACAGCAGACCAGTGTCTATCTCATGCGCTCTCCATCCCACAGCCGATCCACTGACCACTGCTCTCCTCCTGGTCGCACCCACTCCTGCCTCTCCCGGCAGTCCGCTACCACAGACTCACCTGAGGTACAAGTTTCCACCGCTGCTACTGCTACTGCTGACCGCTCACATTCTCGTTTCACAGTTGTCCACTGCATTTGGTCCCACACAGGTGGATGTCTCGTGGATTATTGTCATAAATGTTTCTGATGTTACCGCTTTGTGCACAGACATGGATTAAACCATTAACACACGAGGAGGGTAACTGCATGACCTGCATTTGTCCTGCACAAGAGACTGACCGCTGCAGCCAAGAGAAGCTCCAAAAAGTCAATTTTGCATCTGCTCCGCTCCTTTAGTTTTTTTCCTTCCTTCTCCCTCTCAGCCTCTGCCATTGCGACCTGAGTGTGCACACAGTAAATTACAGGAAAAAGGCTTTCACACTTCACTGAAATTTTGGCACAAGTTTTATCGAAAGTGTCTGACCAGGATCCAGTGAACCTCCTTTAGCCCCTCCATCAAGTCCTGCTTTTCCAGGATGGCTAAAAAACAAGCTCACAGCTCAGAGAATGACAGCAGGAAATCAGAGCTACTTTCTCCCAATGTGCACTTTAGTTCACTGAAAGAAGCTGTACTGCATTATGCTTCTTCTGGTATTTTGGATGAAACTATAACATACACTGATCATTATTTTGCATTCTGTTCACTGTAAACTGCAATATTGATTTAAAAAGGCTTAATATTAAAGCAGACATTGACTTCCTGTACAAAATTGTAGAACTGATTGACAAGGTGTGCCCTTAGTGCCATTTCGTTCTTACAAGCAGCAGATTTTGGCTGTTGAAAAATTGCTACAAGACAGGTTTGTAACTACATATATGACCCAGAATTTAAAGTTTTTGAATAACTGTTAAGTTAGTGGGCATAGACACAGTTTTTAACCATATTGTTTTGGATAATCTTTGCGTTAGGGTTGTGTCAGTCACATAAATTAGTTTCAACATTATTGTTTATAGTTTAATGTATATTTTCTTCAGAAATGTATTATATTTCAACATTTGTCATTGTGACAGGCCTAGTACATATGGGTTAAATGAAACAATGGTATTTGGTAATCGATATTCTCAGGAGACAGTTCACATAGATAGACTTTAGCTAAGGCTTAGGTGGCATTAGTCAGGCTTACTTAAGTCAGCTGTTGGACAAAGCTTTGTAACCAAAATGTTTTCTTTAAAATGTCATGTACGATATGTAGCCAGTTAAGTGGATTCTTTGCCAGTGCATCACCAACAGCACAACCTAAAATACAATCTCACCTATGGCCCCAATAGTCAAATGTAATGTATGACTTATATGTACAAGGTTGTTTAAAGAGGGGATAGCATAGGATAGATAGCTACATTACTCAAAAATGCATAGATGACATATTAAACCTATTCAGGCCTATTTTTAATGAGGAAACAACATTATAACGTGGAAGAAAGCTCCAAAAAGTCAATTTTGCATAATACATCCTAGGGCTGGGCGATATACCGGTGCACACCGAATACCGGTGGGTTTTTTTTTAACGGTAAGAATATTTAATTTACCACAGTACCGGTGAGTGTGTCCGTACAGAACGTCGGGAACGCGGAACGTCGCGCAGCGAGATATTGTTTGAGGGGGGACTGTTTCGCAGTGGTACCAAACAAACTGCATGTGGCTGCATGAGAGCGGTGAAAGCAGTGTGTTGAGCGTTGACCATGCATGTTACACAATCAGAGGAACTTGTACCGAAAAGAGGAGCCGTGTCCATTGTTTGGAGGTACTTATCTGACGCCGATCAAACAACAATATTCTATAAGAGTTGTCGGGCTAAAGTTGTAGCCGCAGGAGGCAACATGAGCAATTTGCTCACACAGCCGAAGCACACACCACGCTGACAGGGGAATCCCTGTTACGCACCAGGAAGGCAGTTCCCCTGTTACGCAGCGTGGTGTGTGCTTCGTCTGTCTTTTTCCGCACTGAAAAATAGTTCCCACCCAAAATGACCAAGGCAAGCTCTCCATGTTGATTTGCACATTTATTTGCACTCGATATGAATGCGCACTACACAGAAAGTAATTGGGAAAAGCATCGAGCAAATTAATTCCTTTTGGCCGAAATCTTTCTCTGGCGACGTTAGACTCCAGTCTAACGCGGAGTAGCTGCAGATACCGCGGCGGTCAGTGCTGACAGACCTGGACAATGGCTGCGTCACCAGAAAAACGCTTTCCACCACTTATTTTAGTCTCTGGACTGTGGGGAGATGCCCAAATATATTTTTTCTTGTGATACTTTTACTTTTTCTCAAGTTTTTTATTTTGCGCCGGTATCTGTACTTTTATTCAAGGAACAAAACTGAGTAGTTCTTCCACCACTGCAGCAGACATACACAGACATCTCAGTAGCACAAGCCCTCTCTCTCTCTCAGTCAGGAGCAGTTTTTTCTCCAAGTCTTCCGTTCCCTTTAGTGTCAACAGCGCGTTCTGTTGAAAAGTGCAGCCGGGCAGTTCCACACAACATGATTTATAGCTTTCCTGAGTGTTATTAAAAGACTAAATGCAATTCTAAACTATATCCACATAGACCTGGTGCCCTGCAGAAGACCTTTTACGAGCGGAGGTGAGTGCCTCGGCCTCTGGAACATATACACTGTTTATAAGTTTGATAAACATCGTCGTCAATTTATTTTTATGAACATGTCAGTGATTATTGCCTGGGAGCTTATGTGGAGACAGAGATGTATGGTGTAAATAAAAGGTGTTAGGAGAAATAGGACACACGAGTTGTAAAAAAAAAAGAAAGAAATGTAAGCCTTCCTACTGATAAATAGTTTCCTTGAATGCAAATTTGACTATCCAACTGTCAACTACTATGAATTTATAATCCTTCATGAACTTTTTTATTCTGACTTTCTCAAAGTTAAAACCTACAAATTTACTGAAACAAATTTGTCCAATGTTCAAACTAAATTTGTACATTTTCTTTGCCATTTCATCCAAAATGTCAGCATTGCTTATTGCATATAGATGGTAGCTATCCATTGTGCCCATGAGCAAAACATTTTACCCATCTTGCTTATATCCTCCTGAGACCCGCCCATTCATTTGTGTCCTTTATAGTGGACATCGAGTTAACCAGTCTGTCTTTTAAGTGTTTTGAAATACACTCTAGTATAGTAAAAAATAAATATATAAATAAGTAAATAAAAAGTAAATCAAATAAAAAGTTAAAAAGTAAAAAAAAAAAATAAAGGAAAAAATAAATAAATAAATAATAAAATGAAGTAAAAAATAAAAAAGTAAATAAAATAATAAATAAATACAAATTAGAAATTAAAAGGGAGTCTAACATTTTTTGAGGCAACTGTAGAAGCTTGTCAGAAATGTTGGTCATCAAAAAAAAAAATGTTTTTGTTAGGTTGTTAATTTCACATGGATTTAACACTATTACAGTCCATTACAGAGGACATGTTGCAACATAAATAAAATAAAAATAAAATTAACAAAATGTAAATGCTAAGGTGTTCATTTACCTCCAAATAGAAAATCACAAAAAACAAAAAAAACAAAACACTTTTTTTCTTCGGGTTCCAGGAGGATATTGTGGCAAGTGGGCTCATCATTACCTATATCAACAAATAGAAATTATAATGGTCCTCAAGCCTTGAATACAGCCTTTTTAGTTTTACTATAGTTTTCATTATTTATTTGTGGTGACACTGCCTGGGAATGTGCTCTCACAGCTCCCACCAGACAAAAAAAGTGACATTTTTGTTAGCACAAGCAGTTTTTTCTTAACCATACTAGTACTTTTTATACCAAACCCTATAGGTGCAAGTGCAGTATTGTAAAAACACATGAAAAATATAGACTGCAACAACCATATAATAACTCATTCACATATTAGAGAGAAGAAACAGCTCATAGTGTTGAAATGTAGCAGTCTTGCCTCGTGAAAAAACATCTTAACATGAAATTGAATGTCACGGGTACATTATTGCTCGGAAGAATGCAGCTAATACAAGACAAATGCAGTGGTTTCCATTGAAGCATGCCAGGCACGGCGGTTACAGGCAGAGCTTTTCTGCACTCATTCATTACATTTAATGTGACGTGATTCAGCAAAATGACTGAGGAGAAGGACTTACACACCTGATTTAAAAGAAAAGAAAATGTGGACCACAGACCAAGTTACACATGTAGGCTATGCACACAGATAACAAATTTAATAGTAATTGTATAGTACTAATTTTCAAGAGTTAACGTGTGGAATAAGGGTGATTATAGGCGCAGTATGTAACTTTTCTGGTGGGAGGTTAGCCTTCTGTTTGTCTCCATGGACATGCTACTGGTTTGGCTGAAGGTTGCACAGTCCAGCTTTCAATTCTTTAATTACAAGTGTTTTTAGTAATGCAAAAAAAAATACCTAGAAACTACACATCTCCACAGCTCTGTATGTAACAATAGAAACATAGCTATAACATCTTCATGTAATTAGTATTAGTAATAGTAATTGTATAGTAGTATTTGTAGAAGCAGCCGGTGTTAAAGTAGGCCTAAATGTAGTACCTGTCGCAGTAGTAGTAGTAGTAGTAGTAGTAATAGTAGTCCCAGGAGTAAGAATGTGGATCTTGCAGAGCTGTTACACAAATACT
Organism: Paratrypauchen microcephalus; assembly: GCA_036785185.1. NCBI lineage: Eukaryota > Metazoa > Chordata > Actinopteri > Gobiiformes > Gobiidae > Paratrypauchen > Paratrypauchen microcephalus. The sequence goes on from JAVJIX010000142.1 coordinate 1,148,769, forward strand.
TTTCAACAAACTTTGTACCAACTTCCATAGAGTAGTAGTAATTTGAAGTAATATGATCTTTTCTGTATAGGCTATTGTAAATAAAGCTTGGGGGACAAACAAAAACAAATGCCTTAAGGATATAATGTCGGCTATCACAAAGGAAGGACTGCTTTTCACTTCCACAAGCAACTACTGGTAACTTTAACATACTAAGTCGGGAGAGAATTATGCTTTTCAAAACACTTTACATATTAAGACAATAAAAATACTACAGAATAAAAGACTTAAAAGGCCACTTTCTGAATTCTGCTATTCTTATCGCTTATTTCTGGTTATTTGCCCACTTTTGACATTTTAATTGTAAATCTGAAAGCAGTTGTCTTCCTAACAACCACTTTGCATGGCTTATCTTCTAATCAAACATCATTATGCAGGGCCCCATAAAGGGACAATTGACCAGCTGACCAGTTAAGAGCCACCTATTGTCTCCCAGTGAAGTCAATAGTGAATCCTCGTGCTGAGTGTGCCCAACACAAAAGAAAGATCATCTAAACCCAGAATATCTGATCATCTTAAACGAGAGGGTAAACAGGATGATTAAAAGGAAATTAAAGTGAAACAGCAAGACAGCGTGGAAGTTCGTATACAGAAAGTGTAAAAAAAAATTGTATTAAAAGTTATAGGGACTTACCAGACGCGCGTAAGTCCATGGCACAGAGCAGGAGCAGTGGGATCCAGAGCATATCGACTGGACATCTCCTCCACCGACACGGGCTCGTCTCTATCCGAGTTGGGTACATTCCTCCGGCTGTGCGCTACCACCTTCACTCGCTCCTTAACATCCAGCAGCACAAGCCGAGACCAGAGCACCTTTCCACACAAAACACTAGGAAAACAAGCCTCAAGGGTCACTCCCCACTTGCGCTTTTTTCCCAACTTTCTCGATGAATGTCCCCGTGCGTAAAAATGTCAGAGGTTCGTCCACGTTTCTGTCTCGTCGGCGGTCCCAGTTCCACTGTGTACCTCTGTCCAACTGAGCGCGTTTCTTTCAGCAAACTTCAGAGTGGAGAAGTGCGGTCCACGGGCTCCACATGGCTCTGATTAGCCAACACACGACATCTCGCGGCCATTGTGGGGACTGACTGACTTGTTGGGACTTACGTAGACGTTTACCAGGGCTCTCAAGTTTTCAAGTTTGGTTGGAGTGAGATTTTTTTTTTTAAAGTACAATTATATCATACACTGTTTATTTATTCTGTGACAAATAATAATAACCACAGTTGGCAGATTGCTAGTTGGTTACCTAAAATAACCAGGGCTCTCAAGTTTTGAGCGGGGTCGTGCGTGACAATTTTTCCCGAGGAGTGGGGGGGCTTGAATTGCGTGAGAAATGCCGTGTGAGCGTGTGAACGCGTCGAATTGTCTCTCTCAATGCATGAGACTTGAGAGCCCTGCTGTAAATGTTTGTCTAAAGAGCAAACTTAAAGGAAAAGTAACGTTTTTTTTTTTTTTTTACAATTTGAGCCTTATTTCGATAATAAAACAAGTTGTTTTACTCACCCATAGCACTTTGGTGTCATATGGAGCACTTCCAGAGATGTTTTAGATTAGCGGTTAGCCTAGCGCGACTTCTAGCCATAGCTCGGGGCATATAATATATTCCCCAAGCATGTAATATGCCCCGTGCGGGCTCCAAATAACACAAACTTTAGCACTTTTCAAATCATAGAAGCCCGATGACTTAGCCTATGATTTCGTTTGAAGCAAAAGTGGCCTGTAATCCGAGATTTATCCATAGTTTACAGCTTTGCGTTTCATGTTTGGGTCCCGGGAGCTGAGAGCACAGTCCGCACATGCGCACTGGTGTCCTCATCTACTCGAAACTATGGCTAAATCTCGGATTACAGGCCACTTTTGACCACACAAAATCGTAGACTAAGACATCGGGCTTCTATGATTTGAAAAGTGCTAAAGTTTGTGTTATTTGGAGACCTCAAATAAGTGCCCCGAGAACTCACATGATGGAGATCGCAAATCTAAAACATCTCCGGAAGTGCTCCATATGACACCAAATTGCTATGGGTGAGTAAAACAACTTGTTTTATTACCGAAATAAGGCTCAGATGGTAAAAAACATTACTTTTCCTTTAAACTACAAAGCAACTAATGAGAGTTATAGAAATGAAGTTATTACCTGATGGTTCTCAGTTTGTTTTATCATCACCGCAGTGTGCGCTTAGCAGCTGAAACTACACTCTACAGTCTGCCCAACAACAGAACAATCTATTTTCTGATTGGCTGATTTTTTTCCAGGGAGCGGGACGGGGAGGAGGGGGAGAGTTTTTTTCGCTGAAAACGCGCGGTGCCTGCATAAACTGAGCCACACAGACCGATTTTCTGGGCACAAAAAAAATAATTTAAAAAATCAGCGTGAGAAATGCCATGTGTGGCGTGTGAGCGTGCGTCACACTCTCAATGCGTGAGACTTGAGAGCCCTGAAATAACGCTAGCTTGAAATGGACAGGTGTAAATGTTGGTCTAAAGAGCAAAACTACAAAGCAACTAATGAGAGTTATATAAATGAAGTTATTACCTGATGGTTCTCAGTCCTGAGTTGGATGTTCATTTGTTTTATCATTCACTCGTGTTCAGTTGCCGTCCTTCAATTATCACTGACAGTGCAGTGCAGTGCGCGCTTAGCTGAAACTAGACTCTACAGTCTGCCCGACAACAGAACAATCTAGTTTCTGATTGGCTGAAAAGGGCGTGGTGCCTGGATAACTCTTCTGAGCCACACAGACCGATGTTCTGGGCACAGAAGCGCTGTGACCAGTGGCTAGAGTTTCATTGAATTGCTTAACAAAATTTCAGCATGAGAAATACCATGTGTGGCGTGTGAGCGTGTGAACTCGTTGAAATGCGTGTGTCACACTCTCAAAGCGTGAAACTTGAGAGCTGTGCATTTACACTTAGGATAAATTATGTTACAGAAATCAATTATGTAAAATTGACTATTGTTTAACTAGTAGGAGGATACAGGTGACAATTATTATTTTTTACTTTACTTTAATTTTTTGTATTTTTATTTTAATTATTCAGATCATATAATAGAATTTGCCCATAGATCACAGTGGCATTACAAGAAACAAGAGTTATTGTCTCGATTATAGTATCTTTCCTTAGAAATCTCAGTAAAAGAAAATCCATAAAGGTAAAACTATAGACCTATACCTATGTGTCATCTAGACCAGCGGTCATCAAACTAAGGCCCGCGGACCGACTCTGGCCCACCACGCCCCTTTGACCGGCCCCCCAGCCCCTCTGCCTCCCATCACTTGAACTGGCGCTATGAGGCAAAAATTGTCATGGCCTTTTTTTTTTTAATTACTTTTTGTAATGCATCTTGTATTCTGTTGTTAAAAAAAATGATATTTATATGAAGTATTTATATTTATATTTAAATAATTACAATATGTATTTACCACTGAATTGGGTGTCGATTTTTAAAATGTGTTTATTTTATAGGCCTATTTATTTGACTTTTATTAAGTGCTGCACACAATTATTATTAATACAACTGTTATCAATATTATTATTGTTAATATCAACAGGCCTACCTAAAATTTGTAAATTTTCACTCTTCTTTGCCAGTGTCATTCAGCAGATGTTTCTGTCCTTGATATTTTTTTACCTTTGATGTTATTGGTATTAGAAAATAAATAAATGGAATATCTGAGGTATTTAAATTTAAAACAAAGTGTGTAGTACTTACTACTTTTGCAAACCACTAGTAACGATAAACAGACATGTGCCATGAATTCTGTGTTGATATAGTTTTGTGGATGGCTGTACCAGGCTAGTGATGAGGCCTGCTGGTAAACGGCCTACCCGCCCCCCCGTCACAGTCAGGAGAGATAATATGGCCCCCAGAGAAAAAAGTCTGGTGACCCCTGATCTAGACTATTGCTGCGTTTCAGATCAAAGTCAAAGTCAAAGTCAGCTTTATTGTCAAAAGCCATATGTACAGACTGCACACACAGGATTTGAAACTGCAGTGCTCCCTAGGCCCAAAGTGAACATTAAACATCTTGTAAACATGACAATAAAACATAATGACAAAAACATAACAGATACACAATGACAATGACAATCTGATAGGCCAGTAATATTTAAAGCCCCAGTGTGTAGGATTCGTGGCACATAGGTGGATGGTGCTATTGCACTTTCTGTTTTAGCTACGGCAGACCTCGAGGGTCACCCGGGCGCGCCGTAACGCAGACAGCTCTCGTACCCGCGCACGATCTGCGCGCCGCTACTGTATAAATAAAATGCGGTCCCGTTTTTTTTTCTCATGAAAACACACATTCCCGATCATGTACCATAACACTCTACACATCAAATGAAACCTTACAGTCTCCTCTTTTTGACTATGCAATTCATTTCCCTGTACAACAATCACTCCCCGAGCACATGGGGCTTTTATACGGAAAAGCACAAAACGAGGTTAGTTTACCTTAGAATGCTTTGCACAGGTCAAACTGTGCAAAGCATTCTAAGGTAATGCTTTCACCATAAACTTGCTCTCAATTTGTCCGTAAGGATCCAGCGAATAAAATCCAGTAAAACAATTTAGTCCAAAACACGTGTTAGATCCATTACGACGTCTGATCCGGCAGCATGCTTGTGTTGTTTACCCAAAACCACGAGCCTTGCCGAAGGCGAAGGCGGAGCCCAAATGTCCTTCTGCGGCTCTCGTATTCAAAATGGCTGCCTCTGCATGGGGAAGATCCCCCTTTTATGTGACTATATCTAAGTCCAAAAGAATACTTTGATTTCATGATGGAAGTGAAAAGGCTTGGAAAACAATGTATGTTTGAATGGGTATCTTCAATTTCAGTAATTAATGGGTAAAAATCTTACACACTGTCCCTTTAATACAGGAAATGCAGATTTTTGTTGCAGATGTAGACAGTGAGTTCTTGAGTCTAGTCAGTAGCAGAAAATAACAGGTTCATGATTTGTGTGTTTTGGATATTTTGTACAACGCATCCCTATATCTGGTGAATGTAACAGGATGGACTGCTAACTTTAAATATCTTTTCTATGTTGCTGTTATGTTTGTTTCATTGTTGCTGCTGCTGAACTTTGAATTTCCCTCAGGATCAATAAAGTATCCATTTATCTATCTATCTATCATTTCATGGCACAGTGCAAGGTAATCAATGGGAAAACTACCAATATGGCTGATAAATCATACAGATGTACAAAATAAGATCATGTAAGTATGGTACAAGTGTTAAGTCATCTCTGTTTCTTTTCATATACGTTACATCACTTCATATCCCTAAATATAGCTTACCAATGCCATGTGGCTAATTATTCTAGGAAGTATAAAATATTATCTTGTAAAACACACAAAGGAAGCCTTAGGTATAATTTGGAATGCACTCACCACCTGCATTTTGTTAGAAATATGAGACCGTCAACCATAAACCATAGGCCTACATTTAATTGTACAGTGGTGTTGTCATTAACCCCATGTAGTGTCCCGGTTTGCCCTGCGCACTCATAAGAACCAACATTTTTTCAGACAAGCTGCTTTCAATTAAGTGCACTGTGAGTCACTGAGAAAATCACATCATTATGGACTGAATTATGAGTTACGGCTCTGTCAACAGCTTATCCTCTTTGAAACACGCATCCACTAAAGAAATGAGCCCTGGAAATATATGAAAAAGAACATGATTTGTGTTGATATAAAATGTAGCTTTATAATCAACATTACATTAAAACTGCTTAGATGCAAAGACAATTCATGTTGAAGTAAAACGGGATGTTCCCTTCAAATATATAAGAAAAACAGGCAAATAACTCAACAGAATATGCTTTGTATGGAGGAATACTTAAAATTCACGCAGAGTAGTGAGCAGATTACCAACTTTTACCAGACTATAATTGCAAAACAGTGATTAAAGGTGCACTATGCAATTTTTCTGGTGGGAGGCCTGCCAGGTGCTTCATGGATATGCTATTGGTTTGGCTGCAAAATACCACAGTATGGGATTAAGTCTAGCCTATCTATCTTGCTTGCTTTTGTTTAGTAGTGTAAAAACTAAAAAAAAACTAAACTAAAAACTACGTGCATTTTTACTGAGTCACTTCTCCACAGATATGACCTGTAATTTAGCCCGGTAGCTTCACCTGCTTGTCTCCATGGAGACAGTGAAGTTTAATATCATGGAGAAACATAGCAACAATTCCTCCATGGAAAATAAAGTGGACAACTTCAAAAACACAAACAAATCTGACATGTTATTATCATTAGCCTATACCGCTCTGCTTAAAGATCCCATGACATGGTACTTCTTGATGCTTTTATATGGCTCCTTAATGGTTCCCTAATACTGTAAATGAATCCTTCTTCAAAATCAACAGTCAGTGCATGAGAAACAGAGATAAGATGAGAAAGAGTAATTTTTCTCTCTCTGAACACTCCATAATGGGAGTTGTTGCTTGAATGCAAATGAGGAGAAAAGAGCTAGCCTATAGTAGAGGGTGGGGGCGTGGCCAAACTCTCAGCTCTCGGCTCTGAGCTCTCAGCTGATCCATTTCCGTGTTTTTGCACGGGGGGAGAGATTTGAAGCGTTCCATTGAAAAATAAACACATTTCCACAGAAAATAAAATTAAACCACTGCTGTTCAAAGGTCCAGAGGCTCAGATAAAGGACTTCCGAGCCTAGAAACACTCGGCGTGCCTCCAGGCAAATAAAAAAACGCATTTCGCATTGCCTAGCGCATTCGCAGTCTAAACTTTCTGGGCGTGATTTACAGAGACGCTGAGTTCAGACAGACGGGGGTGGAACTGCATTTGCATTTCTTTTTTCGATCTGACGTCAATAAGGTGCCTTGTTCAAAATCGCCCGTTTGAGCTCCGATTTTTTGTAGGGGGGGGGGGCTAAACAGGGTAGGGGAGCTCACATTACCGTTCAAAAACCTCAGAAAGTGAAAATTTCATGCCATGGGACCATTAATGTAAACATGATATGCCAAAACAGAAGAAAAGGTTAATTATATTTCTGTTCAATATGCTGTTCAAAAGTCTGCTCTAAGTTAACATCAGATAATGAGAATGGAAAAACTTATCATTTTGTATCTTCAGTTCTCTGTCTTTTGGATTACCACAGTTGATTAAGGACACATATAGTAGTGTCTGCTGTGGGTTTTGAAGTTGAGAGGCGCATGCCTGACCTGAGATAAACCCGTCCACCGTACTGTCTGAAGCCAAATTAAACCATCTCTTTATTACAGAGACTTATCCCACAAGACTCAACTCAAGATAACACACTTCCTGCTCAGGTCCAATTAAAGATAAGGGAGAGACACGACAGAGATTTTTTTTTTTTTTTTACAGTATTTCTGTATTGCTTCTACTGTAAGTGTTACACTGCTCTGATCTTCTATCAAATACATTTAAAGAGCCCATAATACACCATTTGATTATTTGTTATAATGATAAAAGGAGAAGTTCAATTTGTCAACTGGACAAAGTTTGTTTGGTTGAAGACGTTTCGTCGCTCATCCGAGAGGCTTCTTCAGTTCTGGTTCTAGTGCTGGTTAGTCCCTGTTTATATCTAGCTGCAGGGAGGAGCTCACTACACTGAAATCCTTCTGAAACTATCTCAGCTAATTTGTATCTTTTGTTTCCCTGGCGTCTCGTTTAGCATCTCTATTTAGCCCTATGAGGATCTCACTGCTCTGAAATAGCTCTGAAACTATCCCCTCATTTGTTCCTTTTGTTATTCGAATATTTAGCATCTCTATTCAGACTACAGACCGTCTCCACCCTTCTGTCCCTGACTCGTCTGCCCTAATGTTTTTTTTCTCCGTCTGTTATGACTTGGTTTAAGAATCGAATTATAAATGGGAGACAAGTTATGTCTAACTCCCCCACGTCTTCAACCAAACAAACTTTGTCCAGTTGACAAATTGAACTTCTCCTTTTATCATGGATTCTACCTGGACGACTGAGGGACTTTTCACGTATTTGTTATAATCTTGTCTCCTCATCACAAACATACCTGGAGTTGTGTTTTTTTGTATTCACACATGTTTAACACACAAATCTTGCATTATTTTGGCTGAGTTCTTCTTTCAAACGTAAATCTCTTCCGAACAAAAGGTGAAAAAGGCAGTCATTAACTTAAAAATTACAGCTTCATGACATCACAATGTGGAACAGAGCACTCTGAATGACATTGGGTGTCGTCTTGGTGAATCTGTGCAGAACCCTCAACAATACAAACCAAACTAAGAGAGGCTGGAATACTTAGAGTAGACACTTCTTCTTAACCTCTTTGGATATGATCTTGATGCACGGTTTCACATCTCACTGCAGAAGCACAGAGGACCTTTGTATTTGAGCAATGGCAGAAAAATGAAATATTAGATGTAACTGATTATAAAGTGTGAGAGGCATTCACCTGAAGTGTCCCTGTCAAGTGGGAATTAAGCTCACGTTGCTATTCTTTTCAGTGTCCTGTTTATAGGCGCCATTTTAGGCACTTTTCACCATTCAGTAGATACAATATTTATTTTTTAATTGCTATGGCAACTATAGATAGCATTGTGAATAAACCAAGCTGTTGCACTGCAAGTAGTTTAAGTAGTAGTAAGTCATTTTTATTTAGTTTGTCTCCACTGGTTTGAATTTTTGGACTCATGAAGGATATTATTAAAAGTGCAACCACGCATCATCTGTCTGGAGCGCTTTTTTAAGAGTAGACCCCCTGGCATTTTGCAGTGGATAAGGAGCCTCTTTGTTCAAAGTATGTCAACAGGACAAAATGCAGAGATACACAGGAGGAGATGGCTACTCTAAATGATTCGGTGTTTTTTACTATCAGTACCAAACAGTCAAGTCATGGGTTTAAAGGAGAATTAACATTTTTTTTACAATCTGAGCCTTATTTCGGTAATAAAACAAGTTGTTTTACTCACCCGTAGCACTTTGGTGTCATATGGAGCACTTCCAGAGATGCATTAGATTAGCGATAGCCGTATCGCGAGTTCTCGGGGCATATAATATATGCCCCGAGCGGTCTCCAAATAACACAAACTTTAGCACTTTTCAAATCATAGAAGCTCACTTTAGTTTGAGTCAAAAGTGGCCTGTAATCCGAGATTTATCCATAATTTACAGCTTTGCGTTTCATGTTTGGGTCCCAAGAGCTGAGAGTGAAATAAACTGTGACTCCACACATGCGCACTGGCGTCCTCATCTACTCGAAACTATGGATAAATCTGGAATTACAGGCCACTTTTGACTCAAACGAAAGCGTAGACTAAGACATTGAGCTTCTATGATTTGAAAAGTGCTAAAGTTTGTGTTATTTGGAGACCGCAAACATGTGCCCCGAGAACTCAATTACGGAGATCACAAATCTAAAACATCTCTGGAAGTGCTCCATATGACACCAAAGTGCTATGGGTGAGTAAAACAACTTGTTTTATTACCGAAATAAGGCTCAGATTGTAAAAAACATGAATTCTCCTTTAAGCTTCCCGTTTACTGGAGCCGTTTTGAGCACTTTTCACCATTCAAAAGATATGATATTTTGATTTGAATTGTTGATTGCTATGGCAACAGTGCAAATTTTAAACCACTCTGAAACCCATGAACAGACAATAGGGGTGCATGTAAATGGTTAGCTGAAATGATGGTTGCTAAAGGTCAGTTTTATTTTGCTTATGCTGTTGCTTACCTTTAATTTAAGTCTTAACATCACATATTGCTACGCTTGATGTGCAACTAAATCCAGCTCAGAACATTTTTATGCCCACTAAGTAGTCTTAAATGTGCACTGCATAACATTTCTAGTGGAGGGTCTGCCACCTGCTTATCTCCATGGAAATGTTATTGCTTTGTCTAGAATATTCCATAGTGTAAATTACACATATTTATTGCGGGGGAGACAAGCAGTTTACAGCACTATGCGCATTACAGTTCAGATCTGTGGAGAGTCACCCCTAGTCACAGAAGGATTTTTGAGCAATAAAAACACCCATAATGAATAAATTCTAGATGGATATGTTTAATGTCATATCATGGAACATTCCAGGCAAAACAATAATATCCCCACGGAGACAAACAAATAGTGGACCCTCCACCAGAAACGTTGCGCAGTGTACCTTTAACTTAACCACTCCCTAGCGGCGGTTTTGAATGTTTTGAATTCTGAATTACCATCTAAGGTACGTACACACTTGCACGAGGACTAAGACTAAACCAAGTCTACATTAAAGGGACAGTGCGTAAGATTTTTACCCGTTAATTACTGAAATTGAAGATACCCATTAAAAAATACATTGTTTTCCAAGCCTTTTCACTTCCATCATGAAATCAAAGTATTCTTTTAGACTTAGATATAGTCACATAAAAGGGGGATCTTCCCCATGCAGAGGCAGCCATTTTGAATACGAGAGCCACAGAAGGACATTTGGGCTCCGCCTTCGCCTTCGGCAAGGCTCATGGTTTTGGGTAAACAACACAAGCATGCTGCCGGATCAGACGTCGTAATGGATCTAACACGTGTTTTGGACTAAATTGTTTTACTGGATTTTATTCGCTGGATCCTTACGGACAAATTGAGAGCAAGTTTATGGTGAAATACAGAGTTTGACCTGTGCAAAGCATTCTAAGGTAAGCTAACCTCGTTTTGTGCTTTTCCGTATAAAAGCCCCATGTGCTCGGGGAGTGATTGTTGTGCAGGGAAATGAATTGCATAGTCAAAAAGAGGAGACTGTAAGGTTTCATTTGATGTGTAGAGTGTCATGGTACATGATCGGGAATGTGTGTTTTCATGAGAAAAAAAAAACAAAAAACGGGACCGCGTTTTATTTATACAGTAGCGGCGCGCGGCTCGTGCGCAGGTCCCTCGAGGTCTGCTGTAGCTAAAACAGAAAGTGCAATAGCACCATCCACCTATGCGCCACGAATCCTACACACTGGGGCTTTAAGATTTAACTAGTCTCAAACCAGGACCATTACTTTGTTATTATATTTTAACCTCCTGAGACCCGGCCCATTCATTTGTGTCCTTTATAGTGGACACTGAGTTAACCGTTCAGTCTGCGTGTGTTTTGAGATAGACTCTAGTTTGTGGCTGCACTATGATTAAAAATAATAATAATAATAATAATAATAATAAATTAAATACATAAATAAATAGATAAAAAAAGAAGTAATAATTAAATACATAAATAAATACATAAATAAATACACAAATAAATAAATAACAATAAACAATAAAAAAAAGGAAAAAAAATTAAATACATAAATAAATACAGGACATAAATAAATAAATAAATAAATAAGAAATTAAAAGGGAGTCTAAAAACTTTTTGAGGCAACTGTAGAAGCTTGTCAAAGATGTTGGTCATCAAAAAAAAAAAAAAAATAATAATTTGCTAGATCATTGGATTTCACAGCAAAAATGTCCCAGATGTCCATTAGAAAGGACATGTTACTAGTCTGGTTAACACCTGACCATATCACAAGTGAGATATGGGTCTGGAAACTCGCTTCGAAAAATCTCGTAGCGGAGGTGTGGTTAGCGATTGCCAACGGCCGTTTATTGGGCGTTATGAATGTCTATCATTGAGCGTATACGTAAGTCCATAGCCAATCATGTCAGTTGTCAGTTCAAACTACAAGCTTCCGTTTGTCATGTAGTACGCGTCACCGTCTTGCCACACCTCCCCCGCTCTCTGATTGGGGCCCTAAATCTGGGACTCTCACTTGGACGAGTTTCCAGGCCGCCTTCCAGTTCGAAACGAACGGAAGCGGCCTGGGAATTCCCAGGCTAACATGTTACTACATTATGAATAAAAATAAAATTAACAAAATGTAAATGCTAAGGTGTTCATTTACCTCCAAATAGAAAATTAAAATAATAATAATGTAGACACACTTTTTTTCTTCGGGTCCCAGGAGGATATTGTTATATGTGAGCTAGTGTGTCCAAGTCATTTCCCTTGAAAATACAAACTTTCCTTTCTCCTGGCCAAACCCAATATAATTAGCCTACAATAACTAGAATAACACATATTATTGCAGTAGTATATATAAACCATAGTACTTGATCTGTTTGTGTGGCCTTTATGTTTCTCATTCAGACTTGGTACAAAACACATTTCTCATTTTCCTTTAAAACACAAACATATGTCATTGATTCCAAATGTCTAGTAATGCCAGCCTTTAATGCCTCATTATCCAATTTTTCTTTCATCCAAAATCCCATAAATAGGACACAAACCATGGCCCAATCAGGCGTGCGCTGGGCTGGACAATGGAGCCATTCACGTACCGCGTCTGCTGGAGTTTGTCTTCATATTATTTTAAAGTCTGCTTGACTTTTTAAAGAAGATTTGTAGTTTGAACCATCCCCAAGGCTTGTGTTTATAATAGCGGTTTTTAAATCCACTTTGCAAACTATCTGTGTTTTTTATTACAATTAAAAAGAGAAAATTTGAAGCTGGCATGTGATGTTTAAGAATATTTCAGTATGCATGGTTACACGAGTCAAAGTTTGTATTGGGCAACTTTTCTGGTGGAGGGTCCGCTACCTGCTTGTCTCCATGGGGATGTTATTGTTTTGTTTTTTTCATTTATTCATCATGGGTCTTTCTATTCCTCCAAAATACAATAATTCCATCTGTGAATAGGGTTGACTCTCCACAGATCTGAACTGTAATGTAGCATAGTGATGTAACCTGCTCACCTCCCTCATGATAGATACAGTAGATTTAATCTATACTGTGGAACATTCAAGGCAAAGCAATAGCATTTCCATGGAAACAAACTGGTGATGGACCCTCCACTAGAAAAGTTAAGAAAGGTTTTATGAACAAACGTTTGAACTTTGCTTTGGCATTCTATCAACTGGCATCATTGAAGAGCATTTTGGCATCTGATTAGTAGGATTTAGTGTATTTGTGCCATACATGGGCAGATAAAAGAGGCTGTTCAGTTATATAAGTAGAAGAGTGTTATATTAATGCAATTCCACCCAATAATAAAAAGTCCAAAGATTCCTTATTACTTGTATCCAGATAATGTGATAAATAAATCATAATGAATTGTTGCACTACCCATTTGTGAGGTCTCTTGGAGGATGCCCCACTAGATTTAAGATTTATAGCAGAAGAAAATTGATTTTGTAAACTGGACAAAATAAACAGACATAATTCAATTTCCTTGTGTTATGGACGACTGAGTGCTTACACAGACATATCATGATTTCATTAATTAAGAGTGCAGATCTCCATGGCGATGTAGTTCCATCTTGCAACGACATTTTCTAAAGATTCCTTATTATTCAGAAATGATGAATTGTATCCATATAATGTTATGAAATAAATCATAATGAAGTACAGATTTGGGACCTTGAGTGATGGATGCCAAATTTTTATCAGAGAGAGAAAATAATAATAATAATAATAATAATAATAATAATAATAATAATAATAATAATAATAATAATAATAATAATAATAATAATAATAATAATAATAATAATAATTTTAAAAAAGACAAAAATATTTTAAGATTTATAACAAAAGAAAAATAATTTTGTAAACTGGACAAAAACTAGACTACAAATTTCTTTTGCTATGAATGACTGAGACTGATTGCGCAGACATATACTCAACAAAAATATAAACGCAACACTTTTGTTTTTGCTCCCATTTTTCCTGAGATGGACCCAAAGATCCAAAATTCACTCCAGATACACAACACTACCATTTCTCTCAAACATTGTTCACAAATCTGTCCAAATGTGTGACAGCGAGCACCTCTGCCCCGCCGAGACAATCCACCCCACCTCACAGGTGCGCCACATCAAGATGCCGATCCGACATCATGACCAGTGCACAGGTGCGCCCCAGACTGCCCACAATAAAAGGCCACCCCGAAATGTGCATTTTTTTTTTTTTTGCTTTATTGGGGGTCTGGGGACTCAGAACCAGTCAGTATCTGGTGTGACCACCATTTGCCTCATGCAGTGCAACACATCTTCTTCGCATAGAGTTTATCAGATTGTCAGTTGTGGCCTGTGGAATGTTGGTCCACTCCTCTTCAGTGGCTGTTATGGACGAAGAACACAGGTGCATTTTATTGATGGCATTTTGAATGCACAGAGATACCGTGATACGATCCTGAGGCACATTGTTGTCCCAAACATGCTCAATGGGTGACATGTCCGGTGAGTATGCTGGCCATGCAAGATACTGCACGGACATTTTCAGCTTCCAAGAATTGTGTACAGATCCTTGCAACATGGGGCCGTGCATTATCTTGCTGAAACATGAGGTGATGTTCATGGATGTATGGCACAACAATGGGCCTCAGGATCTCATCACGGTATCTCTGTGCATTCAAAATGCCATCAATAAAATGCTCCTGTGTTCTTCGTCCATAACAGCCTTTGAAGAGGAGTGGACCAACATTCCACAGGCCACAACTGACAATCTGATAAACTCTATGAGAAGAAGATGTGTTGCACTGCATGAGGCAAATGGTGGTCACACCAGATACTGACTGGTTCTGAGTCCCCAGACCCCCAATAAAGCAAAAAAATGCACATTTCGGGGTGGCCTTTTATTGTGGGCAGTCTGGGGTGCACCTGTGCACTGGTCATGATGTCGGATCAGCATCTTGATGTGGCGCACCTGTGAGGTGGGGTGGATTGTCTCGGCGGGGCAGAGGTGCTCGCTGTCACACATTTGGACAGATTTGTGAACAATGTTTGAGAGAAATGGTAGTGTTGTGTATCTGGAGTGAATTTTGGATCTTTGGGTCCATCTCAGGAAAAATGGGAGCAAAAACAAAAGTGTTGCGTTTATATTTTTGTTGAGTGTATTATTAAGACTTCACTGTTGAGTTGAGCAGATCTTTGCTAAATTTGTGTAGATTGTGAAAAGAATATGTAGATTTTGATGTGTTTTTTTCTTTTTCAAATGAAATCCAAATTTACAAAAAAGTAAAAAACAAAAACATTTTTGCTTTTGTATGGAGACAAAATAAAATCTTACCTAACGCCTGGCAAAGAAAGAACTTTTTTGAGCTGTGACCCAAAAGTTTCCCTGATAATGTTTTACCATCAGGCGTCATTTATATCTAAGAATGGTGTCTTTGTCCATCATGGCAAAACCTTTTTACAGGTAACCAGTGAACGGCTTTTAAAAACCCCTAGCCCCATGCCAACTCCAAACAAACATATAATAGCTGTGGACTGGTCTTAATGTAGGCCTCTTGGTGATTATCTGATGTAATGACAAGCAATCTAGATTGGGCCTGTGAACCATTACAAGAAATATTACAAAGTGGGCCTGCAAGACAAAAATATATATATTTTTTTACTTTGGATAGAAAGTGCTAATCCTAAATGTGTACTATATGTGATCGTTATATTAGTGTGTCAGTTGTATTTCAGTCCTTTTGTCAACTCTCCAGTACATGTTTAAAATGTGAACTTTGAATAAACTCCTATTATAAAACATAAATTGAAAAACTAATCACAGACTCAATGCTTGTGGGGAAAAAAAAAAAAAATCCCAAATAGTTCAGCCCTGTTATGAAGACAATGTTTTCTCGAAATATATGGCTTTACATGTGGATAAGAGAAAAATCTGTTTAAAGGGATATGCCACCCCCAGGTCAAATTTGGGCATCTCCCCACAGTCCAGAGACTAAAATAAGTGATGGCCATTGTCCGAGTCTGTCAGCACTGACCGCCGCGGTATCTGCAGCTCCTCCGCCTTAGACTGGAGTCTAACGTCGCCAGAGAAAGATTTCAGCCAAAAGGAATTAATTTGCTCGATGCGTTTCCCAATTACTTTCTGTGTAGTGCGCATTTATATCGAGTGCAAATAAATGTGCAAATCAACACGGAGAGCTTGCCTTGGTCATTTTGGGTGGGAACTATTTTTCAGTGCGGAACAATAAAGCCGAATCACACACCACGCTGACAGGGGAATCCCTGTTACGCACCAGGAAGGGAGTTCCCCTGTTGCGCAGCGTGCTGCGTGCTTCGGCTATATGAATTAAGTTTAGGCTTAAGCCTTTATTGGTCTCACACACAATGACACACAGTGACACACGGGAGAAATTTGACTTCTGCATTTGACCCATCCTTTTTCAGGAGCAGTGCGCACTACACAGAAAGTAATTGGGAAACGCATCGAGCAAATTAATTCCTTTTGGCCGAAATCTTTCTCTGGCGACGTTAGACTCCAGTCTAACGCGGAGGAGCTGCAGATACCGCGGCGGTCAGTGCTGACAGACTCGGACAATGGCTGGGTGAGCAGGAAAACGCTTTCCATCACTTATTTTAGTCTCTGGACTGTGGGGAGATGCCCAAGTTTGACCTGGGGGTGGCATATCCCTTTAAGGCACTTACAAAACTCAAATGTTAAAGGGCCCGTATTACACTACTTTCTGGTCTATATTAAAGTGTTGTTTCCTCACCAAAAACATACTTGGATTTGTACTGAATTTCGACTGAACTAAAGGTAAATGGTTAGCCTGGGAATTCCCAGGCCGCTTCCGTTTGTATCTCACTTGTGATATGGTCAGGTGTTAACCAGACTAGTAAATGGTAACTGTTAAAGGAAAATTAACGTTTTTTTTTACAATCTGAGCCTTCTTTCGGCAATAAAACAAGTAGTTTTACTCACCCATAGCAGTTTGGTGTCAATTGGAGCAGTATCGCAGAACTTATGTTGAGCCGTTCTGATACTAATGATCCCGTATCCGTTAGCGTGAGTGCTCGGGGCACTGATTTGCGGTGTCCAAATAACACAAACTTTAGCACTTTTCAAATCACAGAAGATCGCTGTGTCAGGGTAGACTTTTAGTAGATTCCAAAACGGCCTGAAACCCGATATCGCAACAGAAAAGTAAAGTTCAGAGCGGTGTTAGCTTCTTTCGGACTAGCAGTGTTTACAAAACAGCTGAGTTCACGCATGCGCACTGTCCTCTCTGATGACGTCATCAAATGAAACTATAGCTGGATATCAGGTTTCAGGCCGTTTTGGAATCCACTAAAAGTCTACGCTGACACAGCGATCTTCTGTGATTTGAAAAGTGCTAAAGTTTGTGTTATTTGGACACCGCAAAGTAATGCCCCGAGCACTCACGCTAACGGATACGGGATCATTAGTAGAACAGAACGGCTCAACATAAGTTCTGCGATACTGCTCCAATTGACACCAAACTGCTATGGGTGAGTAAAACTACTTGTTTTATTGCCGAAAGAAGGCTCAGATTGTAAAAAAAACGTTAATTTTCCTTTAAGACTTAGGACTTTACTTTATTGTCCCCAAGGGGAAATTCATTTTCACGCACACAGAGCCTGTTTGACACACACAGCAACAACGCAACAAACACCAACACATACAACAAGCTTTACAGCACACTCAGCAGGGCCTGTTGCTCAAAAATGTGACGGCTGAAGGGATCAGGCTTCTACCAAAGCGGGCCCTCCTGCACCTGATCACCCTGTACCTCCGTCCTGAGGGCAGAGGGGTGAGGTGCTCCTGAGGACAGAGGGGTGAGGTGCTCCTGAGGACAGAGGGGTGAGGTGCTCCTGAGGGCAGAGGGGTGAGGTGTTCCTGTAGTGGGTGAGTGGGGTACTGTTCTATTGAAAGTGCAAAGCGTCCAATAGCCCTGTTATTGAGATCTGCAAGGTTGGGTGTGGAGAGTCCTATAATTTTAGCAGCTGTATGAGTTACCTTCGTGAGTTTAGACCGGTTTTTAACAGAAGACAAACTTTACAAACAGTCAAACGGAGCTCAGGTCGTGCTGTCGCAGCGGAGCATGCGCCATACCACCACCTCCACCTGTTAAGTTGAAAAGTACTGCTTCTTGACATCACAAGGTGGAACAAATCATTTTGAGCTTTGGAGATGTACACAGACTAATAATAAAGGGTTTGAGTGAGTAAAACAAAACACAACTCTGAGTATGTTTTTGAGGAGGTAACAGTATTATAATATGTCTTAAACCTCACAAGAGTCAATTTTGTGTAATATAGGAACTTTGAACTAGCATCTTTAAAAGTTCTTAGCAGTCTTGTGCAAAAACTACATAAACACAAATGGAGAAGTTGAGCATGCTGGGGCTATTTGAAGTTGCTATTTGAAATTGTGTTTTGTTTGCACAACCTGAATAATAAAAAGAGGAAAGGTGACTTAGAGTTTTGAAAGCAACTCATGACATAAGTTAAACACAGCTTTGTCATAACTCCTGAAAACACATGGGATTTTCAGATTAGCATAAACAAGCTAAAGTAATTTTGTTTCTTCCATCAACATGAATGACATCAAGACATGACAGACATTTTGGGCGATTTGTGGCCTCTGTTCAAAGCAATTTTCTCTACCATTGGGGTTCACCTAATTTTCCCCTGACTTACTGCTTATTAACTTAATTACAGCCAATTTACGTCCAGATATCCAAGTTGTAGGAGGAAATAGTTGACATTTAACCAGCATATGTTGTCCAATATTGTTCAAAATTGGCTACAATACAATATGAAAAATACTCTTTCCTCAAAATCAATTCTTGTGAGCTTTAAGCCATGTTATGTTGTTACCTCTTCAAAAACATACTCAGACTGGTGTCTTGATTCATTCACACATTAGTCTGTCTACATGTCCAAAACTCAATATGCTCTATTCCACCTTGTGATGTCATGAAGTGGTAGTTTTCAAGCTAACACCTACCTTTTATCTTTTGTTTAGCAGAGATCGGCAATTCCAGGGCTGAAATGATCCAAATGATTCTAGTGAAGGTGTTTGGCCTTTGGAGGAGTTGGAGTTACAAACACGGTGGAGCACTTACATAGCACAACACATGACATCACAAGGTGGATGTCAGGTGTTGTTTTTCATTTGAGCTCTTCTCTCAACTGGAACTTTTGTGTTAAACATGTGCGAATGAAACAAAACACAGCTCCAGGAATTTTTGTGATGAGGAAACATAACAGATCAGAAAATAGTGAAACGTGGGCCCTTTAGCAAAGCACTATGGAATGGAACTAGAATTTATCTAGAGGGTCAGCCACATGCTTGTCCTCACTTTAGATATTATTGCTTTGCTTAGAAATTTCCACAGTATGGCATTTAATTTGCTTATTTCCATAGAAACAAGCAGATGATATTAAGTAACAGGTCACATCTGTGGTGAAGAGATCCTGCTCATAGTATGAATGCATGTTTTTAAAGGTATTTTGGGGCAATAAAATAACGGTTATTAAAGTACGGTTAGGGTTGGCAAGATATTTTAACACTGTGGAAGAAATGACATCTCCATGGAGACAATGTTTAATTCCTTTCTAATGAATAGATAATTCTCTCTTGCTTTTCAGACAAACCTACATGGAATCCTCGACCTCCCCAACCACTATTACTGTCATTAATCAAGATTACACTGACTTTCACTGCACAACATTGGAAAAAAGGGGAAAAATTATTTGTTTGTGGATTTCAGCAAGCCTCTGGAATGTCTTAAGAAGCAGTTTTTCATGCACTTTCCAATATTAGGGACTTTTTACTAGAAACTCGCTCTAGGCTGGAGGAGGACAGAATAATTTGCATTTGTCAAGAGTTATTTCACAGCTCATAAGAGGCTATCATTAAACCTGATGTGTTCTATTTCCTTATGAAAGCTTAATAACTCAAGCTCCAGGTCAGCTAAGGCCAAAAATACAGAAATATGTATCTCAAATCACAACCACAGCTTTATGGTTTAGTAATACTTTTATTAAGGTCATGGAAGCGCGTGATGGGGTGAGGGTTTCAGGTTATCCAGATATTATATGATGACATAGAGAAAATGATTAAGGAAAGGCACAAGATCAGTCAGGAACAAACAGACAGAAAGGGCGAAAGCTGTCCCAGATTGTTGCCAAATTTCATTATATATGTGAAATGCTATACCATATTGTAATAAGAGGCCCTGTATATACTGCTAATATTATTAGCAGTACATACGGGGCCTCCTATTACAACACTGTATGTAACACTGCATTGTAAATATTATTTACAATACAGTGTTTCAAACCCCAGTGACATCTTGTGGTGAGAAGCAGAAAAGACTCCAACTATTAAAGGTGCACTATGTAAATTTTGGTTGGAGGTCAGTCACCTTCTTGTTTCTATAGTGTGACTGCTCCGCTTTGAATGTTCCGCTGTTCAATTACTGTTGGCTTTATTGTGTCCTCTCCACAGATCTGACCAGTAACTTGGCCTGGTTTAATGAAACATTTCAGACAAAGCAATAACATCTCCATGGAGAAAAGCAGGTGGCAGACCCTCCACTATAAATTTACACAATGCACCTTTAAAGTCAAGAAAAGTAATTGTAAGTGCAGATAAGAAATGAAATGTAGACATTTCTAAGTTTATGCTATTAAAGCATGGCAGTGCAACAACTACACATGTACAGGGCTCTTGATGACATAATTTCTTACAATACACAGACAACACATAATGTTGCTTCACATTAAAATGAGAAGCAAGGTGTGGAGAAAGCAGGTGGGAAGCAGATATTTACTCAGTCACATTTACTTTTAGGCAGTAGTTTTCTAACGCCATAATTTTACTCCTAATCGATTAATATTGTGCATGATGTAAGGAGATCTTACTTGAGTTTTGGTAACTCTTCCCACTGTGAGTATGTTTACAAGTGACAAAAGCTTTATGTTGACAATATGAAATTATAGGTTTCTTGTACTGCTCCTTCAGATATAATATTTGGAGTTGCACCTGTTTGGAGTTATCCTATTTTTAGATTTATTATTTTGTTTTTATTGAATTTCCCTTGGGATCAGTAATGTATTTCTCTCTCTTTTCCTTCCAATTAAATGTCAAATTATACATCAGATATTACATTCTAGCACTCTTACAATTGCCGCTGTTGAGTAGTAATTTCCCCAAGTACCGTAGGTTGACGTAGTTTATCTGGTCGTGTTAAAGAACTAGAGCACCAGTGTCTAAGCCCGAGACAGCATTCACCCCAGGAGCAGAGAGGTATCCTGTTGCCGCAGGTGACAGGAAGGCAGTGTCAGGCAGATCATGTGATCACTGTGGGCCCAGTGCGTCCGGTCCTCTCGTGAAGCTGAGACACTTTCAGGGCAATGTCCACCAGAGGAGCCAGCATCACCTGTACAAAGACACCATAATAAAGAAAAAACTTTCTATTATCCATCTATTACATAAGGCAGAGTTGCTGTACAGTTGTATGGAGTATGGTATGAATGTTGTCCTGCATCTCTCACTGCTTAGCTCGTACTGTAAATTAAGTCGCTGATTAGAATATAAAAGGCTTAATTTGGTCTACATGAAATGAGATGGCAATGAGCTACGAAAAGTGCAATTATTAGCAAGATTTTTACTTTTTTTGAATCTTTTTGCAGAACTTCTTGAATGGTTTCTGTTCACTGACTACTCTTTTCGTTTTCTGACCATTTTGAGGGAAGGTTGTTGCAGGTTTTGTACTAATAAAACATAAAATGTTCCTTATAACAATGTATGTGTGCACTCAATTTCTGTCCAAAAATGTTAATTTTTACTTTGACATTCTATCACTCTCCTGAGCTCCTGGTTCCATGTGACAAACTGACACTGAAATTACAGCCAAATGTCTTTACCATTTCCCATGCAAAATTAAAACCTTGAAGAATGCATTATTCAAACAGAATATAAAATGAATCAGTGGTTAATACCTTTGATATAGAAGAGCAAGTATTGTCTCATTTTCCGAAATGTGTTCTACTGATAAAATATGTTTTGGCTGCAAGTGTTTTCTGGCACCGGTGAAGTTGGTTTATTAAATGCATTTATAATGTTATGACTTCTATCTGATCCCTCTGTAGATTGTAGCTGGATGACGTTTCTCTTGATCAGCCTGACCTGTGGGTCTTGGTAGATCTTTTGGGGGTCCTTCTCATAGCTGTCGATGTAGAGTCGGACGGTGGCCCCTGCACTGCCTGTGCCGCTGAGACGGAAAATAATCCTGGAACCGTCGGAAAAGATGATTCTGAGGCCCTGTGAGAGACAGACGGAAGAGAGGTGAGAAAAAGACAAATGAGATGTACTGTTAAAGGGACAGTGTGTAAGATTTTTACCTGTTAATTACTGAAATTGAAGATACCCATTCAAAAATACATTGTTTTCCAAGCCTTTTCACTTCCATCATGAAATCAAAGTATTCTTTTGGACTTAGATATAGTCACATAAAAGGGGGATCTTCCCCATATAGAGGCAGCCATTTTGAATACGAGAGCCGCAGAAGGACATTTGGGCTCATCCTTCGCCTCGGCTCCTGCTAACAGCTGCTCAGCCGCGCTGCATGTGGGAGCGGAGGAGCGAAGGAGAGAAGGGGAAGGGGAGGGGGGAAGGGGAAGCCTCGTGTAAACAAGCATGCTGCTGTATCACACATCGTAATGGATATAACACGTATTTTGGACTAAATTGTTTTACTGGATTTTATTCGCTGGATCCTTATGGACAGATTGAGACCAAGTTTATGGTGAAATACAGAGTTTGACCTGTGCAGAGCATTCAAAGGTAAGCTAACAAACCTCGTTTTGTGCTTTTCTGTATAAAAGCCCCATGTGCTCGGGGAGTGATTGTTTTGCAGGGAAATGAATTGCATAGTCAAAAAGAGGAGACTGTAAGGTTTCATCTGATGTGTAGATTGTCATGAATCATGATCGGGATTGTGTGTTTTCATGCGAAAAGAAAAAAAAAAAGTGTACGGGGGACCGTTTTATGTATACAGCGGCGCGCGGTTCGTGCGCGGGCACGCGAGCTGTCGGTGCTACGGCGCGCCCGGGTGACCCTCGAGGTCTGCCATAGCCAAAAGAGGAAGTGGAATAATAGCTACTAACCACCTATGCGCCACGAATCCTACACACTGGACCTTTAAAAAAACACATCTTATGGAGCAACCTGTAGCAGCTGGGGACAGTGTTACATGATGGATACATAATTTTAACTGTTGAAGCTATGTTTAGGTAATTAAAGGGTATTCACTATAAAGGAAAATATTTAACTCATATTGCTTCACAAAGTTCAAGATACATTTTTTTTTTTTTTTTAGCTTTTTTCTTTTTAAAAGGGCTAAGATTACTATGTACACTGAGGAAAAAAAATTAATGTCAAATAACATTATGACAGAACTTTTGAAACTACTACCAAGTCTGAAAAAATCAATTTCTTTCAATATAAATGAAACAAAAGTCTAGGTGCTTATTGGTCTGGAGATTTCAAACATTTTTGGCATCTAATCCACGTTCCTCATACCTGATTTTTCGACACACTTCCATCCACAGGATCTGTGTAGGCGAAGTTATCTGCGATGGCCACCTCATAAGTCTTGTCTCCTGACGAGAACTTCTTTCCCACATAAGCAGGGTCAAACATAGCCGTCTCCAGATCCTTCATCATTTTGTTGGCGGCATCAGAGTCAACCTCCTCATAATCGTACCTGAACAACAATGCAACTTTAAAATTCAATGAACTGTTTTGAATGCTGTTTTACCAGAGACCACAAGAGGGCGTCAAAGTACTAAGTCAAATGAAGTTGAATGAAGTTATGAAACTGACCTTGTGAAGAAATTTCTACCAAACTTCTGCCAGTGATCCTTCATGATGTCTTCAACACTCTGTTTCCTGGTAGCTAAAATGGACAACCATGCGAGCACTGCCCAGAGACCATCCTTCTCCCGAATATGATCAGAACCTTTGTGTTTAAGACAAAATGTTTTTTAAGGGAGCTTTTTTTTTTCCAGTTATCATTATGTAAAAGTATGTAACTTTCTCTACTGTTACACCACCTGTATGATTCTGGACTTTAGAACATTGTCCATGGAAATATAGTTTATTGAATTTTATATACTGCGGTACATTATAGCCAAATAAATACAACCCCCCCCTCTCATAGAAACAAAGAGGCCCTCCTCCATGCTAAATAAGAGTCAGATTTGTGGAAATGCAAACCCACTCACAGTACATGACATGTTTTTCAGTGCTATAAAAGCAATCAAATGAAAAACAATCTTTTATTTTAATCGGATTTTGGTTAAAAAGTTACATACTGTGGCTTTAACAACATGGAAACTCACCTGTTCCAAAGCTCTCTTCACCGCAAAGGGACAATTTTCCAGCATCCATCAAATTACCAAAGAACTTCCAGCCAGTTGGGGTCTCATAGAGCTGCATCTTCATAGCTTTTGCCACACTTGAAAAGAAAGACCAATGTTAAAACACAATAATCACAAAGCAGAAATACATTGTTTCTATGATCATTACTTGTCAAGAGCTCCACTTGTTGGCATACTACGTGCCAAGCCTTTGACTCCTGTCTTCTGGAAATAAGGGATACCGGTAATATTGGCAGCGATGACAGCCACTGAGTCGGACGGGTTCACAAAAAAGCCATGTTTACCAAGCACCATATTGCGGTCCTGAAGAAAACATGATGTAGCACAGGGACTCTTTAGCATGTTTGCCTAATATAAGTAGTTTCTTTCCTTATTGAAGACTCATTTTAACTTACACCATCACCATCAAAAGCAGCTCCGAAGTCATACTCTCCTCCTTTCATCGTATTAACTAAATCAGCAGCATAGGTCAAGTTAGGGTCAGGGTGGTGGCCCCCAAAATCTTCTTGAGGAACACAATTAACAGCTGAATTGGCAGGAGAACCCAGCTCTTCACAGACGATCTTCTTTACATAAGGGCCAACCACTGGAGAAGACAACAAAGATATGTGAACACCTCAGTTTCAGTTTTTTAAATGATTGCAATTATTGGCAGTTTTCAGCTATTGATTACATTCTACTTTTAATTTAAGAAATATCCAAAAAGTAAATTCATATATGTTAAACCTGATCATTTCTATAAGTGACTAGGCACTAAAACTCACTACAAAAGCTGCATTTAAACATTAATTTGAGCTACAAACTATCTGTATAAAATACTTTTGGCCTAAAGAATGCTGTGACGTCATTAGAAACCCAGAAATATTGACACTTTCTAATTAGATGCAACTCTTAAATCTACAGATCAGATGTTGTTATGATGTTGGCTTCAGTACCTCCATGCATTGCATCTAGACGGACATTGATGTGGTTCGGTCCTGAGAGAAGCTCCTTCAGCGCAGCAAAATCAAATATACCTCTAAGCATCTCTGCATATGCCTCAACAGAGTCCACAATCTCAACTACACACAGTGGAAATGAAGAGAAAATAAGACAATTATAATACATATTTATCATTTGAGATTAGATGCAATACGAATATACCTGAAAAAGGTTTGAAGGTGTCAACCTCAAATGTCTGCTTGCCAATTTTGGAAATATCCACCTTCAGGTCTGGACAGATGTGATACTCCTGCAGACTTTTGCTGATTTCATAGATTTTGTTTGTAATACCTTCTGGAGCAGGCCCTGTGGATAAAAAACAGATATAGTTGGAGCTATTCAAAAAGTAGTGTGTTAAACATGAGTCTTGTATAATGCTTTTAACCTCCACTGGAGATGTTGTACTTGATGCCAAAATCCCCATTGGGGCCTCCGGGGTTGTGACTAGCAGTGAGGATAATCCCACCCACTGCCTTTATCTTGCGGATCACACAGGAGACTGCTGGAGTCGACATGATGCCATTCTGACCGATCACCAGGCTTCCAATCTGTAAAAGAGAATACACAGACTGAACAAGTTGTATGAATGCACTGTTTTAAGCAATTTAAACACACAATTACTTTGTGCTTTTCTTAGTTCTAAACTTAGAACTAAAGCCATGTGGTTTTCTTTCAGCAACAGTTTATATTTTTTCTCTCACCCCTCCACATCAGAAACTCAGACCAACTAAACACCTTCAAAAAAACAGCTCAAAACTCACCTTTCATCAGCCTATAACCTCCACAAATGACACAAATGTTTTCTCACCACTTGTTTGTGTTTCTATACTGTGAAGTGTCTTTGAGTTACTGTGAAAATCTCAATATAAAACCAATATATTATTATTATTTATACTAATGGTGCTGTTTTTAGGAACCTTTTAAGAGTTTTAAGACTTGTAACTGTAAAATTTAAGTTCAAAGTTGAAAGTATGCTATTTTGGCAATGCCTAGAGGGAGGTCTATTTAAAAAGAACGAAAAAAAACATTCTATATT
The DNA here is from genome assembly GCA_036785185.1 of Paratrypauchen microcephalus. Lineage (NCBI taxonomy): Eukaryota > Metazoa > Chordata > Actinopteri > Gobiiformes > Gobiidae > Paratrypauchen > Paratrypauchen microcephalus. Next base: position 1,174,998 of record JAVJIX010000142.1, read on the forward strand.
ATTCTAAATACTGAATGGATTTGAACGGTGCCAAAACCCTACCAAGGACATACTGTATGCAGCACAACGTGACCAAATGCATGTTTCATGGCACGCCCCCTCTGGTCTCCTAAAATCAGTGGATGTGCCCACTGAACATTATGCATTACTTGCTTTTAGAGAAGAATCTAAACACATGCAGATACGTTCATTAGGTAACATGAGGTAGAGCTACTATTTGAAATGTCAAAGGTTATCGTGTGATGCAAGTGACCCCCTGCTGCACTTTGCCCAGAGGAGCAGAACTTTCCTGCTGGCAAAACTACCACAGGGAATGTCCAAGGAATATTACATACACATCTGGCCCAAGAAACAAACTATGGGGAAGAACATTTCAGATCTGTAGTGAATAAATACTGTAGACCAAACAAGCACTCAGACATTACAAGTCGAAACCTGCATCAAAATATGCCCTTGATTATTTTTACTAGTTAGCTCAAAATAGATTAGCATGTAGCATTTTAGGGCTACATCCTGCTCGAGTTGCACATTTGCAGTCAATAACATAACTCGAAGCTCATTTATAATCGTATAACAGTCGGATACAATGAGAAAGTCGGGCTTAAAGGCAGAATGAACTTGCGTGAACTTGTCTGCTAGCTTGACCTGCTAGCCAAAATGTCAGGGGTAAAGCTGAGCTAAGTTAGCAATGCCCGGCTCAGGATGATCTGCGGTCCTTCCTAAAATACTAAAATACTAAAATACTGACCCCGTTGGCCGCGGCGATCTGGACGATGAGCTGAATGGCATCTTTCATGAAAAACCTGCCGTCTCCTCCCACCACCACAGTGGCAGCCTGGCGCTCCGAGGGCTCGATGACAGAAATAATGCTCTGAATGAAGTTTTCCGCATAGTGCTGGTTCTGTTGGAAGACAGTGACCCTTTTCCTCAGGCCGCTGGTCCCTGGTTTCTGGTCCGTGTACGGCTGGGTCTTGACTGTGGTTATCTTCACCATTTTTTGAGGCAAGTTTCGAGCCCTCAGCAGCCGCCCCCAGTGATCTGCAGCCGGTGTTATCCGAGGAAAGGGACCGCAGTGTGGGCAGCCAGCACACGTACACACCGGGCTACTCCCCCCTGTGCAGGCCCGCCCCCTCGGTTTAAAGAGCAGGAGAGGAGGGTGGAACACCTCGGAACGACGCTGCTGAGTTAGTGTGGGGGTATTCACGCGTGGGCCCCCGCTCTCGGACAGTGGGGGTAGCTCGCCGTGATCGTATAGTGGTTAGTACTCTGCGTTGTGGCCGCAGCAACCCCGGTTCGAATCCGGGTCACGGCAGACTCACACAATCACAATGTTTTCATTCAGGAAAAACGCACCCCACATTTATTGCAATGGGAAATGGGAGCGTAATACTGTTTTATACTCAAAACTTTCCTCAACCTCAAAGATCAAAAAAGATCAAAGTTCAAAGTCAGCTTTGTTGTCAATTCTGCCATATCCTCCTGGGACCCGAAGAAAAAAGTGTATCTAAATTATTATTATTTAAATGTTCTATTTGGAGGTAAATACTAACATTTACATTTTGTTAATTTTATTTTTATTCATAATGTTGTCACATGTCCTCTGTAATGGACTGTAATAGTGTTAAATCCATGTGAAGTTAACAACCTAACAAAAACATTTTTTTTTTGTTTTGATGACCAACACCTGACAAGCTTCTACAGTCACCTCAAAAAGTTTTTTAGATTCCCTTTTAATTTCTTTATTTATTTACGTAGTTATTTATGTATTTGTATTTATTTTTATTTAATTTTATTTGTTTACTTATTTATGCATGTGTATGTATTATTTTTTATTTATATTTTTATGTATTATTTATTTAATTATTTGCGTATTTTTATTTATTATTATTATTATTATTATTATTATTATTATTATTAATCATAGTGCAGGCAGAAACTAGAGTCTATCTCAAAACACTTAAAAGACAGACTGGTTAACTCAGTGTCCACTATGAAGGACACAAATTAATGGTCTCAGGAGGATATGTGTTCAACATACAGTGAATCAAAATTTCGTTTCTCTCTGGCCAGGTAGTGCCAAAAAGACAGTGTACAAAATACAATATAAAGACGAAACAAAACAAAAAACTGTCTAAGACTAAAATCTAAAATCTAAAATCTGAAAGCAGTGCAACAGAATAAATAAATACCTATTTACAGATGTCCAAAATGTGCAGTGTGCATCAAAAATGTGCAATGGAAGATACAGCAGTGAAATGGTAATGTGCAATAGAATGTGCATTGAAAGTAAAGATAAAAATAAATGTGCAACAGTAGTAATTCCAGTGCAATAACAGTAGTAAACAACAGTATAACAGTACATTAAGAAGGAGATTGCTATCGCTGCACCCAGTGGCTGCTGGTGAAAGAAAATCTTGGTGGGGCTGATGTGCCAATAGATTTCCCTGCCTATTATTGTATTTGTTATGTGAGAGAGACTAACCTGAGTTCTTATTACACATTTATACTAGTGTGGTTACACCTTTTAGTACAGTATTATGGCTATTAAAATGCACGGTACACATGAAATGATTCTTATTAGTATAATGTGAGTAAACTCTTAAATGAACTACTTTTATACTATATGTCTTGTGTTTAAAGGGTTAACCTCAAACAAACATGACACTCAATGACCACAACAAAGTTATAAGTAAATATGAACTATATTACATCTAATGAAAAATATAGCTGCAAGCAGCAATGCGGGGGCCAAGCACCGTTTGACAGGGTCTAACAAAGTCTGACAGGATCTAACAGAGTCTGACAGGGTCTGACAGGGTCGGGGGTCTAACCCTGTCAGAACAGACACATCACAGACAGATCAAAGGTTGCTAGATGCGTTGCTAGGCAATTGACAAATTTCTGCAACTTTGACCTGCTGGTGCCACTAGACGGTTGGGGCTGGGGAGCTATAAATTGCTGTGGGTAATGAGCAGACTGGCTGGAATGTGCATGCCAAATTTCACAACTTTTTACCAGACGGTTCTAGGGGCTGCCATAGACTTCCTATTCAACAAGCATAATTATAATAATAATCTTGAGACCAGAACATCAAAGGAAAGATCAAAGGGTTACTAGGCAACTTGCCTAGGCAACGGAATACAATTCCTATAGGGTGCCCAGCACCTTCGGTGCTTGGCCCCCTAAAAAGTGCTTTCAAGCATTTAGATGAACATCTCAAGGGGCATCGGACTGAGCACACAGCTCGAGGTGTTTCTGCCGACCCGCACTGCCTGTGGCCTCTCACTGAGGAAGTCCAGCAGCCAATTACACAGTGAGATCTGAAGCCCCCAGGTGGTCCAGTTTGGTGATGAGCTGCTGTGGGATTATGGTGTTGAATGCTGAACTGAAATCTATGAACAGCATTCTCACATATGAGTCACACATGGGGGGTTTGAAGCAGGAGGGAACGACAGCCTGGCTCAGAGAAGCATTAAAGATGTCAGTGAAGACATCCTTGAGCTCCTCTGCACAGTCCTTCAACACACGACTGGGGATGTTGTCCAGGCCTGCAGCCTTGCGGGTGTTGATCCTGCAGTGTCCTCTTCACGCTGGCTGCAGACACACAGGGGCTGGTCATGGGGAGGTGATGGAGTTTTTTGGGGCTGGGTGTCATTTTGTGCCTCAAACCGTGCAAAGAAGCTGTTGAGGTCATTGAGCAGGGTGATGTTGCTGTCACAGGTCTATGGTGAGGGTTTGTATTCCGTAGACCTTACAAAATGTTCACTTTTCTGGTGTAGGGTATACCACCTTCATGTCTTCACAGAGATTTTATTGCCTGGAGTGTTCCACAATACAGCACCAAACGTAGCTATCTTGTAGGTTCTTTTTTAAATTAGAGATTGTTTTATTGCTCTGAAATACTGTAAAAACATTCTTACTGTAAGGGAGGTAACTTGACTGGTGCAATTAGGGGTTGGACACTCCACCAGAAAAAATTAATTGCCCAAATCTAATATGTGCAAACCAAAAATTATTACCAATATTGTGAAACAGCAAGGAATCTATAAATATTTGACCATTGCATCACACTGTTTGAGTTAGCTTGAGCAATGTTTAGGCTAGGTTAGAAAGGGGCAGAATAGCAATATTAGCAATAACCTAATGCAGTGATTGATCATTGATTTTAGAATGCATTTTTCCCTCTAATCGTGATTATGTAATAGAATATCTGATAGAACTCAGACCAGTGTAAATGACAAATGAAAATCATACATTTCCTCTTACAAAAGTTTACAAATTGACCAAGCAGAATTGCCTTAGAAGCCAACTTCTCCATACACTGAAGTAAACCTCATTCAAAGAAGAGCCCGAACATTAAATATACGCCTTACACCATGTGACATTTAGCTGGTCTGCTCTACTGTTTCAGTAGAGAAAGTCAAAGGGCAAATAATGGCCTGAGAGATATAAATAGGGCAGGATTTTTCTCAGCTGCAAAGGCCAAGGGCAAATAAAGTTTAAACCTGAGTGCTACGGAGACATTCATTCCACCAGATTCAACCATGTTTAGTAAGTAGATCACAGAATACAATTAAAATACATATAAATACATATTTGCAACAGTGAAAGAAGTGCAATAAGTAACCTGAAATTATTCAAGTGATTGAAGCAAAAAATAGAATTAAAATAGTGTTTAATTCAGTAACAGCTACTATCACAAAAATGATGCATACAAATTGATGCATTACTTGGCTTAAATATTATAAACAGTTTTCCAGCAATATAATAATAATAATAATCATAATAATAATAATAATAATAAATGGTCATTTAAGACTCAATGTAGATGACCAATATTACAAAAACTATGCCCATGAACTCAAGAAAATCTAGCTCATACACACTACTATTGAGACTTGAGGCAGTGACATCTCCCTAGCGGTGTTCTACATGTATCTCTATTAGTGCAGTATTAGTCTATTCAGCAGTTACCATGGTGACACAATGCCCCCCATTAGCAAACACCGACAAAAAATATGAACTAAAGAAAATTTACAAAATGGATTTAAACAATACATTTTCAGGAGCTTGTGATCAACACTACTGTTCAGTCTAATGTGAGTAACAAAACTTTTAAGAGAGTAGTGCCTTCAGTTAGCTTCACGCCCCCAGAGAATATTAATGACACCAGCTACAAAGTACACTATTATTGTGACTGGAAAAAAAATCTACTGACCAAATTCCTCTCCTATGATGTTGCTTTCTGTGTGATGAGTTTGTATCAAAACAGTATTTCTTAGATGCTGGGGAGTATGCTTTCTATACAGTTGTAAGTCCAGTCCTGCTTTTCATTTATAGGGAGAACATGCTGGCACACCTGAAATTAATACATAAACAATAAAAACAGTTGGCTAAAAATGTTAACTAGAAATGATATAAAGAGAGTAGAAGAATGTACCATCTTGGTGCGGGCAGGTATTTCAACAGCAAACACATTCATGCCTCTGCTGCTGCAGCAGTTCCTGTTTTGTTCATTGTTCACATGGATTGTCACTTTCTGGTTGGCCTGTAAAAACAAACAGTTTTTTGTTTATTCTATAAAAGGTATCATTAGGATTACTTTGTCTCTAAAAACAGCAAGCCATTCTTTAATGATGCTGTAGTTGCTGTGAGGCAAAATAAAGAGGTTGCATATCAATTACAAGATTACAAGTGTTTATATACTGGTAATTTAGTTTGATTTGCTGTCAAAACTATGAAATCATTATTGTTGTGCACATTTTCTCAGTTTTATATGTGGGCTGTGTGTGGCTGGGTTGGGCATAGAAAGTTTCAAAAAATTAAAGTTGAAAAAAATACATATATATTTTTAAAAGCATTTTTGGTTTTTCTAATAGCTCTAGACCAGGCATGGGCAAACTATGGCCCGGGGGCCATATGCGGCCCGTTAAGCTTTTTAAACCGGCCCGCCGAACTTGAAGAAATTATATTAATAAACCTTGTTAATGTTTTAATGTTTTAATTTCCCTGCAATTCTGATGTTTTCCAATAGCTGGTGCACTAGATACATTGACCTTTGTTGAGGTGCGGCGTTTTGCTCCACGTTTGTGCTTTACAGTGGTCCCTCGCTCTATCGCGGTTCACTGTTCGCGGCCTCGCTGTTTTGCAGATTTTTATTTATTTATTATTTTTTCCCAATTTTTTTTATAGTGCAACATTGTGTTCTGCGTCCTGATTGGCTAAGAGACTGTAGACCTTTGCCGATTGATAGATGGGGGACGCGGGGGGGACCGGGACCAGACTGGACCTAGACCAGGACCAGACCGGGACTAGACCAGTACTAGACCAGGACTAGACCAGGACTAGACCAGGACTAGACGTGGACTAAACCAGGTCTAGACCAGAACTAAACCAGGTCTAGACCAGAACTAAACCAGGTCTAGACCAGGTCTAAACCAGGTCTAAACCTGGACTGGTCCTGGACTAAACCAGGACTGGACCAGGTCTAGACCTGGACTAAAACTGGACTAGACCAGGTCTAAACCAGGATTAAACTCTCTTAAACCGCTCTTTGCTGGTTTGTGTCTCGGGCTGAGAGGACGCGGTCCGGATGCCACAGTAATAAATAGCAATAAAACACATTTTTAAACAATTGTAGTGGTTTTTATTTGAAAGTTGATATCAAAACACGGCACTGACCCCGATTTTGCGACATCAAAGTCTGATAACGAGCCGAGAGAGCGCACTCGCGGCGCAGCTCGGGGCGTGCGGTGTCCGCAGCACCAGAAGAGACAAGCTCGCGCGGCCCCGCACACATGTACAAGTTTAATACGAGACATGTACTTTTGTTTCTGAATACGGGACGATTACATTTTTCAACGGACGGTTGGCAACCCTAAACACAATTATACATATATAATACACACACCAAAATTTCAACGCATTTGTAAAAAAAAAAAAAAACACGCGGCTAAAAAAGAAAGCGGAGATCCGCTAAAAAGCGGAACTCTTTCATCCCTGGAAAAGGGTAATTCCAGTCTGAGAAAAGCGTATAATGTGTGTGGTGAGGCATTTACAGCCTTAAAACATGTAGAATAATTGTAAAATATAAAGTTGTTCTACTTCGCGGATTTCTCTTATTGCGGGTTATTTCTGGAACATAACCCCCGCGATAAACGAGGGATTACTGTGCTCCTTGACCCCTCAGCCCTCCTCTAAAGATGAGTGGAGCTAAGAAAAGAAAAGTGGACAGAGAATGTCGAGTGTTTAATAAGGAGTGGACAAGTAAATATTTTTTCACCGAATACTTATCAACTGCTGTATGCTTGATATGCCAGGTGTTGGCATATTTGTTGTAATGCTTTTGTTAATTTTTAATTGAAATAAAGCACAAGTTTTGTACATATCCCATGTTATTTTTTGCTCTTATGAGGTGGATTACCAAAACACTAAATCCAGCTGCTCCTGGTCCGACCCTTCGGTCAGATTTTAAAACCCTTTGTGGCCCACGAGTCAAAAAGTTTACCCACCCCTGAGCTAGACCTTACCATACTAAGGTAGTGATACCAGACAGTTAATAGTCCCCTTTGCTGTCTGGCCTCGATATAAAATGTTTTGTCTAAACAGCTTTAATGGAGAAGCTACGCTACAGTATATGCATAGATTTCTTCAATTCAGAATATAATTATATTGATTACCAGTAAATACAACAGAGAGAATGGTTAGCTGTACCTTATTAGTAATGAGGGAAGAAATCCTATGATCTCCTTTATATGTGCAGATCAAAATATTGTCATTCCCTCGGAGAGGTTTGGGCTGTACTTTGGCTGTTATAGACTTATGGACAGCTTGGTGAAGAAGTTTATTTCCTGAGTCTAACCGAATTGGATGCAGCTGTGGTTGGTCACTTTCACAGAGGATGTCAATTTGGAAAGGACAGGCCTGAAAGAAAAAACATATATAATAATTACTAATATTTTCTATTGAATTGAAGTTAGTGACAAAATGATATTTACAAACTGTATTATTCACCTCTACAAGCTCAAGATTACGGTTGTACCCCATTGCTTCGAGTATTACCCATAAGTCATTTGGGTCCCCATCTTTCTCTGTAGCCTCCATTAGATTTAGCTCCATAAATCCCTGCCTTGTCAGCTGGTTGCTCCTCATATCAAAGTTTTCTATAACCATAACAACACAGACATTAAGTGCATTTCCTCTTTTCAAAATGACTTTAAAGGGTGCACTATACAACTTTTTGGTTGTGGGGTCTGTCACCATCCTGTTTCCATGGATATGTCATTGCTTTGCTTCAAATGTCCCACAATTTGACATTTAAAAGATCTACCTTGCATTTATTCAAATACAGGTGGGTTTATTGCTCAAATACACCTAGAAACACAAAGTATTCTGGCTGTGCCTCTCCACTAGCCTGGGAATTCCCAGGCCGCTTCCGTTCGTTTCGAACTGGAAGGCGGCCTGGAAACTCGATCAAGCGAGAGTCCCAGATTTAGGGCCCCAATCAGAGAGCGGGGGAGGTGTGGCAAGACGGTGACGCGTACTACATGACAAACGGAAGCTTGTAGTTTGAACTGACAACTGACATGATTGGCTATGGACTTACGTATACGCTCAATGATAGACATTCATAACGCCCAATAAACGGCCGTTGGCAATCGCTAACCACACCTCCGCTACGGGATTTTTCGAAGCGAGTTTCCAGACCCATATCTCACTTGTGATATGGTCAGGTGTTAACCAGACTACCTCTCCACAGATCTGACCTGTAACAGCATTCAACACTATAATCCCTCAGCAGCTCATTATCAAACTAGACCACCTGGGGCTTCAGACCTCACTGTGTAATTGGCTGCTGGACTTCCTCAGTGAGAGGCCACAGGCAGTGCGGGTCGGCAGAAACACCTCAAGCTGCATTAGACTGAGCACAGGAGCCCCCCAGGGCTGTGTGCTCAGTCCGATGCTCTTCACTCTGCTGACCCACGACTGCTCACCAGCGTTCAGCACCAATCACATAGTGAAGTTTGCGGACGATACGACTGTGGTGGGTCTCATCTCTAATAACGATGAGACAAACTACAGGAGTGAGGTGAGCCTTCTGACCCAGTGGTGCAGCAATAACAATCTCCTTCTTAATGTTGAAAAGACCAAGGAGATTGTTATTGACTTCCGGAGAGGCCCCACCCAGCACCCCCCACTGTCCATCAATGGTGCTGCTGTAGAGAGGGTGAGCAGCACCAAATTCCTGGGGGTGCACATCAGTGAGGACCTCTCCTGGACAGTGAATACTGTATCACTGGCAAAGAGGGCTCAGAAGCGCCTCTATTTCCTCCGCAAACTGAGGAGAGCGGGAGCCCCTCCACCCATTATGACCACCTTCTACCGAGGCACCATTGAGAGCGTCCTGACCAGCTGCATCACTGTGTGGTACGGGAGCTGCACTGAACAGAACAGGAAAGCCCTGCAGCGCATAGTGAATGCAGCTGGGAGGATCGCTGGTGTCTCTCTCCCCTCCCTCCTAGACATTTTTAACACCCGGCTCACCCGCAGAGCGTCCAGCATTGTGGGTGACCCGAGCCACCCCGCACATAGCCTGTTCAGCCTCCTGCCCTCGGGGAGAAGGTACCGGAGTCTCCGGGCCCACTCCACCAGGCTTTCAAACAGCTTCATCCACCAGGCTGTCAGGAGGCTGAACTCACACCCGAACTCACACCCGAACTCCCACCTTACCCATCTCCCACCCCCCACCCCCCATATTGGCATAACCTGTATTCCATAAAAGACATATCACTCTAGACACTTTAAAAAACTGCTGCTAAGGACGACTGTTGCACTGCTGCACATTTACACTTACTACTGGATTTTACTCCTGTTGCACTGTTGTTTACTACTGTTATTGCACACTTACATTTACTACTGGAATTTTTAGTACTGTTGTTTACTCCTGTTATTGATTTTTACCCCCGTTGCACTGTTGTTTACTACTGTTATTGCACATTTACTACTGGAATTTTTAGTACTGTTGTTTACTCCTGTTGCACTAGAATTACTACTGTTGCACACTTATTTTTATTTATCTTAACTCCAATGCACATTCTACTGCACATGACCAATTCACTGCTGTATCTTCCATTGCACATTTTGATGCACACTGCACACTTTGGAAATCTGTATATAGTATAGGTTATTTGTTATTTATTATGTTGCACTGTTTTAAGATTTTAGACCGTAGACTTTAGTTTTAACTTAGATCTCTGTCTTAGATAGTTTTTGTTGTGTTTTGTCTTCATATTGTATTTTGTACACTGTCTTGTTGCACTACCTGGCCAGAGAGAAACGAAATTTCGATTCACTGTATGTTGAACACATATGGCAGAATTGACAATAAAGCTGACTTTGAACTTTGAACTTTGAACTTGGCCTGGTTTGGTCTGCATGATGATACAAAGGATTAATGTCATACTGTGAAACATTCCAGACAAAGTCATAACATCTCCATGGAGAAAAAAACAGGTGGAAGACCCTCCACCAGAAAAGTTACACAATGCACCTTAAACTGTTAGGTGCATAAATCAAAATCCACCTGAAGCAAGTGAATAAACATTTGTGAATCTTCAAAATGCACATTAAAAATAAGGTGATGGAAATGCTCATTCACAAAAGCTCAGGTTGTTAACATTTGAATAAGATTAAGATTACCGTTACAGACAGCCCAGGCATCTTTGTCACACTTTTCACCACTGGTTCTGAGCTCAAAGAAATTGTATTCATCCAGACTGAGCAAACCATTTCCATCTAGGTCTATCATCTCAAATATGTCAGACAACGCCTCCCTGTGGCAAAGAGGAAACAACACAACTTTACTGCATTAAAATGTTATCTTTAGGTTTTTACAAACTTAAAATGGGCCTGCTCAAACATAATTCATTTCATCATTTATATTTATAATGTTTTACAAAGACTGTATTACTAACCTGAGTTCTCGAGACAGATCGAGCTCCCCTGTGTCAGTCCGATACACAAGCTCTTGGAGTTTATGAAAAGTGGTGGTTTTCTTGTTGCTTTTCTTTAACCTACAACCACTGCTGAATGGGAGCAAGTGGTAAGTCCCTGCATTTAGATCTCCTCTCCAAACATACTTCTGCAAAGAGAAACAGATTGTAAAAGTGTAAGGAAGTGTAAGTGTAAGGAACTATATTTTTAATGTTTTGTTTTGGGAGTTTTTAAGTTGCATACCTCTTTGTCTTTAGATTCAGTAAAACAAACTAAAGTAGAATCTTCCTTATTTTCACTAGCTGTCATGACAAAAAGAGCAGTGTCTGTTGACATCCAATCGGACTTGTCTGAAAGACACAAAAATACAAACTATCCATGATAAAAAAGTACCAGTATTTCTGACATAATACAAAGATGAAAGCACATTTAAAGGTAAACACTGTAACTTTTCAAGTGGAGGTCATGCTTGTCTCCATGGAGATTATTGCTCTGTCTGGAATGTTTCACAGTATGGAATTAAATTCCACAGACAAATAGGTGACACCACCAAGTCAAGTTATAGGTCAGATCTGTGAATAAATGACCACATTCACAGCAGGAATGCATATTTTGAGTGTATAATTTGTGAATAATAAAATATTTGTAATTGAATATTAATAAATGCAGGATAGATATGCTTAATGCCATACTGTGCTGCATTCAAAGCAAAGAAATAACATATGTCCATGAAGACAAGCAGGTATCGGACCTCCCACCAGAAAAGTTCCATAGTACACCTGTGGAGGATACCTGGCCTTTTGCTAAGGGAAACCGGTTGAATAGTCAGGTAGACTTCTGTAGTCTGAGGGAGGTGAAGCTGGTACTGTAGAGAACTGATACTGCCATCCTCCTCCACAAAGAAACAGCCCCTGACAAAACTGTGTTGCCACTCCTGAAAGATAAAATATATTTATTTATCTATTTATTGTTGCAATTTTATTATTATAAATTACTCAACAAATTACTAAAAAACATAAAAAGGAAAGAAACAATGGAACCATAAGGGACTTTTCATAATAACTGATAAATTCAGCAAAAAATACACTGCTACTACATGTTGTTCATCCAGAAGAGGGCAGAAGTGTTCCATTACGTTTTGGTAGGGAACAGAAAATTACTTAAAAAATTGATGTGGCAAATTGGAGTGCATTTAACTTTGACAAATACAGACTCAATCTTGTGCCCACAGACATTCAAAACTACCAAGAGGATACTCAACAATATTTATGGACCCTTATATATTTTTCCTGTTATTTCTTCACCTAGCAACTGAAATAGGTCATACTTAGAAATTGTTTGAGAGCACCAAAACAGGGAGTTTTTCCTCTTTTCATTGGAGACTCATTAAAAGAAAACACAGTTAATGGTAGAGGAAATAGGCCATATTTCCTTTTTGTGGACAAATAAATCACTAAGTTAAACAAAGAAAGAACCATAAAGAGGAAACATGCCACACCTTTAGAAGGAATCCTTTTCCTCAAATTATTTACTGTAGGCTGCGGGAGGCATACATGATCAAACCATAACACTTCAGTGGTTTGTCCAGACAATATTAAATGAGGAAAATGGCCATAGGCACCTGTTTAGTGCTTAAAAACACCAGAATGAATGTCCCCACAGAGAGAGGGTCAGCAGACTAATATAGCCACTGTCACCTGCTCTGACCACAAAGTTGATTTAGGGCTATGTTTAGTGTTGGGACAAACGATGTTACTATAAAAACTAGGGCTGCGTAATTTGGGAAAAAATAGTTGATAAAAAATAGCATTGCAACTGAGATTTAGGTTTACAAAATATTTAACTTTACGTGATCAGAACAAGTGACAACAATTCTGCTATAACAAATTAATACAAGCAGAATTAATACATTTCAGAACATCTTTGTGTAGATTTAAACTAACATGGTTGGCAGCTTTTATGCATAATAAGAGTATATTTTGTTGATTGTGAATGATTTATGGTACTTCAATAATTGCAGTCTTTGTGATTTGCTAAATGTATCCATTCAAATTACAATTTTGATTTGTTCATGATTAATCTTGCAACTCTAACCAAAACTGCATTAAAAGCATTTTTTTAATATAAGAGATACAACAACCTGTATGATTAAACATTTTAAATATTTGCACAGTTATTGCATGCATTGTATGTCTTACAAACACAGTTTTATCAAATAGAAAGAGGAGAAACTGCAACAAAAGCAGACCACCCCAGCCCAATTATCAGCCTCTGGCAATATAACAACCAATATAGTGAAGTTCCTGTGAAGGTAATCACTGGACACACATTTCTTACAGCACTGATGTCTAGCCCTTTCCAATCTCAACAGTGTGGTCAAACCAGAGAGATAGCGCAGTTATTGCAATTTATTTATTTACTTTTTTCTCAAAGTAAAGAAAACCAGCTGAGGCTAAGCCAAAAAGAGTGAAAACAAAACACCACAATCAATAGTGTGTGTATCCATTCGTCCAGGTTAAATTGGAAAAAAACAAAACTATGATAGAGCAGCACTACACAGTGATTGAACATTGAACATAGTGATGCATCACAACATTAGGTTAAGGTACACTTTATTGTCCCAAAGGGAAATTTGTCCTCTGCATCTGACCCATCTGCAGTGCAGCTGGGGCTGCCTGTCAGGAGCAGTGGGTGCCACAGTGCAGTACCCAGGGACCAATCTCCACATCTTGAGTTAGTCTTGGTCAGGACTACCTTAGCTGGAAGATTTTAACTATTGAGCATGTTTTTGGGATGGATCTATAGTTTGAGACTAAAAGCATGTGACAATTCTATGTCAGAATAAACTGTTCTGGTTATCCAGATGCTAGTGAGGTTTATGTTTAATGTCATGGATTTGGTTTCTGTCTATGTAATTACTGGGTTTAGGGTGCCTCTTTTAGTTGTTATGTTTAATAGTCAAACCTGGTTTGGAGAAAAGTTCAGACTTTAGAAGAAGTGCTACATTTGTATTTGGCAAATATTTATTGATTAAATGAATGTGATCAATCAAATGTGTATGTGTGTGTGTGTGTGTGTGTGTGTGTGTGTGTGTTTTCGTCATAACGCCCAACCCTAATATGACATAACAAAGTTGGCCGTTTACCTGTAAATTTGAAGGCTCTTGAACTTTGCTGATCTTAGAGCTACTAGCCGTCATATTGATAGCATTAGATAAAGAGGACCGCCTGCTGCGGGCTGAAGAGGGACGAGACGATGATCGGCTTTCTGCAAAATAAACATGAGTAAAAAATAGTATACATATAATAACAATCAATAAATATCAGAAATTGAACTTGAATTATTAGATAGTGATACACAACTAAGAAAAACGAATGATTGACGGATTACCACATTCGGGACAACCCCCTTCAAACACGTTGAGAGAAAGATGAAAAACACAACATCTCTGACACTATTATTTGTCTGCTCAGAAATCCATTGCCAAGTTCAAGTAAAGATGCCTTTGTTCCAGTTGGACTTCACAAGCATGGGAGCCAAAGCTCAACCTCCTTCAATTAATTAAGGAGGCATTTTAAATTACAAATGGCATAACAGAACACATTCAAATGTCTCATTTTGCAAAACCTTTTCCTCTTTTGAACACTAATTGAAGCCAGAAAATGTCAATTCACTAATGAGAGGCTATAATTGTTTTCAAGCTTGGAAAATCAAGATGCACAGTAATGTGTTATGCCTTCAAGCAAATGAAATAAATAAATTGACTGCAATGCAATTTGTTATCAATCCATTTTGTAATGATTTTTGTACATCTGTAATCCTGAAAAAACAAATTATATCTATTCTTCAGTGTGAGCCATGCAAATGAGATTAAATGTTTTCTTCCATAAAATAATATATGATTTTGTGATGCACTAACAAATGTGGAGTCAAAACAGTTGTTGAATTCCTACCACAGCACACCGAACATGCACAACCACGCATCCTCTCTTGTCAGCTTCTTGTTAAAATGTACCAAGAAGAAATCAATACTAAATAATGTAATAATCCCGACTAGTATGTGGGAGCTCATTTGTTTTTGCAGTGGTGGTCGCCGGGACACTCCTCTCCGCCTCCTCCTAATCTCTCATCATCTCCCCAGTGAGAAGTGGTGGAATCCTCCAAATCAATAACAAGAACATGAACTGACCACTTAAATCAACCCCATTTATCTTCCTACTACTGCCTGTCTCTGGCTTACACATCTGAGATCCCAGACCCTACTTTTTCTGCACATATTGCTTTTGTGGAATAGTGCAAAAAAACCATAGATTTTCATATCCACTTTCCATGTGAAAGGTTGGTAAACAAGTGGATAGTGATGTTGTCAGTGTTGTAAAAACTGCTTTACTTGTGTTAGAGACTGGACAGTCTATAGCCAGCCATGCCATGGACAACATATTTACTGCAGTAGACAGATCTTTTGTCAATCTATTGAAGGCAGAAATACTTTAAAGGTCCCTCCCTCCAAACAAGCAGGTCTAATTGTGTGTGGGTATTATGATATATGGTCTGTCTTAATGAGGCGATTTGTCAGAGTGGGGAGAAAAAAACTGATCAATAGCAAAGCTATTATTTATTCATCCAAACTAATGGGTGAGGTGTTTTGAAGTCTTTGGTGTTTTCTATAGCTGAGCGTCTAGAAATAGACTTACTTTTGTTTGGCAGTCCAACTTGTAATACTAACTTGGATGTTGCAGAATATAACATTTCACATAGAGTCCCCAATTTGGTTTGGAATTAAGAATGTTGAAACCTGCTTTTGTATTTGTACAATATGAGTTTACCTGTATAAAACATGTTTAAACTGATCTATCTCCATGGAGACCAGCAGCTGACACCACCAGACCAATTTAGAGATCAAATTTGAGGAGAGGTAAACCCACTCACAGTAACAGTGGATATTTTTAAAGGTGTTTCTTTAGCAATGAAAACACTTGTATTTGAATAAATCAATAATAGATCAATACATCTGAATGCCATACTGTCAACATTCTAGTCAAAGCAATCACATCTCCATGGAGGAAACAAGCATTTGGCCCTCCACCAGAAAAGTTATATCGCACACCGTTAAAAACAATGACATTGCATCTTAAATGTGACTAATAATTACCTTTCTTAGCTGTGCTGTCTACGTCTGACCGAGATGTGTCTAGAGCCTGACCTTCAGTAGAGGGCACAGCACCTGGATTCTTAGGAGGGCTGTAGGACTGGCTGCCAAAGTTTTGTCTCTTTAACTTAGCATCAGCCTCAAGTCTCTCTAAAGCAGCCATCTGGCACTGCTCCACCGTAGACACAAACAATCTGCAGAACTGACAGCAAAAAGAAAGCACATATAAGCCAATGATCCATGAATGTAGTTTGAAAGCTTAGCAATAGGACCACATATCAAGACAGTAGGTTCATTATTATTTCAAAACTGTTTTCCTCCATTTTACCTCTGTATAGCCTAGTTTCCCATCCTTGTTGATGTCAGCTAATGAAAAAATAGCATTGATCTCCTCAGTAGTCATTTTGTCACCTCTCTGCATGGGGCATATTTTTTAAATCACATGACATGATTGGTTTAAGTAAAATATTTAAGATTAAACTTTACTCACACTTGTAAGAGCCTTCTCCAACTCACTGTGCATTATGTATCCATCCCTGTCAGCATCTAGTTTTTTGAACGCTTTTAACAGTTCATTTTCATCTGTTTTTCTCTCATTTTTGAGAATTTCACAGAAGTCATCAAAGTTCAGTTTAGTTGTTCGTACAGTCCAGTATTTGTTGAGAGTTGCGTGAGATGGATTTCTGCCAGCCTGCTGCAAAACTAGAAAATAATGCAACCAATTTAGATGAAGCAAATAATAACTTGCTTTAGCTTTATGACCCATGTTGACACCAACTATAGAGGGAAATCACGTTGTTAGAACAAATTAGATTTTGAGATGGTGGTTGTCATGCTATCTATATATTGTACATAATGGACTTAAGTTTTAGTAACTTACCACGACAAAGCTGCTCTTTTGAGGTTATATTTGCCAGACTAGATTTAAAGACTGACAGGTACGCTGCTCTGCATTGAAGGTAGAAAGCCTCATCTGTCTGATGTGGAGAATCTTGAAATGACATCTTTACCATCGGCACAACAGGATCCTTTAACTAGTAACTATGACAGCGCTGTTAAGATTTCATCAGGCTATAATGTTTAATAAATCACAAATCTTTACAAATGTATATTCATAAACCTGTCATAGCTAGCATGTTAGTAGTAGCAGAACGTTAGTAGAAGACAAGTAGAAGAACATCGCTAACCACTGCCTGTTGCTAGGTAAACAAACTGTGTGCATTACCTAAACGGCTCCCAAGAAACAATTACAAAATATTTAGTAGGGACGCGTGTAGTTTGCAGAAAATTAGATCATTATAGTGATATTACTGTACATGTAGAAGGGCATTTTATTAAACGCATAAATTTGCTCTGTCTTGTAACTCTATATCACGAGTAGGCCGGTAACATTAAATAGCAAGAACCTGTTTCCGCACGGGTTTATTTGGACGGAGCACAGGCGCCAGTTTTCGAAATCAAAATGCCGTGAGTAATCTTGTTCATAAATCCTATAAAAAGTATATCAGAAATGCATACAATGTATTCTACAATAAAAACAAACGACAAACCCGTGCAACTAGATAGAGCAAGCTACATCACAGCCAGTGACGCCCACTTATTGTACATTTATTTCTAAATCTTAACTATGCGTTTTTTTTTCCTTTTCTTGATAGTTCCCCTTACATACTAACCATAAACCACATGAAACTTAAACTTCTGTTTTTCTTTTATTGTTGCAGTCTACAGAAGGGAAGTAAAAAGCAAAGCGTAAGTAAAATTATATAGTAGCATTACGTACCTTTTTGTTTTGTAATATTATATACTTGACATGCAATTTTATATTTTATTACTAAAAGCCAGCCCCTTCCAAAATACCAGTCCCAAAAAGAGGACAATCACAGTCAAAAGTGACTACTCAAGAAGGTTTGTAATTTATCAGTATTTTAAATCAGTAGAAAACAGTAAGTTTTTTGTAAAAATTTCAAGGCTAGTAAAATGCTAAGACAAACTTTTAAAATACAATACACAAAAACATGATATGTTTGATATATTATAATTATTTTGCATGACTTATTGTAGTTCAAGTAGATCTACCTCATTGTATGGTGATGTTATCTCAAATATTGTTTGTTTTATTTATTCAGCAGCCAATTCTAAAGGTTCAAGGCTGGTCAAGGTGCCACAGACAGATGAGGAAAAGTAAGTAATTTTGCATTCTGTTTTATTTTAACAAGACTCCTTGTTAAATAATGTAAAAAAATAATGTAACTTTGTATTCCATCACAAGAAAGAGAATTCCATATGAAGAGAACAGCCTTTTATTAGTTGCTATATTTCAATTGCCCCACGTTCCTGATGGTCATGATGACGTATCCGAATTTAATGACAGGAGACTCGGAATGATGGAGATTTATCATTGGCCAAATTATCAGTGATTTGCATAGCACTAAAAATAGTTGTATAAGAGTCACTTAACACAAGAACCATTTCCTTAGCCTGGGCTGACATTTTGTGTCTGTCCCATCCATCAAGACAAGCATTAGTTTTTAATTTTATAGTTCTGCTACTGATACATTACATGAGTCACGTTTATGGTACATTCATAACACTCACTTTATTATGTCAAACGAGTATACCAAAAGTGTCTCGGTATTTCAAATGAGAGGAATTGACAGTTTAATGATTTAATATGATGATCAGAAATATAGAAGAATTATCACCAAGCTATAAATCATGAACGTTTATTAACAACTTTTAATTCTTTAGCAGCTAACTATTGTTCCTATGGTGTTACAGGATGGATGTTTTGCGGTCCAAACTAGAAAATTCAATGAGTGCATTTATCAAAGCCAGGAAAGAGCTGGAGGAAGTTTTGGTAATAATATTCTTTCTTTGTCTTGGAGCTGTAACATAGGAGGCGGAAATATCTTCTTTGCTACCATCACATCATTGCGACTGAGAGATTATGGCTATTACACACTGAATATTCACTTCTGGCATGACCATTCCCTTTTATCACGCCTTTTCCCATTTCCTACACTGTTCTGAATATATCCCTACATATGTTTTGTAATTAGTCAGCAGGGGGCAGCAGTGAACAAGGACGTGGCGTTTTTGAAGCCGCTGCTGAGCTGAAGGGTGAGCTGAAAAGACACAGGGACCTGAGTAAGTAATGATTTCTGATCTATGATTGTGTGTGCTTTCATTTGATCACAACGGCTGACATAATGTGTTTCAGCTTCCAAAGTAAAGGTGTATTTGAAGGAAAACCGAGAGCCAAAGAAACCTGGTCAAGGTAAAGAGCACGCATTAATGAACCAGCACTTACATTTAATTTGCCAATGCAACATTCTTCTAAAATGGGCTTTATTTAAATTTTGTGTATTTCTGATTAAGCACCAACTGTTGCTAACTGTTTGTTGTGTTAATAATGCTTTGGTCACAGTATTTGTCACTGACAGCCACCAGATGAGCATTTGATGTGATTGTGACCTTAACTTTTTCTAAAAAAAAGTCAACAAAAATGCCCTAGTTGTTTTGTTGATTCAAGAGAGGCAGGAAATGCAGTCACAATTTTTTGGATTTGTCAAAACCTACCATTTTCTATTCTGCCTCAATTATCACGGCCATTTAACACTACACGCACCAATGAACGCTTTAAGACAATTGTGTGCTTTGCAACCTTCGGAAAGACAACATTTTCTATGGCTACACAAACAACTCCAGTAGATTTCCTGAGGAGAGAATAAATGTACATTTTTAGGCACATTTAATGCCTGCAGCAAAGCGATTCTTGTGATCAAATCACACAATGGTGACTTGTGGAAAATGAATAGCCTTTATTGTCAGGAGGTAAGATAAGGTTGTTAGAAATTATTTTAATTGGTTCCAGTAAGAGAGCTGAACATACACGATGCATTGTGGATGCACGCCCCAGGAATGTCACATTTTTGTCACATGGACGATCTGTAAAATGTATCAGTTTTGCGTAAACCTCCCTACAACAACAGAGCTCATAATGTCAACACAGATTATAGTGGGAGAGAATAGGCCCTCTGTTTTCTAGGACACACATTTTAAGTAAACAAACTGTTATTCAAAGCTGCTGAGCACTTCTCCCCTATATCTGCTTGGAGTGTGAAATCTGGATGGATGATGTGTATGGCTTTGTGTATGATCTTGTTCTAGTGTAAAAAGTTTGTTTACATGAAAAGTTGTGGCCTTGGGCATTGGATCCATAGTTAGAAATGCTAGGAACAGGAAGGATTATTTTTATCACAACAACACAATAGCCTGATCATGCTCTGTGTAATACTCAACACAGTGTAACCAGTGGTTGATGTTAGTGGTAGGAAGGGAAATGATTCATTGCAAGATTTTCACAAAAACAGTATATGGGTAATTGAGTATACATGTCACACAAAGGAGACAATGTGACAAGGGTTAGCAGACAGTTTTTTGCATTATAAGTTCAGTTCAGTAAATCTTGCATCCCTACATCTTTGTCAGCTGAGAATAACTTGGGTCCAGCCTTTAAGGTTAACAAAGTTTAAGTTGGCAAAGCAGTCTTTAGAAGTCACTTTTGGTGAGCAATCAGACTTGGGGCAGGCATAAATCTCAGGCGTGTAGTGGCAGCATTACAAATTCCCACCATGCCTGTATGTGCTGATGAGTACAAAATTGAAAAAGAAAGGCCCCAATAATTCTGAGGCAAGTTTCCCTGAGCAGAGGGTATTGATTATTTGTGTGTGGTGAGAGATTTGGAAAATTCAATTAAAGAAGTTGTGCAAAGGATTCATAAATTCAGCCTTTCCGGCCCGTACAGAGACATGGTTATGTTCTAAATCAATGCTACACTTCACAATATATTTTCTTAGGAACATAAAAATAAATAACATTTAAACAGTTCTGCTTACTGCAGAAACAAATTTTATTTTCTATAAAGCTTTTTAGTAACCGGCAAACACTGACTTTAGCACATCTATGAAGATTAATGTACTTTATTGCAATTTTTCCCCACAATAAAATCCTAAATAATGTGAATTTTTAGATGACAAAATGAGGCAAAAGGGGACACCTCAGCAAAGTAAAAATTGATCAGGTCGTAGAGGGGAACACATTGGGGAAGATTTGTATGTCAGCAGTAATGGGCTGTATTAAAAAGAAGATTCCTTAAGATGCCATAAAAGTGATGGGGTCCGGTGCTGGCCCACTCTGCCACATCAATCCTGGAGGAGCTCACGGACAGATGCCACCTTCCCACCGGGAGTTTTATGCTTTCTGATTGAACACACGAGCGCAATTAAATGGGAGAGTTGTATATTAGGCTGTTTTTATCCAACTGAAGATGGTGGCCTTCGATCGGTGCGGTGCTTTGCAGAGTATGCAGTCTATTCGGACGAGGTATTTGATTTACTAAGCGGCGTCTGTGAATTTCATTTTGGGGTGCAACATGTCCATACTACTTTGAAATGTATTAGAATGCGAAATAAAAATATGCTCGAATCCATATTAACAATTAGTAATAAGATAATACCCTATTTGCATTTGAATACTTTTGTAAATGTAATGTTTTTCTGTTTCCCAGATAAGGCAGCTCCAACTAACTCTTATGAATTTCTGAAGTCTATTATGGGCTAAGGTGAGTAATTTGCTTTATCATAATACATTTGCTTACAATGAAGTTTTTTGTTGATAGTAATATGTTACATCTGAAACATAGGTAGGTTTTGTGTAAGTTTTCTTATTTGTGAATATTGAAGGTGTTTTGTGAGCATAATACTGCCTGATGCCAGTGGGGTTAAAATCATGTTTTCCCTCTCCCTTGTTCCCAGGTTTCTGTCTGAAAAGTGTCTCGGCAGCTGACAGCTAATGGAATTGCTCTTCACCTCTTGTGTAGCGCTGAGCGTATGATCCCGTGGAGCCATGGCAGGAGATGAATGTGGAATCCGTGCTGTCATTTTGAGGCTGAGGTCTTTGAAGGCGTCATTCATCTGCTGCAGATGGGACTGAACAGTAGCAGCCATCCTCTGGTGTGTTAGACTCCATCTACCTGCCTCAGCTCCACGCTGGCAGCTGACAAATGTTGATTCTACATTAACCACAATGCTGCTACGCTGTGCAAATAATATTCTTAGGATGGCAACCCTCGCTCTGTTTAAAAGCTAAAAGTATGCAATCCTCCCCACCTGTGTAGCTTAACACCTTTGGAAAAGTAAATGTTGGGGTAGAGAGGGTGGGGGCACAAACTGTCTTACACAACACAGTAGTCTCTTTATTTGGCAGCGCCTGGGAAGACTGAGGCCTCTCCCTGCCTGAGCCGACCCAAGCAACAGCTGCGTTCACAGCAACATTTCCTATTTCTGCCTAAGGTGGATCGCGTAACTCTCACTTTATCACCCTTAGAGGCCACGTGAAGGACAAAGCCACTCTCCCCATAAACAAAACTAATGTTTTGATTCAAGTCCCTCTGGAGGTTGATAAAGGATCTATTCTTTGTGAGGACGGCTGTTATAAACAATCAGCTCTCACCTAGTCTCAACACTATCTGCTACTAGCTACAACTGTGACTGGTTCACATAACCACAGAGGTAATCTCCTAAATGAGTGATTTGGGATTCCCTGGCAAGTTTATATCCTTAGCACATAAACAGTTTAATACAGAGCCAGTGCAGTGATTCATACTAGTTTGTAATTGCATGCTTATATTTTATTATATCTTGATGTAGACATTTTTACCTTTATATATTAACCTATCCTACTTTTTTAAAAATCTTTTATTATTACAAGGTACATATATTAACACCACAACAACATTCGCAAAGCACTCAAGACACATTGGGGGATGTGGGAAACAGGGGGAGTGTAGAGGACCAAAGGGCTTGTCCCAGGTGAAGAAAGGGGGTCTGGGGGAGAGCAAGCATGTGACTAGCATTAAGTATTTTAACTTTATTGTATTTGGGAATGTATTAAAACCCCAAATGCTCCATTATTGAAATAAACTGCAGCCTGTTAATATATTTGTGTTAATGTGTGTGTACTTGTTAATTCATAAAGACTGATTCACAATTTGTTCCATATTTCTAAATGAGTTGCAAAACTGCTTTGTCCTGGCATTTGTTTCCCATTGCTGCAACAGCTAACATGGATTTTAAGATCCTATTTGTCCCTGTGGAGTATTATTGGCCCAGACCTCAGATGCACAAGCAGCTCTCAATGACCTGATAACATTTATAGTTGTAATGGATTTTTTAATACCCGTCATTAACTGGCAGAGAGAGCGGAGAAAGAAATTGGTTGTGCCCCTTTCTGTGGTATTTCAGCTTTATAGTGATCTGTTCAGATGTGTCACCTTCCATCATGTCTTTAAAGGCCTGTCCTGTCACGGTTTGGTTTGAAGTCTACGCGTCTATGTGCACAACTCTTGTAGCGCCTACCAGCACTAATGAATATTTAATGACATCAAATAAAATCCCAAAGATATAATTTCTGTCCAATTATTGGCTCTGTCTCAGCCGCGCAATAAAGTATGATTTAGTGTAGTGCTTTGTAAATGTAGACAGTTTATGTATAAAACCTACCTCAACTCATTTAATTGAGGCAGTAAAATGGATGCTCATTTTCAGTTAACGTCATTCATTTTATTTTAGAAAAAACTTTGTACAAAAATGACGGTAGAAAAAAGTTGGTCATAATCACCTTCACCGTTTAAATCTGAGCACATACTTTTAGACCCTCCATTAGCTTCAATAAGACAATTTTACGTGCAACTGTTGGTTTGGTCTTAAAGGTCTTTCAGAGGTGCATTGTGTAACACTCAAATACAAAGCCCCCTGGTGTATAAATGTAAAGTAAACTCAATTGAATGCTTGTAACCATGGTGTACAGGATTTTTCCTATAGGCCAAATAAATCATACAATTCTAAACAGATCCATAAGACTATTCCATCTATGAAGCTACACCATGTGCCTTTAAAAATCCTATACACCATCACTAATGTAAACGTACATTGCTCCAGGAATTAACTGTTTTCAATAGCTTTCTTGCTCACCTCAAAGTATACACCGTAGTTTAGGTTACTGGTTTTCCCCACGTGAAACGTGCTAAGATGTTCAGTTGGTCTTCTTTTGGCTCTTCTTGCTTTGTGGCTCAGTGAGCTGGACAATATTGAAATACAAAAATGTTCCCAGAAAATGCAGAAAGGCGAAAGTAGAGATGAGCACAGGAAACAGGTCCGGTAGATGAGGTGGAGGAGACATTGTTACACTGGCGATGCTTAAAGCAGCCATGGCTAGGATGCTGAAATAGAACTGGAAAAGACAAAAAAGTACAGAAGACGGTCAGCACATTGGCAAATAAATGACTCATAAGCAAAAATAATCAAAAGTGAATAGGTAACAAATTGGATTAAGCAATAGTACTTGTAACAAATCTTGTAACATTAGTATTCAGTGCTTCAGTGTTTAGCACTCCTCTATCAAATACCCTCCAGCTCCTCCTATTGGTCAACCTCCAAGAGTGACAAGTGGAATTAACTAATTCCAGTAAACTAAAAAAAAGTGCAGGTACTGGATTTATACCAACTATGCACCTAACAACACAGCCCAGGACATTTATTGCAATGCACTCCGAGAGGCACTCAAATTACATGTACCCTAATACAGCAGTTATCTTGCCTGGTTTACACCTGACCATATCACAAGTGATATATGGTCTGGGAGCCACCTACTGAATATCTCTTAGCGGAGGTGTGCTTTACAATTGCCAACGGCCGTTTATTGGGCGTTACGAATGTCTATCATTTGGCATATACGTAGCCCATAGCCAATCATGTCAGTTCAAACTACAAGCTTCCGTTTGTCGCGTAGTACACGTCACCGTCTTTCCACCCCTCCCCGCTCTCTGATTGGCTCCCCAAATTAGGAGCCCTCGCTTAGCCTAGTTGCCAAGCTGTCTTTTAGATTGGAAGCCTGGGATTTCCCAGGTTAGCAGTTATCTACTCTGTAGTTCAAATATTTGCTGAGTTTAGAGTCAATTGAATCCATATTTTGGTTAGTTATGGTTTAGAACTAGTATAACCTACCTAGTTTAGCCATTGTCTAGACCCAGAATAATCCTGTTTAGACTTGGTTTAGATCTTGTGACACTCAAAAAGCCAAATATTTTCTTAGCTGGTACTTGGTGTGAAAAGTTTGAGAACCACTTCCTTAATATATTCAGACCAGTGTACACAGATACAGGTAAAACGGGTGACCTATCCTGATAATTAAGTGAACATATAGAGTGAAAGGACAAACCAGGATTTCAACCACCAATTAGGGCTGTAGTACTACAATGAATTGGTCAATGGTGTCTTACTTGACCAAAATTTGTATTAGCCAAATTATTATTTTATTTAAATTATTAGATCTCCATTTCATGTATATCCATATTTGTGTTTCTCAGTAAATCCAAACTTTTCATGTAAACTTGTGTCAACCTGGCTCATTATCCTTATTACTCTGACTATAACTTAAGGACAACAGCAGAAAGGAGAAGAAAGTGAGTGTTTGGTATTTGTATGTAAAAAAAAAAAAAAGATACACAAATTAATCTGACTTTATATAAATACACTATTTCTTAGTACTTTTTTTCTGCATAAATGTTTTTGTATGAACTCCTGCAGGTGTCGTCGTGTGAGTGCCATTTGGGTCACATACATAGAGATACATAATAGTTTTGAGCTCTTTTGCCACAGTTAACCACAGCCCTACCACTAACCTTCCTACTGAGCATATAGCTGATAAACTTCTTCTAATGCCCTCACAACTGTTGCTGTGGACCTGTATCTTTTCAGAGGTAAAATGAAAAGACTCCTTGTAGGTAATCCCTCCTTGTTACTTACGACCTGAGATCTGATTTGTGCATCTGTTTGAGTGTTCTGATCCACAGATAAGCCGGTGATGGAAGAAACACACTCTCCCATGCAGCGCTCCCAAATCCATGAAACCCTATCTCCGTCATCAGCACTCTCTATTTATGCAGCTTGAGTAAATAAATATATCTAGGCGAACCTGTGTTAATGACTCAAACTATAAAAAGACACCTTCTCTTAATCTCTGACACCCTACCATGGCCCAAACGCGCAGGGCCCAACTGAGCAGCTACTTCAGACGCTGTGGAAACTTAAATAAGTGATAAATAATTCTTTGGCTGGCAGAGGCTCTCATCCCGGACAGCTTACACAGCTTACAGTGGCACATGATCTTTATTTATACAGTTGGATGTACCAGCTCACATGTTTGCAATTTAAGGCTACTGCAATTTTGAAGTATAGGCCACCTGGGATTTTGAAATCATTCATAGATTCATTTATAGATTCTCTAATGCAATGATGTTAGATAAAGATAGGGGGAGTTTTATATTGACTGTCCTGTATTTTCAAGAGCAAAAAGCTAAATTTTCAATTAAAGCCATAAGGGTTGTGAGAGGAAACATCACGGTTATATGGTTATTAACGATTACTGACTAAATGATTAAACACTGAAATTCTAAATAATCTTTTCTATCTCCCCAATATGTCTGAAGAATTAAAGTAAAGTTAATGTGACATAAAAACATTTAAATTTGCTCTTCTTTAGTTATTACTATTGATAATACGTTTTTAAAGATCCCATGACATGGTACTTCTTGATGCTTTTATATGGCTCCTTAATGGTTCCCTAATACTGTAAATGAATCCTTCTTCAAAATCAACACTCAGTGCATGAGAAACAGAGATAAGATGAGAAAGAGTAATTTTTCTCCCTCAGAACAGGTCATAATGGGCGTTGTTGCTTGAATGCAAATGAGGAGAAAAGAGCTGGCCAATAGTAGAGGGTGGGGCGTGGCCAAACTCTCCGCTCTCGGCTCTGAGCTCTCAGCTGATCCATTTCCGTGTTTTTGCACGGGGGGAGAGATGAGAAGCGTTCCATTGAAAAATAAACACATTTCCACAGAAAATAAAATTAAACCACTGCTGTTCAAAGGTCCAGAGGCTCAGATAAAGGACTTCCGAGCCTAGAAACACTCGGACGTGCCTCCAGGCAAATAAAAAAACGCATTTCGCATTGCCTAGCGCATTCGCAGTCCATACTCTCTGGGCGTGATTTACAGAAACGCTGAGTACAGACAGATGGGGGTGGAACTGCATTTGCATTTCTTTTTTCGATCTGACGTCAATAAGGTGCCTTGTTCAAAATCGCCCGTTTGAGCTCCGATTTTTTGTAACGCAGAAAAGGATCGCAAATGCTCAGTTTAGACATTTCGCAACTTTTAACCATGGGGGGGGGGCTAAACAGGGTAGGGGAGCTCACATTAACGTTCAAAAACCTCAAAGTGAAAATTTCATGCCATGGGACCTTTAAGGAAGTAACCATTATTTAAGTGATTTTAGGTGCATGAATTCACACAATTTTCTTTTTTAAAATTATCCTTTATTTATCCCTGTAGGGAAATTATTCTCTGCATTTGACCCATCCTTTCCGGAGCAGAGGGCAGCACATCTTTCAGGTGCCCGGGAACCCATCTCCATGATCTTATTGCTAGGCTTGGTCAGAACCTCAGCTGGAGGATTTTTTTTTCCCACAGAAAAGCCCGGCATCGAACCCGGAACCTTCTTGCTGTGAGGCGTGAGTGCTAGCCACTCAGCCACAGTGCCGCTTTTTTTAAATTATAAAAAAATATTATTATTTTTTATTAAAATTAACCTTAAAATCTGCACAGTAACCATTTTACCTGCTCTCCACCTCCATAAAACATTCCAGGCGCATCAAATGTTGTGATGTCACCTGAAACTTATTACATTGCATTTCCATGTCTATCAATACAAGTATAGAAGCTAATTTATACTACAACCTTTATAAAGTAGCAAAGCAGCAATGTTTACCTCATACTGCTGTCCCTACTACTCTTTCTATTCTAATGTTATTGGTAATGTCTTTAAGTAGAATTGAATATTTATCTTAATATTTCATTATTATTCTTATCTTAAATGCATCCCGGGGCCTTGAGGAACACATTTCACGTTATTTTTTCGCATGTTGAAATCTTAAACCTTGAAAAGGCACCCACCTTCCACCTCACAACACAGCCTAGGTCCAGCTTTGGCAGGAAGAACAGTATCTTGTGGTAGGCTCCCATTCTCAGCTCCTCCTCAGTGCAGCGCTTCAGTGGAGAGAGCAGGTACATGCTGAAGTATAGGAATGCTAGCGAGGTCACAGAATAGGGCACCAGGAGACCGTCCTTCAAAAACAGCGGCAGCATGCTATCACCAAGGACAAAGACATAGGCAGTGATTTACTTTTATGAAGCAGATAAGACATTATCCTAAAGCTTACTGTTGTGTTTATAAAGGGAAGCGGGACATTAAATAGCAGAGCTTTTTAACCAGTGGGCCATGCATAAGTTGAGAGAGAGAGGACTCCTGGCACTCACGCCAAGCTTATCTTTAGTTTAGCAGCGAGGGGCAAAAACAACAGTTGACTCATATCAGCTTGTGAAAACCTATACACTCACTCATTCGCATTTTAACGCCAACAAAGACAGTCTATTCAGAAGATAAATATTTGGCATTGTAAAAATACATACTTCACCACTTTCTGCACACACAGACTTGTTTTCTACCATCTGGTTACGAGTGCTTGTGTCTGCATTCAGCTAATAGAATTACGCTAACAAAAGAGGTATTTTTTACAATTGTGTGTAGGCGGTGTGGACAATATGTAGTTTACTCTAGACTGTACAGGGGAAACAAATAGAGCTCCTGTTCCAGCCAAGTGGACTCTTGGGCAGTAGGCACGCAGACTATGTCATGTAATCCTCACATATCCTTATACTAAACCACACGCACAACAATTAGTGCTGCCGGAAGAATCTGACAACAGCTGCGGAAAGTTAGATGGGTCATTCGCGGTACTGCTTGTCTTTTCCATCTATAGTAACCGCTTGGGTTGCTATGGCAAACTGATCTAGCCACCAACAGATAATTTTTACTGTGTAGTTTTAGATTTGATAGCAGTAATTTCTGAAAGGAGAATGGGGCGAGACTGTGCAACAGGAAAGCTAAGGTGATG
Source organism: Paratrypauchen microcephalus (assembly GCA_036785185.1). Classification (NCBI taxonomy): domain Eukaryota; kingdom Metazoa; phylum Chordata; class Actinopteri; order Gobiiformes; family Gobiidae; genus Paratrypauchen; species Paratrypauchen microcephalus. The sequence continues at coordinate 1,204,213 of JAVJIX010000142.1, forward strand.
CATTTTTACACCATATGTGGCAGCAAATGTGGCAGAAGACATTGACCTTCCAGAAGAAACACCTTAAGGGAATAAACACAAGGGACTGATGGATTGTGTGAAATGATTGTTTTTCCTGTATCCATGGAGACTGTGCAAGAGGCTAGCAAAGGACCCAATTAGGGATACTGAGATGCTAGAGGCTTTTTTTTTTTAATAAAAGGTAAATGCTTTGAGGGAATAAACCATTTCATCACCAACTGCAACAACAGAGCAGAGTAAGACTGAGGCCTTTTTTGTTGCGTTCCCCTGACTCCCCCTGGAAGCTGCTGTGATGTTGCAGGACACAGAGGAGGGCCACTTTTGACCCTACCTGACCAGTCCTCCTGTTCAACTGCACTGAGACCTTTGACTGAGACACACAGGTGACTGAAACGCGCAGTAAAAATGTTGCTGGGCCAAAACTTGATTTTCCCCCGGGATCAATAAATTATCTCTCTCTCTCATTAAAGGAGAATTAACGTTTTTAAAAATCTGAGCCTTATTTCAGTAATGAAACAAGTTGTTTTACTCACCCATAGCACTTTGGTGTCATATGGAGCACTTCCGGAGATGTTTTAGATTTGCGATCTCCGTAATTGAGTTCTCGGGGCACATGTTTGCGGTCTCCAAATAACACAAACTTTAGCACTTTTCAAATCATAGAAGCTCAATGTCTTAGTCTACGCTTTCGTTTGAGTCAAAAGTGGCCTGTAATCCAAGATTTAGCCATAGTTTCGAGTAGATGAGGACGCCAGTGCGCATGTGCGGAGTCACAGCTTATTTCACTCTCAGCTCTCGGGACCCAAACATTAAACGCAAAGCTGTAAATTATGGATGAATCTCGGTTTACAGGCCACTTTTGACTCATACGAAAGTGTAGACTAAGACATCGAGCTTCTATGATTTGAAAAGTGCTTAAGTTTGTGTTATTTGGAGACCGCTCGGGGCATATATTACATGCTTGCGATACAGCTATCGCTAATCTAAAACATCTCTGGAAGTGCTCCATATGACACCAAAGTGCTATGGGTGAGTAAAACAACTTGTTTCATTACTGAAATAAGGCTCAGATCGAAAAAAAACGTTAATTCTCCTTTAATATGACGATGCATGGACAAACTTTAAAGTGCATTAGGTAACTTTTCAGGAGATTATGCCATCAGCTTGTTTCCACTGAGGTGCCATTTTTCTGCCTATAGAATGTTTCACAATATGGCATTAAAATGATCTGTTCCCATAGAGACACCAGGCCGAGTTACAAGTCAGATCTGTGGAGAGGTGACTCTACTCAGTAATGCATGAGCAAAATTCACATTCACCATTAAAAATATTTAAGGCATGTGACATTTGAAGATTTATTCCTGAGGAAAGTAGTCGTATCTTTTTGTATCTAGTTGACATCTATAATCCAGTAGTTTTACTTCTCTCTTTGATATAATTATGTAAATGTGTAACATTTGTAAATGTGTCTGTAAACATTTTCTCCTGAAATATCTCTACCTGAATGTTGACATCTGCAGTAACCAGATGGCGATAAGCGGAAGGTCACTCAGTAGAAGGCAGGCCGGCCTGAAAGAAAATGTGGAAGATTAATATAAACTTTACTAAGGACACGTATTAAGTACCATTAAATACAATTTGATCCATGACAGGAAGAGGAGCCATGCAAGGTCAGTGCTGAATATAACTGTAATGCGTTTATAATATTAAAGCTTACGGAGCAAATAGGACATCCGTATTATGTGATTATTGATGGTCTACTGACAGCAGAGTCCTCATTGTATCATTTACTACGTTCTTTATCAGGTTTTTAAGGAAAGCTAATGTTTTAAGCTCAGTTCAACCCCAACTTCGACCCTGTGCAGGATGTGGTGTCCTGGGGAAAGACCATGGATCTATAATAAGATCACATTATACTTCCATGAGAAATACACACCTTGCATAAATATAGATGTTCAATGTTTCCTATTAATAGAAGAGACTGTGGTGCCCTCACATAATCTTAAATACACCTCCATAGTCTAAAAAGAACAAGGACTAGACACTGGCATAACAAAATCTCATTTTGTTGCTCCTATTGTCATTCACATTTCAAAATAACTGCACTGTTCAAAAAGACAGGCAATAAGTGACACAAACTGTATCAAATAAAATTATTAATCTAGAGCATTTGTGCCATCATAGTCTGAACAAAATCTATAGGAAACAGTGGATGTGTGTGAGTTATGTGTTGTGGTGCAGCAACAGAAGTACCTTATTTGGTACATACTATGGCCGAAATTTGAACTTTGATAGTGAATACCCTTCCTTTGTAGCATGTAATAAAGTCAAATATTTAAATATTTAGGAGGTCAAATATTTAAAAAATGTTAAAACTGAATGCCTTTAAAGGGATATGCCACCCCCAGGTCAAACTTGGACATCTCCCCACAGTCCAGAGACTAAAATAAATGGTGGAAAGCGTTTTTCTGGTGACGCAGCCATTGTCCGAGTCTGTCAGCACTGACCGCCGCGGTATCTGCAGCTACTCCGCGTTAGACTGGAGTCTAACGTCGCCAGAGAAAGATTTCGGCCAAAAGGAATTAATTTGCTCGATGCGTTTCCCAATTACTTCCTGTGTAGTGCACATTCATATCGAGTGCAAATAAATGTGCAAATCAACACGGAGAGCTTGACTTGGTCATTTTGGGTGGGAACTATTTTTCAGTGCGGGAAAAGACAGACGAAGCACACACCACGCTGCATAACAGGGGAACTCCCTTCCTGGTGCGTAACTGGGATTCCCCTGTTACGCAGCGTGGTGTGTGCTTCGGCATCGAGCAAATTAATTCCTTTTGGCCGAAATCTTTCTCTGGCGACGTTAGACTCAAGTCTAACGCGGAGTAGCTGCAGATAACGCGGCGGTCAGTGCTGACAGACCTGGACAATGGCTGCGTCACCAGAAAAACGCTTTCCACCACTTATTTTAGTCTCTGGACTGTGGGGAGATGCCCAAGTTTCACCTGGGGGTGGCATATCCCTTTAAGTCTCATTTAAAACTTTTTCTCTTTAACTTTTAGCCAAAAATCAGTTGTTGACCTGCTGATCATATTTTTGTGTCTAGCTATTTCACTGTTTTATATTGTAACTTGGTTGTATACAACACTTTGGTCCTAATTATTTAAGTGCTTTATGAATACATTTTTGGATTAGATAAGAAAATACAATTATGTATGCAAGAATTAATTATGTTCATAAATAATAATATACATTTTTTCTTTTTATTCACATCAGCCGTAATGCTTATTATTAAAATGGTAATTTCATCTTCAAATATGTGTACACCGTAACATCCATAAAATACAATGTTTCTAAACAATATTACGTCATTTTAGCAAGCGCCATAACTTTGAGAGATTGTGATTGAATAACCTGCCCAAGTGCTTCTGGGACAGTCCTCACTGCGCTCCAGTCTAAGGGGGGCACTTTCTGGAGGTCCCTGAGCCCATAATTACAGCCTGTGCCATTGGCGATCCTGTTACAGCCCAATAATTGATCCTGTGCAAACAAGACCCTGAGCTGCTGCCTGACGCTTGCTCTCAATCCCTGGACATGCATTACTGATAGATTCACAGGAACAGGTGGGAGATAGAACTCAATAGTTAATAAAGCAACAATCTACCCTCATCAAGATTAATAAATGAGATTAGGCCTGGAAGTTAACCCCCAGTCGTCATATGTAACTCACATCATATATTTTGCTACCACTGAAGGTAACTGGTTTTGAACAATAGGAAGTAGCGTGTTGCCATCTCACCCACTTGCACACATTAGCATTATTACATAAACAGAGATGAATTCAACACATCAATAACACAAGATGTAAGTTTAACAAAGTGCACGTCATATACAGTACAAACTATACACATTTTTCTTTTTTACATTAAAGGATAATATGCAGGATCTTTTCTAAATAACACATTCATACAAAATACTGATCTGACTGAAAACCGTTGTAATATTGATTTATTCACAACTAGTGAAAGAGGTCCTAACTTTGGGTAGTCAGATCATACAACCAATATATTAAACCCATCTTAGTTTTCACAGCTAATCACATCACAGATTTGTGTTTTTATTGTTGTTTTTAAAATTACAACACTAACAACACTAATGCTATACTTACAAAGAAGCCAAGAGGATGGACTTTTCATGGACTTGGTAAGAAAACAGGAAAAACGCCAGTGAGGAATTTACCTAAAATGGGATATAGAATATATTGTTATTTCAATTGCACCAAATACTTGCAAGTTGCACACATATAATGCCGTTATCTGAAACATGGAGTGGCTTCTTCGTGATCTCAAATAGCACATTCTGCAAAAAAATGAAAATCACAAATTTGGGAAAAAAAAAAAAAAAAAAGCTTCTAACACAATTTTCTCGTGTCGCTCTGAGCGACTTGTGGCGGGTTAGGGTTATATCTGGAGTTGTGTTTTGTTTCATTCACACATGTTTAACACACAAACCCTGCATATTTTATATAGTTATATATAGTTCATTTCTCAAACAGAAAACACTCCACAACACTCCCAAAAACTCCACACACCTTCACTAGAATCATTTGGATAATTTCAGTCCTGGAATTTCCCATCTCTACTAACAAAGGTAAAAGATAGCTGTTAAATTGAAAACTACTACTTCATGACATCGCAAGGTGGAACAGACCATTTTGAGATGTACACAGAATAATAATAAAAGATTATTCAGACATGTGTAAATGAACCAAAACACAACTCCAGGTATGTTTTTCATGAGGTAACAACATTATACCATGTCTTAAAGCTCAAAAGAGACAATTTTGCATAATATCGAACCTTTAACACTTACCAAGGCCAGTTTGAACTGCCAAAATGTGGGTTTGGTCAAAAGTCGCAGTGAAGACGGTAAAACTGCCAGGACCGTGCAAGCCAAACTATGAAATGACAATAGTAATAGAAATTAAATTACCTCCATTCACCACTGTCATAAGCTAGAGTTCGAAAAATCCCCAATGGGAAATTAAGTTAGCGCAGCATAAAAGATTATTACACAGCAGATGACATGTGGAGCAGAAAATCAATTAGGAGGAAATATGAATGAGGGCCTTGTACACATATTTTCAAGCTTACAAACACTTATTTCTGTTGTTTTGACTGAGCAAACACAAGCGTATATTAAACCAAGATTTATTCACAGTCAAATAGAGCTCATTTAACTGTGGAGCAGTGGTGGAAGAAGTATTTAAATTTTGTTAAGGAAAAGTAAAGACAAAAGAGCAAAGAAATACTCAAGTAAAAGTATCAAATGGAAAAGTCTACTTAAGTAAAAATATTAAAGTACCCGTTAAAAAACTGACTCAAAGATTAAAAAGTATTTTGCGCAAAGTTAAAGATCTAATAAAGTTTCAAATGTAGTGATTTTGATAAAGATTTGTGCAGAATTTTGGTCAGCAGAAACAACTGAATCAACCGTTTTTTCCCCTAGCTGTTTGTATTTTATTATTATTATTATTATTATTATTATTATTATTATTATTATTATTATTATTATTATTATTATTATTATTATTATTTTGCTCAAACTACAAATGTGTTAAAAAATAAACCCTCAGCCTTTTCTGGAGGTCTCACACACTCATAAAAAATACTTTAACTTTTTAGTCCTGTTCAAGTAAATAACCACTTTATATTAAAGTATCCACTTTAAAACGTACTTAAGCAAAGTACAGATACCGTACCTAAAATGTATACGCAAGTACAGTACTTACTACTTTCAGAGATATAGGACAACATTCATACCATACTCCATCCAACTGTATAACAACTCACCCTTATGTAACAGATAACCCTATGTCCTCTCATTCATGATTTCATCTTTGCACTGTTTCTCCTTAGGACCTCTTGTATACAGCTGAGAAATATTTGCATTACTACATTTCTATATTTTATTTTTACTTGTACATATACATGCAGGGCTCTCAAGTCTCACGCATTGAGAGTGTGACACACGCAATTCGACGTGTTCACACGCTCACATGCCACACATGGTATTTCACACGCTGATATATATATTTTTTTTTTTGTGCCCAGAAAATTGGTCTGTGTGGCTTAGTTTATGCAGGCTCCGCGCGTTTTCAGCGAAAAAAAACTCCTCCTGCTCCGGGCGCACGGTCCGGGGGTGGGGGGGTGCGGGACATTTTTAACGGATTCATGTAAGAGTCTGGTTAATGCACCGGGCCCGCGTCTCACCGCGTCTCACTGCGTCTCACCATGGGCAGTTCGGCTCTGGGCCGTGCGTATTCCGCGCGTAAGCCGTCAGGGGGGACACGTTACGCATGTCCTGAGCCTCAGTCCCGGTGCCACGTCTCCTCTGAGACGCGCCGACTCCGGTCCCGGTGTCTCCGTCTGTCCGTAACGTGTCCCCCCCGACGGCTTACGTGCGGAATACGCGCGGCCCAGAGCCGAACTGCCCATGGTGAGACGCGGTGAGACGCGGGCCCGGTGCATTAACCTGACTCTTACATGAATCCGTTAAAAATGTCCCGCTCCCCCCCGCCCCGGTCCCTCCTCCCCGCCCCTCTCAGCGCACACTGACAAAGTGCGGTGATGATAAAACAAACTGAGAACCATCAGGTAATAACTTCATTTATATAACTCTCATTAGTTGCTTTGTAGTTTAAGTTTGCTCTTTAGACAAACAGGGCTCTCAACACGCAATTCTCACACGGCATTTCTCACGCAATTCAAGCGCCCCCCCCGCTCCTCGGAAAGTACAGTCTCACGCACGACCCTGCTCAAAACTTGAGAGCCCTGTATACATGTATATAATTATGCCTTATTTGACACCAGTCTCTTGCCATTTTTTAAATACTTATTTAGAATTATTTATTACCATTTATATTTATAATTTGCTCTTTGCCATGATAATATATTGTGATGTAAGAGCTACTGCGTCCAAATAACTTCCTGGGGAGATCAATAAAGTTTGTCTAAGTTACTTTATTACGTTCCGCCACTATTGTAAGTGAGCTATTTTGTTATGAATGTAGCTCGCCTGGGAGAAGAATGTCCAAATCCTATGGCTGAGTTGAGGTTCAGCTGAATTATTTTAACCCTTCAATTGTCACCTGCTCAGGGCACAGACACCGGAAGAGCCTTACAATGTGTCAGCACCCATGTGTGTATGTGCACTGGGGGGTCAGGCGCTGAGATAAAGGCCAACTATGTGTTTGTCCTGCAATTTGTACGCCGAAGAGTGGGACAGCTGTATTGAAAATCTGATAGTGTAGAGTTAACAGATGTACTGAGCAGTAATAGGAGTTTTGTGGGTTGGGCAGGGCTTAGTAATCCGGAAGAGAATTGATCGCTTTCAACAGTAGCTCAGAAACGTGTGCCACAAATCACAGTTAGAGAATGCTTATAGTCTAAAACTGAGATGGGGGGAAGGTCAGAGTTCTATGGTTAAGTAGAATCATAGACTGTATATATAAATGGATATAGCTAAAGTGACCATCGACTCTGACTCTAATTGACTTTAGATCCTTGTCATTTTGGTTTTAAAATGTTTGTACATACATGATCCTGGTGTTTTTATGTTACTATTTTTCTGTAAATAAATATGTATTTATAATATGGAACTTGGGTCCAAATTAGCTCCTAAAATTGCTAGCCTCATGAGCTTCATTTGACTGGAGCCGAACGAGTGTTACACTCCCTTAGTCCACTTCTTTATGTTGTCTATGGGTAGAATTGGCTGTTCAACTGTCAAAATGCATGTTTGTTGACCTAGCTTATTTGATTTAATATCTCTATCTTTCGACATCCTGTTTATAGGAGATATTTGATGACCATTCAAAACATAATATTTTATTTTGAATGGTTAATTGCTATGACAAGTGAAAGATTTTCATCACTCTGCAACTCATGAATAGACCTCTTCCCGCCCTCCATCTGAAATTATAACGTTGTCAAATTTGATCACAACTTACAAAAATATGAGAATGTTTTACACTTGTCTGACATACAGTGCAGTCAGAGGAGTCCAGTGTTATCCCTGGTCTTAGCAGTCTGGCAGAAACGTGTCAATCCTGTGAACAGTGTGCTCCTATATATAGAGCGAGTCATTTAAGCAGGGCCCCCCATGACACCACTGGCCCCAAATTCCTTTATCAACAGCTTTAAATCAAAATAAGAACTTCCCACTAGTATAATTGGCTAGTATGCTAAGGATTCACAGCTAATGTCCACAATTCATGTTGGATGTCGCCTATCACTGCTTTAATGAGGTAATTATCAAATGTCAAAATTATAGCAAGAGGCATTTTAAACTCAGTTTAGTGTGTGTTTAGAGTGTTTCTAATTAAATGGTCAATAGGTAAATATGTCTAGACTCTGTAAGGTATACAAGTAATGGCAAGCTTAAGTTTCTGCTAACTGTCTTTTATTTATTTATTTATTTTGTTAATATTTTTTTCCCTCAATTTTATTCTTTTTAGCACTGCTTTTATCTATTGATTTTATTCTTTTTATTCACTGATTTTATTATTTGTATGTAACTTTTTAGTCAGAGGTCTGTCACCTGCTTGTTTCTATGGATATTGCTGCCTGTTCCACAGTATGACATTAAACCCCTCTACCTTACATTTATTGATCTGGTTTGGCCTTCATGAAGATGGAAAGGTTTAATACCATACTGTGAAACTTCATCTCCATGGAGAAAAGCTAGATAGTTTCAAGTATTATTTTTCAGTATTTTCAAACATTATGGCGTGGCACGTGCTCAGAGACTTCCTTAGGAGACTTGTGACAACTTCATTCCAAAAACAGGCATGACTTTATGATCAGAAAATCCCTCATAAGACTCTTCCAAAAGCTGTGCTGTTGTTTCCCTGGCCTGGATTAGACAGTATTCCCCTGGGCCACTTTCTCTTTCCCAAGAAATAGTCTGGAATGATTTGAGAAAAATATCTAATTGTGATTTTTCTGTTATGATTAGTTTTTGCAATTTATGTCTTAATTATGGGATATTATTTACATTATTTACATTTTAAAGACTGAAGAATGAACTGACAAACTAATTCAAGAATCACATTCAGAAGAGGAGAGAGGAGGAGAGAGGAGATGACAAGAGGAGAGAACAAGAAAAGAGGAGGAGAGAGGGATTACCTGAGGTACAGCTGGGAGTCACTGGACATAATGCTCCGAATCTTTATCACGACGTTCAGACTGCACCATGCATTGGCCACTTTATCCTGCGCACATAGAAGACATGACAATTGCAAATGCCACATAAACACTAACCAGACAAAATGTGACACAGTATCTTGAGTCATTATATGAAGCATCGTTTTCTGCATCTTTTCATTTTTGAGGTCACATACCTTTTACAGCACTAGCTATACATGCATGATATTATATTGTGCCTTTGTAAAAAATTTTTTTTTTTTTTAGCACACACACAGACTACAATAAAAGCATTATTTTATGGTTAATGATGTTTTTTTGGCTATTATATTCAATAGTATGGCATAAACCTAATCTCCATGGAGAATGTTCTGAAGTATGGCTTTAACTACAGAAAATTACAGTGTTGTTTTAAGACATGAGAAAATAATACAATTTTCCAGTATTCTCTTTGTGCTGTGTAGAACTGACCGTAACAGAGTGTCATCTGGCTTAAGATCTCAATATACTATAAATTAAGTTAACTGCTGTCTGCTTTGTGGTTTGTCAGTGAGAAGGGGCATGTTACGCTTTTATCAGTCTGCCTCAGGACAACTGTGGCCTCAGAAGCCATTACCATCAGCATACCAAAGGATAGTGGATTTTATGTTTCAATGTAGACGTAGAGTGTCTAGAAAAGCATGTAGATTAGGAACATTACAAAATGTGTTTTCTTTCGTAATTAAATGTTTTCAAATGAATGTTTTCAAATGAATTCCCAATTGTTTCTACAACACAACTATTTTGGTAGTTTACTGGCAGTTTTATTATACGCAATCTTAGATCCACCAGCGTCACAAATTTACTATGGTGTCAGAAAAAGCACAAGACTTATTTGTAAACTTGAGGACAGAAGGTCAAGTGTCAGGCCCGAGATGTCTCTGCACACTTAGCACATAGTGACCAACCACAGAGCACATCTTATTAAGCAGCTGAGGACAATAAATCATCCTCTTTTAGTGAAGCTCACATCAAGATTGTCAATTATTCATTGTCATCGTCATAATTTGTATTGCAATAAACAGTGTTCTCACAATGTAATTTATGCAGGTTTTATATTATAGTTGTAAATAACCCCCAAAATGTGAAGGACCAGCTCTCTAAATGATTTCGTTTGAATGTGGATGCCTGTGTGAGCTCAGATGAGGAGGTTACTGCAGCGTCTGGTTGATTTAGGAGCTTGGACATTTGTACTGGGATCAAATGATGTTTGGGGCCCAATGCCGTCACTGTCCAGCATATACCAAACAGACAATATTACATGTGATCGGGGTTTCGCCAACTTCTTTCGTTACATAAGTCAAAATTGCTTACAGACCTTAAAGGGACAGTGTGTAAGATTTTTACCCGTTAATTACTGAAATTGAAGATACCCATTCAAAAATACATTGTTTTCCAAGCCTTTTCACTTCCATCATGAAATCAAAGTATTCTTTTGGACTTGGATATAGTCACATAAAAGGGGGATCTTCCCCATGCAGAGGCAGCCATTTTGAATACGAGAGCCGCAGAAGGACATTTGGGCTCCGCCTTCGCCTTCGGCAAGGCTCGTGGTTTTGGGTAAACAACACAAGCATGCTGCCGGATCAGACGTCGTAATGGATCTAACACGTGTTTTGGACTAAATTGTTTTACTGGATTTTATTCGCTGGATCCTTACGGACAAATTGAGAGCAAGTTTATGGTGAAATACAGAGTTTGACCTGTGCAAAGCATTCTAAGGTTTTTGTGCTTTTCCGTATAAAGGCCCCATGTGCTCGGGGAGTGATTGTTGTGCAGGGAAATGAATTGCATAGTCAAAAAGAGGAGACTGTAAGGTTTCATTTGATGTGTAGAGTGTCATGGTACATGATCGGGAATGTATGTTTTCATGCAAAAAAAAACCCAAAACGGGACCGCATTTTATTTATACAGTAACGGCGCGCGGCTCGCGACCCTCGAGGTCTGCCGTAGCTAAAACAGAAATTGCAATAGCACCATCCACCTATGCGCCACGAATCCTACACACTGAGGCTTTAAATCATTAATGTAGGTTTGTTTTGAGTTCACACACTTATTAAAACTAGATTTAAAGCTATCTTTAGATGAGTTTCTAGGAAATGAGGAAATGATGGACTGTCAATTATTCATTTTAAAGGTGCACTATGTAACTTGGAGGGTCTGCTACTTGCTTGTCTCCATGTAGACGTTATTTCTTTGCCCGGAATGTTCCATAGTAGGGCATTAAACATACAGAGTCTGCATTTGTTCAATTACAAGTTTATTTCTATACTGTGGAATAATCAAAGCAAAAATAATCTCCATGGAGATGAGCAGGTAGTGGACTCTCCAACAGAAATGTTACATAGGTCACCTTTAAAGTGAAAGCCAAAGCAAACAAAAAAAATAAAAATAAATACATGGGCCATTTGACATAAGGCAATGTCAAAACAGTAATCACTCCAGGACTTCTGAATGTACTATATTAGATAAGAATACAATGTGGGTAGGATTGTTGGATTTAAGTAACAATACAATTACATTTTTCAAAATAGATTTTTGTCCTTATCATGATAGGTCAAGATTTTTTATACAATTCTATTTTGTCTTATTAAAAACAAATTAAATGGCTACAATCTTAAATTCCTTAACATAAACAAGACTGTAATAGTCAAAAATAGTCATATGTGCTCCAAATAACTATGCTTTCACAGACACTGGCTGTGGACCATTCGATGGAAAAGTCTATCACTGACAATTAGAAATGACCAAATCACTCTTGATTCAAATTTGATTAAACTGCACAGCCCTAATTTAAGTCTTTCAAAATTTACATAAAAAGTTAGTTGCATTTGATATTCTATTACTATAAAAGGTGCATTGTGTAACTTTTCTGGTGGAGGGTCTTGTTAAATGCTTTTCACCATGGAGATGTTATTTCTTTGTCTGGAATGTTCCACAGTATGGTATTAAACCTTTCTATCTTCATGGAGACCAGACCAGACCAAGTTACAGCTCAAATCTGTGGAAAGGCAACCCCGTGCAGAGTAAGAATGACGTTTTTTCTAGGCATTTTGAGCTATAAAACCACCTGTAATTAAATAAATGTAAGGTATAGCTGTTTAATGTCATACTGTGGAACATTCCAGACAGATGACATATCCATAGAAACAAGCAGGTGACAGACCCCCAGCCAGAAAGTTATACAGTGCACCTTTAAATATATTTTGACTGACTTTTCTGTCCCACTGTAGAGTAATACTGTCCAGTTAAATTCATAAATCCTTCTCTAGCTTTGTTTTAGCCTATTTCTAACAGTCCTTTCCCTAAGCGTTTTACAGCTGCCCCTGACACAGCTGTGTGGATCCTATAGAGGCAGCCTACTCAGCACGCAGCCCTGTGTTGTCTCAGCCTTTAGCTCTATCCTACCTTCTCCCTTTCCCCTTCCCTGCTCCAAATAACCACTACAGGAATGTTCCTGGACGTAGTCTAAAGGCAACACATGTACGTAATGGAGGGGGGAGGTCCTCGTAAGCAAAGCGAGGAGACTACCTATCCAAAGAGCTTGCATGGAATTTCACAGCGAGATGTATTTGGTGCCATTTTTGTGAGCAGGCGGCAACGTGAGACCCCAGAATGCAGCTCGGTGGGTAAACTTACAACTGCTTCCTTCCACTAACAGATTGGACCACCAGTCACTGGCCCGTATGCCACAGCAACAGCCCATTTTCACCCTTGTCCCCTTGTCCAAATTATCTGCTTACGTGCACCCTTTCATACCAGCTGGTCCAGTGCTATCGTCATAGGCGGCTACAGTGGCCCTCGCGCCCACCGTTTTGTGTTTGCATCATTTAGCTGAACAAATACAGCGTCTGCCACGTAGCTGATCTTCCCTCGTCGCAATTTCCATTTATTTCTCACATCCACTAGGGCGCTGCCTCTGGGGAATGGGCTAAGATGTGTTACAGAGTTTCAGATATGAGAGCCTGGGCCAGCCTAGGCATCCCATGCGTCTGTCACAAGTCCACACACAGAAACCGGCACAGTTACATTACCAGCGCCTCCTTGACATGGGAGCTTTCAACGCGGGGGCCTGCACAAGTGTCTGAAGTTCTTTCCTCGCGTCGCACAGCTTTTAATTAATATCAAATTGCACCAAGCTGCTTTCTATCAAGAGCAGTGACTGACAGCTAGGGGCATTAAAATATGTGCATGTGCCCCGTGGTAAGTGGCAAACACACAGTACACGCTTGTGTTAAAGTGGTAGCCGGTTACGCACAGCAGTTGTCAGATGTGCTCTGATATGCTTCAAGTATATGGTCATCCGTCCATATGGCAAGAACTTGGCTGTGCAATGAAGTGCTGAAAATACGCAGGTCATAAATTAGTTGGATTTATCTATATCCTACACCAGCCCAAAAACCCAACACCTCCCAGAGATAGAGTGAACCTGATCTCCTGACCTTTCTCCATTTTATTTCTCTGTTTTCTTTGATCCTCCACATCCAACTGGATAAGCAGTGAAAGGATGTGTGCCCTGCTGAGTTTGAAGCTGGCTTTGGGAAACAAGGTCAGGACTGATTTTAAAAAAGGTAGTTATATGTTGAAAATACAGATTTGTTGGAGGGTCTGGCATCTACTTGTCTCTATGGTGTTATAATGTTATTGCTTTGCCGGGAATGTTACACTGTATGGTTTTATATCTGTATTGCATTTATTCAGTCAGAGGCGTAGACTGTATAAAGAAGTGGATTAAGTGAGTGTGAGGTCACCCATAGCTGCTCCAGTAAGCTCCAGTCAAATGAAGCTCACGCTGCTAGCAGTTAGGGTGAATTTGGAGTGCCATATTATAAATAAAAAAATATTTACAGACAAAATAGCACAACAAAAATACCAGGATCATATAGAGCAGGTTAATATGAACATTTTAAGACTAAAACGACAAGGCTCACAGCAGCAGTTACAGAGAGAGGGGTGATAACTTTGTTAAGTCAATTGCAGTCAGTTGAGTCAATGGAGCCAGAAGCGTGCCCATGCTCACTTCCTATTTGGAATGGTGCGGGTAGTGGGCTGGCTATTCCATAGAGTCTATGGTTACAGTGGAGGAAATACGCATTTGATCCCTTGCTGATTTTGTAGGTTTGCCCACTGACAAAGAAATGAATAGTCATTTTAATGTAGGTTTATTTTAACATTGAGAGACAGAATATCAAAAAGAAAATCCTTTACTTTAAATAAAATATATCAACTGATTTGCATTTCATTGAGTGAAATAAGTATTTGAACCCTCTATCAAAAAAGACTTAAAACCCTTGTTTGCAAGCACAGAGGTCAGATATTTCTTGTAGTTGATGACCAGGTTTGTGCACATATCAGAAGGAATTTTGGTCCACTCTTGTTTGCAGATCATGTCTAAATAATTAAGGTTACACGGCTGTTATTTGGCATCTCAGAGCTTCAGCTCCCTCCATAGGTTTTCTATAGGGTTAAGGTCCGGAGACTGGCTGGGCCACTCCATGACCTTAATATGCTTCTTCTTGAGTCACTCCGTCATTACCTTGGCTGTATGTTTCAGTTTGCCGGTAAAGGGTGGCTCCGTCCATCCTCCCGTTGACACAGTGAAGTTGTCCTGTGCCCTTGGCAGAAAAACATGCCCAAAGCATAATCTTTCCACCTCCATGCTTGACGGTGGGGATGGTGTTCTTGGGGCCATAGGCAGCATTTGTCTTCCTCCAAACACTGGTTGAGTTAATGCCAAAGAGCTTGATTTTGGTCACATCTGACCACAGCACCTTCTCCCAGTCAGTCTCTAAATCATTCAGGTGTTCACTGGCAAACTTCAGTTGGGCCTGCACATGTGCCTTCTTAAGCAGGGGGATCATGCAAGCACTGCAAGATTTTAATCCAGTGTTACCAGTGGTTTTCTAAGTGACTGTGGTCCCAGCCGCCTTGAGATCATTGACTAGCTCCTCCCGTGTAGTTCTAGGCTGATTTCTCACTGTTCTCATGATCATTGAAACCCCATGAGGTGAGATCTTGTGTGGAGCCCCAGACCGAGGTCAATGGTCACTTTTCGACAATTGCACCAACAGTTGTCTCCTCATCACCCAGCTTCATGTTTATGGTTTTGTAGCCCATTCCAGCCTTGTGCAGGTTTACAATCTTGTCTCTGACGTTCTTTGACAGCTCTTTGGTCTTTCCCATGTTGGAGAGTTTGGAGTCTGATTGACTGACTGATTCTGTGAACTCTTTGTCTTTTATACAGGTGACTAGGTAAAACAGGAGTCTAAATCAGGTGATGAGTTGATTAGTGTCTAACTGGTTTGTGGGAGCCAGAACTCTTAATGGTTCATAGGGGATAAAATACTTATTTCACACAGTGAAATGCAAATCAATTCATATATTTTCTATAATGTGATTTTCTGGATTTCCTTTTTGATATTCTATCTCTCAATGTTAAAATAAACCTACCATTAACATTATAGACTGTTCATTTCTTTGTCATTGGGCAAACCTAAAAAATCAGCAAGAGATCAAATACTTATTTCCTCCACTGTCCACTGTGGCTTTAAAATTGCATTGCATTTATTCAGTTACAGGTGTTAATATGGCTCAAAAATACCTTCAAAATGCCCTCCTATTGTGAGCTGGGTCATCTCTCCACAGATCTGACCTGTAACTTGTCATGGGGGCATCAGCTGCTAGTCCGCATGAAGAGAAGTTTAATGCCACACTGTAGAATATTCCAGGCAAAGCAATAGCATCACCATGGATGCAAGCAGATATCAGAAAAGTCACAGAGTGCACTTTTAAACTGTGTGAAGAGTCCCTTAGTCGTCCAGGTAGAATCCATGATAAAAGAAGAAATTCAATTTGTCAACTGGACAAAGTTTGTTTGGTCGAAAACGTTTCGCCGCTCATCCGAGAGGCTTCGTCAGCTCTAATCAGAATGCTGGTAAGACACTTGCTTATATCTCACTGCAGGGAGGAGCTAACTAGCTAACTACTTTCCGAAACTATCCAGAGGTGTGAAAAACAGACGTCTAGGGATGAATAGGCATGCTAATCTAGACGCCAGAGAAACAAAAGACAGAAACCAATAGGCGAGATCGTTTCGGAAAGTAGTTAGCTAGTTAGCTCCTCCCTGCAGTGAGATATAAGCGTGTCTTACCAGCACTCTAACCAGAACTGACGAAGCCTCTCGGATGAGCGGCGAAACGTTTTCAACCAAACAAACTTTGTCCAGTTGACAAATTGAATTTCTTCTTTTACCACTTTTTAAACTCACAACAGAATTTCCCACTTCTCAGAAAGCTTATTATTTCAAGATAAATGTTTTCGATCATAATGATTATTGAAATAGGGCCAGACTCCACATTCCCATGTCAATAAAGAGCCTCTTTCTACTTCACTCTGTTTGATCTCACAACAAAAATATCACCACACTAAGAAAATAAAGCTGCTGTTTGAAGGGGGATTTTAGAGTCATACTTTTGGTCACGCACCAGACAGACCGTGTATTAAAGATGATGTAGTCTAATCATATCCCGAGGACAAGTGTTGATTTTGCACTTGAGTTTTGATGGATGTTTACTCTTTGAACGGAGAAGAGACTGTTCCTAACGCCTACAGAGCAGCCCCCGAGTTACAAATGTCAAGACCACACAGAAACCCAATGCAGCACATGCTTTGGATGACTAAGAAGCATGACATCATCTCATAAAATAAAATAGATGTTTTGCAATATATTATCAATACAAAAGGATTAAGACTTATTGCATCAAAATTCCATACATTAATTTTATTAATTCAACTTAATTTTATGTTGTGCCATTTTCTCTCTCAGGACATTTAATTAGTATTATAACAGCCACAATGAGTCATGTGTTTTGCCTAATTTTAAGGTCAAGTATGATTTGTGCACAAGTGTACTAGGGGTGGCATGAGACACATTTTCTACAAGATGAGACAAGACACGAGGTTGGGTCCATGAGAACGAGACATGGCGAGATTTATCAAGTAAGTTAAAAGTTTATTTAAGTTTAAGTTCAGGTTTATTTACTTTATTTTAAGAACACTGTAGTGCTTGTGTCTGCTATACAGTTTTAATTGACACCTGTGGATCATTGTTATAATTTGCACATTTTAAATCTCAATACTCATCTAAAACAACTTAATTAAAGAAACAAGTCCGCTGATTTCCGCGTTGGAGAACTGTGGTGCCCAATGGGAGCTGACATCACTGAAAACGTCATCTCAAAAAAGGCCAGCCACTTTGATGAATAGCAGCAGATCACACTAGTGAGTAGCAGATTTTTTTTTCAGTTGTACCAAAATGATGTTTTGACCAATTACATGTATCATTGTTTAAGAAAATAAAATTGGACAATGAAGAAGTAGAGCGGGGGGGTTTGCTGGTGGTGATGACGAGGGTTATCTGCAATATGGCGTCTTGAAAACAAGTGATTAGAGATGATTTAAATATGCACAAATCACTCCAAATACAGCTTCAAGATGGTAAATGAGAAAGGGAAACTACTATAACATTGGTAAGAGCTCTGAAAAGTCGATTTTGCATAATAGATCTGCTTTAATATCTTTTGCTGTCATTGTTGCACTGCTTTTTGGAACTACAGATTCTCAAGAGGTGTAAATCACCAGCCCTTAACACTATTTTTTATTTGAGCATGGGAAAAAAATCTCACAATATCATTTTTCTCATGTGTGCACAATCTTGTGGCAATGTTATATTATGAGATCTTATGGCGCGAGATCTGGTCCCATATTGGCTCCGTACCGTTTATTTCTGTTTATGATTCACAGATTTTTGTTGCTGTTGATCCGAAAGTAATATTTTAATTTCTAAATTATTAGAGTACAGTTTTGTTTTGTTTTTTTGCGAGACGCTGCCGTGAGCTTAGCGTCTCTGGTGTGGTGGTGGGGATGACCTCTCTATCCAAAAAACTGTACCTCAAACAGACCACGAGCCACGGGAAAGATCCTCCTGAGCACCTGTAAGGCCTGGCTGGGGTCAGACAAAAATGGCAGCCAACACAGAGCAAGGGTCAGCAGCACAGCAAAGCCAATTCTCACCAGCAGGAAGAATCTATATAAAGAAACAAAGGTTAGATCACTAATAATGCTTCCTAAAATAAGTCTATGGCTACCAAGAATATGAAAGAGGGGGTATTTTGTTAAATTGACTTTTTAGAGCGTTTATATAACATTCCCTCATCAGAAACATGCCTGAAGTGGGTTTATGTCATCTATGCAAGTTTGAGTAATCTTGCGATCTCTCACAAGCCCTATTCATCCCAATGCTTACAATTAGCAGTATGATCCTGTCCAAGACTCCAACCAACCTGCGTAGAAATACATGCTCTGGTACATCAATTTTCCATAAATATACAAAAGCAGGAAACAAAACAGGACACTACAACTTCACAAACCTGTATTGAAATTGAACAGGAGTAGTAGAGTGTAAGCCACAATAGTGATCCAAAACAGCTAATAATACAAACCATTGCTATTCAAAACTGCAGAGTTGATAGTGCCAGTTCACAGTAGAAAGGAAGAGATTGTAGTTTTGAAAAATGGCTACACGATATTTCAGAACCCTTTTTTTAATTAATTAAGTTGTGGGTAGGGGTATCTGAAAACATTTTCATTTTCTGAGCACTCAAGCCTTGACTGCAGGACAATACAGGATAACTGAAACATGCATAAATCAATGGAAACAACTTTGACTGTGCTAATAATGAGGAAACATTATTATAACATGATCGAAAGCTCATAAAAGTTGATTTAGCATAATATGTCTCCTTTAAACAGTTAGTAAAGCGTTGTCTGCTTGTTCTAAATTTGGGGGTCTGACCCTTGTGGTGAGGAATGCAGTGAAAGCAATGCATCAGCTGAAAGTCTTTAGTGTGGGCCAGGGTATCTTGTCAGCTGTAACTGTGAAGCCGCTGGTGAAGTTGCACACACAGGCATAGCTGAGGAGTTTGGCCAATGCGAGAGTGTCATCTGGGCATATCTCCCCGGGCTCATCTAATCCAGCTCTGCATTTGCTACTAAATGCCCTTGGTACATTGTTACTAGATAAACAGACATTGGACACACCAGTAACAGCAGCCAATTTGATTACCTCAGTCATTCTGGGGACTGGGGCTTCTTATAGCCTAACATTACATATCGAGAGGGAGCATTCATTTGGCATTTAAGTGCAGAGTGACAAAACACCATGGCTGGCTCATAATGGAGTTTTATAGGTTGATATAATGATAGTTGAGCAAGAACAATTTAACACCCGATTAAGGGCAATATCTAATGACGCTGCAACAATCTTAAACAATATTTTAAACTAAACAAGGACTGACATGAACCAAGGATGAAGTCATGATAGTGTAACCAATGAGACAGATGTAAACAGAATAGTAGTATTTCAACATTGAGAAGTCATAACTAACAATGTCATCATGCTCATTAAATGGGCCCATGTTACGCTATTTTCTGATCTATGTTATATTGTTTAACACACAAATCCTGCATATTTAGACTCTGTTCCACCTTGTGATGCCATGTGGTAATACAATTAGTGCTACACTGTGTTTTAAACTCCATATGGCAATGCCTATTGCACTAAAGGTAAAAGGTAGATGTTACAATGAAAACTTGCTTCATGATATCACAAGGTGGAACAGGATATTTTGAAATTTGGAGAAGTAGACAGACTAATAATAAGGAGTTAGTCAAACATGGGTGAATGAACCAAAACAACTCCTAGTACGTTTTGAGGAGGAGTCATTTTTGAATACAGTCGAATCACGCAGTACGCTGCCAGGGGAATCCCAGTTACGCACCGGGAAGGGAGTTCCCCTGTTGCACAACGTGGTGCGTGATTCGACTGTATTCTTCCGCACTGGAAAATAGTTCCCACCCAAAATGACCAAGTCAAGCTCTCCGTGTTGATTTGCACATTTATTTGCACTCGATATGAATGCGCACTACACATAAAGTAATTGGGAAACGCATCGAGCAAATTAATTCCTTTTGGCCGAAATCTTTCTCTGGCGACGTTGTAGACTCCAGTCTAAGGCGGAGGAGCTGCAGATACCGCGGCGGTCAGTGGCGACAGGCTCGGACAATGGCTGGGTGAGCAGGAAAACGCTTTCCACCACTTATTTTAGTCTCTGGACTGTGGGGAGATGCCCAAATTTGACCTGGGGGTGGCATATCCCTTTAAAGTCACTATTGTGTAAAATAAGGCTAGGTGATATAAATATATATATATTTCTCTTGATAGATTGGTCTTGATTTTCAAATGTATTTTGTTAATAAAATGGAAATAAAAATGGCTTTCAGTACCAATTTCAAGAATATAAATAAGTCAATTTTAATAAGAGCCAGACTGAATGTCGATCTTGATTAAAATTTGATTAGTTTCTCAGCCCTATCTTTAAACCATTTAATTATTTGATTCCCTGGTAGCATAGAAATCAAAAAAAGGTTTAAGGCCGCTTTCGCACTTGCACACACACACCACATCCAAACTGGGACCAGAACTTAACTTAGACTAGAACATAATTGTGTGTTATGTTGTCACAATACTAAAATTTCAAACTTGTTTTTGATATTAAGGAAGATACTTGACACACAATACCAATTCTGATACCACGATGATAATTAAAAAAACACTCTCTTTAGACAACAGAATGTGATTATAATAGTATTTTCTTTTATATTACCAAGTGATCTTATATCTGTGTGATCCCACATTCAACCTGGTAGGTTCCATAATGGTCCATAGTCTGTGGTGTTAAACTTGATCTGATAGAGCTCAAGATGATTGTAAAGCTATTTAGTAAAAATACATTGTCCTCGGAATGTGATATTTTTTTTTTAGTATCAATACTCGCTCAAATGAGTATCTAGTTTCAGTACTAGTTTTAGGAAAAATTAGTATTTGATTTTCAGTATTTTAGCAACCCTGTTAGACCAGGACTGAACCAGGATTAGAATAGGACTGGACCAAACCAAGTCAAATCAGGACCAAACCAGACATCAGAACACAGTCTAACATGCAAACAAACTCACCCTTGCCCTACTGAACCCTGTTTGAAACACTTTCCCAGCAGGTAGCAGAAGAAGGGCAGTGCATGGTACAGCTCCATCTGTTTGTAGCTCAGAGCCAGGCAGAAGAACATGGAGCCCAGTGCATCCCAGCCCAGACCCAGAGCCAAAACAGCCCACAAGGCCAATCCCAGGCTAACCCCATTGTATCTGCAACAGTTAAGGTCCAAGAACATGGAAGGAAATGGAGAATGCACTTAAACTAGTAAGTCTGTGAAGTCACTCAAAAGATACTGGAAATGTCCGTAGTCAATCAGAATCAAGCCTGGGTATAGCAGAGTGCACAGTAGAACAGAAACCTGTATGAAAAAGAAAAGTGAAATAATTTACTTATGATTTGCTAATATTAATGCTAATAATAAACTGTTATTAATTAAGATATGCCACTAGTAATCTTAATTGCATTAGAGTACAAAATTCTCATAAATGTTAACAAGGCATAATTGGTCTCTGTTGTTAATTCTGAAAAAAACATTACATACACCACCAGGCAAAAAGTTTGGACACGCCATGTCATTCTGTGTTTTTATCTAAAATGTAGAAAGAAGTACAGAAAGAAAAAAGAAAAACATTGCATGAAAGGGTGCGTTCAAACTTTTGACTGGTAGTGTACATATGTTTGAATTTCATTAAATGAGAAATATTAAAAGCTAAAGGAAATCATAAATAATGTAAAGTTAAAATCCTCACCTTTTTCCTTGAGGATCCATCACTGAGGTACAAACAGTATAAAACTACAGCAGGAAGGTAAATCAACAGGTCTGCCACCAGCACTGCCAAAGAACACACATTACATTTCATTATAATAATAATTTGTAATAGTTTTATGTGGTGTCACCGTAGTAACAACCTGTTGCTCTCATAAACAACTTGTGAGCATAACTCTCGTAACCTCTGGATTTGTGAAGCTCCACCCACTCGGGGTTTATTGCCTTGGCCCTGTATAAACACACAGAAACAGATACATAATAGCCCACCAAATAAAAATATCTTTAGTTATGATATTATCTGAGAAATGGCGTTGATAGCCTGATATCTTTTATGAAACAAAACACTTACACATAGGCACAGATAAGGCTGTGGTATGCCGTCAGAGGGGGATAGTCAAGCCCCCAGTAGTTCAAGTCATTGTCAGATGTGTTGAAGTACCTAGAAATATAAAATGTAAATAGTTAGCAAAGGGTATATTTAATGTGTTAAAGGGCCCATGTTACGCCATTTCCTGATCTCTTGTTATAATATTATTTCCTTTTTACAAACATACCTGGAGATGTGTTTTGTTTCATTCACACATGCTTAACACTGACATCCTGCATAGTTTGGCTCAAACAAAAAACGCCGTGTCCAGTTAGAATGTTTTTGATGAGGTCACAACATTTTAGCATGGCTTAAAGCTCACAATAATATAATATAGTGCTTTTAAAGGAAAAGTAAAGTTTTTTACAATCTGAGCCTTCTTTCGGCAATAAAACAAGTAGTTTTACTCACCCATAGCAGTTTGGTGTCAATTGGAGCAGTTTTGAAGAAGTTATGTTGTAGCCGTTCTGTTCTACTAATGATCCCGTATCTGTTAGCGTGAGTGCTCGGGGCACTGATTTGCGGTCTCCAAATAACACAAACTTTAGCACTTTTCAAATCACAGAAGATCGCTGTGTCAGGGTAGACTTTTAGTAGAATCCAAAACGGCCTGAAACCCGATATCGCAACAGAAAAGTAAAGTTCAGAGCGGCGTTAGCTTCTTTCGGACTAGCGGTGTTTACAAAACAGCCGAGTCCTCTGCGCACTGTCCTCTCTGATGACGTCATCAAATGAAACTATAGCTGGATATCGGGTTTCAGGCCGTTTTGGAATCCACTAAAAGTCTACGCTGACACAGCGATCTTCTGTGATTTGAAAAGTGCTAAAGTTTGTGTTATTTGGAGACCGCAAAGTAATGCCCCGAGCACTCATGTTAACGGATACGGGATCATTAGTAGAACAGAACGGCTACAACATAACTTCAGCGATACTGCTCCAATTGACACCAGACTGCTATGGGTGAGTAAAACTACTTGTTTTATTGCCGAAAGAAGGCTCAGATTGTAAAAAAAAAACACGTTACTTTTCCTTTAAGGCTTTTTAAAACTTTAATGAACTTGGAATCATACTATGTTTAATGGCTCATAAAGGCAATGCATTTTTTACTGCAGGGAATTGGTTTATAATGGCATTTCAATACAAAAGGGATAATCTGACTGATTTAGCCAAATGGAGCTCATGAATACTTAGCTAACAGACAGATTTACAAAGCATCTGAAGGATATGTAAAGTATGCAAGCCTACAACTGACCATTGCTGAAGAGGCAGGTTGTAAGTCACTTCTTGCCAGTGTCTCTGAGCTTCATAGTCCCCAAACATGGGAGGTTTTGCAGCTCCTGAGGGAAAAAAACGTTAGTTAGAACATGTTTAGTGACTGAAACTTTATCGATACAAATAAAGAATTCTTGCGTCTAGTAACTTGACAGATGCAATTACCCGATGTGCAGCACAATGTGAAATATAACACTTTTATAGCTTGTAGACACGTTACGAAATGCATAACGTGCACTAGCATCATAATCAAAACAACTGATTTCTTACCCGAATAAGCATTGAAAGAAACGCCCCATCTGACTACAAGTCCCAATAAAACACATAATGTTACGAGACTCCACGTTTGCATGGCCTGATATGGATAAACAGTGTATTTATCGATGAAAAATAAAGGATAAGATTGCTCAATGAAAATCGGAGTGAATTGTGACAGCACTTCCTGTATACGTCGCGTAGCGGATTTTCATTGGCTACTTGCTGTGACGTAAGACATAAGCGTAACGTGCGTTTGGGACCAAAGGGAAAAAAGAAAAACACGTTATTATTGCGTATTCTGAAATAAAATAAGCATAAACTATTAGTCAAACGTGTTAATGATTGATTGTAAATGATTTGGCAGCTTTTAATATATGCAATTATTAGATGCTTTTATATAATTAATGCAAAATTTGAATTGTTGTTGGTAACCTCTAATTAGGCCTGCCTACTATTGATCCATAACGGCTAGTATTATTGCTGTCGTCTTGTATACATGTGTGCAGGTTTTACAACGTCTATCTTGACTCTTGCTCACAGTGTAAATCTGAGCCTAGGGGCATACTCTCACAGTGACCTTTACTTCTGTTCATACCAATGTCTTTGTTCTCAAGGTGGTGTGGATTTGTTGGCTAAGACACGCTCCTTGTGGTTCTGGCATCAATTATGCATAAATAATAATATCCTCGGACAACTGCTGATTTGCACTGACACTTTCATTACAATGGGAACAGCCTATAACTCACTGCTACACATTAGTTATTAATGCATGGCCACGCCAGCTTTACTTTGTCATTTATTGCTTCATCTCTATGCCTTTTTAAATATTCAATAACTGCTGTACCTACATTTACTGTCTGCTACAGAGAAGGTTATAGCTAGTGGAAGAGGATCACCTGGTTATTGTGGTGACCTGGGCCTTGACAGTGGCTGTGTGTTTATCACCAACAACAAAAAGCAATGTATTCCTCAGTAGCCCAATAAACCCATCTGCACTAATAGAAAATGGGCATATTGTGTGTAGATTGTTATAAACAGGCAATCACCTGCATCATTTTGTGTTTCAGATTAGCATTTATTTAATTACTTGCCAATTATCAGAATAATCTAAATGTTAAATACAATAGGCCTAAATATTGTTGCGCACTTACGACGCATTCAGTCACGTCAGGGAGGTTTTGTGGCGTTAGATAATTGTGACACAATAATAATAATAATAATAATAATAATAATAATAATAATAATAATAATAATAATAATAATAATAATAATAATAATAATAATAATAATATTGTGCTAGTGAGTGCGATTACGCGCCTCTCCATTTTGGCACAGAATTTATTTTTTTAGGTCTATATTTTTGTTTTTATGGCCTGTATGCTAGTTTAATTCCCGTCAGAAGAGTGCAGGGACCGAATGAGAATTAGGTACAAAGCTATGTCCGATTTTCCAAATATTTATATATTTGGTGTGCAGAACACAGACTAGTGCCCCCTAGAGTCACCTGCGCATGAAACATCATTAAGCAACAGCTGTGTCTGCAGCCCTGCCGCTCCACGAGAGCCAAGACGAATAAATGTCACAGATTCTATGTCTGTATAATTATAAAACCCACTATGTATTGTTTTTTATGTGTAAAATCATGCGTATTGCGCATAAACTACATTTTAGATCTGACCCCGTTGCACTTCTTTTCTGGCTGCCTTTGACCTATAAATTGCCTATAAGTGCTGGTTCATAATTACCAGATTGTCATAATAAAGCTTTGTTAAATTGATCGATTCACAATAATTAGCCTATATATCGCTATTTTCATTTCGTTTAATTTCTTTTTCAAATTAGGCTTTTTATTATTCTCTATAAAATACAAAAAAGGCACAAATTCAACGGTGCCATTCAGGAGGTGCGTCAAGCATTTTTGTGAAGCAGAAATAACATCACGTATAGGCCTATATCCAAATGTATATTTTATAAATGCAATCTCTTTTTACTGTTGCAATTTTCGGGAAAATGAACCTGCGTGTTTTGCTTTAATTATTTAAATGATTAGGTTGTCTTCCTCTGATTAATAGCTAATATGCGGAGATGATCGGACATAAAATAGATCGATAATGAATGAAGTCAGGGTTAGAAATTCCGGGTGACATTGGAGCATCCTTTTTGCATCATCAGCACCTTCTTCGGTGTGTGAAGTGAATTGAAGCAGAGAGAGAAGCGCCTTTCTCTTTCCCGAGTCTTTCCCATGGGGATCAGATAAATATAGCCCTTCTACCCCCCTCACGCGCTCACAGACACACACAGGCGCGCGCCCTAGCCCCATCACCATTTGCTGTTTGTGTAAAAGTGATTAGCCAGTCACAACTGCGAAACTGTTACCTTTATAGAAGCCAAGCCGCAGAAAAGCCTGTAAAACCGTATCACAACTGATGTAATTGTAAATGAAAATGCTCTACATATGACCTGGCTGAGTGCAAAGAAATGTAATTTTAAAACAATTAAATCAGATGAACTGCCTCCCATATAATCACAAAACGTACATCAAAATACTGTTTTCCTTCACGTAGTCTAATATT
Source organism: Paratrypauchen microcephalus (assembly GCA_036785185.1). Classification (NCBI taxonomy): domain Eukaryota; kingdom Metazoa; phylum Chordata; class Actinopteri; order Gobiiformes; family Gobiidae; genus Paratrypauchen; species Paratrypauchen microcephalus. The sequence continues at coordinate 1,230,764 of JAVJIX010000142.1, forward strand.
ATCCAGAGCTGCACCTGCTAAAGGGGTCATCTGAATTGGTGGATTACTTTGGAATTTGATCGCTTCACAATAATTAATTATAAGCTTTTCTGTGCTTGTGGAATACTACAAACAAACACATTTCTTTTCTCTCCTTCTTTTCGTCATAAATGTGTTATTATTTATCAAGCATGGGCAACTCAATGTTAATTTTATGTTTTTATATTAGGCCTATCTGCTGCCTAAAATAATAAAAACACCTCTGCTCTACTATTTACTTTAAAAATATATTAATAGAACTAAATAAAAATATAGTTTTATTTCTTAAACCCTAAAGTGCCAAACAAATCCCATGCGTAATTACGCATTACGCAAAAATAAGTTTATATTCAGAAGCTAGCCTGTATTATGGCCATTTGTTTAAAAACAGAATTAAAAATATTCCATGATATTTTCAAATCTTTTCAGTTGTCTTTAATTATTTCCAATTATAGAATTTAAATGATCAATATATTTAGAAATGATATCGTCTTAAAAAAACAAAAACAAAACACCAATACATATTACAGTTTCAACTGAAAATTAACACAATTTCCCCCAGGTAAAAAAATGCAAATTACTTAAATTATTTTAGTTTTTGAATTTATTTACAAATAAACTTCAGTTTACAACACATTAAAGACTACATAGAATGACATTTATTTAGTTCTTGTTTTGTTTATTTCCTATAAACACGTCAAGGTTTTGTCAGTGTTGTCTGTGGTATTTCTTGTATGAAAGTGAAGCTCCCGATACAAAAACCAACGTTGACATAAACAGAACAGAAAAGACAAAGTCAAACGATTCTCTTTGATCATTTTACAAATATTTACAAATATTACCTGTACAGAAATATGTCCTTAAGTCTCTGTTTCAACAGTCTTTAGCCTTAATGGCTACAGAGTCCAGTGCTGCCTAGTGGTTTGTGCATTTGTTCACTCTTCCTCCTTTATAATATAATAATGTTTAATATAAAAATAAGAGTTTATTTTAGGCTGGGTTTAAGTCATTGTGAAGGCCATTTGGACACTGCAGCGGCCGTGGCAGATGGCAGAACGTGTCCAGAGATGATATTTGACGGGACGCTGAGGATTGGCGCGATGGCCGCTGAGGTCCGAGTCAAAGACAGCGACTGTGCGTTCAACAGGGCCGACTGCACCGTCACCGGAGGCCGCAGAAAAGCCTGCGCTGCCGCCGTGGAGGAAGAGCTGGAGACCCCGATAATATTTTCTATACTGAAGGACGGTCTGGCGGACGGCTCGGACTTGATCATAGACGCGGTGCTGAGACTGTTGAGCTGCTGAGCGAGCTGAAGGCTGGGACCAAAGGCTTTTCTGTTCAGCTCTGATGAGGGCAAAAGTGGGACACCTGGAGGAAGCATGGGCCCTACAGGAGGGATGTAGGGGTACTGCAGGGCAGCAGGGTGCGGGTATGTAGCCGGATGGATGCCGTAGTGCCTGCCGTAAGGGCCTCCCAAACTATACGCGCCAAAACTCTGCATCATCAGTGCGGTCTGGTCCCGAAGCATGTCGGGCTGAACTCTCTTGAAGCGCTTCCTCCTCCTCAAGAAACTGCCATTGTCGAACATGTCCTCGGAGGCCGGGTCCAGGGTCCAGTAGTTGCCCTTGCCCGGGTTGCCAGGCTCCCGGGGGATTTTGACGAAGCAGTCATTGAGGGACAGGTTGTGGCGGATGGAGTTCTGCCACGCGGGGAACTTCTCTCTGTAATAAGGGAAGCGGTTACTGATGAACTCACAGATGCCGCTAAGCGTGAGCTTCTTCTGCGGGCTCTGCAGGATGGCCATGGTGATGAGGGCTATGTAGGAATACGGAGGCTTCACCAGGCTACTTTTGGGTTTCTGGATTGAGCCTGAGTTGTGGTCCTCTGTTTTCCCGCTCACATCACCTTCTCCTGAGCTCTCGCAGCATGGACTGACTCCTCCAGACCTCATGTCGTCCTTGTCCACTTCAATCTCATCCTCGTCATCCTCATCCTCGTGTCCTCTGCCCACGGGACTGTCGCACTCACTGTCCACGCGCTCCAAGAGCATCTCGTCGTCCCCTTCGCCCACCACATCGATGTCCACATCGTCGGCTGTGAGCACGGTCTGGCCGGACATGTCGCTGGCTCGTTCACTGCCTCCAGACAGGGTCATCTCACAGCTGACTTTACGCGGTGTTGAGAAAAGTCGAATCAAAGTACAAGGAGGCACCGGAGACAGAAAAGCGCGTGGGACGAGAGCCCGACTGCTACGGAAAATGTCTCTATTCCGAAAGCCAAAAATGTTCAAGTATTTCTCCCGTGCGTAAAAGCGCAGCCTCTCGTCTCGTCTGGGACTTGTTGTTGACTTTGTGTGAAGTCTCTCGTTGTGACCACAGCGCCGCGTGAGTGTGGATATATCCCGCTACAGCACGACTAATATTCGGAGAATCGAGTCGAGGTGACACATGCTTTTAAAGGCTTTTAAAGGAGACTGTCTGATAGATTACTTTCCCCTCTTTCAGGATAAGATATACTATCTGCGCTGGACACGTGGTTTGGTGACGACATACGCCCCCTGAGCGCTCTCTCCCTCCCTGCTCACCATGTGTCCTGCCTTCCCACTGCCTCTGCCTCTCGCTGTTAAACCATGCAAACTGGAGTTGTTTCATGGATTTGTCAACAATGGGACATCAGCAGTGTTGCTTTGCGCTCATTTCGGGGTTCGTCCGTCATAGACCATTTAACGGTGGCGCGGGGAGAAGAAGGAGGGGGGAGAAAATTGCTGATTGAAAGATCTAATGCGCGCCAGCACTTGCGCGTAAGAACGAGCCAAAGCTTTTGCACAAGTCAACAGAAAGGCGCTGAGAAAGTTAAGAGAGCCTCGGTACGTTTCTGCATGTTTATTCTTCATTAATATCTTTGTTTAGTTTGTTTGTTTAGCCTTCTCTTATGCATGTTGTAATATTTCCTGTCTTAAGGCCATTCTTGCCAAATGCAAAGCAGTTGATTCACGTCTATTTATTCGCACAGGATTAGCCTCAGGACGCAGCAGAGAAACCGAAGCCACAATGAATGAAGTATAAAGAAATGCCTTAAGAGTTTGGAAGAGGTGCTAACGACCCCGATCATTGCATGCGTTTGCATCTGAATCGAGTAGGAAATGCAGCAGTGGGTGGATGCAAAGAGCGCGTTTCTTATTCACGAGCGCGGAGGAAAGGTGAGCGCTCGTGCCGAGTTTTCCTGCGCCTCCAGTGTGGGAAAATGTGAGCCGAAATAACACTTGGCTGTAGCTTCTTTAGGTTTCATTAGGCCTACAAATAAAAACAGATTATTAACAGTGAATAAAACGAAAAAGGATAGATTTAGTCATATGTGCGGAGGTGTTAAAAGGCGTTTATTGATTTTATTGGAAGTCATTTAGCAGGTTAATGAAAATATCTATATTATGCTCCACGGATTTTTGTGAGAAAACGTTTTATATGAATGAAATATAGAGACACTCTTTGAATTAATAGAAAAAAGTTTAACAAATGTAGATCTATATTATTCAGGCACACAATCAACATACAATTACAATGCCTTTATTATTGTAATAATAATAATAATAATAATAATAATAATAATAATAATAATAATAATAATAATAATAATAATAATAATAATATGCTGTTGTATTTAATCAAAATCCAAATGTAGGCCTATTTATCTATTTATCTTGTTTAAATAGCCGTTATTCATGTAGCCTATTATTATTTCCATTAATTGTGGAAAACCTTGTTTTCTCACACGCCCAGCCCCTTTTCATTCTCTTTATAAAAATCATTATAATCCCACGCTGTCATGAATGAACTGGGGTGTAGTCTGGGGTAAACGGGCCGCTCTTTTCGATGGCGATACCCTGTGCTGCGTGTGCCGTGTTAATCTCACGGTGACCTGTGTGATTTGGGCCTCTGTCAAAATAAAAAAAAATAAGGGATAATTAGCAGATGAAACTTCGGTACATCAACTTGGATTCTCTTTATCCGCAGGGCGCGCCTGGTTAAGAACGCGCCAGTCATTTCTTCTGAATTTATTTGGCAGATCACGTTTAGAGAATGAACCTTACACCTTACATTTTGATGACAAAACATATTTTGTTTTGAGATTCATTCATTTGAGATTTTATTTTGTGCAAAAAACATTGTAAGATAAGATAAGATAAGATAAGATAAGATAATCCTTTATATGTCCCACAATGGGGAAATTGTAAGCTTAAACTCATCTTTAAAATGAATATGATCATTTTATTAAAGAAAATAACACATGAATAGCTTTGAACACAGCATGTGTTTTTGTACTAAAATGCTTTCTTCTTATTTCTCCTCTAGGACAGGTGCAGACGCGGCTCTTTTACGCACCCTGGAGTTGCAGCGTTGTGTGAAAGGCGGATTCTGCGTAACTGCTGATACAACCTGCCACCGGCAACCGCAAGCGAAGGAGAAAAAGAAAAGAAAAAAAAGAGGGAGGGAGTTTTCCAAAACGCCGTCCTTCCTGTGATCTTTTGAAGCCTCATAAATCCGCTTTTACACCGCCGCGGTTTGTTAATGAAATGTACGTTTTAAGCACGCATGCAGGGCTTAGCGCGACGAAAACCTTTTAGTGTAATAAGCCAAGTCGCTTCACCATGACACCATCAGGACACAGACAGGTACACAGACAGGTACACAGACAGGTACACAGACAGGTACACAGACAGGTACACAGACAGGGGTGTGATCAGAGCAAACTACCAACAAGGTCGCACAACAAATAACTGTGATCATAATAATGCGACGCTCCGGTGGATTCCGGTGGTGGAGGGGGGCGCACGGAGACCGGGGAACAGAGGGAGCTCGTATCATCATCCCCTTTTTACTTTTCCTTTTCCATTCCCCTCTCCCCGAAGGTCAAAGGTCAGGGTCACCTGCCGAGGCATCGTGTGAACAAGGACGCCACTGTGAGGTCAATGCATAAAGCCTCCTGTCACCAGCGCTATAACGTGCAATAAATAAATAGAATTTCACTTTCATAATTCTTGTGTCATTTTTGAACATAAGTGATGGCCAGTGCAATGTCAAAGCAATATTTTCAATACAGAAAGAAACGAGTTAAAGGGAAAAGATGCTATAAAAATAATGATTACAATGAATTCAAATACACTAGTCTATTAGAATGCAAAAAGTCAGAATAGAAAACCAAAATATGAGCACAATTGTGAATGCTGAATCACAATGCGTGAAAATGAGCCGTTCCTTTATTTCAATAAATATTTAGACTACTGCTGTTATTTTAATGTTCATTCCAAAAATAAAAGCATATCCTGTAACCAAAGAAGCCTATGAGGTCTTAATTTAACCATTTTTAAATTTAAATTAGCCTATAAAATTTAGGCTACTAAAACTTCACCTGAAAAAAGAGTTATTAAATGGATACTATACGTGCGCCTTAAAAAAAACATTATAATCTATGTTAATTAATTTACACGATGACAATTATTCTACCTGTCACAATCAACAAGGAATAGTAATAAAAATAATAAAACGATTTAATCCTGATGCTGTACTGGTTTTTCAAAAATAATTATTTACAACTTTTACAATTTTTTAAAGCTTTCGACGTAACGGTGCGCTCCAGTTTTTTCACTTTTCTTTCTTTCTTTGGTTGTTTTGAGTTCCTCTCCAAGAATAGCCTACACTCTATCAACAGCATGTGTCAAACTGTGTGATGAGGCTCATTTTTACGTGTCCTTTTGGACTGGAGCGCTGCAGCCAGAGGAAAGGCCCAAAGTAAGGCGTTTTGGACCTTTGTTCAAAGTTCAAATGTTCACTCATCCACCCCATGATGTCTATAGGCTTATAATTTATGTTCATGAAAAGGAGAAATTCAATTTGTCAACTGGACAAAGTTTATTTGGTCGAATACGTTTCGCAGCTTCCTCAGTTCCAGCTCCATTTGACAAATCGAATTTCTCCTTTTGCCATGGATCGTACCTGCAAGACTGAGGGATTCTACACACATTTTTGTAGTCTATCAAAAGAAAGAGGCCTATATTTTTTAAATGATGTCAAATGTGGCTATAATTTCTAGGCAAATGCAGACAATTAAACACATGATTTAATTCATCTGGCCTGTTCCAGCGCTTTACTTGAATCTTAGACTAAGATTAAGATAAAATAAGATAAGATCATGGGGAAATTGCAGTGTCACAACGCAAGTTTCAGAAACAGTAGGAAAATATGAGCATGCATAAAAATTAAGATAAATAATAATAATAATAAGTATGTACAATCAACTAAAAAACACAACACTGTAAGGTTAAAAGGCACAGGATTCAAGATTCTTTCAAAATATGACTTATTGGGAATAGTAAAGACAATCACCAATACGCGTAATTAGGCCCATGCTTAATCTAATGCGCAATTCTAACATTATTTCACACGGTATAATAACAATTTAGTAATCTAACCTATTTAGTAAATGTTTCAATTTTAATATTTGTTTTTAAAGGTTGAGAATGTGAGCTTTAGTGACAAGCTGTTTACCTCAGTCAGTTGTATTCGTATCTATGTATTTGCATAATGTGTTTTAATGTTTACAGGATATTTGACATCAATAAAAATAAAATAAAAAAATAAAATAAATATATATATCTGGTCAGCTCCATCTCCAGCCTCACGCGCTCATGTGTCCGGCACGCTGCGCGCTCGAGGTCCCCTTACGCGCGGTGGGAAAGTGACACCTCGCCCTAACTGCCCCTGGATTACCATGCCAATGTGGACTTGTTAAGTACGTGTCATGTTACTCAATTTGTAAGCGTTTTGTCATTTAGATTAACCCCAAACTTGTACATTTTGCCACGTTTTGCGCCTGTCTGAGGTGCGGCAGATGTAGTCCTAGTGAGAATTGGCTGCATTTTACGCGGTGCCAACTGTAACAACACGCTACAAATGCACCGCAAACAGAAGAGATTGAAAACTGGAGAAGCAACAACAACTGGATGGAAATGTGCGAGTCAAAACTTTAAACATGTCACGCATTCTTGACCTAATTCAACCTTCATATTGTGTTTTTCATCTCACGCAAATCGCCTAAAAATGGAACCACTGCGACCAATCGTGGCCTGCTCAATGTGTCAATGTGCGTTTTGCATTTGAGGCAGCTTCTTTACATAAAAGGAAAAAAGCTCATTCTGCGTGACCCCTGAACTCAATATCCTCTTGCCTATTGATGCATACATATATGTAACATCACATGAAATTACCCTCTATCCTCCTCCAGCACTGCACTGGCCATAATAATATTCCTTCAATCTGTCAAACTCTCCACAGACACTTTACCTTTTCTCGAACCCAATTATATAAAAAAGACCACAATGGCGTAAAAGACATGTTAGGGTTTTTCACTCAAGAGCTACCATATCACCAACCTCTTACCTTTACATACAGTAGCTCACATTCTTATACGCCATAGTCATTTGTCCAAATCTGTGTAAAACTGCATGGCGAGGATAGCACTGAGCACTTAAAAATGAACCAAAATAAAACTGAACTTAAATGAAACCTGTTCACGGTATAACTTAAAATGTGTAAACCTTCACAATAGCATGGGGCCAGTCTGGTATTACATGTTTATGAAAGAAAACATACACAAAATCAGATTTCACTGCTGCACACTTGGGCATTAGTCATGATTTGTTCATTTTCTTACAGCAATTATCTGTCCTATGTATATCATATTCATTCATATCCCAAATTTCACTTATTTCCCACTTATTCTACTTGTTATGATAGAAAAACTAGGGCTAGTCTTAACAATTCTTGTGTTGAAATATTTTGGGACTGCAACCTACTGTGTATTTTGCTTTGAACTAAACCTGTACTAAACAAAAATAAGACCGTATGATCATAAAGCATGTCTGCATCTTATTTCCAAAGCCATGTGAAACTGCTGTCGGCTGTCTGTCCCCTAAAGTCATATAATAGACTATATACATTCCCTCGTTCCTGCTCTTTCGGATAGTGTCCTTGCCTGTTATCCCATTGGGAACGCACATATCCACCATCTAATCAAAGCCGTTGCGCTGTCTCTTGAAATTAGCGGGCGCACCTTTAAATTGTCAATTACTCTGGGGTTAAGTGGACTGAATAGACCCAATGATTCAAATCAGGTGTTGCAATTTGCTTCACGGAGGCATTTCACTTTCATTACCCAATACCCCCCTTCCATATTAAGCCTGTATATATACCTTTGATATGTCATTTTAAACACTACCATCTCTTGCAATTAATCTGTAAATGGAGCAGGGAGATTTGACATGTCAGAATAATAATAAACTTAACACACAAACTAAGTTACCATCACAATGCCAGGAGTCCAATGTCACACACTGTAGCATCAATATTTAAAATTCCCTCCAGAATCCTCTTTAAAGATGCAATCAATGGTTCCTATTCATTAGCTATGTGTATGTCTTCTAGGTATGGCCTTTGTCATTATAGGTAATAATTCTCCCCCAGCACAGTCTCGCATTACTCCAGCTCTCCACACTTTTCACAAATGCCCCGGGGCCATAAATACTAATGGAATCTCTTTGCTTAATTTGATTTTGCTGGTACACTTGCAGTTATGGCTGAACTTTCCCACGAGAGAGGCCGATTGAACACTTTCAAGTCCTTATGGAAGCGGCAAAACATTCCGAAGAGCTGGGAGATCATTTCCATAATTACCCCGATTGGCAGCCGTAATGACCTTCTGCGACAATAAAAAGATCTCTTGTTAATTCCATTTCGGGAGCTGACATTCAAGAGATTCCGATCTTACATGTTTGAGGGTTCACAAGATAACAAGTGTAGTTTTTTTTCTTGCTAGCTTAAAAGAGCAATGCTGTTCTGTTCAGTCCTCCCTCCCCTCAGCGCTACAGTGTGAAAGGGGTCTGCTTGTGTCTGCACCCCCATGCCCCAAAGTTGGATAATTTATGGGCCGGTAAGAGCAGATTATAAAGACGGATCTTTAGGGCAATCAATTCTCATGTTGCGCTTTGAATGGTGGGGTAGAAATGAATTGCAGAATAATTAAAAAGATCACAAGTCGCCCTTCGCATGTGATAATGAAAGGGGTACGCTGAAGGCTGTGGGCACAAACCACTAGACGTTCTCTATATGAAAAATGCACATTACAGGTTTTGATAGTGCCTCTTTTCTTCCTTGGGCCCTAGGTTAGGTTGAATAACAGCACAAAAGCACAGTAAGAAGGTTCCGGGTTCCATCCCCGGGTTGCCCAGGCCTTTCTGTGTGTGTTCTGTGTGGAGCTTGCATGCATGGTCTCTCCGTGTCTGGGTGGGTTTCCTCCGGGCACTCCGGTTTCCCCCATCAACCCAAAATATGCACCATAGGTAAAATCCTCCAGCTTTGGTCCTGACCAAACCGAAGCAAAAAGATCATGGAGATGGTCCCCAGGCGCAGTAATGTGCTGCCCACTGCTCCTGATAACAGGATGGGTTAAATGCAGAGAAAAATTTCTCCTGTGTGAGATCAATAAAGTCACTTCTTAAAGGTCCCATGGCATGGAACTTTCACTTTCTGAGGTTTTTGAACGTTAATGTGAGCTCCCCTACCCTGTTTAGGCCCCCCCCCCCATGGTTAAAAGTTGTGAAATGTCTAAACTGAGCATTTGCGATCCTTTTCTGCGTTACAAAAAATCAGAGCTCAAAGGGGCGATTTTGAACAAGGCACCTTATTGACGTCAGATCGAAAAAAGAAATGCAAATGCAGTTCCACCCCCGTCTGTCTGTACTCAGCGTCTCTGTAAATCACGCCCAGAGAGTTTGGACTGCGAATGCGCTAGGCAATGCGAAATGCGTTTTTTTATTTGCCTGGAGGCACGTCCGAGTGTTTCTAGGCTCGGAAGTCCTTTATCTGAGCCTCTGGACCTTTGAACAGCAGTGGTTTAATTTTATTTTATGTGGAAATTTGTTTATTTTTCAATGGAACGCTTCAAATCTCTCCCCCGTGCAAAAACAAGGAAATGGATCAGCTGAGAGCTAGAGCGGAGAGCGGAGAGTTTGGCCACGCCCCCACCCTCTACTATAGGCCAGCTCTTTTCTCCTCATTTGCATTCAAGCAACAACGCCCATTATAGAGTGTTCAGAGTGAGAAAAATTACTCTTTCTCAGCTTATCTCATTAAGGAACCATTAAGGAGCCATATAAAAGCATCAAGAAGTACCATGTCATGGGATCTTTAAGTACCCCCTTTACTCCCACAGTCTGACACCCCTGCCTTCAGAACATGTAAGAAGATGGGAAGTACGTAGGACCATTATAACTGGTGCAATGTTCTAAATTGTCTACTGTCCCATGTTCATTATGTGCATACAGTGTGCGTGTAGTTGTGGATGAGTTTTGTACATTGTTACTTTAAACTAAGGACAATGAAAACAGATGGCATATTGTACCACATAAACATATCTTTAAAACGTCTTTCTGTTTGCAAATTATTCAACACCGTATCATCCTGTATCTATTCTAAACTGAAAAGTGGTTTCCTGTCTCTCTAATTAAAAGTGCACTATGTAATCTTTCTGGTAGAAAGGTCTGCCACCTGCTTGTCTCCATGATGTTATTGCTCAACCTTGACAGTATAATATTAAACATCTCAATCTCCACGAAGACAAGCAGGGAACTTCACCAGGTCAAATTACAGGTCAGCTCGGCGGAGAGGCAAACCCACTCCCAGTATGACTGCATATATTTTCTTCCTTGCATGATACATACATTTAATACCGTACTTTGAAACATTCCAGGCAAAGCAATAATATCTCCATGGAAACAAGCTTGTGGCAATCCCTCCACCATAAAATTTGCAGTGCACCTTTAAGTTAAGTAATGAAATCTCTGTTATAAAACTAAATGAAAAACAAATTGAAGTCTTTGTCAACAAGCAAAAGAAATAAAGCAATAACAGAGATTGCATTTGTGTTATGAGCAATAAATCTAAAGAGAAAGCATAATAAGTCTGTGATATACTAAATTTGCAACACATCTTTCGGCACACACTTCACTTTTCTGACTCTCACATGGGCTATATTTTTATTTGTGACATTCTCCTTCCATACAGACAAGAAACATGAACTATATAGCTATGAGCATTCATCTGCAAGTGTATAACAGCGTTTTCAAAAGCCAAAGCTAACAGTATTTAAATACTAACTTGACAATTTTTAAGCAAATTTATGTTTTTGCTTTAGCACTCTTCATATGGGCATTCATGAGTTTTAGCTTCCTGCTCAACATTTTAAGGCCATTCCACATTCAAAATATATAACAGTCCTAATTTCTCAAAAATCCAAAACCCATGGATAACAGTGTTTTCACAATCTATGTATGGAATATTAAACATTGGATAATTTTCACTGAATGTACATTTTGCCGGATCTCCTCTTGCCCCTCTCTTTTACCATAAGAAGTCTGTGTTTGGGGGGAGGAGGGAGAGGGACGGGGTCAGGGGGATGACTCAGAACGGGCACAAAGAAGAGCCAGACGGGGGCGGCTGTTTGCAATATGTTTCACAGTGACCTACAATGATCCCAGTGTTAGGCCATGTTAAAATATAACTCTACATTTACATGAGCGTGTACCAGCAGCCTTGTTCCCCAATGTCTCTGTTGTAAATTGTGTCCTTTTTATACCTCTGAATTCATTACAGGCTAAATGTTAGACTGCATTGATTAGGTTTTGTGAAGCCATCCCACGCAATACTGGTCCTATTATTTTGCACATAAATATGTATTAGTAGATTGGCGAAAACAAGCTGTTTTTACCCATATTATATGAATAAAACATATGTGTTAGATATTGACTCTTGTGGACACAGTTTAAACGACTTCATAAAGGACAGTGCAGTATTAAAGGGGAAGTGTAATGTCATCAGGCAGTGCAGGCTTGTTTTGAATATCATCAATTGGTCTCTTGTTCAAACAGCAGAGAGGACAAATAGAGACAGGTCACAAACCTGAGTTAATTTACTGTGGACATTTCCTTTAAGAGCAGTTAATGTGTGGTAACTGGTAACCTTGAATTGATTTCCACTGCAGTGCACAGACAAAGCAGGTTTATCTTAATGAATGTGGTTTCCCATGTTATAAAGGAGTACATACTCATTCCTTCCTACGTTCATTATTTTGTTTAAAACCAATATACAGCTTTGGAAAAAAATAAGAGACCAGATCAGTTTTTTCTGATTTTACTACTTATAGGTATGTGTCTGGGCAAAAGGAACATTTTTGTTTGAGTCTATAAACTACTGACAACATTTCCCCCAAATTCCAAATAAAAATATTATCGTTTAGAGCATTTATTTATTTGCAGAAAATGACAAATGGTCAAAATAACAAAAAGATATGCTTTCAAACCTCAAACAATGCCAAGAAACAAGATCAAATTCATTTTAAAACAACATAATACTGATGTTTACACTTAAGAAGAGTTCAGAAATCAATATTTGGTGCAATAACCCTTATTTTTAATCACAGCTTTCATGCGTCTTGGCATGCTCTCCACAAGTCTTTCACATTGTTCTTGGGTGATTTTATTCCACTCCTGGTGCAAGAGCTGAAGTAGCTCAGCTTTGTGTTTGTGTTTGAATTCAACAGACGCTGGAATGGAACGGCTGTAATACATGTAGAGATGCTGATTTCAAAAATCCATTGGTCTCTTATTTTTTTCCAGAGCTGTATGTATTCCTGTATTACCCTGACGCGTCCTTAGTAACTGGACAAAGTAATGACTGAGAGAGTGATTGCATTTGATTTTTGCAAGGTTTTATGTTGGAAGGATTTACCAGCCATTTAATTAAACTCTGTTACCGTACGCTTAACCGTCAGAGTCTTAAAACACTTCACTTAAGTTTTATTACTTGTGTATGTGACAACAAAAACAAGACAAAACACAACAGTCAAATAGGGAACACATAGGGACATCACAATATAAAATGTTGTAACAATATTGTGAGAACAGTCACAATATTACGATAAAGTAATTGACATCATGACCAAACAATCATTTAGAATTTTCTTTCAATCAGTGTTGAATGCTTCACTATTCTTTATGTAAACAGCCTTATGAAATCAATCCTTGAATTAAAAAGGTAAAGTTGTGAAACATACAATACAATGCATTATTGTCTGAAATGGTCACAAATATTATTAGTAGTAGTAGTATTTTCTTATGTATTCTGTTATCTGTATATTTGTTTTTTCAATTTTAAAATTATACACAACAAAACCAAAAATAGACACTAAAAAAACAAAACAAAAAACAAACAAACAAAAAAACAAAAAACTCCCACACCCCACCCTCTCTCCACACTCAAAATACACACAAAACAAAACAAAAAAACTCTTCTCTTCTTCTCTTTTTCCTTTTCTTTTTCCTTTTTTTACTTTTATGGTGCACTTTGATCAGCTGGAGTTGTTTTAAATGTGCTATATAAATAAACTTGAATGACATCATATTGTGACCAGAACAGTATGTACAATCAATACTTGGTAAAAAATGAAACCTCGGCTAAATAAACAGCTGACCATTTGCAGCATCACATTACAGCAGAACAAACTTGTCTTTCTCAGAGTAAACAAAATCCTTGGTCTAACTTTCTCCAGGCAGCTCCGTCTGAGGGAATTTGTGGTTAAGTCAAACCAATTGTCCAACTTAACCATGTTAACAAATCATCAAAGCTCTTCGGTTAACAGCTATTTGGCCTGCCTTCTGTTGCAACTGAAGAACTGGCTTTAAATGGCTAATAGGGCCATGTGACAGGACTTGAGAAAGCAGCTCAGAATAACAAATTCAATTATCATGTTAGAATTCTGCATGAAAACAATCTATACTAGAAATTAGAGGTATTTCTGTCAGATGACTTGGGTTAGCAGGGGTAATGTCATTTGGTGCAGCCTTATGCCTTCTTTGAATGTTATCAAATGTTTACAAAAGGACTTAATGCGCTAAAATGCAATCAGACAATCCATGGGTTATTCTGTACAAGTTGTTGCTATGGAGGTAGTCAGTCTATTGTCAGTTAAAGTAATGTTGTTACTAATTAAACAAATGCAGTTCTTCAACCCTGATTTTTCAAGACCAAGATATTTAGTATTTTTAAAATTGTAAATCATAAAACATTAATAAATTGCCCAATACCTACATATATCGTACCTATGCAATAGAATACAAGTAATTCCTCTCACTTATTCTGAAATATATAGTGATATATGGTGACATCACAAGGTGGAACAGAGTGTTTTCTGTTTGAGAGAAGAAGTCAGAACTAAACACTAAACACTGAAACTAAACACAACACAACACAACACAACACAACACAACACAATGTATGTTTTCAATGAGGAAACATAACATAAATTAGAAAATAGCACAATATAGGCCCTTTAATATGACCTTAATATTCTCCAATTGAGAATAAATTAATTTGCAAATACTTGTAACTGACATTTGCATATATAAAAGCCAAAAATACGTTGAAATAATGGAAAGAACAGAAGTTGAATGTAGCTCAATGGACTTGTGAGAGCAAATTGAAGATGGAACATTGGACGCCCCATTGACTATAATTGCACAATGACCTTTCCTGCACAAACTAGTCTCTGTAACCTCATTCCCTGTTTGTCTCTTAGTATTATTGTTTTCCAAAGCTGCTGCTTTGCATAATTCACAACGCCGCATAGTTTAATGTGGTCAAACGTGCTGATTTGTGTTGAAAATTGCCTCTCCCACACAGCTGTCTGATCCGTTTGCTAACTGTGGAACATTATGTATTTATATCATTACCCTGGTGGAGTCTCCATTCTGCCACTACAGCACAAATGACGAATGACCTTCATTTCTCTAGTCGACCGAAAATTATAATATCACCAGCATGAAATAATAATGATGGTATCCATGTGCATACAGATGTAAAGTCTCACTCAATACTTTTGCCTTATGTAGCTTTATAGATAGCATAAAGGACAGTCAGAGGAGTGGTGAGGCATAATCTGTGCAAAGAAGAAATAGAGTGCTTAGACCAGAATAAATACAAAATAAAGAGACTCATTTGGTAGAATGTTTGTCCACTGATCCAAAGGTTGGT
This sequence comes from Paratrypauchen microcephalus, assembly GCA_036785185.1. Classification (NCBI taxonomy): domain Eukaryota; kingdom Metazoa; phylum Chordata; class Actinopteri; order Gobiiformes; family Gobiidae; genus Paratrypauchen; species Paratrypauchen microcephalus. Next base: position 1,245,919 of record JAVJIX010000142.1, read on the forward strand.
GGCTTGAATCCTACTCTCCACATAAACATCATTGGTCAATGGATGTTTTGAACAAGTGACACTTTTCCCCCCATTGTTCAGCAATAAAAGTAATGGAAGACCATAATTTGATCTCAAAATTGGGTAGTATTAATATCAATGTAAAGGTCCAGTCTTAGTTAGATAAATGATTGCAACATGGGTGAGTAGTTTAAGGAACTCTTGTTTATGCCTAACTGATTTATGATAACAGGAGAAGTTCAATTTGTCAACTGGACAAAGTTTGTTTGGTTGAAAACGTTTCGCCGCTCATCCGAGAGGCTTCGTCAGCTCTAATAAGAATACTGGTAAGAGTGGACCGTCTTCTGCCGTATATCTTCACCTAGAAGCCACGGGTCATTCATTTGAGGACAGTGAGGTTCAGATCTTAGCCAGGGAAAAGAATTGGTTTGAGAGGGGAGTTAAAGAGGCTATTTTTGTCAAAAAAGAGAATCCTTCTCTGAACAGAAATGGTGGAGTCAGACATAATTTGCATCCCATTTACAATTCCATTCTTAAGCCTAGATCAAGCAAACAGGGAAACAATAGGGCTAGCCAGGTCAGGGCCAGAGGTGTGAAAAACAGGCGTGTAGGGATGAATAGGGATCGTTAGCTAGACGCCAGAGAAACAAAAGACGGAAACCAATGAGATAGTTCCGGAAAGTAGTTAGCTAGGTAGCTCCTCCCTACAGCAAGATATAAGCAAGTGTCTTACCAGTATTCTTATTAGAGCTGACGAAGCCTCTCGGATGAGCGGCGAAAGGTTTTCAACCAAACAAACTTTGTCCAGTTGACAAATTGAACTCCTGTTATCATGGATTCTACCTGGACGACTGAGGGACTTTTCACCTAACTGATTTATGCCCAAAAATGCAAATTAGAGTATTTTATTCTTAATTTAACTGTTTCTTTCAAACAGAATCAATTAATTAATTAATTAATCATTGCATTTGTATAGTGCCTTTCAGGACACCCAATGCGCTTTGCAGTTCATTGTTCATTCACTCCACACTTGATGGTGGCAAGCTACTACTGTAGCCACAGCTGCCCTGTGGCAGACTGACGGAAGCGAGGCTGCACCATCGGCCCGTCCGACCACCACCATCACTCTCATAATAGGCAATGTGGGTAAAGTGCCTTGCCTAAGGACACAAGCTCAGTTGGGACTGGTGCTTCACCTGATTTTCCCGGTGGTCTCCCATCCAAGTACTAACCAGGCCTGGCCTTGCTGAGCTTCTGAGATCTGATGGGATCAGGCTTTGACAGGCTGGTATGGCCACAGAAAACACTCCATCTTCATTAGAATCATTTGGATAATTTCAGGCCTGGACTTGCCCATTTCTGCTGAACAAAAAGTAAAATGCATTTTTGGCTTTGGAGATGTGCACATAGAAATAATAAAGTAAATTACTCAAAACGTAAATGTAAGTATATCAAAACATTTAAAGTGTGTTTTAATGATGCAACTAGGTATGTATGCTTGGAATGATAATGATGCACAGAGATGTAAAAAGAGCCCATAAATGCATTGATTTATGGTGTGCAAACCACAACTATAAGAGAATGCTGTTTCTTCAGAATGAGCCCATTTTTATCAATAGTTTTCTTGTGAGAGTAACACTTCTCCAAACTTTGACATTCTGAGTTTTTATGCGCTTATGTAATGATTACCCTTCCCATTCCCCCTCCAGCGTTTTGTCCTGGTGGGTCAGGTTTGGCTATATCCTTCCATAGGGGGCCACCAAACTTTAGGAAGCTAACAAAAGCTCTCATTCTCTGGTCCATCACTTAGCCCCGGGGCACTGGTCATCCGCTCAAACCCCTGCATTGTCTGTACAAAGCCACATATTAAATTTGCCCATTTCATTGAGCTACTGCAGGAATTCCTTTGCTGGGTCATTCATATGTGTACATGGTTTGGACACACATTTGAAACAAAGCGAGTAGTCAAGGATAATATTGAGGAAGTTACATAGATTTCCAGTTTTGCAGCATATGTCATGCCTCTTTCATGCACCAGAGAGTGACAGCAGACACAGGGAGACACTGGCCGGTTGTGCACACAGTGATCCAAAATATTTCCTTGCATGTGTAATGTTTTGTACTTTATTAGGAATTCTGGATTTTCCCCGCCAAGAATGTCAAGGCATGTATTGGGCTAAGAGAGCTCAGTTTACAATCAACAATGAATGATAAAGAGCAAAAATCAGTTCCTGGTTTGAGTTGGGATTGTGAATGAGGTTTGTGCTTGTTTGCTCAGTTTTAATCCATATTTCAGTGTTTATTTGGCCCTCTACTAAGGATTACTGCTCAGAAAATATATTTATAACATAATTGTAACTCTAGCCTATGATATATAAAAAAAACAAAACAAAACAAAACAAAACTTCTAATATCGTATTTATTTTCCACCACAGAACATAATCTAGAAAATATAGGGTTATTTTGAATTTACTAATATATTATTATGAATGTTATTATCCTTCGCAACTTTGTGCTTTAGGACAATTAGCGTACAGTTAGAGTAAAACAGGACACTTCTGTGATTCTGATTTTGTTTGGCTTTGTGCGCGTCTTTGAAGGTGAACTGTGAAGGAGGAGCGCAAAACGTACAATGACGGCTGAGCTCTTTGTCACAACCCCAGGGGAGATACAGGTGCTACATTGTTTTACAAGTGTAATAAATGGTTAGCTGGCATAAGGTAGCATCTCTCAGCAAATTAGCTTCTATAACCTATTAAGCATCACCTGCACAATTGCGCGTTTTTAACATGAAAAATACATTGCTGTTTCACAGGCCTAAGAAAAGGCTTATGCCACATTATGCTTCTTCAACTCTAATTCATGCTTTAATCATCTGAACAGCTGCCACATAATTTGTTTTCACCCCACACGTAGTGGCAAACTGCTATTGTCACAGCTGCCCTGAGACCAACTAGCCTTGAAGTGTCCGTCATTCTGCGTCCATGGAAGACACATTGAAGTAAGTGCATCTTAGCACTGAAATGTTCACTCAAACATCACCTAGGGTACATTATTAAATATTTGAATACTGTCACAATACATGTAGGAGCACATTTGAACATGAAGGCTCTTGTTGAGCAGAGTAAAGTGAACCTCATCTTGTCCCAAGATTACTCTCAGTTCAGCTCATTAATCACTCTGTAAACATTCAATTTATTTCAAAGACGCTCCCAGTTTCCTTAAATTGTATTTGTCTGAAACCAAAGTCACCTGACAGGATTCTTCTATACCCTGCTGCTGCTGTCTCTAATCCAGTCTAATAAGGTGAGTACACTAAGCACCTCTGGCTGACCAGTGCACGAGGGCCAGCTGTTGTGTTATCACTTGTGTTTTACAGTAATGCATTAAAGGTTAGAGCCCACTTATTTATCCCTGACTAAGTAGTAAAGTAAATGTCATTACACAGCCACGGCTAAACTTAGACCAATCCAGTGAGAGCTGCTGAAGTCTGGAAGGACACTCTGCCTGGGCTATTTTAACATACTGTGTTGTGTTTACAGTTGTCCAAATATTACCTGATCCTAAATATCAATTTGTAAAGGTAAAAGCAATAAATCACCTGCATACTTGTTGCTTGTCATATGTTAAGTTCTTTATCCATTTATATCATCAGATACATTATAATAATAACATGTAATTTGATTCTGTATTAATGTTTTATTACTCTGTGTTTTATTAGGTGTTAGAGGTTATATCCTAATCCTGCTAATGAAGATCAACAAACAAAATGAGCGTGGGAGCTGTCTCTTTCAAGACATTCAAAAAGGTAGGACACAGGCCTCACACTAAACAGTTCAGAACACTAATGGTCATATTTATGTCTATTTCATGGTTGCACAGCACTTTCAATTTTTTACATAATATTCAGTAGGAGCGTTTGCTGGATCTGATACACTTAAAGCATATCCATATCCTGGATGGGCCTCCAAATTGATGTAATAAGACCACTGGCTAGCAGATGTTGGCTCAGAACATCATAATGTTTGAACATTTTAATTATATAAAGCTGTTCTGTACTTAAATAACACATTTGGGCCAGTTTTGTTATGTGTTTATGAGTCTCTCCATTGGTATTTGGGCTACTGACAAATACTTAAAATCAAAGGGAGACTCGCTGGATCAGTGCTTCTCCAGTTTTTGTCAAGACCCGTAGTGTGTCCGTGCCTTGTGTCTTGTCCGTGATGTATTCTAGGCTCTCACATGAGGATGATACAAGGCATCTGGTTTCACTATAAAATTAGTCTGACATTGATGAGGTCACAAGTGTCTCTGTGTGTGGTCTCTCTGCACCACACACTTCACTCACTGTTACTGTTCTTCTGTGGTGGGACCAGAGGCATGAGAACAGTTATGACGCATGCCAGGCTCTGATTATGCTTTTGACTGGGCTTTAGTCAACATGTAGATCCTTATTTTACGATTCATAAAATGCAATATTGATTTTAAAAGATTTACTATTAGAAATTAGTCCATTGACTTCTAGTTCAAAAGCCTACCCCACATTGATCGTCACCAAAATGCAAAGATACTCTGTTGGACCATGTTTCTCATCTTGCCTAACCTGGCTCACATCAGATTGATATGTGTGTCACTCTGAATTGAATTCTACATATTATCAGTCTGATTTGGCTCTTACTGAAAACAATCGCAAAACGCAGAACGTCATAGTGACTGTTTGAATCTGATTGGCTGAAGTGCCACAACAGCAGAACAAGCTGCTAAGTTTAGTTAAATCAATTTGAGAGACTTCCCTGTACACAAATGGACAAAGCACTTATCATCTGCATGTGTTTCATAAACAAAATAATCTGTATTGACACTAAAATAGGCAACGCCATGTTTGTTTTGATTCATTTGGCCCTATCGCACCAGTAAGTGCCAAGATGGATTCTTGTGAATTTGTAAACCCAAATATCGTGAGAATCCTTCTAGCTTTCCAACATGCCTCTCCATAATGACAAGCAGTAGGCTTCATTCACAGTTTTTGAAAAATGGCAACGCAACATTTTTAACCCTGTGTTTATTCGCCTAAGAACTGCAGTAAGAACATGGACCAAAATTTGCATAACAATATGCTATAATTGAAAGCAGGACAATATAGGATTCAGTTTAAAGAAGATGATTTGGCTGTGTGTCATTTGCCTTTAGTGATTGTGTGTTGTCAATATGTTGTAGTGTAAATAAACATGTCTGAGATGTGTGCCCCTCAGTGGAGCACAGAGCAGAGCTGGTGTGGAGCCGATGAGTTGTAGCTCCTTTGTGGCCACATCATTTGTTTCAGTGGCTGAAGGTCTCTGTTGGCCAGTCTGTAGCTGGACCAAATTAAGAGATGCACTGAGGATGGATGAGAGTGTGCCCAGTGAAAGATTGGCGGGCACGATGAGATTTTTCCTTCCATTCCTCCCTTCTCGCCGCATTGTTCGCTGCCCTCTGTCAGATAGATGATGTGCAAGGGAAATATTATTTGTTCTGTTTTCACTGTTGATTCTGGCCTGTCTTTTTCATTGCTGCTCTCTCAATTTTCTCAAAATACAGAGGCAGACACCAAGCAAAAACTTAGATACACATTATGTGTTAGACCAATGCACTTTTAACAGACCAGTGCACATTTAACACACATTTAATTATGAGTAATCTTAATTCCCATCACTTTACAGGACTGAAGTGAAATTATTAACGTTACACAATACAATAGTAAGTAGAGATTTATAGATTTTGGGTTTTAAACAATAAGAATTACATTAATTTTGAAGTTTGCGCTTCTTGGTTCAAAATTGTTGTTGTGTAAACTTACATTCACGAAGATGCATTCACAAAGTGTTGCATTCACAAAGCTGGGCTGAAGGTCAAAGGTGAGACCAGGCACTTCACTGCAGTTAAATTTCCTGTTTCGACAGCTGAAAGGGTGAGGTGATCAAATATTTATTGATCCCTATGTCACCTGTAATATACAATCAATGAGCATTTTACTACTGCAATAAATGTGATAAAATACGGCACAGAGCTGATACTGTCCATCTTTTGGTGATTTGGCAGTGACCCTCAGCAGTGTGCTTGTAGTTGAGATCATTTGAGTTACAAATCAATAGTAGATTATGAGTGACAGTTAAGCTCTCTACAGATCTTCTTAAAGATGCACTGTGTTTATAAGTATGCCCAGTGTGTTCTGTGGAATCTGAGGCACAGATGCAGTGAAGGGTCATGTGACCACTGCTGTGAGATCATCTCATTTACAAAAATGTTCTGTATGTGCTTCAGTTATGTCGCCAGCTGCACTGTCCCATCCTTTCACTCTTATGGCCATCTCTGTTCTCACTTCAGTAATATGTCATAATACCACTTTCTAATGCTCAGTGAATTCACTGATTTCAGCCAAATTACCATTTACTTACCAGTGCTGGTGGGCTCCTTATGGGTAAATGGTGCTTCTTTAGCATTCGGTGGCATTTGGGAAGCCTCGCTCACAGGATAACTGCGGCTCATTTGTATGTTAATGTCTCAGTGCCATAGAGTACGTTTGGTGTGTAACTTAACACTCAGTTGAAGTAATGACTCGGGTCAACAGCACCATAGACACTGCAGAGGAACAGACAGTTCCTCTTTTCTGTATTACTACTAGTATTACTGCATCACTACATGTTTATATAGTGTGTGTTGGTGTGACATGGAGGTGACTCATTGACCAGTGCCAGCACAGATGCTGTTGTTCAAACATCAGCCTGAATGATCTAAGTCTGACTCAGGACACATCATGTGCAGTGGTTCAATTACTTTTTTTATTCTTTGATGCAGATGATGGTGAGATCATTACTTTCATTCTTTTATGTAGAAAATGAACATTACAATATAGAGAAACAATCCCTGTACTTCTGTCAAAGCGTGTTTACACATTCTTATTGCAGTAACGTTCTTTTAAGAAATGAATTAGCACAAAACCCTGTAATCACTCTAACATTGTTTACTGTTACTATCTATACAAAATAAACACTTAAGTCTTAGAGCACTATTGCACTGTTTTTCATTTTCATCTATTCCCAAACGTAATTTAACACAGTGCTGGCTATTTCAATAAGATGATGTTGTGCCTCCTGCTGCAGCACTCGTAAAAAGAAAGTTGTTGTGTGAATGTTCTATGCAAATGTTTAGTGTATTAGCATACACAGTTGTAATTAAAGCATAATTAGAGAGACAAATGGTGCTGTGAAGCTCTGTGCTTTGGCTCCCGAGTCTGTTTATCAGCAGCCCCTGTTTAGTTGACTAAAACAGGTTTATATGAAACGAGTGCTGCCGACTGCTGCATTAATTGTTATCATTGCCTTAGAAAGCAAATAGGTGCCATAGCGCTACGGACTGAGAGAGAGAGGGAGAAAGAGAGAGAAAGGGAGAAAGGAGGAGTGAGAAATGGGAGAGAGAAGAAGAGATGAAAAAAGGAAGGGAGAGAGAAGGAGAGTGGAAGAGAGAGGAAGGGAGAAAGAGAGAATTAGAGAGGGAAATAGAGATAGGAAGAGTAAGAGAGAGAGAAAGGGAGAGAGCTATGAAGAGAGAGAGAGGGAGCGAGATGGAGAGATAGAGAGAGCCGGAGTGGGACCGGGACAAATGAGTGTGGAAAATGAGAGTGTCGAAATTGGAGAGGGATTAGCACAGACGATAATGAAGCAATTAAAGAGTAAGCGCTCAGCACTCAGGTGCCTTTACTGAGCTGGTTCACTCCAGCTGCTTTCAGACGCGCCAATGCAAATATATCCCCAATGGTGAAGAGAGGAAACACTGTGTCCTAATGGATCACTGATACAGGCTACATGACGAGCTGTGTTCTAATGAAATGAGACAGACAGTGGACAACACAATCTGACACCTACACAACCACAGTCTGTACCTTTCACAGCTCACAATGCCATTAGAATAAAGATAAGGCTCCAACCAAAATCATTTCACTGACTTAAAAACTGCTAAAAGCAACCACGGCCATGTCTGAAATCTGTAGAGTTACAAAAAGTCCTGTTTATGTGCGGTTTATATATTTACTTGTTTATTTAATAGGGGCAGATGGAACAAACATAGATTAACATATGGTAATCCAATACAGGTATCAGTGTTCAGTGTAGAGTAGGCAAATTCACAACACCAGTTTCTAGGAGGGCTTTTAACGTTGCGCTTTAACTTTTCTCTTTCAGAAAAGGCTACAGGTGCTCCACAGAAAAACTAATGAATGGTGCATACTGTACTCTGATTTTCATCTTACAAAATGCTGATAAAAGAGGGAACTTTGATTTCCCCAATGGCATAAGCACTACAGAGCTCCACAACACCAGGACAGGCTTTAGCTGCACTGGGAAAGAAATGGCCAGTTTGCTGTGGTTTAACCTGTGTTTTATTGTGTTTGTCTGTAAAAGAGAAAGTAAAAACTACCAAAGCTTTGATGTGTCTAACTGTGCTGTGGATAGCAAATAACATACGAACAACTGATTTCATAAGTTGTCTAAAATTTAATTACTCAAGGTAAATGAGTTGTTTTTCTGTAATTGTAAATGTGTGGTTATATGTGTATTGCTTTTGATAACCAGTGGCGTTCCTAGAGTGATTTACGCCCTGGGCGAAAGCCACTCTTGCCCCCCCCCCAAGACAAGACTGTTGTCCATACAAACTCAATTCACAACAGCTACATAACATAAAAACATAAAAAAAGACCAAAGGCGCAATTATTTCACATTATAGCCATGTAGGCCTACAGCTATTTAAGAAAGCAAAAGTGCATTCCAGCAAAAAACAAAACAAAAAACATTTCGTTGACATTCGCCAACAACTCTTCCCTGTAGCTAAGCGCCATAGGACACGATAAATGTTTGAACGACCATGTATATAGCTTATTAACCCAAGCAATGATGATAGCAATATTTTCGTGCTTGGGGGAAGGGCAAACATGCATCAACAATCACATCAGGGGAGTTTAACTAATACAACATCATCATCATTAAGTAAACTTGAAGACTAGTCGATAGCATACCTTTTTCTTTTGCTCGCTTCTCCTCCTCTTCTTTCCGTTTCTTTCGAAATTGGGCACCTGATGGCTTCAATCTTTTTCGGTCCATCACCGCGACTGTTTTGTCATACTGTACACCGTGACCTCCTCAAGACACTGACCGAAATCCGAATGATTTCCCCCCTGGCCCCTCCCCCTAAAACAAACTCTGTACTGTGCTCGCAGCGTTGCCTAGCGCGAGAGGTCAGAGTCAGACTGTCATACCTGAACCATTTCGCGCTACTCTGTCTTCATGTAACTGTCTTCACTGTCTTCTGTCTTCACGTAACTGTCTTCACTGTCTTCTGTCTTCACGTAACTGTCTTCAGTGTCTTCTGTCTTCACGAGCCAGCACCAGCACCAGCACCAGCGCTCCGCACCGTTTTTTTTTCTTTCTTCGCACCACCGCGGCGTCACCCCCGCGATGGCGCTAGGGGCAATTGCCCAGGTGGCCCCCGTCAAAGAACGCCCCTGTTGATAACAATTATAACGTTTTGGTACTATAGCTAAATTACTAGGCCCTGCTGAACGTCTTGAAAGCCCCTTGTGCATCTACTTGGCTTTTTAACCTGCAAAGACTGGGAAAGGAGTCTGGTTGGTGTAGTACTATGTGCATGTAAATGTAGTGACTGCATCTGTCTGACTTCTAAGTAAACAGAATTAGTGCAGATTAGATGTGCAGACCATTATCTTGATTTAACCTAAACCTGTTTAACCTGTTTAACAGTAGACCCCTGGCTGCTGTCTGGTAGAAGCTTGTACATGTCTACTGACTATGCTGTAATAGTGTGAGTCATAGGTGCTCCAGCTGTCTCATACTTTTACTTTTCTTCATATCTTTTTTTTTGTCTTACAGGGATGAAGTGAAGGTGACTAAAACTGGACCTATCATGCCAAATCATCTTTTTAGAGCTCTTAACCATGTTATAGTTATTTTGCCTTCTCATTCCCTCTCGAAGTTGTATTTGGAGTTTTATGCATGTTTGTATAATCTATATACTTCTGTATTCAACACATTATTGCTCTGATCAACCCCCGTTTTCACCACCACCACTGCTTTGACAAGACTTTGGTCCTGTCATATTCCAAAGATCTAAGATTTTAAATGGCTTAATAATAGTTCTTCATGTAGCACTGAAAAAGAGCAAAGGATCATGGTCTATGTAGTTCTCTCTCCTTGTCTTTAGCTATTGCTGCACCATAACAATGAATTTACTTGTAAAACTTGTAATTGTGACAGCCCATGATATTATTGTAAGAATTTTGGCAATATGATGTTGTGATATTTTGGTTATTGTTACATCCCTACTTACTTAGTTAAGTCAATTTACCCCAAAAAAAACTTTACTATGTGTAGGATTTGGCAGCGTTGGATAATCATTTTGATACAAATGAAAAAAATAAATAAATCTGCTACTCGCTAGCTTGATGTACAGCTATCCATAGGAGGAGCTGACAACTGCATGGCTCTTTATTGTGATAATGTTTACCTCAACGTCAGCTTCCTTTGGGCCCTATAGTTAGCAGACTTGTTTCTAAGTGGTTTTAGGCGAATATTGCGATTTAAAATGTATAAATTTCAACATAATGATGCACGTGTATCATAGATTATTACTATATAGCAAACACAAGCAGGTTATGTCTTTTTAACTATAATGTATAACAAAATCAACAAGAAATACCATGAACAGCAATGAGTATTTACCATAGAGTTTCTGAGACAGAGCCATGAGGTTAACATTATGTTTTGGATGAGCAGTGTCTAATGATGTTGAAAAGTCAGAAAGAGCCAGAGGTAAAATAGAGAGAAAACGTGAGGGGAGAGACAGTCGGGGTCGGGGGGCTGTCTGTAGCGATGCCAGACATGGTTGGGGGTAATAAAGCCCCTCTCAAAGTCAACAGTTCAGAAAGTCCTTTGTCCTCCTAAAAGAGCTTTTAATTTTTAACACAAACTTTCACTTAGGTATGCATGAACTTTGGTAAAATCCTGAGACATGTGTATAAAAGGGTTTAATAGATGACAGTCATGTGCTGGGTGCTGGGTAATGATGTCCCTGCTCCATCTCTCTCCCTGCGTCTCCTTTTGGCCTCTTTGATCGAGGAGGGCCTAATGTAAATTTAATTTGGAGTGATGTATGGCGGCCATGGCTGACGGGCTCAGGCTGTATGGGGTCTGGTTGAATTTTTGGCTGCAGAAAGGACTTTGGGGTAAAATTAGGCCAGTGGAGGTGTTGGCTAAAGGGGTGGGAGATACTGAAAAAGAATTATGTTGGTATTTTTTGGAGTATCCCGATAATGATAACCAGATAATGTCTTGACAATCTGTACAAAATGGTGCACTGCATAACATTTGCTTGTCTCTATAGAAATGCTATAGCTTTGTCTAGAATGTTCCGCAGTCTAGATTAAACCTATCTATCATGAGGGAGACAAGTAGGTTACAGCACTACGCTACATTACAATTCAGCTCTGTGGAGAGTCACCCTTATACACAAAAGGAAATATTGTGTTTTTGAGCAATAGAAAAACCTTTTTAATTAAATACAAGTGAGATGGATATGATTAATGTCACACCATGGAACATTCCAGGGAAAGCAACAGCATCTCCATGGAGACAAGCAGGTAGCTGACCCTTCCTCCAGAAAAGTTGCACAGTGGACCTTTAAATGTATTAGTTAGGGTTTAAGGCAAATAAAACTACCTACAAGTGCCGAAATGCAATTTAAAGATGATAGATGATAGATTACAACTTAATTATGTTACATTTTTTATCTCTTTTAATCTTATTTTGCATTCATTTGAATTTTATTTTATTACAAATGATAATATTTGACATTCAAATGTTCCATATATTCAAAACTACATTCACAATATATTTGATGATTTGATATATTACCCACTTCTGTAGGCTGTGTTATACCTACACATTTTTTGCAAAATTTTGGCGATCATTGCACAAACATTGATTAAACTATTTTATATTATTATTAGTAATGACCGAAAGGACGAGGTCGCGGATACAAGCGGCCGAAATGAGTTTCCTTCGTAGAGTGACTGGGCGCACCCTTAGAGATAGGGTGAGGAGCTCGGTCACACGGGAGGAGCTCGGAGTAGAGCCGCTGCTTCTCCACGTCGAGAGGAGCCAGCTGAGGTGGCTCGGGCATCTGTTCCGGATGCCTCCTGGACGCCTCCCTCGGGAGGTGTTCCGGGCATGTCCCACCGGGAGGAGGCCCCGAGGAAGACCCAGGACGCGCTGGCGAGACTATGTGTCCCGGCTGGCCTGGGAACGCCTTGGGGTCCCCCCGGAGGAGCTGGAGGAAGTGTCTGGGGTGAAGGAAGTCTGGGCGTCCCTGCTTAGACTGTTGCCCCCGCGACCCGGCCCCGGATAAGCGGAAGAAAATGGATGGATTATTATTATTATTATTATTATTATTATTATTATTATTATTATTATTATTATTATTATTATTATTATTATTATTATTATTATTATTATTTTACATGCTATGTTTTAGTACTAAACATTTTTGCCTGTTGACTAATATATCAACTAACATAACTACAGTGCTAATTTAAATCAAGTATCAAGTAGCTTTAGTTTATATTTGTAGACAGTGTTGATGGGGGAGCAGCTGGATTGTGGTGTGGTTGTGTTGCCACTGTCATGTTTAAGTAGGATTAATGACAGTGTATGGGCCCATAGTCACCCTGCAGTCTCACACATGGCCTGATTTACACACACATGCTCGGCTCTGGCTCATGCCACAGTACCTCTCAACAATGTGGAGGGGAGGGCCGTACGCTCACATCTGAATGGGAGGAGACGAAACATTGAAGCTGCCTCTCAGAACAGCCCCTGCCCTCCCTGCTCTTGTCTGCTTTCAAATGAAGTGGACAAATGCTAAATCAATGTTTTTAGTGTCCCTCATCAGCGTCTTTAGCCAGTTTCATTGTCCACTAGCAGATTGAAAAGCTATTGATGACCATGACTGTTGCGGCTGCAGTTCTCTGTTTGTACACACACAGCAAAGATGCATTAGTGTTTTAAATGAGACTAATCTGTTAAGGGCTTGGCTATTGTAGAAATACCTCCATCCTCCATTTATTCTGTGTTAATGTGGCAGGATTTTCCCAAACAATTCTTTTCTTCATGTGCAGCTTTCATAGGGGCAAAAATGAAACTCGGGGACTTAATGAGTTTCTGCAAATGCGTGCACACTAAATTGTGATGGGGTTATTAAACAAAACATGGAAATGGCAATAATTACATGTAGAATGCAGGTTGTGTTGGACACTCAAAAACACTCAAATGAGTTTGTTGATGATCTCAGGTTTAGAGCCAGGATGTTTTTTATTGATGAGCCAATCCATTGTAGATGGTCAATGGTTCTCACAGATGTTGGTGGTCACAGAGCTTTCTAAAACAGTTTTATGCAAGTAAGCATTTCAGGAGAACAGCAATTATTAAAACTCTATATTGACATCACTGTCCCATCATCATGCCTAGCTCCACAGCTCTCATTTTGGATGCAGGGCAGAAGGGGATGAGCCAGGGCCAAATGAATAGTGAGTAGTATTCATCAGACCACAGGGAAGCGCCAGCCAAGATCCAATTATATATATTCATTAAGTGATAATGATATCATGGTCTTTTAACTGGGAAGAAAAGGCAGCCTAATTGAATAATAACAGTTGTACAATCCCAGAGGATTGGACCCCCCTTACCAACATTGCCTGCACCATACAGGCTCTCGTCCTGACACGGTGACCCCCCAAGGGGTGGGAGCAGGGGGACGGGCCCGGAGAATGAAGAGCCAGGATTGATGGAATTCTATTACTCTCTGATAGATTTATTATGAAGGCCTGAGTGGACTCTCTGCACCACTTTGTCACTCACACTAATCAGCCCAAAGGAGGAGGGCACCACATGCCCCCGCCCCCCTCCCCTTTCCCTCACTGCCCGTCACCAAAGACAAGGTTAGCTGCTGTCTGACAGTCAGACACGACGGGTGGCCATTTTGGATCCCAGTGTGCCGAGAGATCGGTGTGGCAAATGGGCCAGCTGAGCTCCGCTGACCTCCAGGGTGAGCCCTTCATTTGTTTATTAATGGAGGAGCATGTGCAACAGCATAAGGCCGCGTGTCATGGGGGGGCTATTCTGAGTGAGCCCTGTCTCCACAAGTGAAGAGCTAAACCATTTGTACACACTTAGCGTCGCTCTGAGAATCTGGCTTATGTCCACTTTCCAATGGACTCCAATTCAAGATGGCAGACGGAGTTAGCTGTGTTACATTTTCTGGCTCTTCAAATAATAGCTCAAGAACTTCTGGTATAACATGCTAGATTATTTGGGTTTTTGCCATTATTATTTTGACCGAAGACTGCATATGTCACACATTGTACTATTTATAGTTCCTAACTTGAATTACATCCCATGTGTTGTTCTAATCTGTGTACAATGATGATAGAGGATACAATGAGACATCCATTAATATTATGCCTTTGTTTCCCAGGGTGGCTGCACATTGTGCACCATGTGCTTTTGTTTTCTAGACATTCTTGTATACTGAAGGAAGCTCAATAGTTTGTAGCTTCATGGACATAAATAATTGATGTCACACACCAAAGCATGGCATCCTTGCTTTAACTAAGCTTTGTTACTTTTTATTTTATTTATTTATTAAAGGGACAATGCATATTAAAAGAGAGACAAACATGTTAAAAGAACAACAAAACTTGCTTTTGTATATCCAAGAAGACAATAATGTTTAGACTGAGGGTACTGCAATTAACAGAAGAAAACAGCTGCATGCATACATCCAAGTCTGCTTCCAATTAAAAACCAATTGTGAACAAGTACAACACTGGCTGGTGTTTACTTGTGGTGAGTGCGAGTGGAAAACAGGCAGTGATGGGAGGGCTGCAGAGTAATTCAGATGACTGTCTCATGGTGCATCTGCTTGTCTTTTATTGACCATTTTAGATTTGCCCACATATGTTTTCTCTCCTCTTCCTAACTCCCCCTCCAGTCCAGATTGATAGCTTCCTAGCTGACCAAAATTTGTTGTTGTCAGCTAATTAATTATGCTATATTATCTTATGTACATTATAAGTATTTATATGGGACAACAGAAAGGAGAAGTGACTGAGTGAGTTAGCTGAGGATTTTGTATTTTTTTGGTATTCATGTGTTAAAATTCAGATTAAACTTATTTTTATTTTTAAACTTAAATTTATTTAAAAAAAAAGTTTAATCTGTCTTACATACTAGTAAATACATTATTTTTCTATACTTTTTTTTTTGTATAAATTGTTGATTTTGAACGAGCTCCCATGTAATTGCAGTTTTGTGAGTGCAGTTTGGGTCAGATACATAGAGACACATAATAGTTTTGAGAGCTTTTGCCTAATCAGTGGGCAGGAAATGTCTTTAGTCATCCAAGAATTTCTTTAATCAATTCCAGACCCACTCCTCTGTAATTTTAGATTTTCTAAACAGATATTTAATATATTTGTGAATAGAGAATCTTCATGAAGTGTGTTGATGAAATGTTTATTATGTTTTATATTTTATTTTAATAATACCTTTGTTTTTGTTGTATAAAAACCTTTTAGTATATGCTTTAGAATTCTTAAGGTTAAAGTTTATGATTATCAAAATACATATTACGATTATTTGATGAATTGTAGCAGTCCTTTCCTCTCCCCCTCTCTCTCACTCTTGACAGAGTCTCATTAGCTCATTAGCAGAGGCAGCTCTCATTTAGCTGTTTAATGACGGCTGGAGATGAATGGGCTTAGTGCTGTGACTGGATTAGAGCTCATGACTGATGTGTGGCAGTGACAGCCTTGTCTCACCTCTCCCCAGGTCCTGTCCTCTGGCCTCGGGTGAGTCCACAGGCTCTCAACTCTGACCACCACTCCACTTATTTCAGACTAATACAATAAGAACTCAGAACATAAAACTGTACTAAAGTCAAAGTAATGGGGGATTTCTGTGCTGTCCACAGTCCACAGATGAGTGGATACTCGGTGTATGTCAAGGGCAGTGCAAAATTCCACAACCTCGTTCAGAACCTCGTTGACCTATCAATAAAAATCCTTTTATTGATTTGAAGTTACACCTTATCACCAAGTTATTACCAAAGAGCAAAATGGTCAGTTCCAGTTTGAGATCAAAATAAAATTACATATTTTTTTTTATTATCATACATTTAATTTATAGTTTATGTCT
This sequence comes from Paratrypauchen microcephalus, assembly GCA_036785185.1. Taxonomy (NCBI): domain Eukaryota; kingdom Metazoa; phylum Chordata; class Actinopteri; order Gobiiformes; family Gobiidae; genus Paratrypauchen; species Paratrypauchen microcephalus. The sequence continues at coordinate 1,262,214 of JAVJIX010000142.1, forward strand.
ATGTAAAGCAAAAGGTGGTTGTAGATGGGTAGGCAAAGCACTTAAAGGAAAATTAACGTTTTTTTACAATCTGAGCCTTCTTTCGGCAATAAAACAAGTAGTTTTACTCACCCATAGCAGTTTACTGTCAATCGGAGCAGTATAGCAGAACTTATGTTGAGCCGTTCTGTTCTACTAATGATCCCGTATCCGTTAACATGGTGCTCGTATCATATGCTCGGGGCATTACTTTGCGGTGTCCAAATAACACAAACTTTAGCACTTTTCAAATCACAGAAGATCGCTGTGTCAGCGTAGACTTTTAGTGGATTCCAAAACGGCCTGAAACCCGATATCCAGCTATAGTTTCATTTGATGACGTCATCAGAGAGGACAGTGCGCATGCGTGAACTCAGCTGTTTTGTAAACACCGCTAGTCCGAAAGAAGCTAACACCGCTCTGAACTTTACTTTTCTGTTGCGATATCGGGTTTCAGGCCGTTTTGGAATCTACTAAAAGTCTACCCTGACACAGCGATCTTCTGTGATTTGAAAAGTGCTAAAGTTTGTGTTATTTGGACACCGCAAAGTAATGCCCCGAGCACTCACGCTAATGGATACGGGATCATTAGTAGAACAGAACGGCTCAACATAAGTTCTGCAATACTGCTCTAATTGACACCAAACTGCTATGGGTGAGTAAAACGACTTGTTTTATTGCCGAAAGAAGGCTCAGATTGTAAAAAAAAAACATTAATTTTCCTTTAAGGCTACATACAATCTCTGAAAGGTGCTTTATAAATAAAGTTAGGTTTGATTTTATATTACAGATGCTATAGGTCATTTAGAAACCTAGACTCTGAATGCACAGCTGATACATCAGCACTGGCACTTCCTGAGCCTTTAGAGGCAGGACGTCCAGTTACACACCAGAGAAGAGGGGCACCACTGTCCCAAAACTCAGCAAGACTCCCGCCCCACTGAGGCCCATGAGGCTGGATTAGTTCAGCTCATTAAGGTGCTTGAGTTATGCATTTCTGCTTTGACTGGCAGCCGGGCTGTCAGTCAGAAACAATACTAAAGAACTATTTGACCAGTGTTGTTTTTCTTGTTTGTATTAGTAGGCCTGTTATGATAGATACTATATCAACTTATCGCTCAATACATGACAAATGGAAAAATACTTTTGGGGGTAAATATTTATTGTGTGCACATTTTCCTTGAACTAGTGGGAAAAGCTGTGGACAGTTGAGTTATGAACTTATTAGAGCATTATAGAGACAAATTAATTATGTATTATACAGCTCTGGAAAAAAATAAGAGACCACTGCAAAATTATTATAAAATTATTTTACTATAGGTATGTGTTTGGACAAAAGGAACATTTTTGTTTGAGTCTATAAACTACTGACAACATTTCCCCCAAATTCAATAAAAATATGATCATTTAGAGCATTTATTTGCAGAAAATGACAAATGGTCAAAATACCAAAAAAGATACATGTTTTCAGACCTCAAACAATGCCAAGAAACAAGATCAAATTCATTTTAAAACAACATAATACTAATGTTTACACTTAAGAAGAGTTCAGAAATCAATATTTAGTGCAATTATTTTTAATCACAGCTTTCATGCGTCTTGGCATGCTCTCCACAAGTCTTTCACATTGTTCTTGGGTGACTTTATTCCACTCCTGGTGCAGGAACTGAAGTAGCTCAGCTTTGTGTTTGTGTTGGAATTCAACAGACGCTGGAATGGAATGGCTGTAATACATGTAGAGATGCTGATTTCAGAAAAAAATGCAGTGGCCTCTTATTTTTTTCCAGAGCTGTATATTTATTTTTTGCAGTTAGTGTTTTTTTTTAAGCAATATTGTACATTAATAATACTTTATGGGGGATAATTTTGCTCTGTGGTTTGGTTTAAATATGATCTTTTATCATCTATATTTACATCAGCAATATATTGCCCTTCAAAATGTGTTATTGTCCCTATGTAATGATTTAAAGGTGCATTGTGTAAGATTTGTGGTGGCTGGTCCGTCAAATGCTTTTCTTCATGGAGATGTTATCGCTTTGTCTGGAATGCTTCACAGTGTGGCATTAAATCGTTCAGGGAGACCAAGTTACAGGTCAGATCTGTGGAGAGGCAATCCCGCTGACAGTCAGAATGCTTGTTTTTCTAGGTATTTTTGAGCTATAAAACCACCTGTAATTTAATAAGTGTAAGGAAGAGCCATCTAATGTCATATTGTGGGAAATTCTAAGCAAAGCAGTGACATATCCATAGAAACAAGTAGGTGACAGACCTCCAACCAAAAAGATTGCATAGTGCACCTTTAATTCAAGATAACTATAAGAACTGTGAAAGTCAGGAGCTGTCAATTGTCTCATTCACCTGCTTTCGCTATGTGCTGACTATAGGTTTCTGACAAAGTCTAAAGTCTGTAGGTAAGCCCCCCCCCACCCCTCCCTCCCCTTCTACCCCATGGTGTAAGTGCCCAAAGGCTGTGGGTGCCCTGGCTCCTATGACTAGTGGGTTTTCTCCCTTCAGCAGCACCACTCATCTCTCTCTTTAATGTCATTTAGCTGCAGGGTGGCCAGTGCCTCGCTCGCACATTAATCCCATTCCAAATGCCATAACATTTCCCAAAAAGCCCTTGCTTCTTAAAGCCGATAATTAGAATGTCTATTTAAAGTTCACCACTCTCCTTTGCCGTTATCAATTAAAAGCCGTTTAAAAGAGAGCGCTGGCAATTGTCAACAAATTAAATCTCTTCCTTGCTCTTTGACGTTGAGCCTAGAATACATAATAAGGGACAAAAGGGCCATTGGAAAAGGGTAAAAATGTGAAAGAAGCTTCAGAACTGTTATTTGCTGCTAGTTATTGTTAATACAGCGTCGTCAGGCTGAGAAGAATGTATCATGTGATGTAATTTGATGAAATGTTAAATGCACTAAAAGGACAAGTGAGCCTCTTATCCTTTTGATCAAAGGTTCAGGCGCCCCATGGAGTGTACAAACTAATAATGTTCTGAAAGTGGATGACACAGGACATAATTTAATAAAGCACAGTCCAGTGCATCTTATTTGTACACGTGTTTTCAGTGAGTGCTTTATCTCCTTGTGTTTTCAGTGACTACTTTATCTCCTTGTATTGTTGAAAGTCTGTGCCAGGAAAAGGGAGATTGTGTTTGAGATTTGGATTCAGGGGCGTCACCTCATTACTGTCTGACGATGACACATTAGGCAGCACACAGGAAAAAGATCATTTTCCAATGGAAGCCTAAACCTTATTGTTGAGAATGAACCATCTGGACCTCAAGCAGCTCTGCTCCCACATCTATCTTCTCCAACACAGGAGTCGGCATGGGGAGACCAAACTGACTGCTGATGAATAATGCATTCTTTTAGCAAATTATTTTACAATGCTTTGTTGCATTTACTTTATCAAAATGACAAGGTTTTTCCACAATTTTCACTTTGAAAATTTCATTCAGGGGCCACATACTGAACGATGTACAAAGCAGGGGGCAACAGACTGGAGGTCAGTACAGTGAATCATTCAACTTGACTGAGCCATAACACCTATTCAGACTTAGAATCTTATATCTTCCTGTCTCTCATTGTGTATTTGTAAAGATTATTGTGGTATGATGCAGTTAAATGCATTTATGTGTTTAACTGCTTATAGATATCTGGACCAGTTCAGCTGGAAGGCCAGCACAAACTGAGAGCTGCACTTGGTACCTGAGCCATACAAGGGCAGTACTTTGTTATCTTGTGCAGAATTGATTTTTTTTTTTTTTTACTTTTTCAACAGCTTTCTGACACATTACAGTGGACCAGCTCATACTTTTATATTTGAAGTTGCACTTTGAGGTAACACAGAGTATCCTTGTTCTGCCTAACCTCCAGCAGCCACAGGGCCGGCCTGAGGAGGTGTGCCCTCTACTCAAACATTTATATCTATGCACAAAGCATGTCCAACTCCAGCCACAACACAGGCTTTGACACCAGGGCTCCTTTGAAGGAACCATCAAGATTTAGAAGGTTTTCTAAGGAGGGCCATTGTACCAGCAGTTCCCCCCTCCCAGCCCCTCCTGCATCGTGATTCTGGGTGCTAAACTCTCACAGTATTTTGCAGCTACTTCAAAAGAGGGCCACATGAAAGGGCCTGGTGTGACCCCTGCCTGTAAGCGCGGGCTAAATTGGTGGATTTAAAAGTGGGGTAATTTGTATCAGTAAGTCACTATGCTGCAAACAGGAAGGTCATGCCATTATACCATGGCCTTAGCCCCAGCCCCATAGCAACAAGACTTCAATGCAACATCAGTTCCACAAAACACAGCAGCACTGCAACAAAATGATGCATGTAAACAAGGCCTGATTGTGGTGAGACAATCAGCCTCTGATTATATCCAATGCAGTGAAGTCAGGAAGTGATTGTGTTACTCCTCATACACTGGAGCTGCACAAGAGCAGTGCACTCTGGGAGATCATGTCTGATAATGCAGCCTAATGATGCTCCCCTGATTGAATTAAGCCTTAGGTCTGTGGGGTCACAGCCCTGGAGCCCATCAGTGACTCACCTCTCCCCCATAACCACACTCCCTCCTGAGAAAGGCAGGGAGCGGTGGTTCCCCTTAGTCCCAGTTTTTACAGTTCAACCAAAATTCCCATAGCACTAAAATCAATGTTGCCATTGTTGGGGCCAAACGGCACATCCTGACCATGGCCAATCCAAAGAATTCTAAGTGGCAGGGCCTGCTGGCCTGTTGGGATCCACAGATTTGATTATGAGGAGAACCATCGTTGTTTTTCAAGCCAGGCCCATAAAGGGGGTCTTGTTCATGGTCAGGACAATGGGACCTCTAAGTGGCATGTGAAACTGACCCATGATGTACAATCCTTCAAGTCTTTGATTTGACAAATGTTTTGTGGCGTCTACATCTACAAATACCTAGTTTCTCTGTGCACACTTCTTCTCTTCTCCTGCCAAATACTTCCTCTGCACTTTTAAGAACTAGTTCAGACTAGATTCACCTCAGTCAGAAAACAGTAGCTAGTACACACTCCTAAAGATGTGAGGAAAAATCATCTTGGAGGGAAAATGTTTGGCACACATATAAGTTTGGCTGTTTGGCTTTTGTTGTTTGAATTAAAATAAAGGTTTCCTTCTCTGCTGTCACATTGCATTAGCGGCAGCTGCGATAGCTGCTTTCAGCCCTGCTCTGGGCTGCGGCTCTGTGTGGAGTGAAGCTGACGGTGTGTGGAAACTAACACAGGCACTGTGCTGTGACCGTGTCACCTGCAATCAGGGCCCACTGCCGGCCAGATTAATCATGACAGTAGGCAATATTTCCAACATTATTAGAAGAGAAACCTAATATTTTGGGACATCAGGGATCCCGGTGCCGGTGTCCATCAAAGTGAGAGCCTTCATTTAATGCTCCGTGGATGGGTAACCCTGGCACTTAACCCCTTTTAGATATTCAATCTCTGTCCTCTGCTCCGTGCCGCACATGTACACAGGTTCATGTCTTATGATGAGCCACCCGCACCAAACAGACCTGATGCATTTATTCCCAACACAATTTCTCTCTGCCATTACAGCATGTTTTCCCAAAGCCAAACAACACTATATTGTCCCCGTACCTCTAGAGCTGCACATTGCTTCTATTTGGGGATTGTGCGGAGGGCGTCAGGGGTTAGTGAAAACAAAATGGACCTGCCACACCTGTGTGATTGTATGTGCACAGTTATGCTTTGGCCACATGTCTCTTTGTGGGGCTTAAAGAGCAGCTCTTAAAGTTGGGTTTGTGGCTCTGTGTGTGTTTCCATTGTGTTTGATTTGATGGGATTGCAGGTGGCATGCGGTGTGTGCAGGTGCTGTGAATCGTGTAGAATCTAATGGTGACTCACCGCGCTCCTCTGGGACGGTTCACCCATCACAGACCTGTCGATGGGCCATGTGTTTACATATGGATTAGTACACATGCATTGCAGGTATGTTTATGTGAAAGCCAACAATCTGTTCAACTTTGAACAAGAAGCTGTTGTTTCATGTATGAAGCTCTTGAAGTTATAGCTAGGCCTGTTAGCTGTAGTTGAAAATACAATTAATTATCTTTTGTTTTTGTTTTCCCTCTCAAAACCTGGACACTTTTCTAATTTGTATCAGTTTATAGCCAACAGTGTCACATAATATTACTGATAAAAGTATTATAGAGTAGTCAGTAGTTTACCCACAAATCACTGTCAGATTTTAGCAAATATAAATTCTGTGTTTGTTTGTTTTTATCAACTAGTCATAACAAAATTGTACTTATTTAAGATAATTGGATTATATAATTTATTAACACCTACAAATCATATATTTCTCTGACTATCTACACCGGCCGCACTCAGAATAATTACTGTATGTATGAGGAGTAATGGATTAAGAATCACATATTTATTCAGATAACATTACAGAACATACAATTTATCATAATCTAATAAAAGAACCCAATGATATTACTTCAGGTTTTCACAGAATCAAGCAAAATAAGAATGTATCAATATGAGTGTCTGAATCATTGCTGTTTATTTCCTTGTCAATGGACCCAATTGGTTATCAATGCACGGTTAGACTCATTTCACCCATGAACACACTGTACAGGATATGGATGTTTTAATGTCCAATATGTTTTAAAGGTACTTTATGAAACTTTTCTCGTGTGGCTATCTATCTGCTTGTCTCCATGGAGACGTTGCATCACCTGAAATATTGTAATATAATGTAATTTAACTGAATTCATTCTACACGTGTTTTTATTGTCCTGGAAAAAATGCATTCTTACTATGACAGTCCACAGATTTGTTAGTTCCCGTGGATGTTTAAAGCCATACGGTAGATTAATCATGGCAAAGCAATCTCCATCTCCAGTGGAGATACGTAGATTGGCGATCCCTACTTCAGAAAAGTTAGGTAATGCACCTTTTAATAAATGCCACACAGCCAAGCAGTTCTTTTACTACCCCTTAATCTACACTAACTACAGAGTTTGGTCTCTTTGACATGATGTTAAAGGTCCCATGGCATGAAATTTTCACTTTCTGAGGTTTTTGAACGTTAATGTGAGCTCCCCTACCCTGTTTAGCCCCCCCCATGGTTAAAAGTTGCGAAATGTCTAAACTGAGCATTTGCGATCCTTTTCTGCGTTACAAAAAATCTGAGCTCAAACGGGCGATTTTGAACAAGGCACCTTATTGACGTCAGATCGAAAAAAGAAATGCAAATGCAGTTCCACCCCCGTCTGTCTGAACTCAGCGTCTCTGTAAATCACGCCCAGAGAGTTTGGACTGCGAATGCGCTAGGCAATGCGAAATGCGTTTTTTTATTTGCGTGGAGGCACGTCCGAGTGTTTCTAGGCTCGGAAGTCCTTTATCTGAGCCTCTGGACCTTTGAACAGCAGTGGTTTAATTTCATTTTCTGTGGAAATGTGTTTATTTTTCAATGGAACGCTTCAAATCTCTCCCCCCGTGCAAAAACAAGGAAATGGATCAGCTGAGAGCTGACAGCGAGAGCGGAGAGTTTGGCCACGCCCCACCCTCTACTATAGGCCAGCTCTTTTCTCCTCATTTGCATTCAAGCAACAACGCCCAGAATAAAGTGTTTGAGAGAGATATTTATGACTCTTTCTCATCTTATCTCTGTTTCTCATGCACTGAGTGTTGATTTTGAAGAAGGATTCATTTACAGTATTAGGGAACCATTAAGGAGCCATATAAAAGCATCAGGAAGTACCATGTCATGGGATCTTTAAAGACATACTCAGAAACATGTAGTACAAGTATGTTAAATGTGCAAACACTAGAGCCTGTGTGGCAGTGCCCCCCTTGTCTCAGGCCTTGTTTATGGGAGGAGAGGCTCTGACACAATGTTGTCCTGCTGGCGTGTGCCGCGGCTGTGTTCATCAGGGGGTTTGGGGTGCCTAATACACCATGGCGCTCCCCCATTTGTTTAATTTGTAAGGCTCTGACATCAATTGTTGAGCTTCATTTGGCCCGTCGAAACGTCACACATCAACTATAATGGGGCAGGCTGTGTGTGTATACGTGTGTGTGAAGTGTGTGTGCTCCATCTGAGAGCCAACGATTGCAGGTGTGTGGCGTCAGGGAGGGAGGGGCTTTAGGCAAATCTGTGTAGCATTTATGCCTATTGGAGAAATGAAGCAAAGATGACAACATTAATTCTACAATTTTCTGTATTCTCTAACTTCCAATGAGGGTAATTGTAACAATGCATCCATTACTTTTATGTCAAATATTTGCCACTGTTTTGTTCCAAGGCTGTTATTTCAAATGATAAAAGCTGTATTTTTCAATTAGTATACATTTTCCAATTTAAACCATTGTCTATGAGCATAATTCCCTGGGAAAGTGGGACGTGTTGGAGAGAGGAGAGCATCATTTGGTCCTGCTGGCCTCCCTCACTGGATTAATTGTGTTTAGAAGTCAATGACCCCACATGAGAACTCACATTTGCACAGATGCTGCATGAGCCCGTAATGACCAGTGCTGCTGTGGCCCTCTCACATTCACACATTCTGACAAACATTTAACAAGCCCACACAAACAGTCCTTTTGGAATTACTATTTTTATTTAAAAACACTTTTATATTTCTTGCTAGAAGGCCAATCACATTTTAAAGGTCCTATATTATGCAATTGTGTTATAATGTTGTTACTTCCTCAAAAATGTGCCTGTTTTGTCTCATTCACACATGTTAAAGTAACAACTCCAAAATGCTCTGCTCCACCATGTTATGAAGCAGTAGTTTTCAAGTTAACAGCTATCTTTTACAATTTGTTCAGTAGAGATGGGCAGTTCCAGAGATGATTCTAGTTAAGGCGTCTAGAGCTTGAAAACACAGTGGAGCACTTCCTGTATTGTTATGACATCACAAGGTGGATCATGAAATAAAAACACAACTCTTTGTTTGTTTGTTTTTTAATGAGGAAACAACATTATAACATAGATTGGAAAATAGCGTAATATAGCGTGATATATTGCTCTCAGAAATAGCAGGATAAATGATCATATTTACAACTTTACTGACATAATGACCCCAAATCAAGATAATCAGTAAACCATTCTTAATGTATCTAATTGTTGTAAAGCTATAATAAATATATAGTACTAAAGCTGAAAACATAAAGCTGGGGTACCTGATTTCTAAACCACAAAATATCCACAGTTAAATGTGTCTTAATAATTCCTAGCTCTAACAAATCCTTTGCACATCATTAACATTCACATGCATCATTTTCAAGTGTGTTTATGTGAAACTGAGATGGACCGCCAAGAGCAGACAATAAGAACTCTGCTTTTGGGGCTTCCTTCTGGGAAATAAAGTTACAAACATTATTAGTTACAAACATGGCACTAATGAGATTGAGGTCTCATTTTCTCACAAAGTGCTTCTTTTGCAATACTTGTATTTACTTACAAGTCTTGTACCCCAGCTTCAAAGTGCACTGTCTATCTCCATGGTTCTGTGGATATATTAAACTAAAACCATACTAGGGGTGGGTATTGGCAAAGAAGTCACCATTCAATTCGAATCACGATTCATATGCCACGATGCGATACTATCACGATGCATCACGATACTTGAATTATTGCGATGCATTGCAATATATTCGACATACTTCAGTGAAAATGTACTGAAAACAAAGAGGATAACTTAAATATCAGTGGCTGTGTATCTGGGTAGTGTCTTCAATTGATACAGAACTCTGAGCAACTCAATTCATAACTGAATTTATTGAATAACAAAAACAAATAAACCAAACCAATAACAAAAAAAGTGCATAGGATTTTTTCTAAAACTAAAAAAATGATGTTCAAACATTTGCCATTTTGGAGGTAGCTACCATCATAACAAACAATACCCTTTCACAAAGAAAAAAGTGCATAGGATTTATATTAAAAAAACAACAACTAATAATGCATTTATTTATTTATTAATATTAAATATTAAATGATTCAATATTAAATTATTAATTAATAATAATCGATTTTTGGCATCAAGAATCAACGCAGTAAATTGTGAGTTAGTATCGCGATGCATTGTCATGACGATTATTTTGCACACCCCTAAACCAGACTTCAGCACATTCTCCTTAAAGGGACAGTGTGTAAGATTTTTACCCGTTAATTACTGAAATTGAAGATACCCATTCAAAAATACATTGTTTTCCAAGCCTTTTCACTTCCATCATGAAATCAAAATATTCTTTTGGACTTAGATATAGTCACATAAAAGGGGGATCTTCCCCATGCAGAGGCAGCCATTTTGAATACGAGAGCCGCAGAAGGACATTTGGGCTCCGCCTTCGCCTTCGGCAAGGCTCGTGGTTTTGGGTAAACAACACAAGCATGCTGCCGGATCAGACGTCGTAATGGTGTTTTGGACTAAATTGTTTTACTGGATTTTATTCGCTGGATCCTTACGGACAAATTGAGAGCAAGTTTATGGTGAAATACAGGGTTTGACCTGTGCAAAGCATTCTAAGGTAAGCTAACCTTGTTTTGTGCTTTTCCGTATAAAAGCCCCATGTGCTCAGGGAGTGTTTGTTGTGCAGGGAAATGAATTGCATAGTCAGAAAGAGGAGACTGTAAGGTTTCATTTGATGTGTAGAGTGTCATGGTACACGATCGGGAATGTATGTTTTCATGAGAAAAGAAAAAAAAACAACAAAAAACTGGACCGCGCTGGCTCGTGCGCGCGCCCGGGTGACCCTCGAGGTCTGCCGTAGCTAAAACAGAAAGTGCAATAGCACCATCCACCTATGCGCCACGAATCCTACACACTGGGGCTTTAAAATAACTTCATATACATTGAACATGAAAAAAATGAATTTGCCCCATTGAGAAACACAAAACAGTCTCACATCTAATTTGGGCTATTATATGAATTGACCATTAAAGCTTTCTTTCTCAAAGCTCCATTAGTCAGACAGGAACAACAGAATAAATGAAGTCCCACACACCACAGGGATAACCTCCTCTCATGAGTCACTTCAGAGCATACGACCATCACATGAAAACAACTGTCTGTGTCACTAAACCCCAAAAACATGTTGCCCTCTGAACACTATCTGTTCCCAGCTCTTAGGTCTTGTTTAATTATTCTGCCTCTCAATGCTCTCTATTCTTCTTGCGCTATGGCAAACCAGTGCCGGAAGTGATCTAAACATGATCACAGAATATTTGAAAGCCAAGCGGGGGCATCTTTCTGTTGTGAAGGGCTAATGCATTCACACCCACACAGATTACTCACCCCACAAAAGATGCACTGTTGTCTATTCTCAGCAGCTGGGCAGGATGGAAAAACTTGGAATCTTTTGTAGGCCGGAAGAGAAGCGTGCCTTTGTTACGTCTTTGTGGAGTATACTTTAGCATACGCCTTTGCATGGCTCTGCTGATGGTCAACACTGCAACAAGGCAGCGAAAGTTTGCATAGATTAGCTGTGTTATTGCAAATGTTGAGCCCACGTGTGTTAATCATGTCTATTTGAAAGAGAAGGTCTTGTCTCAATAAGGGGGTGATGGCTGGTCTTTGTGACTCACTCTTTTGACAATGCTTATCCCCAAAATACTGCTAATAATGAATTGTCTTTTATAGCACTTTTTCCAGTCGCTCATTGTTGCTTTTCAATTTCTTGCATTATTCATTCACTCCGTACTTGGTTGTGGTAAGCTACTGTAACCACAGTTTCCCTGGGGAATACTAGGAAAGGTGGGTGAACTGTCTATCTTACTGAGGCTAACAGATGATAGAAGTGCAGAAAAGATGATTCTGTATTTATTTTGCACTTCTCTTTCACTTTAAACACAGAAAATGACACAATGAAAGTGGGCACAAATGGGCACTTTGTAACTTTTGTGGTGGAGGGCTTTTCTCCAAGAAAATGTGGTATGTTCCACAGTATGATATTAAGCATATCTGTTTCCGTGGTAACAGGGGAGTAAGTCCACCAGGCCAAGATACAGGTTAGATTTAGAAGATATTACCCTGCTTAGAGTATGGATGCATGCTTTTTGTTGAACTTTTTGAACAATAAAAACACCTGTAATTATACTGAATGTAAGATTTAAGTCATACTATGGAACATCTCCATGGAGATGAGAAAATAGCAAACCCTCCACCACAAAAGTTATCCACTGCACCTTTAAAAAGCCTTCCCTTACAAATGCCTGAATGTGCTTTTTAATGAACTGTCAAAGGCTGTGTGTAAGGCAGACTTTTATGTATATGATTTTTTAAAACTTGTATTTATTAAACAATTTTTGGTGCAAGCTACATATAAAATGAAAATACAATAAAAGTAAAATAACGTGAATTGAAGACATCACAATAAATATAATAACAAAGAGCATAAATAAAGAGCAAAGAGACTGTTGTCAAATAAAGCATAATTATATAAAGATGATCACATCCACAGACAACAGACTTTTAAATCTGCTTAAAACTATATATTTACTGCACCTGACCAGCTTTTGGAACACATCTATTTGAGCATGGGAAACGAGTGACCCTAGAAGAGGCCAAGGTTAATAGAGCCTGAAGTACAGAGCAGAACTTCCTGTCTCTATGTAACAGACAGCTCTGTGTGCTGCCATAGGCTTGTATCTTGAAGGTCACCAACTTTGCTTTCTTGTGTCGTCTTGAATGTGCTAATAGACAGGGAGTATCCCCACTGCCAATCAAAATGAGCCTCTTGCCCTCGGCTGGGTGGAGATTGTCGCAGTGGCACTGAAGCATCCTGTTTAGTTATTCAATTACTACAAAGGCCTTCTACCTCCAAGCACGTTTATTGAGTTATAAAACATCTATTTTTCAAGAAGGGATGATGTTGACCTAGACAGCTTTTTTTATTGACAAGCTCCATGTTTCTCTATTCTTCTACTGCTGAAAATATGGACTGATGAATAGGGGAAATAGGGTAGATTTGGGTAGGGATTTTTATTTCATTTTGAATATTATTTAATGAAGTAATTAAGTTTTCTTTCATAAGGTGATTGTATTGTTTTTATAGTATAGTATTATAGTATTATGTCTTCATTTGCAATTCAAATGGTGCAAAGTTTGCATATGTTCAACTTACTGGCTTTAAATAAACATATTTCAATCAAGGGACTTAACAATAACCAAAATATTGTGATATCGTATTAGGAAAAGTCTCACAATAATGTCTTGGGCCATCACAATACATCTAATTACAAGTCCCTTGCTTATGTTCAGTGTTATGGTACAGCAATAACAAAAAACAAACAAACAAAAACAAAAACAAAAAAACAGAGGAAACTACATAGACCATGACCCTTTACTATGTTTCAGTGCAGACTACATGAAGAAATAATCACTTTCAAATGTTAATACTTTGGTTTATGACTGCACTAAAGGCTTGTCAAGGCAAAGGAAAAGTTGGATATTCACAATTTCTTATCAAGAGATTTTAGATGTCATTACATCTCTATTTGAAACTACATATATCCTTCTAATACTAACTAGTGCATGTATCAGTGGCTGTCAGCTGTGACATGTTTACATATTGGTGAAGCTTATTTATTTATTTTATTTATTATGTTTATTTATGAGACAGGGAGAGTGCACAATATACATTAACCTTTACAGGAGAGATGCACTGTGCCAGGTTGTAGCACTAGAGCTAATTTCCACCATATTTGACTAGTACTTTTCTATTTAAATCTGATTGTACATATATATTTATTACCATTATCTTATGTATATAATTGTGTCTCATCTGACACAGGTCTATTGCTCTTTGGTTGCTATGCCATCTATTTTTCTTCTTGTTCTTTTACCCTCTGTTTTATGTTGTATATTAAATTTGATGAGTGAGCTACTGTACCCAAAGCAATTTCCCTTGTGGATCAATAAAGTTTGTCTAAGTCTAAGTCTAAGTCTGTAGTCCCTGGCTTGTTGGCCCATAATGAGATAATGTAGTAGCTGTTCAATCTTCAATCTTTCAGAAATTACAGACATGTATAAGGCTGCAGTAATTTCAAAACATCATTAGCCTATAAGTGCATTTTTTAATGGTTAATTATCAGGCACTTGTCTTTTTGTATGAAAACCTATCGTCTTGGTTTGGTGAGTCTGTATTTTCTACAAAATGTGTCAGTTTGGATTTATTTTTGCCTTGCTTGAGTACGATACCCGAAACATGTGACAGTTATTGGCTGTCCTCAACTACTGCTGCTGTTATTTCAGCTGACTTATGATTAAATTAGAGTACAATGATTTACTGCGTGCTGGAATAATGTTTGGATGCAAAAAACAATGTGTTCTTGTGACTTATTCCTATGGCAGGTTGACAGAGGATGTTTATTCTATCGCCGGTTTTCTCATGAAAAACACATTTTTGTGGAAAATGGATAATAATTTGATTACTGAGTTGGGTAAACAATAAAATTAAGGTTGGAATCATCATCACATAACTTCATTTTTCCACACTGTTTCCATGACAACTTTAAGAGATGTCAGTAATAAAGGTCCTGCTGTTTAAGTTTTAGAGCAAGAGCTTAATTAAGTTATCCTGTTAAATGTAAAATATGATTCTGTTTACAGGTTCACACTGGAGCTTTTATTCCTGTAGTCATCTCGAGCTGTGTTGTCTTCCCTCACTCGAAGTTTGGATAAGCTTCAAATCTTGGAGTATCATCCGTCTTTGGAGTATCTGCTTTTCCATGAACTGAAGACTATTTGAAAACAACAGCTTTCCTTTAGTAAAGTTGCCCTCGAGCATCACCAATAAACCGTCATACCCTCAGTCACTACTTCCTTTGAAAGTGAAATTTGTACACACAATATTAGATCCAGTTCTAATAATGAGCTTACTTTAGAATCTGCTTCATAACAAACCTGAAGTGACAAGACTTCCTGTTGTATCCTGTGGCACAGAGGCTCTGCACTGACCACATCTGATCACAGGCCTGTCCCTGTCCCTGGGCCTGCTGCTCACTCCAGTACTCTAAGACTTTAATGCAGAATTTACACTCAATACAGGGCAGGTTTTGCATGTTTTTTGAGTGGGTTACGTGGAACTGCCTGCTATACCAACGGCGGTGTACGGCAGTGAAGGTGGATGTGGGTTAACACAAGAACAACAGTGCACTGAGGTAACTGTAACTACACACGGAAATCTAGCAGCATTTGGTGTAAATGACTTTTAAGAATCCTATCCCTTGGGGGAAAACATATGTTTATACAGGATTTAGAGCAGTGTTAAATCCAACCTTTTCATACAAATAAACACACATTAGTGCCTGTTTGGTGTTAAAGGAGAATTAACGTTTTTTACAATCTGAGCACTGAGCACAAATCATAGAAGCTCAATGTCTTAGTCTACACTTTCGTTTGAGTCAAAAGTGGCCTGTAAACTGAGATTTATCCATAATTTACAGCTTTGCGGTTCATGTTTGGGTCCCGAGAGCTGAGAGTGAAATAAACTGTGACTCCGCACATGCGCACTGGCCTCCTCATCTACTCGAAACTATGGATAAATCTCGGATTACAGGCCACTTTTGACTCAAACGAAAGCGTAGACTAAGACATTGAGCTTCTATGATTTGAAAAGTGCTAAAGTTTGTGTTATTTGGAGACCGCTCGGGGCATATATTACATGCCCCGAGAACTCGCATTACGGCTATCGCTAATCTAATGCATCTCCGAAAGTGCTCCATATGACACCAAAGTGCTATGGGTGAGTTAAACAACTTGTTTTATTACTGAAATAAGGCTCAGATTGTAAAAAACGTTAATTCTCCTTTAAATCTGGATTTGTTTTCGGTTACTCCACAGACGACTGAGCTTGCAGCAGTGTCACGTGTTCTGTGTGCATGAATTAACTTGAGGGTTTGTCCACTTATCCAGCTCCCACAGATGAATACTGTTGCTGTGTCATTGGGCAAGACACTTATCCCACCTCACTCCTAGTGTCTGTGTACATTGTTGTATGATTGTGTGAGTGAATGGGTGAATGGTTCGTTTGAGCTTTCAGTGCCTTGACAATAGGCATATGACTATTTCCATCTATAAGTAAGCATAACTGCTATTACTGAAATAAACAGTGTCTCTTGTCATATGTATCTGTCCTTTGTGCTTAAGTAAAAATGTTAATTGAGTAACACAGCAGTAAGAGCATAGGCCTTGTTCAAAGCATCATTCACTAAAGTCCACATTCCTGACCCTTCAAGTGTAACCTTTCACTCCAGCTGTGTGACCAAAGCGCAGAAAAATGCCCAAGGTGTCTTTATTTGTGACTGATCGTCTCCTGACAATAAAGACTGTGTCCTCCTCTGTACAGTCTCTGAGGCTCAGGTCAGAGAGCTGGCAAACTGTTGACAAGTGTAGATTGGCTTGTCACGATAATTACTACATGAAATTATCATGCAATACAACGTAAATGATAGCTGGAATAATACAGTGTATATGTGTGAAGAATCCATCAGTCATCCAGGTAGAATCCATGATAAAAGGTGAATTGAATTGAATTTTGTATATGGGCTCAATTAGACTTGTCATGATATATATACAGACTTATCAAGCATTAAAATGTAGCTGGAACAATTTATATGGGTCTCAATATTTGTCATGTCTTCTTTTTCTTGTGGGGAGATTTTTGTTATTTTGAGGGTTTAAGAAGTAACTTCTATAGCTAATTATTGGTTCACTCTGATATGGTTTTAAATTTATTTTGGCATCGCCCAAAACCACAACAGCAGTCTCCTTGTAGGGCTTAGAAAATTGTTGATTTAACCAAAACCAAAACAGAAAGTTATAAAATCAAACCATGAAACAGTCACTGGTCAGTAACAGACCAGCAGCAGGAAACAAGCAAAAAAACTGTCCAAGAGCAACCTCCTGTCCTTAAATACTTCTTCTCGGCAAGGAACAGTTCAAAAACAAAAATTTGAGTTTATTTTAGCCAAAAATTACATGCTATGGATTTATCACTAAGTTAATCAAAACAACTGGACTTAAAGGGATATGCCACCCCCAGGTCAAATTTGGGCATCTCCCCACAGTCCAGAGACTAAAATAAGTGGTGGAAAGCATTTTCCTGCTCACCCAGCCATTGTCCGAGTCTGTCGCCACTGACCGCCGCGGTATCTGGTGCTCCTCCGCCTTAGACTGGAGTCTAACGTAGCCAGAGAAAGATTTCGGCCAAAAGGAATTAATTTGCTCGATGCGTTTCCCAATTACTTTGTGTGTAGTGCGCATTCATATCGAGTGCAAATAAATGTGCAAATCAACACGGAGAGCTTGCCTTGGTCATTTTGGGTGGGAACTATTTTCCAGTGCGTAAGAATACAGCCGTATCACGCAGCACGCTACCAGGGGAATCCCAGTTACGCACCGGGAAGGGAGTTCCCCTGTTGCACAGCGTGGTGGTTTAGTCCTGGTTTAGACCTGGTTTAGTCCTGGTTTAGACCTGCTTTAGACCTGGTTTAGTCCTGGTCTAGTCTCTTAGCTAATCAGGGCGCAGGACAGAATGTTACACTGTAAAAAAAAGTTACACTATAAAAAAAATTGAAAAAAAAAAAAAAAAAAATTGGAAAAAAAAATCAGCGAAACAGCGAGGCCGCGAAGAGTGAACCGCGATACAGCGAGGGTTCACTGTACACACAAAGTAATTGGGAAACGCATCGAGCAAATTAATTCCTTTTGGCCGAAATCATTCTCTGGCGACGTTAGACTCCAGTCTAAGGCGGAGGAGCACCAGATACCGCGGCGGTCAGTGGCGACAGACTCGGACAATGGCTGGGTGAGCAGGAAAACGCTTTCCACCACTTATTTTAGTCTCTGGACTATGGGGAGATGCCCAAATTTGACCTGGGGGTGGCATATCCCTTTAAGCTTTTGCAGCCTTTGTAAGTTGTGTAAATAGGCTTTCAACAAAACCAAGAGAGACAAGGACAATAAACAAGACAACAGAGAATCAGAACCCAGAAGGAAAGGTGTAGGGATTCCTTACCTGGCCGGCGTTTCTGAAAAACTACAAAGGATTTTCAGACAGTATGAAATCCCAGTTTTTTTCAAACCCAGAAACACTTTAAGACAAAAACTTGTCTATCCAAAGGACAAAACACCGAGCCACAATCAAAGCAATGTGGTCTACTCCATTCAGTGTAGTGAAGACTGCAGTGAGCGCTACACTGGAGAAACAAAACAACCACTTGACAAGAGGATGTACCAACACAGACGGGCGTGCCAGAGTGGACCTTCTACCGTACATCTCCACCTAGAAGCCACGGGCTACTCCTTTGAGGACAGTGAGGTACAGATCTTAGCCAGGGAAAAGAACTGGTTTGAGAGGAGAGTTAAAGAGGCTATTTTTGTCAAAAAAAAAGAGGAATGGAGGGGTCAGACACTATTTACTTCCCATCTATAATTCCATTCTCAAACCTAAATCAAAACAAACAAAGAAAACAACAGGGCTAGCCAGATCAGGTCCAGAGGTGTGAAAACACCCATTATGGTACTGAATGGGTATGCCCAGACAAGAGCCCAGACAGAAACAGGAAAACAAAGAGATGGGCTAGTTTCAGAGTAATTTCATTGTAGTTAGCTCCTCCCTGCAGCTAGATATAAGCAGTGTCCATCAGCACTCTAACCAGAACTGACGAAGCAGTTTGGATGAGCTGTGAAATGTCTTCGACCAAATAAACTTTGTCCAGTTGACAAATTAAATTTCTCCTTTTACCACAGCCTTTGCAAGTCCAGTTATTTTGATTAACTTGGCGATAATATCTTATCCCTGGTCATCTCAAGAATGTCCAAGAATGTTGCTGGGAATGTCCAAATTACAGTTACAGTGTTAGTGCCATACAGCAGTTTCAATATTATATCATTTATTGCAATATTTCTTTATACTTCAAAAAGTGTTAATGTGACAGGCCTACGTGCTGATGAGTGAAAGGTGTGAATCTGATAACACAGGGCAGAGAATAGAGCTTTATTGTGCACTGCAGTGCTGGCTAATTGAAGAAGGTTTTAGTGCTGTCAGAGGATGGCAGGTTGGAATAATCACAGCTATTTGTTTACGCAGCAGACGTCCCGATCGACTTTTAATAGGTGCAGTCTGTGTGGAGCTTCTCATGCAGCACCCGAGTGAATTTAGCTTTCATTACAGAGTGGAAAACATTTGCTTGTCTCTTTGGCTTTCCTTGTATTTGTTTACATGAAGAAGCTGGGTCCTGCATAATAGATGAAGCAGTGTTGTCTGTCGGCTTTGTTAGTTGTCTCCTATGATCCGTCACTTCAGCCATATTAAGATTAATTCAGAGGTATTTCAGAGGTACTGGGAAATGTCTGAGGAATGTGTAGAAGTGTAGAAGAACTTTACATCCGAACTCTGGGCAGTGACAAGAGTTTGGGGCATGTTTGCTTGGGTTGTAAAGTTGTCAATAGGTCTGTCACGATAATAGATTTCGAAGCATGATATATTGCTACAGACATATACTGCGATACACAATAATATTGAAACTCCACTAACACAAAATACCACTAACACAAAAACAATAATGCATTGTTCCAGTTGCCGCAAAACACATTACAGATTTTAGTTCAGCCACCTTTTTAACAAGCAATCTTGTGTGTTTTGTGGTCACGGCCTAAGCCAGTCAGCTATTAACGTGCTGACTTTGAAGAGGCACCAGTTTATTCATTAAGTGAAAAGTTTAGACTGACTTCTCTGAGCCGGGGTCAAAGTTCACAGCACTGAAGGGGACCTAAAGGTGGCTGCTCTGTCGCTGGAGTCCATCTTCACTTAGGCCTTCAGGGAAAGAACTTCCTGTTTGTGAAATAAACAACAATGGGCACCTTGTTAGCATGCATTAATATGAGCAGCACATGTGAGGGGCTGTGAAGGTTGGGCTGAAGCTGTGGGGGGCCGCTCCTGTAATCTACATCTGCAGCAGGGGGCTTTCACCAGAGCAGAAACTCTACACTCAGGCTAATAGGCTGTTTGACTGCTGCTTGGAGGAAGAGGTGGCTCTAAACAGAGTTAATAAGTCCCATGATAACCTCTGCAACTGATCTATTGTGCTTTTGTGTTATATCAAACTAGCTGCGTTTGTCAGGTGTGGTGAATCTGTTTTTGATCATTTCAGATTTTTGTCCATTTAGTTTTTGTTGCACGATTCCACGGTTTGTGAATTTCGAAAAAAAACATTACTGATTCTGATAATGAGCATTTCAGCACCAGTGTTTTGCAGCTATAGAAGAATTACAATGTGTGGAATGGACCACTGTGTTGTAATAATAATATGTAACACTTGTATAGCACTTTTCAACACACTCAGATGCTTTACATGAAGAGGTAAACAAAGACAAACAGAAGAAACATATGAAAGGTATGAAAGGTAGTATTAAATAAAATAAATAATTGTCATTAGTGACAAGGGAAATTGTGTGGAGACAACACATGCCCACTAATAATTTCTCCAAAGCAATTCTTTGTTTTATGAACATCTGCAGAGTGTATTCTTGGACACAGGACGGCTCTAACACACTGTGCGGATGTTTAATTACATTAATATGCAGTATCAGTCGTTAGGGGCTCTTCAATAATAAATGAAGATGTAATGACACCACCATTAATATTTAATTAAAGGGCAATAAAGTGTTATTTAGCTGCATTACAAAATGAGACACTAATAAAAGGATGTCTTTAGCCCATAATTATTGAAGACAGCGCCCTGCTCCTCTTAAACATTTAACATGTGAAAGATAAATACAGAGGACACACAGAGGTCATGTGTGTGTGTGTCCCGCCTCACTCCCCATTTTAAAAAGGACCAGGGCCACTCCAATCAAAACACAGAAGAACTCCCAGTGCCTAAGTGAAACAAGCTCCGTGACAGCAGATACAAATAGTGAGGATGAGAAAATGGACTCTGTGCAGATGGTAAAATCCCCTCGGAATAATCCTGGAAATATCCGTCTATGTGGTTGCCCCAAGTCAGGTAAACAAGTCAGCTGAGCTCAGTGCATTTAGCTTGTTTAATAAATCACACACTGAGGCTGTGTGATATGAGCTGACAAGTCTTATCTGACAGATAACCACAGTCACTCTTTGATGTTTATTTATATTTCTGAAGAATAACTTGAGATCCTTGTAGGCTATACTCATCTTTGCCGCGATGAGAATGTGAGATGCCAGAAAGCATGATGCTTAGCACCACACACCCATGCAGTGACACTGTGATGCTAAAGCCGATGCTTGTTTACACAAGTTTCTCCTTTCAGAAGCCACCATTTAGTCAGATAGTGGGCACAATGTGGTCCTCATCAGTGAGTGGGCCGGAGCCACCAGGCCAGAAGTCAGCCGGCCTCTTGGGTGGATGTTTATGTCAGTGGGAAGAAGCATTGTTTTAACCTACCAGCCCATCTGCACTCAGTATGTAGCTTTTTAAATATAAAGTTATTGTTATGAGACCATCCAAGCCAAAGAGCTCCCTGAGTGTAGATTAAGTTCAGCTAATGAGTTGGTCAATGTGAGGGGAGCAGGTGAGATCGATGTGGTCTGAACTCAGGTGCTCTCCACGAAGGACACTGACCCACAGAGATGTTCATGAGGTAGTGCATATACTTATAGAGACTACCTACTTATAGGGACTGTTAGGAGAGCCACAGCCACATGTCCATATTCTACAATATCACCATTTCACATGATGATGTTTTTGATGTCAGTCCATCATTTTGGTGTCCTTGTGTAAACTGCACCATTAATCCAAAACAATACAGAGATATCTGAGGCCTGATAGTGTAGACTGAATGTTTTTAATTGTAGAAAATCATCAGAATATATAAATGACAGGTGTCATTTATGTCCTGTATGTGCCCATTGTGTATGTAACCTTCTTAGCAGAGCATAATTTTCTTCCTAAAAAGTTAGTACCTCACGTGACCCCTCTTCCATCCTTCCCCTGCTCAGTATGCAGCACAGGCAACAACTCAATTAGGCAGACGCCCCCAGTCATCTCAGCAGCAGGCTGCCTCATAATATTTCCCATAATGTTTCATCCAATTTGAAGAGTTTAATGTTAAGCCCCAGACTGACTGAAGGCTTATAGGCCCAGAGGTGAGTGATATTGTATTGATTTGTATCTTGATGACGATATTTAGATGATTTTATAGCAATTAATATAAAATTTGCTAAAACGTGATTGTGGTTCAGGATACATGCACCATGACACAGGGTGGCATAATGGCTAGCCTAGCACTCGCGCCTCACAGCAAGAAGGTTCCAAGTTTGATGCCTTTCTGTGTGGACTTTGCATGTTTCTCCCCTTGTCATGGGTTTTTATCTTGGCACTACCCTTTCCCCCATTAACCCAAAACAAAATAGTCCTGGCCAAGACTAGCTGAAGATCTGCAGATGGGTCCCCCGGCGCTTCACGGTTACACCCACTGCTTCTGACAGGTTCCTAAGCGGCATAGACTAAATGGGTCAAATGCAGAGGACAAATTTCCATACAAGGACAATAAAATACACCTTAAATTTGATTTCAGCATATCTTCAATATAACAATTGTGATATTATCCATTTTTTATACATCTCTCAGCTCTAATCACAAACGTAAAATATCCCTAACTTTACTTTCTTCCAGAATGCTCACACATAAACCTAACAGTCTACAGAAAATGGAAAGAGCTTATACTGTACTGCGTGAGGAAAAGAGATTTGGAGATTATTGTCTGAAATACTGCTTGCACTACAGAAGTAATAGACTGCTGAAAAGTGAGTGTTTATTGCACAGAACCAATAGAAAAAGATAATGTTGTA
The DNA here is from genome assembly GCA_036785185.1 of Paratrypauchen microcephalus. Lineage (NCBI taxonomy): Eukaryota > Metazoa > Chordata > Actinopteri > Gobiiformes > Gobiidae > Paratrypauchen > Paratrypauchen microcephalus. The sequence continues at coordinate 1,285,064 of JAVJIX010000142.1, forward strand.
CACGTTTTTCCAAAGTAACAGACCTTTGATTGTTGGAGTCATATAAAGCCCCTTTGACTGTCCTGACCCTCTCCTCACCCCTCTCTCTGATATTCCCTGTTCGTTTTGGGTCGAGGAGGACTTCAAGTTACCCCTGTGGAACTGATGCCCCTGATCAGCGATGGTCTGGAAAAACATAAAGACAGAGGAGCCAGGGGTGGTGATAGTGGTGATGGGGGCTTGGAGGCGAAAACCGAAATGCTGAGATGGCATTTTCACCTGCCCACAGAGAGAAGAGGGGGAGAGAGAGGCAGGGAGGGGTAAGTGTGGCAGAGGAAGGGAGGGGGCAAATGGAGGGTGGTGAGCAAGGAGGGGTCTCATTTATGATTAAGTCCCTGTCCGCACGACAACATTCCTGTTTTTTTTTTAATGCGGGTTGGAAAAAATACGTGTCCACACACGTGTCGGATCAGTAAATATTCGCGTCCAGGCGAACACGGAGCGCTGAGGGAAAACTATGTAGTACATATGTCACACCGATAAGTGGCGCTGTTAACAGGAAACAGCCAGAGCCCCCAGACAGGCAATACTACAAAGAGTGCATGCGCATAAAGTCCTTTCTCTTTCGTAAACAAGCAAACACGTGTACTTTAGGGACCGTCAACAAATGCGCAATTATTTTGCCCCCCTGCTCCACCAATGTAGCAGTGACTCACTCCGGTAATGTGAAGATGTTGACGGTCCCTAACACAGACAGACGCCACAGAACGAAGGTTGGAGCTGCGTGAGCAGAGTTTTTGCCTATAAATCAATAGTTAGTATTACTTGCTATCGTTTTATTAGATAGACATTAACAAGTAGAACTCTCGTTAACCTTGGTTGTGTTATTTAGTCAAAATGCTTGTTTGGATCTTAATACGGGAATGTTAAACATACTCGGACATTATGTTGGCTTTTCTGCGAGAATATACAACCGGAGACCATCACCAACGGGCAGCTATATAGTTGTGTGAATTTGTGTAAAGAAAACAGAAATGCTTCTATATATTTTTGTGTGTGATACTGCTGTTTGTAAAAGGTAAATTTTCATTCAATAAAAAATACAAGAAATGGTTGCTCTTTTCTTTATTTACAGCACACAACACACTCAAATTGGTATGGGCTCCTCATTGTCCACTATCTGCCTTTTCATTGATGGGATCTTTCCAGTTTTAAAATACGTGTTTAGCTTTGAATTGGCAAACACTCGTGTGTTGTGCGTACTGCCAGGCCACGATGTGCGTAATTGTGCATGCGTCTCCGCCAGTGTTGTCCCTGAACGCGTTCACTGAACGATAGTTCATGAACACGTTCATATTTTGGGTGAACGTGAACTGAACGCTCTGTATTACTGCCTGAAGAACGAACTGTGAACGAGTTCATTCTGGTGTCTGTGAACGACACGCGCACATCTCTTTAACTTCGTTCAATAGGGTCTCAGATTTCTGATCCTTCCATCTGAAATTTCTGATCCATGTGCCCCCCCCCTTCCCCCGACCGGCACCTCTCTCCCTCTCGCGCAGTGCGCGCGGAACGCTCCGCCTGGTTTGCCTCAAACCTTTCTCTGCTACTGCAGGAGTGCTTACAAACTGTTTCCTGCTATCTGGACTCTGTTCCCCTCATGCTCTCCCCACCTTCTCCTCTGCGCTGCTCTCTGGTTCAGGGGCCAAACTGCGGCACTTCCTGGTCTTGTGAGAAACAGCGCAGAGTGGTGCGCTAAAGGGGGCCACATTAAAGGGGGAATCACTAATGTTAATTTGTGGGTTTATTTTGTTTTCTTAAGTCTCTTAGTTAATTAAGTCATACCATATGGGGGTTATTTAAGTATTTTCTTTATTATGTTGAATTGCAGGTGTTTTATCATTATGGGGACCGTTATTTGTAGTTGGATAAGGATGAGAAATTGGATATGAAGATGGAATCTAACACATGGTTTGATTGTTAAAACTGATATAATAATTGCTGTCTGTGGTTCTATATGGGCTTTGGCAATGATATTGAAAAATAATAGTTCGCAGCAATGTATTGGAAAAAAAAAGAACTATGAACTAGTTCATTTTTTGGAACTATGAACGAACTACTAACTATAAACAATTATGAACTATGAACGAACTAGTTCATTTTGAAATGTGTGAACTGAACTTTGAACTAGTTCATGTAGAAAATGAACTTTCCCAACACTGGTCTCCGCTGGGGTTGCACTGCATAGTAGATCAACAGGTTTTGACGCAACAGTGCAAATAAACCTAGAAATGTCCGCATAACAAACTCTACTCCATTGTCCGCCATGGTTGTTGTTATCTGGTCGTTACCGGCCGAATGCGCAAGGTTACCTTCTGGTCACACGTGATGTCATGTTTTCCCAAAAGTGGCGTTTTGCCCGCCCACACGACAACGTGACCCCCGGCGTTCTCCGACTTCTCCACTCTGGAACCCGTTTTTAAAAAACACCGTTTACACCCCCCCAAAACGCCGGCGCAGTGTGGACGACAGGCCCAAACGAACACAAACTTCCCCGTTTCCACCAAAAAACGTTGTCGTGCGGACAGGGCCTAAAAGATAGCCTGGCCCATCAGTCTCACTGCGGGAGGCAGACTTGGTTTGGTCACCATTAAGCACCATCTTTGAATCTTTAAAGGACCCATATTACACTTTTTCTGATCAATGTTATAATGTTGTTTCCTCATTACAAACATACTGGAGTTGTGGTTTGTGTCATTCACACGTTTAACACACAAACCCTGCATATTTAAGTTCTTTCCTTTTTCACCTTGTGATGTCATGTGGTAACACAGGAAGTGCTCCACTGTGTTTTTAAACTCCATACACCTTCAGTTGAATCATTTGAATAATTTCAGGCCTAGAATTGCCACTCTCTACTGAACTAAAGGTAAAAGGCAGCTGTAACTGTAAACTTGTCAACTTGTAAACTACAGCTTCATGACATCACAAGGTGAAAAAGAGCATTTTGGGCTTTTGCAATGTAGACAGACTAATAATTAAGAGTTAAGCAAACATAATGAAACACAGCTTCAGGTGTGTTTTTGATGAGGTAACAGCATTCTAACATTGCTTAAAGCTCACAAGAGAAGTTTGTGTAGATCTCTCTGTTAAAATACCCAAGCTGATCATTGACAATTAGAAATGACAGAACCTCAATTAAAATTTGAATTGATTTGAATTTGATTGCATGGCCCTAGTATATGGAAACTCACATCCAAAGAAAACAGGCCATGTCAAACTGGACCACTTGAGCATCTGAAAAGTTAACTGGGAAAGTTATGGTTGTTCATATATAAAATAACATTGTCTTTATGGTACCAGGTTGTGTTAAATACAGCAAAACAAAACTAAAATTAACAATCAAATGACATTTTATAGACTCTATGATATACTGTAAATATAAATAAAAATGTAACTAGCCTAAATAGACACACTTGCTGTTATAGCCAAACTCTATGGAAGCCATTAAAAGTGCAGCATATACAGTGGTAGTGGGGCATGGTACTGTACAATTATGTGTGTGTCCAAAAACATGGCTCTCTCTCTCTCTCTCTTGAGCATGTCTCCTCTAATGAGCTGGTGATTAACGATAATGTATCTCATTAGTTAAAACAGGACCTGTAATGACAGAGCAACATCAGCCATCACTTTATGTCTTTCAGCAAAGACCATAGACACATGTTAGTTTGGAAGATTATCCAACTCCAAAAGATATAGCTGCAAATAGTTAGGAGGATATGAGTTAATTATGTGCTAATGTTAGTATTGTGATGTAGATGTATTTCAGTACACTTTTTGACAGGGTAAGTAAATCTGAGCAAAAGTTTAAATTACTTTATTACTGGTGTAACTGTTAAAATAAAAGGCCTAAACCAAGTTAAGTTTGGACTTACATGTGCTCTGTGTACCTTTTCTGGTGGTGGGATCTGCCAGCTGCTTATCGGTTTTCAGGAAATGTTCCACAGTATGGCATTAAACCTGTCTGTCTTGCGTTTATTGAGCTTTATGGCTGAAAAATACCCCAAACAACATGCATTCTTACTGTGAGTCTGGTCACCTCTCCACAGATCATACTTGTAATTTGCCCGAGTTGACCCATGAACTTGTCAGCTTGGAGACGAAGTGTAATGTCATAGTGTAGAACATTCTAGGCATAGCAATAGCATACTGTGCTATTATTATGTGCAATACGAAATTCATGCAAGCAATATTACCTCCTGTGAAATACTCCTTACTCCTTAAATACCCTATAGTCTCTTTAGGTTAATTTCCACTCTATTTTTGTTTATACAATTATTAAAATTATTTTGGTTACTTTGCTATGCTATTAGTACTTCCTGACTATTTTGCTGAGTCAACGGTTCTTCTTGATCCTAAGTATTTCATTGCATTATTGTTGGTCTTTTTTATTTTACACTGTATAATACATTGTATAATACGTGCAGTACAAAATCGACGTGCTATATATATATATATATATATATATATATATATATATATATATATATATATATATATATATAGTCGATTTTGCTATATTATGTGCAATACGAAATTCATTTGAGCAGTATTGCCTCCTGTGAAATGCTCCTTAAATACCTGTACCTTGGTTGCCTGGAAGAATCCATGACTCATCGCTGTACCAGTGCCGAGTCTGGTAATGCTTGGTCCAGAATGCGCTGCCGTTGCGCGTATACAGACAGCTAAGTGAACCAATCAGAGAACAGTTAACGGACAGCGACGTGCACCAATCAAACAAAAGAAAAGAAAGAAATGCCTGTCAGCTGCTGTGGTTTTAAGGAATCGATGTGTTTTAGGTCATTTAAGACCAATTTTACAGCTGAATGGAAGGGACGTTCAGTTCTCCGATGCGCCATCTTGATTCAAAACTGAGGAGGAACTTCCGCTGCCTAAGAGTGACGTTGCGGGCAAAGGCGGGTGCACTGACGTCACCATCTTTGAACGAATCAGAATCGCGGAGTCCGTTGTTAACCGGGGGAGCGAGGGTGGAGCGAGGGTGTCCAAATGGTATCTCGCTGTATAGCAAATACAGAGAGATATCATTTGGCTGGCCAGGTAAGTACCTTGGTATTTCATTACATATTTTATAACTTTTTTTTTTTTTTTATTATATTTTATTATATGTTACTTTGCTATGCTATTAGTACTTCCTGACTATAAGTAAATTTTGTAGTTGTTGTGCCACAGTGACAGTCATGATGGAGGAGGGCTTAGCTTAATGTCATGCAAATTAGGCAAGGAGGGCTGAAGAGACGAAAGTTGGAGAGGCGTTTTCTGGGATTTCTGGGATCTGCTACGGCTGCTTTCAAATAGAGATAACTTTTTTAAATATGGTCAGATTTTCACATGTAAGACATCATTTGAAAGCTTAGAACCTGTACTTTCACAATCTGTGAATAACTCAAAACGCCTCCGGGATGAGTTGCTATTGGTTTTCCTGCGGTTGGACACATTCCATGGAGACAAAATTAATTCTCATTCTGAGACATCCACTTGGCAAACCCTCAACAATGACAGTTACAAAAAACAAAAAAACAAAAACTGAAGCTAACCCTAACCCTAACCCAACAACATTCCTTGGAGGTGTGATGCTAACTGAAAGCACTACTCTGTTAGAAGCTCTGTGACTCAAGTTAGACTTTAATCTAGACTTGTTGGTACTACAACAGGTCTGCAAATCAAGTTAATCAAGTCTCTCACACATAAAATTACAGTCACAAGCTAGCTAGCATTAACCAACAGTTTTTCAGCCACTCTTACCTTTTTGTTGAAAATCAAACACCTGTAAATGACCATGAATGTGCATTGTGTCACCATCGGAACAGCTGAACAGTCTGCCAATGTCACTGTATCCATATTGTGCAGTTCTAGTTTACAGTAAAAATGTCTATTAAATCTATGTTTGAATACTTATGTTGCAGTTCTGCATTGAGTGTGTATCCATTCTGGGCAAAGGGTTAGGTGCACCAGTCTTCTGCCAGTGATCTGTGACGCTGAGGAATGCTAATAGTTTGCAACTTGAGCTAGTGTCTCTACAGTACTACCCAAACAGGCTCCTGAAAACCACACCATGAATGTTCCATCACTCACATTGAGAGATCACGATCTTAATAGTTAAAAATAATCGATATTTTGCCAGACCTCACCCAGCTGCGCCCATAACTCTTGTTTGCTGAGTCCCGGGCACAGTATCAGTCTTATTTTTGGGGCATGCTCTGTCTACAAAGAGTTTTATCCTGAAAGAAGATAGGCGGATGACATCAAGCCACTGAAGGGGCCCTGCAGAAGCATCAATCACTGCTTTCTCTCAGTGCAAATTTAGATGCCGTCATACCTACACATATACTTTATTACTTTTAAATGTCTCTGCTAATTTTAATTTGAAATACAGATAATATTTTTCAGCTTGCTTAACCTTCGGCATGGTTTTGGTTTTGGCATGGTGCCTGAGCACAGCAGATATTTGCGTTAATATTTTACCATATATAATATTCTAGATTATTTTATGGTATTACACCTGTATTGTTGTTATTGTTTTGATGATTGACAGAAAACTTTTGTGGTAAGATGGCTGTTGAGGCCAATGGTGTGTGCGTAGGCTTGCCTGGCACCCCGCGGCGCGGGCTGGTGGACTTTATAAGCGCTCCCTTTCTCGTTGCTCCCCCTTTTGCCCACACGCATTTCCGGGTCCCCGTGCAGGTTGCTCTGTCCTCCACGGCCAGGTAAATCAATCCAATCCATCCTTGAACCTGTATTTCGCATTATCTCCAAATTCTCATTCTATCTTCCTTTTAGTGCCGCCGTCTGACCGCGCGCCCAGCTCCATTCTTTTGCACGACGCTGAGCTTTACGGCGCATCCTCGTGCGCTCTCGTCAGTTGCAACACGTAGTGGTGGTACCTTCTGCTCTGTCCCTTTTGAAATGTCCAAGTGGTCACAATGATTATTTTCTTTTAGCTTGACCGTTGGCTTGTGGTGTGTGTTTTGGCCCAAGTGTGCGTCGCTGTGCGCCCTCCTCCACAGCGACAGCCACGCTGCTCGGCTGTACCCGCCGTACCATATCCCGTTTATCCCTGGGTGCACCTTTTTAATAAATCAGGCCAGTGAGTACGAGCGAATCTGCGCCGGTGCGCAAACTAAGGCTACGTTCACACTGCAGCCTGAAACGACCCAAATCCGATTTTTTCGCCTCTATGCGACCTGTATCCGATCTTCTAATGACAGTGTGAACGACACAGATCCGATTTTTTCAAATGCGATCCAGGCCACTTGGATATGTGGTCCTAAATCCGATACATATCCGATCTTTTGACATGCGACTGCAGTCTGAACGGCCAGGTCGCATTCATCCGACCTGAGTGCGTTTCCTCCAATGAGAGTGGTACAAGTAGGCGTTCACAAATGTGCACAAACGTTCTTCTCGTCATGCGAAAATAGTATATAAACTCATATCAGTGAAGCGGCGAAGCACGTAGTAATCCCACCCCTCCTGCCTGTGACTCCGCACCCACATGTTCCTTTCTGCAGACGTTGCTGCCACTGCCCCGCAAACGCTGTGGCCAAAAACCTCGTCCTTCTCCGTCTCCTCCTTAAAACAAATAAGCTGTACATGTTTTGGCTCTGGTACGAAAGCAACTTTAGGCTACTTCTGTAAACATTGAGCGCGTTCGCTGCGTGTGACGTCATCGTGTCCTCCAAGGCGCATGCGGGACACTTTTGGGGAGTTTAGCGTTCACACTGGAGATCACATACAATTCGCATTTAACTGGAAATGTGAACGGCCTCGCAAAAAATCGGATTTCACAAAAAATTCGGAATTGAGCATTAAGCCCTGCAGTGTGAACGTAGCCTAAGTGGCGCTCAGCTCCAACCTCTGCACTCGCCCCACTCCACCAGTGGTGTGCAGTGCGGTCCACAGCGGCACAGGGCACGTCGGCTTTGCTACTACTGTTTGTTTTTTTTGCCTCGTTGTCACTACTGTTGGTTTGTGGCTTTGCTACTACTGTTGTTTGTTTCGCTACTACCGTTGCCGCTTTTTGGCTCCGTGATTTTATTATTATTGTTCATCATAATTACACTGTTTCTTTTACAAATAACGCATTTTAACACGTATTGCAGAATAAAGTTGTTGTAAAAATATGGAACCTGGCTCTCTTAATTTATTGATAAATTTACCTGTGTGCCTTATGTAGACTAACTTTCCCCAATTAAATTTGGGGTGGCGTTGTTGGACAACAATTTCCACTCATCATTTAAGTGTCTAGCCCTCATCAATTGTGCGCCGCGCCACACTTGGCGTTGCTGGCAGGGTTATCAATTATTAGAACGGAGGCCCAGGTTCCATTTTTCTGTTATTGTCTTGTCAGAAGGTTATGAGGCTCGTCTATTGGATGTAAGTAGTGCATTAAAAAAAAAAAACTTTGAAAGTTGATTGAACCAGTTTTTAGTCTGTTTGCATGTTTTGATACATTTGTCCTGCATGTTGGATTTTGTTTTGTTTTTTTCTGTGTGTAATATTTGCTGTGTATATATTGTTGCTATTTTGTCGTGTGTGTATATAATGTGTTTCACTAGTTCTATGACTTTCAAGTTCCAAATTTAAATGTAAATTAAGTTTAACCACTGCTCCATCTATAGTTGAAGCTCATGCTCTGTTTTCTTGATAGTGGGAACAAGACGTGTGTTTTTGTTGAGGCAAAGCAGCAGCAGTAGCCGGCGTGCGGACCCCTTTTTGTATTTTGTTCCTTTTTTTTGCATTTTGTGACTTTTTTTGTATTTTTCCTTTTTTTTAGTTTTGCGTGTGGCTCGTAATGGCAGAGGAAGTGCAGAGTCTCAGAGACCAATTGGCACTGTTGACGGCTGAGAATGAGAGGCTGCGTTTAGATCAGGCAAGACCAACACCCAGCACCAGTGCAGGGACTGCTACGGCGCCTGCAGCTGATCGGCTGGTCTACATTCCACGGGACAGGAAGTGCCCCACATTTAGGGGACATACAGGTATTGGTTTGAATGAATGGATTGAAGAAGTAGAGGCCTGCATGAGGGCAAGGCACCTGTCTCTGTCTGCAGATCGGGCCTTCTTTCTATATGACCACTTGGAAGGGGACGCTCGTAATGAAATTAAGTACCGCACTCGGGTGGACAGAGAAGACCCAGACAAAATCATTTCAATCCTTCAAGAACTTTATGGTTGCTCCGATTCATATGTGGCTCTACAGGAAGCTTTCTTTTCACGGAAGCAACAGGAGGGGAGACTCTGCTAGAGTTCTCCCTCGCCTTGTTGACTTTAATGGATAGGGTAAAAGCACGTGCTCCCAATCAGATGTTTAATGCTGACCTCTTAACTCGTGATCAGTTTATAGAGTACGTACTTGACGGAGCGCTGCGTCGTGTGTTAAAAAGCAACATGTACGCCAACACCCTACTGCGACCTTGGTAGATGTCAGAGGGGAGGCAATGAGGTGGGAGCGTGAGGGTCTGCCGGCCTGTGCCCGGGGCCGGAGTAATTCAGTGCCTTCAGCATTTGGCCTGCAATATGCTGTGCAAGGTGGGCCACCCAGAGTGACATATCCTCCCCAGACAGAGGTAAGTGAAATGAAAGAACTCTTACAGAAGCAACAAGAGCAGCTTGATCGGCTCACTCAGAGCATTGCCCGTTTGCAAACTGGGCGGCAGCGGAGCCGTTCCCCTCGCTCTGGGCCAATTATCTGCAACAGATGTCAACAACCGGGTCACATTGCTAGGAACTGTGACGGTCCACGTGTTCCTGCTTGGAATTCGCAGTCCTCTCATCCAACTCGTTCCCATTCAGGACGGCCGTCGGAAAACTAGCACCCACCGAGTTGCAGAGCCACAGCTCGGGTGGGGCCTCTACTGGCTCAAAGATTTTAAGTAACGTAGTTGATGCTCCCAAACTTATCGCGGTCTGCCCCCACATAGAGGTGGATATGGCCGGCGTGAAGGCGTCCTGTTTGGTTGACACCGGGTCTATGGTGTCCACGATTACGGAGAGCTTTTTCCGCAAGCACTTTGAGTCTGGGGGAGAAGAGAAGTTGCAAGTCTGTCACTGGCTGCAACTCAGGGCAGCCAATGGTCTGGCCATCCCCTACATAGGCTACTTGGAGCTGGATGTTGGACTCTGTGGTAAGGTGATGCCTCGCTGTGGTATTTTGGTCGTTAGAGACCCACCGGGGATGCCAGTACAGGTCCCGGGCGTTCTTGGAATGAATATAATTCGGAAGTGCTACCAGGAGCTCTTTGGGCAGCACGGATCGGCACTGTTCAATACAGGTCCCGTTGCAACATCCCCTACCCCTTTGGTGGACGCACTCCAAAAGTGCCATGTTGCTCTCCAGGAACAACCCCAGATGCAACCGGGGAGAGTAAGGGTACGAGGAAAGCAGGCTTGGCGCATTCCTCCTGGTACCATGAAAATCGTGGCCGCTACATGTGCAGAACAGTACAGTGGCACATCAGTCCTATTCGAACCATTGGAGTCTGGCTTACCTGCGGGGCTGTTGGCCTCTCCAGCATTGGTTCGAGTTATTAGAGGGACTGCGTATATTCCAGTCACTAATGTAGGGACCAATGACGCACTGTTGCACCCGCGCACAGTCGTCGGTACATTGGACCATGTGAATGTGGTGAGTCTACCGGCAGGTGTGACGGCGGTACCCACTGCCACGGCAACAGTCTTGTCACACACTGCCAGGACTGCAGTCACAGATCCCATCGACCAGGTGGATCTGTCGATTTTGTCCAGCGAGGAGCAGGACCAGGTGAGGTCTCTCCTGAAGCAGTATAGTTCGGTGTTTGCTGCCCATGACCAGGATTTGGGGTGCACCAACCTGGTGACACATGACATACCACTCCTGGATGATGTTCCCGTCAGACAGCGGTATCGTAGGATCCCACCTTCAGACTATGAGCTTGTGAAGGAGCATATTCACAAGCTTTTAGAGGCTAAGGTGATTAGGGAAAGTTCTAGCCCCTATGCGTCTCCCATCGTGCTCGTCCGGAAAAAGGATGGGAGCCTCAGACTCTGTGTGGATTACCGCCAGCTCAACAATAAGACCCGAAAGGATGCGTTTCCACTCCCCCGTATCGAGGAATCCCTTGATGCTTTGACAGGTGCCCGTTGGTTCTCAACTATGGATTTGGCCAGCGGTTACAACCAGGTACCTGTCACAGAGCGTGATCGACATAAAACCGCATTTTGTACACCATTTGGGTTGTTCGAGTGGAATCGTATGCCTTTTGGGCTCTGCAATGCCCCCAGCACCTTCCAGCGTCTAATGCAACGCATTTTTGGGGACCAACAGTGTCAGTCTCTCCTCTTGTACTTGGATGACATTGTGGTGTTTTCATCCACAGTGGAAGAACATTTGGAGAGGCTGGCCGTGGTGCTGGGTCGGCTGCAGAAGGAGGGTCTGAAGGCTAAGCTGAGTAAGTGCAGCTTTTTCCGGACAGAGGTGAATTACCTTGGTCATGTCATCTCTGACCAGGGGGTAGCCACTGACCCAAGCAAAGTCGAGGTAGTAGGTAGTTGGCCAACGCCAACTACTGCAACAGAGCTGCGATCCTTTTTGGGATTTGCTAGCTACTACCGTCGCTTTGTGGAAGGCTTCGCAAAGTTGGCTGCCCCCCTGCACCGCAGAGTGGCGGAGCTTACAGGTAAGTTCAAGAAGAAAAAAACAGCCCCAAGTACAGCTGGACCATGGACTGAGGAGTGCCAACAGAGCTTTGAGGCCCTTAAGGCCAAGCTCACCTCAGCCCCGGTCTTGGCCTATGCAGACTTCTCTCGTTCCTTCATTCTGGAAGTCGACGCCAGCCACAGTGGCTTAGGTGCTGTGCTGTCGCAAGAGCAAGAGGGTGTGGTAAGGCCCATTGCTTATGCCAGTCGTGGGCTGCGACCCACCGAGCGGAACATGTCAAATTATAGCTCAATGAAGTTGGAGCTCTTGGGTCTGAAGTGGGCCCTCACAGAAAAATTCAGGGAGTATTTGCTTGGACACAAATGCATTGTCTATACGGATAACAATCCATTGAGCCATCTGCTATCGGCAAAACTGGGTGCCATGGAGCAGCGTTGGGCCGCTCAGCTTGCCTCCTTTGACTTTGAGATTAAGTATCGGTCAGGGAAAAGCAACAAGAATGCGGATGCTCTATCTCGGCAACCCTGGACATCACAAGCACTGACACCCTTTGCCCAGGGTACTTCACTGCCTGCAGCATTGCAACAAGCTCTGCAGGGCGAAGAGACACAGGCATCCCAATCAGTGGTAGCTGTGTTTCCCCATTATGCCCCAGCTGACCTCCATGCCCTCCAAACGGATGACCCTGTTATCCAGGGGGTTGCAAAATATTGGCAGCAAAAGAAACGGCCAAGTCACGAGGAGCGCCAGGGACTCTCCCATTCTTCCCTAGTCCTCCTTGGCCAGTGGGACCGGTTGATCGACCTGGATGGTCTACTGTATCGGCAGATATTCCGCTCAGATGGCGGGGGCACACTATACCAGCTCCTTCTGCCCAGGGTCTTGGTCAAGGATGTCCTCACACGGGTCCACCAAGACCATGGTCACCAAGGAGTTGAGCGGACGCTAGCTCTCTTGCGCTCTCGCTGCTACTGGCCAGGGATGTCTCAGGAAGTAGCCCAGTGGTGTCAAGCATGTGAGCGATGCCAGTTCTCTAAGAACAACCACCCGGCTGCTCGCAGCTACATGGGGCACCTGCTGGCGTCAAGGCCAAATGAAATCGTGGCAATCGATTTTACACTGCTTGAACCCACCCCCACCGGTTTGGAAAATGTCCTGGTGATGACAGATGTATTTAGTAAGTACACACTTGCCATCCCCACCAGGGACCAACGTGCCTCTACAGTGGCACAGGTCCTGGTTTCGGAGTGGTTTACGAAGCTTGGTGTTCCGGCTCGTATCCACTCAGACCAGGGCCGTAACTTTGAAAGTGCACTGATCAAACAACTATGCAGTTTGTACGGTGTGGCGAAGTCACGGACCACGCCATATCATCCAGCTGGTAATGGGCAGTGTGAACGTTTCAATAGAACACTGCACAATTTGTTGCGTGCACTACCTTCCACAAGAAAGCAAAATTGGAGTTCTTGCCTGTCGGAGGTGCTGTTTGCTTACAACACCACACCTCATCAGTCGACTGGCGAATCGCCGTATTTCTTAATGTTTGGACAAGAACCCCGGCTTCCCATTGATTTCTTGTTGGGACAAGTCCCAGAGCCTGTGTCCGGTAGTGTTAGTGACTGGGTGCAGGAGCATCAAGCCCGGCTGCGAGTTGCTTTTGAGGGGGCCAGAGCTCGCTTGAAGGCTTCTGCGGATCGTAGAAAGGCAAACCATGATAAGCATGTGCAAGAAGCACCTCTTCAGGTAGGCCAGCTTGTGCTTCTGCGTGACCATGGCATCAGAGGGCGCCAGAAAACCCACGACTGGTGGAGTCCAGTGACCTATCAGGTTATTCAGGCACCAGAGCTAGAGGGTTCTGTCTATACTGTGGCCCCTGTTGATGACCACAGTAAGGTTAAAAGGATACATCGCTCCCTGCTGAAAGCTTTGGTTAGCCTCGGTACCCCTGCCTTAGTCATGGAAGACTCACCCTCTCCTCCTGGGGAACAGCCAGTGCTGGCTGGGGATGAGTCATTCAGCTCCTTTGATGGTGACCTGTTCCGGTTACAAACACAGGAACAGTTTTCAGTGCCTCCCCCTCAACGGGTGGCTGTTACTCAAACTACTCCACAGCCTGGGGGGCCATCTTGTTCCACTTCCAGGGCCCAGGAATCTTCTTTGTCTCCTCTACCAACTGCCAGCTTTCAAAACCTACCGGCAACCCCCAGCATTGATCCTGGCAGAGGAAACCTTGGTTTGCGCAAGTCTACACGCTCGACTGCAGGTCAGCACCCTAACATCCACCATCTCCCAAGGCCTGCAGGGAACTTGCCATCAGGTGGGCAAGCTGCATTGTTCTCTCCCATGTGTGCAATCTTTAGGCCGTGGTGTTAGCCACGTCAATTCATCGTCGGGGCGCCGATGCCAGTTGGGGGGGTAGAATGTGGTAAGATGGCTGTTGAGGCCAATGGTGTGTGCGTAGGCTTGCCTGGCACCCCGCGGCGCGGGCTGGTGGACTTTATAAGCGCTCCCTTTCTCGTTGCTCCCCCTTTGCCCACACGCATTTCCGGGTCCCCGTGCAGGTTGCTCTGTCCTCCACGGCCAGGTAAATCAATCCAATCCATCCTTGAACCTGTATTTCGCATTATCTCCAAATTCTCATTCTATCTTCCTTTTAGTGCCGCCGTCTGACCGCGCGCCCAGCTCCATTCTTTTGCACGACGCTGAGCTTTACGGCGCATCCTCGTGCGCTCTCGTCAGTTGCAACACGTAGTGGTGGTACCTTCTGCTCTGTCCCTTTTGAAATGTCCAAGTGGTCACAATGATTATTTTCTTTTAGCTTGACCGTTGGCTTGTGGTGTGTGTTTTGGCCCAAGTGTGCGTCGCTGTGCGCCCTCCTCCACAGCGACAGCCACGCTGCTCGGCTGTACCCGCCGTACCATATCCCGTTTATCCCTGGGTGCACCTTTTTAATAAATCAGGCCAGTGAGTACGAGCGAATCTGCGCCGGTGCGCAAACTAAGTGGCGCTCAGCTCCAACCTCTGCACTCGCCCCACTCCACCAGTGGTGTGCAGTGCGGTCCACAGCGGCACAGGGCACGTCGGCTTTGCTACTACTGTTTGTTTTTTTTGCCTCGTTGTCACTACTGTTGGTTTGTGGCTTTGCTACTACTGTTGTTTGTTTCGCTACTACCGTTGCCGCTTTTTGGCTCCGTGATTTTATTATTATTGTTCATCATAATTACACTGTTTCTTTTACAAATAACGCATTTTAACACGTATTGCAGAATAAAGTTGTTGTAAAAATATGGAACCTGGCTCTCTTAATTTATTGATAAATTTACCTGTGTGCCTTATGTAGACTAACTTTCCCCAATTAAATTTGGGGTGGCGTTGTTGGACAACAATTTCCACTCATCATTTAAGTGTCTAGCCCTCATCAATTGTGCGCCGCGCCACACTTTGTTAGCTTTGTTGCTTTGTTAGCCTCCACAGCTAATTGCAAAGTGAGATTCGTAATTGATCATTTTGGAAAAGTTTTACATAGTGATAACAATCTCATATTAAAGAAAAAACAGAATATACATTGTTAGTAATTTGAATAATGGGACATGGATATTTAATGGATTTTATGTATTTGGATTAAATCTTCTCATTAGTTATTCTTAGCACTTATTATAGTAACGCATTTGTGAACTTGAGGAACCCCTTGAAAATGAGAAAAACACCTCAAGGGGTTATTTCTCTAAAAGAAATAGCAGACCATTTGTCAGTTGTGTATAAGTTGTGGTTTTACCCAATACTTACTTATTATGTATATTCCTCTATATTTCTCTTTCTGTCTTTTAGAAAGTTTCATGCATTTGAGACAGCAAAAACTGGGATCCTCTTCTCCAAAATCTCATCAGTTAAGATTACTGAACATTACTGCATTTATTAAGGATATTGTAGATTGTGCAGTTATATTAAAGATCTGAATATATCAAAACACTATAATTGGAGTTTGCTTCTGTTGCAGTGCATGAGGACTTGTTTGTGTACGTTTTTGTGAAAGTGTCGTGTGTTGACATAGGGGAGCACCCTCTTTAGCACGTTCATAAAAGTAGCATTTAGCATTGTCACAACAGCTTCTTAGGAAAGCCAGCCTCCATCAAACAAGGGCAATGATGCACTACAAAGTCACACCCACCCACACCACAACACTGGCACTGCCTGTGTTGCATACAGTTCTAGTACACCGCTCCATGACATAGTTTTTCTGAGTGATATCCACTGTGAAGTTATGGTGTTGATTAGCGCAGTGACAGGTGCCATGATTAAAATGGCCGATAGTAATAGTGCAGCATTCATGCATTGACAACTTTGCTCTGCCTGGCTTTGTGAGTGGTGATGTATGACACCATTAGGGTAACCTCAGGGCCCTGGAGAACACTTATCTCCCTCGTCACGTCCTTCACACTTCCCATTCTGCCTCTAACAAAAGGACGCCTGCTCCAGCCTGCATGCATATCAAGTGTGTGTGTGTGTGTGTGTGTGTGTGTGTGTGCGCGCGCTTTATGTCTGCCAATTCTGCTCGGAGCATCTGCTTTAGCATGTAGCATACTTCATTATGTTCACTAACGGCCTCTGCTGTATATTACATTTATATTATGATATAATGCTATCATGTAACTGGGAATTCATTTGCCCTAAGTAAAAATCTAATCTGATTTAAGCGATGGCTGCAAATCTGTAATTACACTGCGGGTTGCTTTGTTATAGTACTTATGTCAGCAGTAAGTAAATGAAAATAGATGTAATTCTAGCTGGGGATGGTTCACATACAGTAAGTATTTGTAATAGAGTTGAGAAGGAATCATAGACACCCACAGATGTGTCAGTTATACTACTTTCAGTGATGGGAAGAATACTTGATACTAAATGTATTTAGATACTTTGCAACACTGACTGCGTCATCCACAAACAATTGTGACATGGCAGTTGAAATCATCAGAAAAGATTTTTACCTTCTACATCGTCAAAACAAAACAATCTGTTCTAATCCTGTAGAAGTATCTACAGCTATCTAAGCTGTACAAAATATGGCTGCAAAATATTTATTATGAACATTTATTTCAAAATACAGTGACATAAAACCGGTAAAATAACAATTTTCCCTTTTAAAGCTCAGCAGAAGATTGATGCTGACCTGTGCTCTTCTAAATGGACCTCTGAGGTGATTTGGACTTTATTTAAACTGTTTTGTACAAAGAGTCTGTAGCCCAGAGCCTGTGCCCATGGGGCCTGTGTGTCGCGCTGCGCTGGGCAAATGTTTGTGAGAAGACCTCTGTAAACATGCAGGAGGGTGGAGGGCTGACACCTAACACACCCCCTTCATCAGTGATACTGCAGTCATGTCAACGGAAGTGTAAACCAATCTGCAGTTTTCCTAACAAGTTGAACCAGGTCCAGAGCTCCCTGGCATCCTGAGACTCCAAACACATGTCCCCTCCTCACTTCAAAAATACACACACCCTTATTTCTGGTGGCATGCAACCCCTTAATTATTTTAGTGTGCTGAATTTGAGCCGATTGGGTTCTTAAAGCTTTGGAGAGGTATGGAGTCAAAATACTGACTAACTGCAAGAAGAAGCAAAGGCCTGAGAAGATATTTCAGCGAGGGTCAGAGGTCAGATTTTAGACACACACATGCACAAACTGCTGTCCCTGTCCCTCCCAGGTCTAATGAGAGACGCAGACACAAGTGCTAAGCTCTCCATTTCCCTGCACTGATAACATTTGTAATAGAGGCACTTACTATGGACTGGCAGCTTCCTCCGGCTGAGCGCTGGTTTCCAGGTTGTGTCAGAGCAAAGAGCCTGACTGTGTGAGAGTCAGGTGTATACACAGACATTAATAAACAAACTGGAATGATTGGGTCAAGTGCCCTCTGGGGCACAGGGCATATGTGTAAAGCTTGATCTGTTGTTTATTGTCATCAAATATTATTTACAAATACTGTATAATTTAGTACATTTTTGTCCCTAAATATTTTTATTACCACTAATTAATCAAATCCTATTATTTGATCAAAACAAATTCTTCTCTCAAGCTACAACAACAGTTACTTTTAATGTTTCACAAATTCTTCCATTAGATTAGCATTAGAATTCCTCCCTGTTGTAGAATGAATCAGGCTACTTTTAAAAGTAAGTACCTTCCCTAAAGATAGTAATGACAAGTCCCTTATCGTTCATTATAATCTCTAATCACCAATAATTATTATTTGCTGAAAACCACAAAATTATTTCAGGATATTTTTATTACGTATATTGACACTATATTAATAGATAAGGATTACATGTTTTAGATTGAATCCAGGCTACATCCCGAGTCTTTCAGCTATGTGAAGTATTGAAGTTCAAAAGTAAGTTGTACAAATGACCTACAGAGATGGCACTCCCAAATGGCAAGTCTAAAAGGAACAACTCCAATAAATCACGAGGAGAAACTTGAGTCTCGAGCACTCAGAGATTTATCGGCAGCTGTATTTTTCTAGTGTCAACTGATGTTCCATAAGACTTAGCCAGCGTCTTGCATTGCCTCCACTCGTGCTCAGCCCCTTCCAACTTCTGGACACTCACAATTACGCACAATTACACACAAGTGTTGCAAAATTAACCTCTGTGAAATCAAAATGGCAATTTGAATGGACGCAATTAGCAAATCAGTTTTTCCCCATGAACAACAAAATAAAGAACTGTGTTATTCTGTATTATTCTGCATTAAAACTGATAACCCTGTAATTTAAAGCTCTACAAACTTTATCTTAGTGGGTTTTTTTTTTGGTTTTTTAAAATGTTCTTATTTGAGTTACTCGTTTCTATTGTTTTAATTTCTCTGTGCAGCACTTTGGAAAACGTCATGTTCATAAAATGCAATATCATATAAAAAGTAAAAAGTGGATTGTATTGGATTCTGTATGTTATTCTTGTATTAGCTTGTCTGTTCATATTTTTTGTCAATTTTTCTGGACACGTTTAAAATATGACCTTTGAACAAAATCGTCTTAAAACAAAAATAAATTGCAAATCTGATGGCGATGCTTGTAAAAAATAACGCAATCCAATATAAATCTTTCCCAAATCGTACTCCACACACACACACACACACACACACACACACACACACACACACACACACACACACACACACACACACACACACACACACACACACACACACACACACACGCTCTGCACTCTTCAAATCCATCAACAGCAATTGTCCATTTGAATTTGAGTGCTATTCCTGTGAGGCTGTTGAACATCACACATTGAGATGAGTGGCAACGCACTAGTGCTAGCATTAGCCCACTTATCTTATTAGTGGGGCGGGCGCTCTCACTTGATACCCCTCAGGCTTCAAAGAGCAGGCCTGGCGTCCCTCTGGCTCGCCCATTGGGAGGGGGCATGCCTCGCCCGTGTCGCGATGAGTTTTCTCTTTGGCAGTTGGTGCACATCTTACCATCTTACTGTCATTCTATCGTTGTACATCGAGTCAATGTAAACTATTAAATAACATGTTTTAAAATAGTTTATAGCCACACTGGACAGTTGAGTGCAAGACAGATTTACCGTACCACCATTTGACGTTTGGCTTCAAGTATTTGAATAGCAGTTTTGGATTCCTGATGTAAACAGTGAAAGTAGATATTTCTTATACTTTAGCTTGAATTACTGAAATGACAGACTTAAAAGAAATATTTTTATGTATTATTTGTAGTTATATTTATATATTACACTATTACAACCATGAACAAAGACTTGATTAATTATGAACAAATTGTTTTCTTTTCTGGTGGAGGGTTAGTCAAATGCTTGTCTTCATGGACATGTTATTGCTATGTCTGGAATGCTTCACAGTATGGCATAAAACAATTGTATCTTCATGGAGACCAAACCAGACCAAGTTACAGGTCAGATCTGGAGAACTGTTTAATGTCATACCTGGCAGAGCAATGGCATATCCATAGACACAAGCAGGTGACATACCCCCAACCTTTAATACCCTATCTCCTATCATTTTGATAAACTTTTGTTCAGTATGAAATAAGTCTTATTTATGCTTTATTAATGATAATTAAACTGTAGGTGTTATAAAGTGGTATCGGAAGTTATAATAGGAACTAAGGAATTAAGGAAGTTATAATAGAACAATCTGACACAATTCTTAAAGGTCTTAATGGTTTGGAATAGATTATTAAAGACAGCAACGTATAACATTAAATAATATTATCGGGTCGTCATTAGCTAAAATGTGTGGAGATCAAATGTCTCTTGATAATGGCCCTTCATGTAGCTAATAGCAGGGCTGTCAGCGTTTCCAGTTTAACCTTTGACTCCTGGGTTTATATTTGGATAGGCACAAAGCAAACCTGTGTAACCCATGTATCAGTGGCCTTGTTCACATGCACAACAAAATCTGATTATAATCATCATACAATCATCATATAATTCACCTTTAAGATGACAAAAATGACATTTAAAATGGAAAATCTGAGGTGAGTAATCAGAGGCACCATGATCATAAAGAAATTAGATATATATTATTATATTATGTGATCAGATTTTGAGTTTGCATGTAACCATAGCCACTGTTTTTGCATTTATGAACTATTTTATCTTGGATCTTAGACTTGGACTTTATTGATCCATGAGGGAAATTACTTGGACACAGTAGCTGTATATGTTGTATTTGGAAAAAAGGCAATGGAAAATAATACTATTCAGTAAAGTCGTAAGGAAATATAAAATTATGAATCAAAGGAAAAGTAACGTTTTTTACAATTTGAGCCTTATTTCGGTAATAAAACAAGTTGTTTTACTCACCCATATCACTTTGGTGTCATATGGAGCATTTCCGGAGATGTTTTAGATTAGCGTTAGGCTAACGCCGTTAGCCTAGCGCGACTTATAGCCATAGCTCGGGGCATTCCCCGAGCATGTAATATGCCCCGTGCGGGCTCCAAATAACACAAACTTTAGCACTTTTCAAATCATAGAAGCTCGATGTCTTAGCCTACGATTTCGTTTGGTCAAAAGTGGCCTGTAATACGAGATTTAGCCATAGTTTCGAGTAGATGAGGACGCCAGTGAGCATGCGCGGAGTGTGCTCTCAGCTCCCGGGACCCAAACATGGAACGCATAGCTGTAAACTATGGCTAAATCTCGGATTACAGGCCACTTTTGATTCAAATGAAATCGTAGACTAAAGACATCGAGCTTCTATGATTTGAAAAGTGCTAAAGTTTGTGTTATTTGGAGCCCGCACGGGGGATATTACATGCTCGGGGAATGCCCCAAGCTATGGCTATAAGTCGCGCTAGGCTAACGGCGTTAGCCTAACGCTAATCTAAAACATCTCCGGAAATGCTCCATATGACACCAAAGTGCTATGGGTGAGTAAAACAACTTGTTTTATTACCGAAATAAGGCTCAGATTGTAAAAAACGTTACTTTTCCTTTAAAGGTGCATGTGTGTGCTGGAGGGTCCATCGCCTTCTTGTCTCCATGGAGATGTGCCTAAAATGTTCCACAGTATGGCCATAAATTTATGAATCTCCATGGAGACTTGCAAGACAAATTACAGATTAGATTTATGGCGATACATGGTGAGAATGGATGTTGAATGGATGTATAACACCTGTTGAATAAATGCAAGGCAGATTAGTTTAATGCCACTGTGGACAATTTAAACAAAAACAATTAACATCTCCATGGAGGCAAACAGGTTGTGGACCCAAAAGTTACACAATGCACCTTTAAAGAAAGTCATAATTTATTTTATTTCAAACAAAAAATATTACTCTCTCCTTTTAGTTTACAATATTTGCAGATTTTGTTGCAGGAAGGAGTACAGTGAATGGCAGTAACAAAATGTATCCGACTCAATTTCACAGCTATGATCTATGTGTATTTTTAAAGTATTTATTTTCTCTTTTGCAGACATATCGACCCACTTGCAGGGCTGAAGAAGGTGCAGGTGATTGGCAGGTGAGTTGAGTAGTGGTAATGATACGTGTAAAGGACTCGGGCTGTGTTACTGTAAGTAGCCACACATAAGTCTAACCTTTAGCTGCTGACTGAAAACTGAGCTGAGCAGAAGCACTTTGATGATGTGAGCCTCCGTGCATCACAAACACACAACTGCACCAATGCACACCACACACCAAGCAACGCAAAGTCTTCTTTGGAACCTGACTGTGAGGTATCCGGGCTGGCACCTCCCTCTATCCTCACAGCTACAATATATGATCTATTAGGAAGTGTTCAATTAACCTACTGACAAATGTGCATGTATTAGTAACTTCCTATTCCAGTATTTGCACTTTCTGAATTGCACTGATACTGTTTGCACTAGCCACACTACTGTGTAAATGCTCTAAATGTAATTTCATTGTGACTTGTGTATATGATGATAAATCCTTGAATCTTTTACAGAAAAATAACCAACATTTTCCCACTACTGTAAAGAAGCCCCCACAATTAAAACTGATACTAAAACAATTTTGTTCAACCTCCAACTTTTTCTGTATAGCACATTTTATAAACAAGACAGTTTCCAAAGTGCTTATGTGTAAAACAGCAGAATTATGTTCCGGACAAAACGACGGAATAAAAACAATAGATAAAAATATTAGAATGAAAGAATACATAAAAGCAGTACTAAAAATAATAAAATCTGTATAAAATTTCTCTTGTATTGAATGATAAGTTGATATAGTAATGATTGAGACAGGCCTATTTAATACTGAACATTGGTGTAAGATCTGGTCTCACTCTGTGTGCCTCTGCAAACAGGTGACGGTGTTTCATTTCTTGCCTTGTCCCTGTCTCTCCCACATTGAGCCTGGCCTATTCTGGAGGCGAAAGTGCTTACAGACCAGAACTATTTTTAAAGGGCCCTGTGAACATGCTGGGTGGCGCTCACCTGCCCTCCATTAGCTCACTTTCATTCTCACACTTTCTTTTTCTTGTGTCGCCCTCCCATTCAGCCCCGCACACATACACTTGTCACCATAAAACAGGTTGTGTTGTCGAGTTGCCTGTCACCATGCTTGTTCGGCTTGGGCCATATATGAGCCCTCCCAGCTGTTCCTCACAGTTGAACCACAATTAACCTCAGACACATGCATACCAGCACACATACACTTCTGCACATAGTTTGCACTCTGAGACTCTCTCCTTCTCACAGCCACTGCCCTTTCACTATTAGCTCTGAGTGTGCAACCCAATCCCGCCCCAGCCCAGATCTGCACTCCATCAGGGGGATGTGTCACTGTGTTTATGGCATTTCTGCGCTCTGTGTGAACACACACACTGCTTTCCTCTTTCTTTCATTACATCTTTTTTCAAAACTGTAAATATAGGCTCTGTTTACTCTAAGTACAGCCAAAACCACACTAAACCCCTATAATGCAAACATATCTGACCTTTGTAATTGTGCCACTATTGCATTTCCACAACAGGACATGCATTCAAAATATCTTTTGTCCCTGTAGATCTCCAATAAAAAATAAATGCATAAATTAAGACAAGTCTGTCCCTGCTGGCCGTGTAAACGTGCACTTGTTACCAGTGAAATCCTTCTGTAGGTAAACATGCAGGTTGACTGTATTTGTTAACAGTGTGCTGCTGCAGTCTCAGCCTGGACTCCTCTGAAGCTCAATACGGCTGTGAAACTGTTGAAATGTCCCCACTCACTCCATCACCATTTCCAAAGTGATCTGATGGAGATATTACCTAAATGGCTGCCAAGCTGTGGGCTGCTAACTAAATGCTAATGTGTGTCATAGACTGGTTTAGGATTTATGACTCGCCATCTGCTCTGCAGCATACAGTACAATGTTAGCTAACAATGTTAGCTTTGATCAAAGCCTCCCTCTTCATTTCTTCAAATCACTCATCTGAGAATTAGCACCAAGTTAGATTTCCCTTCACTTGTTATGACATTTCATTCATGCAGTTTACCTACTGTGTACAGCCCTGAATAGTAGATTTTAAGACATTGTGTCATATTGTTATGGCCTAATGAAAGGAAACAAACAAAACAGTCTTAACCAAAACCACATTCGACTGTATACTCACCGCATAACATGTCATTGAAAATGTCATTTAAAATAAGCTTGTGTTGTTACTTAATGCTCAAACACTATGTGACATTTAATAGAAGCTGTATAATGAACCAACCATTTGCTTGTGATCTGTATGGATCTGAAAGGGAAAATAGTGAACTTTGTGAAGAATTCTATTCAATCCATCTGTCCAAACAAGTTTATTCTAGCATTTGTCTTCCCAGAGAAACCTTTGGGCTCGGAGCATGCCTAATGCCATTTGATGAAACAGTAAAGATTGTCCATATCTTTTCCACAGTAAAAGGCTAATTGCTCCGCTGTAGTCAGATTTACGTCCTCCCCATTCTCCTTTATGTAGCTGCCGTCTGTAAGCCCTCACACTGCCAGTCTCACAAGGGGTGTATGTTATGATCCTGTGTCAGCCAAATCAATCCTTATCAATTTTAAAGTTCAGATTTTTATTTCATGGCTTTCAAGGGAGCGTCTCTCAAGCGAAAATGACAATTTT
This sequence comes from Paratrypauchen microcephalus, assembly GCA_036785185.1. Lineage (NCBI taxonomy): Eukaryota > Metazoa > Chordata > Actinopteri > Gobiiformes > Gobiidae > Paratrypauchen > Paratrypauchen microcephalus. The sequence goes on from JAVJIX010000142.1 coordinate 1,309,361, forward strand.
TCAGCTCCTTTTCTGCCCCCTCCTTTATCCCATCTGTGTCCATATTGATCGTCTGTGTGTGTGGCTCCCCTGCGATCTTTCCACCCCTGAGCGGTCCGTTGGACACTGCCTGAAGACGGAGTTGAGTTAAATAATACTAACTAGACTAGAGCCAGTGATCTGTCTCAATGCAGGTCCCCGGTGTGTCTCCGGACAGTCTGGGAAGTGACCTCCTGGGGACAAATTGGGAATGTGGAAAATATTTTTGAGCCATAATTATACGTCGTAAATGTTTGGTATGTGACTTCATCCAGATATCTTTATATGTTAAACAGGGATGGGACAAGATCTTTCTTCTTCTTTTTTTTTTTAAATTTCTTGCTAAAATTGGGGCCTTAGTAACCTTCATTTTGACTTAGACTTTATTGATCCACAAGGGAAATTATCTGGACACAGTAGCTCACACATCACAATATAATAATAACAAGGAGCAAAAATATAAATATAAATAACAAGGAGCAAAAAATATAAATAAAATAAATATCATGCATAATATCACTATACATTATTATTATTATTATTATTATTATTATTATTATTATTATTATTATTATTATTATTATTATTATTATTATTATTATTATTATTATTTCTTGCTAAAACTGAGAACTTTTCTAAAACACCGGACAGTCTGAGTGTGACCTGCTGAGGACAGATTGGGAATGTGGAAAATATTTTATGCCATAATAAAACGTTGTAAATGTATGTTACGTCATCCAGATCTCGCATGGTAAAATTGCCATAAGATTGTCTGCACATGAAGAAATTTATCTTGTGAGACTTTTTATTTCATTTGTTTAAATATAGCCAGGATGAAGCTCTAGTTGAAATAAGTAGTGCTACAAAATACAATGGATCAAAACATGGACAAAATTGTGAACTGAATTACCAAACGTATGTACAATAAATGATGTCAATATTTTCTTGACCCAATCTTGTATCTCATTTTGTTTAACAGATAACCCTGTGTCCTGTCAACAATCATATAATCTTTTTATTACCATATTTCTATATTTTAATTAAATGTCTAAGTTTAGTTTTATTAAGATCCCCATTAGTTAGTCGCTATTCTCCCTGTTGTCTCTTCAAATTCATATCAATATATATTTTTATTATTGTGCCTCGTCCATAACATTTGAATGGAGAAGACTATAGTAATGTATTTATATTTTGTCTAAGTGCCTTGGTGATTTTTCTGTTCTGACCTGCACCCTGCTCTTCTGCTGCAGCGCACACTGTAGTCCCTGATAGTGCCATGTCCAAGTATTTACTGGCAGCCAACAAAGTTTATCCCCTGGGTTTCTTTGACTTTTTTCCTTTACAACTTGTGTCAGGTAAACATTGAAGTGTTGGAGATTAAGCTGAGGCGCTGTGTATTTGTGTGTATGTGTACAGTTGAAGCGATAGCTGTGAGGCCTCCAAACAGTAAACTAATGGTTCAGCGCTAACTGCCGACTAAGTGGGTGGGACAAGGATGGCCTGACCCTGCTGGCCTTCCCACCAGTCCCCTCTAACAGCTTTGGCCTCAGGGTCAGCTCAATTTCCCCACTGCTGAGTGGTCATTACGGAGCCCAGCTTTGATAAATGCTCACGGCTGCTGCTGCTCCTGCTGCCTTGGAGCTTTGCACTTTTCCCAGGCGCAAAGATCTCCACTGGGCAGCCTCGCAGAGATGGTGGAAACAAAATGGGCTGAAGAAAAGAGAGAAAACTGAAGAGGAGGAGAAGAGATGGACAAGCAGAGGACAGCCAATCAAAAACACTGAGACTGAGACCTTACATGAGCCCAATGTTACGCAGCAACCAGATGGTCTGATCACATGCGTATAGGTCAAAAATTAGACGGGAGAGTGAGAGTGATACAGGAAGGATTTTGGAAGTTGTAATCAGAAATACTTTTTTTTTTTCTCCAACATTTTTAATTCCAGAATTCAGGCACATTATTTTAAGTAATGCTTATAATATTGTATGTAGAACTATATGCCTACTACAGATGGACTACTACAAATCAACTACTACTCCCCTAAAGATCAACAACTGAACACAGTACAAAGGTTTTCAAAGGAACATCAAGAGGCAGACCATGTGTTTTAAGGATCTAGGATACTCAAGCTTTTACTGAATCCTTAAGCACCACAACAGACTCTAGTTGAAGTGAAACAGACACAGCTTAAAATACAATTGAATAAGTGTATTTATAAACACTAAAAGTAGTCTTTTCTCCTATACAGATACCGACTGCTCCACTGAAGCCCATCCAAGCCCTCTGCAGTCTGAAGTGGAGACACAGGGTGAGTGTTTACAGCTTGGTTTGTATCTTACCACAGTTGAGGAGCTGACGGTGATGCAAACAAGACTCCACTGATGGACCCATGGCATCAAAGGGAATTTGTAATTTCGTTTCCATATTTTACTACTGATTATATAATATGTCCAGGTTAACATGACACAGTCAATATTTAAATGAAATATAATTGTTTTTGGTTGACAGGAAAAATACCCTCCCCCTGCTGGTATTTGCAGTTTGTTTAACCTTTAGGCTCAGGCCCTTAATTTACTTAAAGAGGGGGTATTATGCAAAATTAACTTTTTGGACCTTTCTACCATGATAAAATGTTGTTCCCTCATGAAAAACATGTCTACATAATGTGGTTTTATATGTCACCCATGCATGTCTGAGTTTCATACGCAGAATGCATTACTGATTGTAATGTAATAGTGCTCTGTAAGGGGAGTGACTTGGTGCTGGGGGCTTGGATAGTGGGGCTTCAGTGTCAAAAATGAAAGTGAAACTAATAAAATATGTGATATATGATGGTGATCTGAATATGTTATGTTAGCAGTTAGTACCCCAAATAAGTGTAATAGCTTTTCTTTAATATCAAGCTGTAGACATAACACGCAGGACACACATGACCAGTAAAATCTTGAACAATGACAATTAAAGGTCAATAATTAGATTTGAATCTCCTGGTGACTTGTGTCAGTTAAAGGTGCTATATTATGCAAAATTGACTCTTGTGGGCTTTAAGCCATGTTATAATGTTGATCCCTCATCAAAAAGATACCTGAAGTTGCATTTTGTTTCATTAGCACATGTTTGAGAAATCCTTTATTATTAGTCTGTCTACATCATCAATTTTAAAGATCCCATGACATGGTACTTCTTGATGCTTTTATATGGCTCCTTAATGGTTCCCTAATACTGTAAATGAATCCTTCTTCAAAATCAACACTCAGTGCATGAGAAACAGAGATAAGATGAGAAAGAGTCATAAATATCTCTCTCAAACACTTTATTCTGGGCGTTGTTGCTTGAATGCAAATGAGGAGAAAAGAGCTGGCCTATTGTAGAGGGTGGGGGCGTGGCCAAACTCTCCGCTCTCGGCACTGAGCTCTCAGCTGATCCATTTCCGTGTTTTTACACGGGGGGAGAGATTTGAAGCGTTCCATTGAAAAATAAACACATTTCCACAGAAAATAAAATTAAACCACTGCTGTTCAAAGGTCCAGAGGCTCAGATAAAGGACTTCCGAGCCTAGAAACACTCGGACGTGCCTCCAGGCAAATAAAAAAACGCATTTCGCATTGCCTAGCGCATTCGCAGTCCAAACTCTCTGGGCGTGATTTACAGAGACGCTGAGTACAGACAGACGGGGGTGGAACTGCATTTGTATTTCTTTTTTCGATCTGACGTCAATAAGGTGCCTTGTTGAGAATCGCCCGTTTGAGCTCCGATTTTTTGTACCGCAGAAAAGGATCGCAAATGCTCAGTTTAGACATTTCGCAACTTTTAACCATGGGGGGGGGGGCTAAACAGGGTAGGGGAGCTCACATTAACGTTCAAAAACCTCAGAAAGTGAAAATTTCATGCCATGGGACCTTTAAAATGCCCTGTTCCACATTCAGTAGAGAATGGCAGTTCCAGGGATGAAATTATCCAAATGACTGTAGTGAAGGTGTGTGGAGTTTAAAAATGTTTTGATGAGGAAACAATATTATGACATACTGTAGCTCAGAAATCATTGTAATATGGGCCCTTTCAATAAGCATTTGAGTGACTGTTGTATTTGCAAGACAATGTACAATGACTCTTTATAATCTCGTCTTCACCACATTAATTACCAACGTTTTCTGGATAATTTTCCTTGTCAAAACATGTACATTTGTGGTCACTCTAATCACATAAGATGAACTGTTTACATGACATTTCAAAAATCTGATAACTCCAGAAATCAGATCAGAATCAGATTTCTTATGTGCACATAAAGTCAGTCATTGATGATAGAACAGCTGTTGTTTCCTTATTGAGTCTGGAAGAGTGCCCCTGCTGCCTGTATATTATCTCATTTAATGACTCAATTCAGTGAAACTTGAAAGCACAAATAAAGGAAACTACTGAATATTTGCTGACTGATTTGTTTAAAGAGTGTAGGCCAACTTCTGTGATTTTGCACTTATGGTTGCTGTTGTTAAGAACTGTTACAAATGTGTAGCTAAAAGCTCTGAATCATCCACAAACAACTGAGCCGCCTAAATCTGAACCAAATGTAGAACTTGCACAATAAACCCTGTTGAATTTCTTTTTTTGTTTTGTTTGTTTTTTTGTAAATTTTCAGACTCACTCAAACACAAATTAACAACGTCACAGACTGTTTATTTATGCAGTCCACCCTGGTCTGGTTCAGAAGCTTGTAAGTCTCACAGTTAAAAGGGTTTAAACCACAGAGCTGGTATGTTTAGTACACATACAACATGTGTTTGTTTAGTCACAAATGAACAAGAGACTTCACAGCACGCAGGCTGTTAATCTCACACCTCTCTGCTCCCCTGTTATAGTTTGTGCTTCTTTTCTACATAGGTTTTTATTGTGTATTGTAAAGCAAAAAGTTATCATATTAGGGTTGTCAAAAGTATCAAAAATATACAGTGGTACCTCACCTTACGAATGACCCAACAAACGAAAATTTCAAGTTACGAAACGCCTGTACGGTAAATTTTGGTCTCTAGATACGACAGAAAATTCAAGTTACGAAACGTGAAATCTCAAAAATTCAAATAATGCACGCTCAGCCACACATTATACGCTTTTCTCAGACTGGATTTAAACTTTTCTCACGTTTGTCTCTCGTTTAAACACTCAAACTTCCATAGATTTTTAACAAAATTATTAATAGTGAAGTGTGGGGGGAAGGGGGAGGGGGGAGAAGACACGTGTGATAGCGCAGCATGACCCGGCGCGGAGCTGACAGCAGGTCTAGACCAAGGTCTAAACCTGGACTGGACCAGGACTAAACCAGGACTAAACCAGGACTAAACCAGGACTAAACCAGGACTAGACCAGGTGGATTAAAGCAGCGAGGAGGGGACTGCACGCAGTCTGAGCGCGTGAACGCATGAACGAGACCCATGCAAGAGCCGCGGGCTCCTCCTGGTTTAGTCCAGGTTTAGTCCTGGTTTAGTCCAGACCACCGCGGTGGTCTGGACTAAACCAGGACTAAACCTGGACTAAACCAGGAGGAGCCGCGGTGGTCTGGACTAAACCAGGACTAAACCTGGACTAAACCAGGAGGAGCCATGGTGGTCTGGACTAAACCAGGACTAAACCTGGACTAAACCAGGAGGAGCTCTTGCATGGGTCTCGTTCATGCGCTCAGACTGCATGCAGTCCCCTCCTCGCTGCTTTAATCCACCTGGTCTAGTCCTGGTTTAGTCCTGGTTTAGTCCTGGTTTAGTCCTGGTTTAGTCCTGGTCCAGTCCAGATTTAGACCTTGGTCTAGACCTGCTGTCAGCTCCGCGCCGGGTCATGTGTGCTATCACACACGTGTCAGAGCGCAGTTTTCTCCCCCCTCCCCCTTCCCCCCACGCTTCACTATTAATAATTTTGTTGAAAATCTATGGAAGTCTGAGTGTTTAAACGAGAGACAAATGTGAGAAAAGTTTAAATCCAGTCTGAGAAAAGCGTATAATGTGTGTGGCTGAGAGCGATTTGAATTTTTGAGATTTCGCGTTTCGTAACTTGAATTTTCTTTTGTATCTAGAGACCAAAATTTACCGTGAAGGCGTTTCGTAACTTGAAATTTTCGTTTGTTGGGTCATTCGTAAGGTGAGGTACCACTGTATATGCATGTTTAACACATTAGAATGAGCTGTCAGTCCTTTATTCGTGCTAAGATCCTCAAAACCACACAATAAATATTAAATATTGTCTTACAAGGTAGATTTTCAAAAAACTTGCAGTCAAAAGTTCTGCTCAAGGTAATTTGGGCCAATTCACCTGGAAGCCTGAGGGCCAAGAAAAATTTGTCTGAGGGCCGCATTTGGCCCACGGGCCCGAGTTTGGACATGCCTGGTGTAGCCCTACCACCTACTCGTATACAGTATTTTGCATGAATATCTGAGTTTTGATTCCTTGTTGACAGATATACATTTTAGGTGATTGTTTCTTGTTTTGTCTACATTAGTGCAGAAAAAATCTTTGCCGTGTATCTGACAGAGAGAGGAGAATCCAGGAGGGTGGGTGCAGAAGGCGGAGGAACAAAGGTAACAGATTGGCTGTGAAATATTGTGCAGTCTGCCAGTTGCTCCATGATGTATTGGGAATCACTGGCTCACTAATTACCTTAAATTAACAGTAGAGTTGAGTGTGACAGTTCATGTAACTGTTTTTTCTGCTGCTACAGATGAATGGGCCGGGGGAGCAGATGCCAGAATGCTGTTGACAATCGAACCGTCTTTGAACTGCTTCTAATCAATTGTCTTTTCCCACACGGGCAGAAGGCTCGCTGCAAACCAAATGGATCTGAGGGGATTTCATTATCATTGTGAATGTGTGGTGTTTTGGGTGCTACTGACCTGTATTGGTTTGTTTCACCTTGCCTTTTATATCTTGCCAATATATTGACGGACTTGGCTGTAGGCATAGCTATTGATACTTTGCAGCTGATATCATCAACATTTCCTGAGGCTAACTGTAGGCACTACTCAGTCTGAAGCTCTTTTACTCAAGTTAGACTTTAATCTGAGCTTTGTTTTAACACAATCTGAAGTGACTTAGCTAAACTACACAATCGTAGATGATTTGTACTGTTAAACAACTCTCAAATAACATTGCAGTCACAGGTTAGTCACACTCACCTTTTTGTTGAAAATCAAACACCTAAGCCAATGTATTAATGTATTAATTTATCATAAATTGCCGAGTCATACAATCAAATATCTGCTGCATACAAGTGCATTAAGACTGTGTTTTATTGTTTTATTATTCAACATAAGGAAAACATATATTTCCTATTTTACTACACATAACAATTGCAATAACTAGCCTTACTAGATGGAAGAACACTCTCCTCTCAGGGTACCTCAGGATTTGATACACGGTGATAATGATAATGATAATTTAGTACAATACAGTGGCGTTCCTAGAGTGATTTGCGCCCTGGGCGAAAGCCACTCTTGCCCCCCCCCCCTCCCCAAGACAAGACCGTTGTCCATACAAACTCAATTCACAACAACTACATAACATAAAAACATAAAAAAAGACCAAAGGAGCAATTATTTCACATTATAGCCATGTAGGCCTACAGCTATTTAAGAAAGCAAAAGTGCACTCCAGCAAAAAACAAAAAAAAAAAACCCAACATTTCGTCGACATTCGCCAACAACTCTTCCCTGTAGCTAAGCGCCATAGGACACGATAAATGTTTGAACGACCATGTATATGGATTATGCCTTCGTTAACCCAAGCAATGATGATAGCAATATTTTCGTGCTTGGGGGAAGGGCAAACATGCATCAACAATCACATCAGGGGAGTTTAACTAATACAACATCATCATCATTAAGTAAACTTGAAGACTAGTCGATAGCATACCTTTTTCTTTTCCTCGCTTCTCCTCCTCTTCTTTCCGTTTCTTTCGAAATTGGGCACTTGATGGCTTCAATCTTTTTCTGTCCATCACCGCGACTGTTTTGTCGTACTGTACACCGTGACCTCCTCAAGACACTGACCGAAATCCGAATGATTACCCCCCTGGCCCCTCCCCCTAAAACAAACTCTGTACTGTGCTCGCAGCGTTGCCTAGTGCGAGAGGTCAGAGTCAGACTGTCCTACCTGAACCATTTTGCGCTACTGTCTTCACGTAACTGTCTTCACTGTCTTCTGTCTTCACGTACTGTAACTGTCTTCACTGTCTTCTGTCTTCACGTAACTGTCTTCACTGTCTTCTGTCTTCACGTAACTGTCTTCACTGTCTTCTGTCTTCACGTAACTGTCTTCACTGTCTTCTGTCTTCACGTAACTGTCTTCACTGTCTTCTGTCTTCACGTAACTGTCTTCACTGTCTTCTGTCTTCACGTAACTGTCTTCACTGTCTCCTGTCTTCACGAGCCAGCACCAGCCCCCCATCCCCCCGCACAAGGATCCGCGCGGATCCTTGCTCCGCGCCTCCGCGTGCCGCACCGTTTGTTTTGTTTTTGTTTTTTTTTGTTGCCCCCCCCCCCCGCGCGATGGCGCTAGGGGCAATTGCCCAGGTGGCCCCCGTCAAAGAACGCCCCTGGTACAATATATCACAGTTTCTTCTTTAATAAATACAACTGCTCAACTACTACCTGTAGAAGCTCATTATGAAGTACACGACCTTACAACTTAACAACCTTACAACCTTAGTGAATTTCTCCTGCGTGAGATCAATAAATTCTTATCTGAAGTCTTATCTTATCTTACAGCGACATACAGTAACCTTTTCAAGATTCAAGATTGTTTATTTGTCATATGCAGAATCAACACAAGGTCAACAATGCAGTGAAATGCTTAGGATCAGAAGAACCGTTGACTCGCTAAGATAGTCAGAAGTACTAATAACAGCAATAATAGTACATGGTAAAAAAGTGTTGCAATAGTGCAGGGGAAGAAGTAAACAATATAATAAACAAATAGTAAAATATGTAATAAAATGTAATAAAAAAAAATACAAGGTACAATGTACACACAAGGTGCAGGTAGGATTAAATCAAAGATCAAATAAGGTATAAGTAGATTGCACATAATATGGTGTGGTGTAGGTGTTGCATGTGGATTTCGTATTGCACATAGTATGGTATAAATATTGCACATAGGTTATTGCACTGATTATTGCACAGGTAACAGTAATTTGCAGTGAGGTAGTGACAAACATGATATATTCATACAGAGCAGCAGCAGTAAACATAATTATGCATAATGAAATATTAATATATATGCTATATATGATATTAATCCTGTATTACAAAGTATATCTGTATTTTTATATTGTTTCACACCTCTGGCAAGAGGGATAGTACTCCTTTGGCTGCCCAGTCCCCACCGAGGTTCATATATATGTGTTTACATTTAATGGACTTAAATCCTTCATATATTTATGTTAGTATGCACATGTATCTGAAGAGAGCAGAGGAGGATAGAGCCTGACCCTCTCATTCACTCATTCAGTGCATTTTCCCTTTTGTCTAAAGAAAGCTCAGAGAGGATTTGTGGGCCTGTGAAAACGACCAAGAAAAATGTTTTCTGATAAATTATTCACTATCCCACAATCCCTTTTGGGCAGAGTGTTGCATCTGGCTGTGTGACGCATTACACCTTCACTTTCCCTGTCTTCCTCTCCTCCTGTCTCCTCTGCCCTCCGCTTTGCTTTGCTCCATCACTCCATCACTCTTCTAATGCCCTTTTCCTCTCCGTGTCTGTTCTTCTCTCTCTTTTTGGTATTCTGCTGCACTGGGCTTGCTCACTGGGAGAAGAGGCCAGTGCTCGGGCAAGCTGTTGCTGATAATGGCGGCAATTAATAACATGTCATAATCCTGCAGAGAGGAAGAAAGGATGTGTGCAGAGCCTCAGGAAGTGTGGGGTGGTGTGCAACAAACTAACTAGAGTGACCAGGCTGCGGCCAAAAAACACCTGATTTAAATCTTTGTACAAGTTGAAAGTAAATTGATTGTTTTTAAAGGTGCACTACGTAACTTTTTGGTGGAGGATGCACCATTTGACATGGAGAAGAATTAATTTGCCTCTAATGTTTCATGGTACATTATCTTCTTGGAGGCAAGTAGGAAGTTACACGTCAAATCTATGGAGAGGCAAACCTGTTCACAATAGAGTTTTTCAAGATATTTCTAAATGCAGAAAACACCTGTTTTTGTTCTCTATTATTATTTTTGCATCTTGCAAACAATCGTGATTTTTAGGGCCTAAACGTTGAGGAAAATTCCTGTAAGTCCCTTGCCTGGAAGAATCCATGACTCATCGCTGTACCAGCGGCGAGTCTGGTAACGCTTGGTCCAGCATGCGCTGCCGTTGGGCTTAGACAGACAGCTAAGTGAACCAATCAGAGAACAGTTAACGGACAGCGACGTGAACCAAGCCGGTAGGAAGCAATGCAAAAACAATGTGTTTTAGGTCATTTAAGACCAATTTTACAGCTGAATGGAAGGGATGTTGCGGGCAAAGGCGGGTGCACTGACGTCACCATCTTTGAACGAATCAGAATCGCGGAGTCCGTTGTTAACCGGGGGAGTGAGGGTGGAGCGAGGGTGTCCAAATGGTATCGCGCTGTATAGCAAATACAGAGAGATATCATTTGGCTGGCCAGGTAAGTAAGTCCCAGGTATGGGATTGACTGGTCTGATGACAATGCCCAAAGGGACCTGACTGAATAGTGCCACCTAGAAGTGGAACCAGGAGTGGGGACAAGCAAAGATTGGGATAGGCAAACGAAGTTTGAAGCAGTGATTGCAAACAATAACACAAGACAAACGTTGAATTGGTGCCCCTATGATGAACAGAGAGTTGGCCATACTTGATCAAAAATTCACCATAGTTTGTAAAACGCGATTTGTCCCTGGTTTTTGGACCATATGAGCTCACATTTGGCATGTCATATCTAGACAGGTTCACAAAAATTATCAGTTTTTTCTGAATATTCCTTACGGTGTGCCTGTACCACGCTGGCAAAAAACACCTTCATTTTCTGTTTCTTTAATGACTTCTCACGGCCACAGGCATTGATCAAGAGAGCTTAAATTCAAATCACAATTGTGTGACCCTGGCCTGAACGTAATGGACTATGAAGTCTAATACAACTGAACACAATAGCGCCCCTATCATAGACCTGAAAAGTCAACAATTATCTGATTTGATAGGGGATTAAATTCTATGCATGACTACAAACAAAAAAATATGCTACGGACATGGGGCATTTTTCACAGTTGGCCAGCAGAGGCACAAACACCCCATGTCAAAAAGAGACTCCACCAAAAATATATATAAAAAATCGTACACACACATGCTTAGTCCGTGCTGAAATTTGAATCACTAATGTGTGATCTCGGCCTCACTATAAAGAATATGAAAAGTGTACTCCTACCATACAAAAGCATTTTTTTTTACATATATAATTATTTTTTCTATTTCCACTTTACCAATGAATAAAAATCAAGTGACTGCAGCTGTGGCTGGCATGTGAATAAAATTTTTGACATCTGAAACAATAAACATGAATAACTATAACAGACATACAACATCTCAACATAATGTAGAACATAATATCAAAACAATGTTTGTTTTATTTTTTCATAATGAAAAGGATAAAGGGTAATATTTGGAGGTGCTTTAGCGCTGGTAGTAGCGCTGGAACACTCTCCTCTGCTCCTTCACTATGGCTGCTCCTTTTGGGTGGTTGGATGGTTGTGCTCTTCCACGTTCATCACAAAACTTCAGAAGACGTATCTCCTCTCGTGCTGAGAAGAGGTCAGAAGACAGCACCTGCACCTTCCTGGATAGTTTCTCATTATCTCCACCAACTCCAAAACCAGTGGTTTGAGAGTCTGACCTGTTTGTCTTTCTCATCTCAGCGATTATATTGTCCTTTGCTTTAAGTTGTTCCTTCATCTTTGAGCTGGACACTTTCTCTCACTGAAGTGTTACACAGATATTGGATCTTCTTGTATGCATTCATTTGGGTCTCCAGCTCTTTGTCTTTCTTCTGGAGAGAAGCTTTGAGTTCTTCCATCTGACTTTTTTGGAGTTTGCAAGCTCTGGCTTCAACTGCACATTTTCTTGTACTGTAGAGTTCTACAGATACCGGATCTCCTTATGTGCATTAATGTGGTCTCGCAGTTGCTTGTCTTTCTTATGGAGAGAATCACTGAGTTTTTCTCAACTCCAAGTCTTTTTCTTGGTCGGTTCTCTCCTGAGACTTAAAGGGATATGCCACCCCCAGGTCAAATTTGGGCATCTCCCCACAGTCCAGAGACTAAAATAAGTGGTGGAAAGCGTTTTCCTGCTCACCCAGCCATTGTCCGAGTCTGTCGCCACTGACCGCCGCGGTATCTGGTGCTCCTCCGCCTTAGACTGGAGTCTAACGTCGCCAGAGAAAGATTTCGGCCAAAAGGAATTAATTTGCTCGATGCGTTTCCCAATTACTTTCTGTGTAGTGCGCATTCATATCGAGTGCAAATAAATGTGCAAATCAACACGGAGAGCTTGACTTGGTCATTTTGGGTGGGAACTATTTTCCAGTGCGGAAGAATACAGCCGTATCACGCAGCACGCTGCCAGGGGAATCCCAGTTACGCACCGGGAAGGGAGTTCCCCTGTTGCACAACGTGGTGCGTGATACGGCTGTATTCTTACGCACTGGAAAATAGTTCCCACCCAAAATGACCAAGGCAAGCTCTCCGTGTTGATTTGCACATTTATTTGCACTCGATATGAATGCGCACTACACATAAAGTAATTGGGAAACGCATCGAGCAAATTAATTCCTTTTGGCCGAAATCTTTCTCTGGCGACGTTAGACTCCAGTCTAAGGCGGAGGAGCTGCAGATACCGCGGCGGTCAGTGGCGACAGACTCGGACAATGGCTGGGTGAGCAGGAAAACGCTTTCCACCACTTATTTTAGTCTCTGGACTGTGGGGAGATGCCCAAATTTGACCTGGGGGTGGCATATCCCTTTAAGTTTGAGGCAAAAAGAATTGCTTATTTGGACCTGATCTGCTGATCTGGCCCTTAAAGGTACAGTGTGTAGGATTCATGGCGCATAGGTGGATAGTCGCTATTGCACTTCCTGTTTTAGCTACAGCAGACCTCGAGGGTCACCCAGGCGCGCCGTAGTGCGAACTGCGCGCACCCGGCGCTGTGCGAGCCCTCCCCGACAACTACTGTATAAATAAAACGCGGCCCCGTTCACTGTTTTTTTTTTCTTTTCGCATGAAAGCACACATTCCCAATCGTGTACCATGACAATCTACACATCAAATGAAACCTTACAGTCTCCTCTTTTTTACTATGCAATTCATTTCCCGGCACAACAATCACTCCCCGAGCACATGGGGCTTTTATACGGAAAAGCACAAAACGAGGTTTGTTACTTAGCTTACCTTTGAAGGCTCTGGACAGGTCAAACTCAATATTTCACCATAAACTTGGTCTCAATCTGTCCTATTTGTACCAAATTGGGGGATTACATTTTATGCATGACTACAAACAATAATGGACATCGGGCATTTTCCACCATTGGTCAGAAGGGGCGCAATTTAAAGGCGCACTGTGTAATTCCCCCCCCCAAAAAAATAAAAAATAAAATAAAATCTTACACGCACATGTTTAGGGCATTTTTCACCATTGGTCAGAAGGGGCGCAAAGATTTAAAAAAAAAAAAAAAAAACATTTAAAGGCGCACTGTGTAAACCCCCCCCCCCAAAAAAAAAATAAATAAATAAAATCTTACACGCACATGCTTAGTCCAATCGTGCTGAAATTTGAATCACTAATGCATCATCTCGGTCTGAATATAATATATATATAAAACGTATGACAAGTGTACACTGTAGCGCCCCCTACCATAGACATAAAATGTCAAAATTATCAGACTTGTACCAAATTTGGGGATTAAATTCTATGAATCACTACAAAAAATGTATTATGGACATGGGGCCTTTTTCACAGTTGAGCAGCAGTGCATTTAAAGGTGCACTGTGTAATTTTTCCCCAAGGAGGATCTGTGGGCCTGGGCAGCTGTCAGCAAGAGACAAGGGTTAGGGTGGGAGATGCACACCAGGGCGAGAGCCATCATTGTTGCAGGTGGCTTTAATTAATATTGTAATGTATTTGTGAAGTACCTTCATAACTTTGTAAAGAAATAGGGTGATGTCAAATTGCATGTATACTAACCTAAGGTGTGGGAAAGTCTTCATGAGCGTGCTGTACATTCTGGGTCCTTGTGTTGTACTTAGAAAATAGAATGGGCAGCAGTAGGTCTTCAGAGAGCTTAAGCTCAGTGGACACAGGTGTTCTTTGCAGAGGTCACAGGGTCTCACACACACACACACACACACACACACACACACACATACACTCTGCATAGACATACACATACACACAGTACATATACACTTACCCACACACACATAGGACTTCTGCGTGTCAGTGTACTGCACCACAGGCCAAGTCTCACCAAACTGGGACATAGCTCAGCACAGAGATAAGTGAAAAGAAAGAGCACCTTAACATTCACTCTGTTCATAGCTCAACAGTTACCAGTAATATGAATGCCCTTACTTATTTGAATATCATAAAAACGTATGTATTTTATAAACAGACTTTACATTTACTAGTGAACATTTATACATATTATTCAACTGATTTGGTACATTGCAAAAACATCATAGCCTAAATATATAAAAAATATTTGATTTTAGTTCTTACATTTAGTCTTGAAATAAGATTTGCTAATGGAACAAGTGCCTGTTGCACTTAAAAGAGCAGTACGTAACTTCTAAAGTAGAGATTCCACTACTTGCTTGTCTCCAAAGAGATATTATTTCTTTGCCTAGAAGGTTCCACATAAAGAATTTAACATATGTGCCTTGTATTTATTCAGTTGCAGGTGTTTTATAGCTTAAAAATACATTAAAAACATGAATTCTCACCATGTGCAGTTTGCTTACAGTTTACTCCATCTTGGGACATTTTCTAGTGTTGTTTTGTGACCATCATAATGAAATAAACAGTAACATCCCATCCTCTTGTTTGCTTGATCAGAGCATAAAGACTTTTCTGTCCATATAGTCCTGTGTCAGTGTATCCTCCTCTGACCAGGTGCACAGCTGTGTATACTGTAGCCTCACCTCTGCACAAACAGCAGCATACAGGTGTGACCTTAAACTTGAATATTTTCTCCCACATTTAGGACACAGTTACAGAAAAAGTAGACCTATCACGATAACAAATTTTGAAGAGTGATATGTTACTTAAACTACCTACTTGCCTCCATGGAGATGTTATTGCTTTGCCTGGAAAGATCCATGGTATGACATTAAACATTTCTATCTAACATTTACTCATTACAGGCATTTCTATTGCTCAAAATACCATCATTCCTTCTAGCGGCAACTCTCCGTAGATCTTAACTGTAATGTAGCACAGTGCTATAACCTGCTTGTCTCTTTGTGATACATAGGTTCAACCCATACTGTGGAACATTCTGGACAACACAATAACATTTCCATGGAGACAAGTAGGTAACGGATTCTTCAAGTTGCGCAGTGCACCTTTTAAGAGTTAGCATTGCCTCTAGTAGTTTACCCATCCAATAACTTTTTCATTGTAACTCTGTTCCTGTACCATCTTGACCCCCATGTCTCTGTGCTTTTGTGTTGTCGTGTTATATCACAACAAGCCCAGGTGAGAACAAACTGAGCAGAGCGCTGGTTTCAGGGTCTAGGTGCAAAATTCCTTCTGCAGTGTCTGGCACACAATCTCTATAAGCAGCTAAAAGAGGCATAACTTAGTCTAATGATTTTTTGTTTTCTTTATTTCCATTACCAGTAACAGACCTACAAAAGACAAGACAAGACACTTTGCATTTTGTAAATTGATCAAAACAATCAATCATTATTTATATTTTTGAAATAAATATTTTTTGTTTACAGCACTTTCTCACACCTGCCTAAAACTTTTACACAGTACTGTACTGTATACAAGATTAATTTGTCACACTGGCAAGTTGTTATGTATGAGTCAGTGTGGACTCTACAGTGTCTCTATTTAGAAAGATAATAAGCTATAATTTGTACCAGTTGAATTAGTGTATATTTACTCAACATAATCAAATGTGAATGATAATTAACTAACATTTTAGTTTTTATTTGTGATTAGGGTTACTTAGGGTTAGGGTTACTTCATTTCATTTTTGAATTTGTGCCAAAAATACACAATTTATAATCACATTATTCAAAACAACAGAAAAGCACATTTCTTGAAAAGGGGTAAGAAGGTAAATATCTTGCATTAACACTTACATACATCTTTGGGATATTGCCAGGGTTGCCAAATCCAAATTAAGCCCTACAAAAATAGGATACAAAATAAGCAGTTAGTTAATAAGCGAGTTAGTTAAATGTTGCAGATTGCTAACTAATGAATGCTAATGAGATGTACATGTTTTAAAACATATATAGCATTAAAAACTGCTTTAAAACATGACATAACTGGACTTTGAACAGACTTTTTTGAACTTTGGGGTGGGGTGTGGAAGGGTTTTTGTTTGTTTTTTGTCTATTTTTTATTTTTTGTTTGTGCTATATCAAAATTGAAAACATTAAATAAAAAAAAAAAAAACAGCTTTAAAACATTAATCAACTGTTAACAAACAGAATTTAAGTAATTAATGGATTTATTATCATGAAACAGACCTGGGAAAGGATCTTCCTTTTTATGATATTAAAATGCTGCTCAGGAAAGAAAAAAAAACAAAAAAGAAAATTCAACTGTCAAAATTTGCGAACTTTCCAAAAAGAAGAAGCCAAAAGTTGCTTAAAAGAAGCAGACTTGGCAACTCTGGATACTACTTGTTGACTTACATGTTCCTCCCCTTCTCTAAACAAACAGCTGAGTTCATTTTATCTGTGTTGTTCTTTGGCGTGGTTGATTTAGTCACCTTCTTCGTGCACCGTTGCTGGTAGCTGCTTCTCCTGCCCCAAACAAGCAAAGTTTACCGACCTCTGGCAATTTGTACACTCCTATTAGTGGCCATAGGAGGTGCATTAGTAACTGTCAATGCGCCCGGCCCGATGCTCTGCTCTCATTTGACCCAATTCATTCCAGTGGGTGTGTCCCGGTGGCAGTGATGTATACCCCTGCTGATTTTACTGATGTATAATCACTCACTGCACTCACAACCCACAGTTATTTTTACCACAATGGGCTGAAGAAACAATGAAAGATCCATGTATAAGCTTTGGAAGAGGCTACGGCAACAGGGGCTCGGTGTGGGCTGTGGGCGGGCTCTGGACTGGGACTACCGTGGAGTGAAGCGCACTGATGTTTCTCTTATGACTAGTCCAATCAGGTGACCAAGTTCAGCTGTCCCTTCAGGTTGGTGCCACTGTCAAAACGAGCAAGTCTTGACTGAATACAGGCATACTGTCTTAACACATGTTTAACACATGCAGGCTTAAAGGAAAATTAACGTTTTTTTACAATCTGAGCCTTCTTTCGGCAATAAAACAAGTAGTTTTACTCACCCATAGCAGTTTGGTGTCAATTGGAGCAGTATCACAGAACTTATGTTGAGCCGTTCTGTTCTACCAATGATCCCGTATCCGTTAGCGTGAGTGCTCGGGGCACTGATTTGCGGTGTCCAAATAACACAAACTTTAGCACTTTTCAAATCACAGAAGATCGCTGTGTCAGGGTAGACTTTTAGTAGATTCCAAAACGGCCTGAAACCCGATATCGCAACAGAAAAGTAAAGTTCAGAGCGGTGTTAGCAGCTGAGTTCACGCATACGCACTGTCCTCTCTGATGACGTCATCAAATGAAACTATAGCTGCATATCGGGTTTCAGGGCGTTTTGGAATCCACTAAAAGTCTACCCTGACACAGCGATCTTCTGTGATTTGAAAAGTGCTAAAGTTTGTGTTATTTGGACACCGCAAAGTAATGCCCCGAGCACTCACGCTAACGGATACGGGATCATTAGTAGAACAGAACGGCTCAACATAACTTCTACGATACTGCTCCAATTGACACCAAACTGCTATGGGTGAGTAAAACTACTTGTTTTATTGCCAAAAGAAGGCTCAGATTGTAAAAAAATGTTAATTTTCCTTTAACACATGTACAAACTGCAGACTGTATAAAGAAGTGGACTAAGGGAGTGTAACATCACTCATAGTGTTCAGGTCCATATTAGGAATAGGAATTTATTTACAGACAAAATGGCGAAATAAAAACACCAGGATCATGTAGAGCTGGTTAATACTAACATTTCAGCACTGCAGCAGTTGGCAAGAGGGGTGACAATTTTTCATTGTCAATTGGAAGTCAATGGAGCTTGAAGTGCCCCCATGCCTACTTCCTGTCAGACCTTGAAGCTGCCGCCATTTGCGCCATTTGCGCCATTTAGAGTTTCAGCCAAAGCCAGCCAACAATTTTGTATACCAAATTGAGCGGCCATCTAAACGAAATCAATTTTGCACACTGGAACAACAGACACGCACAGTTGCGGCTGGTGGTATGATTTGGGGAGGGCTTAGGCCAAAATTTTAAATATATATTATTAAAATATGTATTATATATAGGCTATATAGTATTAAAACGAATGCCAATAACAGACAATCATTTGGGTCATTATTGGCTGAACTATATATCAGAGCACATCGCACAGCCAAGCACAAAGTTTACACTGCAGCACAATCTGAGCCCCAACAACATAACGTAACACAACCACACCCAACAACGTCAGCAAAACTACAATAAGAGGCTATGGTATGGTTCCTGTCTGGAACACAACTGCTAGTGGGTTAGCTATGTCCACTCATATTTACAGGGTACAAACTGCAAATTATTACTGATGATATAATCATCAAAATATTATGATTATCTATGATTGTTGACTTAATCAAACAGTGAAATCCTTCATTCACATTGATTCACATGGAATGATTGTTTAACAGACTATGATTCCTCTTTTATGTGACATAACTTTTTAGAATCAAACTTTACCCTATAGCTACAATTCTTTTATTCTTACAATCAGCAAGTGGCACCAACATGAAGGATATTTGATATTGTGGACCCGAACCATCATGATTAGCAATTAACTGATTAATCTTGACCAATACTCCCTGGTACTGTGAATAAATAGATTTTGGACACCACAGAGAAGATTTGCAACAGGCCAGAACCAAATTAAATGAATAATTTGTTTTATTTTAGCTTGTTTTATTTTCAATCAGGCATTTTAAAGGCTTTTTCATTAAATGTTATTACAGACTATATACTCATAATTGTGCATATTTGTAATATTTCTATTTATGTTTTTGATATATTTTGAATAGTCTATATTTTGAATAGAAACATGATTTCAGGAAAAAACATGATTGAATGATGACTCCACTGTGGTAACCCCGGGTGGGTCTGCTGTGAGTGGTTGTGGATGGGGCAGGTTTGGGTTGCTTTGATGGGAATGAGATGGAAGAGGCTGTCTGAGCCAGAGCTGTCCTGATGATTGTCCCTGGATCCAATGACTCTTCACCATAGATGTGGGATCCGCAAGACAAATGTTCAGCGTGCTGCATTGGCGATTGGCTTCTCATTGTTGTTGTGAAAGTACATTGTGTTGTCCCCTGGTGCCTGGGCTGCTTCTTTCATTCCTTTTGTAGCATGTTTGTTATTCTTATGGCATGCTGGACACCCGCTGTAAGGAATGCATGAAATTCATCCCAGTGGCCTTCTGACCCCAATGCAAAACCACAACCTCCACCTAAGCGAGTGGTTTCATCCCAGACCTTTTCATCTGCACTGTCTCTCTATTGCTCTGCATAGCATCGCATAAATCAAACATGCAACCCCAGAGTCATACCCCTTCTCACCACGTTACATTGTATTCACAGATTTAGTGGCATTGTAAATAGATAAACACATACAACATCTATCAATGCAACCTGAAGAGAGGGTCTGTAATCAGAGTACCAAGCCCGCGGACGCTCAGGCTATCTCCATTTACCTTGGGATAAATCCATCGGTGTGACCACCACAGCACCGCGCGGAGGGTCTGACAAATCACCCCAGTCAGGACACAGGGCTGCTGGGCCTTATTGGCCTGGCCCCTAAGTGGTCTTCCCCTTCAACGGAAAGGATGGGCCCTGTCAAGCATGGCCAGATTAAAAAGCATACACCAAAAGAAATGATTTGTTATTAGAGAATGCCCCATTGTGAATCTTTAAGAGGTAAACAAATATGTATGACAGGATTGGAGGGCGGGCCGGGGTTAGGCTCTGGGTGTGTATCCACCTGCTGGCTTTGTCTGTTTTTCATCTTTGCTTTCTTGTTTACAAGGAATACTTTTGTGCTACAGTTTTCTCACAGAGATGCATCATTGCCTGTTGTTTCAATGGGACCCCAACAGAACAAGAGCTAAGTTTGATTTAACTTAGAGACATACATAGCTACTATTTCAAGTGTAATGTGAAATTGAGTTGAAGGTGTTGCATCCTTGCCTATGAGGAATGTATTTATGCTACAGCCTTTCACCACAGTACATGATAGTTGTTTCTGATAGTTGTTTCTAGGAGATCCCCACGGTTTTATTCAAAGGGAATGTACCTGTACCTGTATATTGTAAAAGTTTGTAAATCTTAAAGGAAAAGTAACGTTTTTTTTTTACAATCTGAGCCTTCTTTCGGCAATAAAACAAGTAGTTTTACTCACCCATAGCAGTTTGGTGTCAATTGGAGTGGTATCGCAGAAGTTATGTTGGAGCGTTCTGTTCTACTAATTATCCTGTATCCGTTAACATGGTGCTTGTATCATATGCTCGGGGCATTACTTTGCGCTCTCCAAATAACACAAACTTTAGCACTTTTCAAATCACAGAAGATCGCAGTGTCAGGGTAGACTTTTAGTGGATTCCAAAACGGCCTGAAACCCGATATCCAGCTATAGTTTCATTTGATGACGTCATCAGAGAGGACAGTGCGCATGCGTGAACTCAGCTGTTTTGTAAACACCGCTAGTCCGAAAGAAGCTAACACCGCTCTGAACTTTACTTTTCTGTTGCGATATCGGGTTTCAGGACGTTTTGGAATCTACTAAAAGTCTACCCTGACACAGCGATCTTCTGTGATTTGAAAAGTGCTAAAGTTTGTGTTATTTGGACCCCGCAAAGTAATGCCCCGAGCACTCACGCTAACGGATACGGGATCATTAGTAGAACAGAACGGCTCAACATAAGTTCTGCGATACTGCTCCAATTGACACCAAACTGCTATGGGTGAGTAAAACTACTTGTTTTATTGCCGAAAGAAGGCTCAGATTGTAAAAAAAACGTTACTTTTCCTTTAAAGTGTTTTTATTGGTCGTGAACCAGGTGCACCATTCGCATGCATGGTATTAGTGACAAAGTACTCTCTGTACCATATGACATCACAAGGTGAAGTATTTTCTATCTGAGAGAAGAACTCCTCCTAAATATGCAGGATTTGCGTGTTAAATGGGTGAATGAACAAAACACAACTCCAGGTATGTTATGTTTGTGATGAGGAAGCAACATTATAAAATAGATCAGAAAAGTGTAATATAGCTCCATTAATAGACTGACCCTACAATGCTTCACTGATACAACAAAAATATATCTAGAGTTGGAGGACACAGCTCAAATGCCTTTCGTTCTTGTGGTTGCTGCGGTCACTGTTGAGAGGTGACTGGAAGCGTTCATGAGGGACTTTGTGAGATATACGAGCTCCTGGTGCACTGACAGCATGGTTAAGAACAGGGCCAGGGCTGTACGAAAATAAACATTATTTCTCTATGGTTTACCTGACGTTTGACTTTGAGGGTTGAGATTTAGTGACACTTTTGTACCAAAGAGTCTTTTGACATAAGGCAGTAAATAATGTGAAGGTTGTAGGTATTCACAATGCAGCTGACAGGAAATATTGCGTGCTTTTCTTTTCTTGTGTATGTGTGTGTTCTGTGGCTTTGAAGGAGAGACCATGTGGGTGTTATATTGCCTGTTGTAACCATTTCACACCTCGATGGTGCCCTATTGAAACTGCTCCAGCGGACGGGACGCCTATTAAATACATTTCATTTGTGTTTGCATCGTTTCAGTGGGTTAATCCTAAATATTTATTAGATATGAGCTATAAAAATCTGTTCATTGGAAAGTTAACCATAGTTTGACATCAAGGGTAGACATGATGAAACTGCCTGGTTTTGCTTACCGTAGATATTGCTTTCACCATCAGAATTTGTCATACTGTGCACTTTTATTTCAAATATACAGTAAACCTTTTTTGGCCATGTTGGACATAATTTGAGATTTGGTACAAAACCGTCTCAAATATTTTGGATGTTTTACCAGCATTGTCATGACAATCATTTCACTATTGCGATTATTTAAGGCATAGATTTTTCACCCTAAGTGGACTTAAAATGTATTTCTAGTAATTAACCCAAGAAGTGTGTAGGTTTGGTGTGAATGGGCTGTTGGTAATTGCTGTTTACTGTATGCTGACAAGGCATCCACTGGGTGTTTCATAACTCCCTTTGTGTCAAGTTGAAATTATTAAATAAAATATACTGTATGATACAACTGTAGAAATAGAGTAGGGATGGGACAAGACCTCATGCCACAAGATCTAGAAAGATTATTGTCCCTCTAGAGAATAATCATTTAGTATTTTTTTTCTTAAAGCCCCAGTGTGTAGGATTCGTGGCGCATAGGTGGATGGTGCTATTGCACTTTCTGTTTTAGCTACGGCAGACCTCACGCCGCTACTGTATAAATAAAACGCGGTCCCGTTTTTTTTTTTTTTTATTTTCTCATGAAAACACACATCAAATGAAACCTTACAGTCTCCTCTTTTTGACTATGCAATTCATTTCCCTGCACAACAATCACTCCCCGAGCACATGGGGCTTTTATACGGAAAAGCACAAAACGAGTTTAGCTTACCTTAGAATGCTTTGCACAGGTCAAACTCTGTATTTCACCATAAAATTTGTCCGTAAGGATCCAGCGAATAAAATCCAGTAAAACAATTTAGTCCAAATCACGTGTTAGATCCATTACGACGTCTGATCCGGCAGCATGCTTGTGTTGTTTACCCCAAACCACGAGCCTTGCCAAAGGCGAAGGCGGAGCCCAAATGTCCTTCTGCGGCTCTCGTATCCAAAATGGCTGCCTCTGCATGGGGAAGATCCCCCTTTTATGTGACTATATCTAAGTCCAAAAGAATACTTTGATTTCATGATGGAAGTGAAAAGGCTTGGAAAACAATGTATTTTTGAATGGGTATCTTCAATTTCAGTAATTAACAGGTAAAAATCTTACACACTGTCCCTTTAAATGTATATTTTTTTTATTTCTATTTTGTGTATTAAAAAGATAATATGGAAGGCAATGGAGGTGACAATAATGGGATTTAGGGGAGAAAAAACAACAACAAAACAAACAAAACATTAGCACAGGCAAAAAAGCATACAGTGTGGTAGGGAGGGGGGAGATTGTGTTCACATTTTACAATTTCAATCAATCAGTTAATTTTTCTTCTTCAATTTGATATCAATCTCTAACAAATACAGCTGAAGAATGCAATAGCCTGCCATTGAATTAACACCTTTACAAAAAATAAGGTTAATATTGTATATCAATAAAAAGCCCTTTTAACAGGTGTTTAAACTGCTCTGATAGTTAGTGTAGTCTCTCTCCAAAGACTGGTTCAAAGCTGTGCAAATACTGGACCATCAAACAGAACTGTTTACACATGAAATTCACAGAGAGGGTTGAGTCCAGTGATGAGAGGAGCAGAGAGACGCTGTGATGGCTAGGTGACTGTGAAATGGGCCCTTTTTACTGCTTTCTAAGAGCTACACATACCTGACGCATAGACTACACAGCTGCTACAGAGGCTAAAAGTCATCTCATTCTACAAGTGACAACACAAAATGAGACTCTCTATATTTTTGAATGTAATTGTTCTGTTGTCTTGTATTTATGTACATATTTAATGTATTACTAAATAATTATAAGGGGTTGTTGGTAGTCACTTGTACTTGAAAGTTAAAAGTGAAAAGTGATATTGCAAATTACAAATCAATATAACACTCACTTGTAATTGCCAAACAAGCAGGAAGGTGGTTCATTTGGCTTGATTTTGTGAAAATGTTATGAATAAATATTGCATAGACTTATGAAGTTCTCAATAACAAGAGCATCTTATAATTACTGTATTTACAAAACAAGGTTCTTGCTATAATTTTTTTCTAAATAATAATAAATCATAATTGAAATTGTTAGGCTTTTTTGCGGACACTTTGCACTGCATTATTCATTCACTGTCACTACTAGTATCACTACTACTCCTATTACTGGCCACAGCTGCCCTGGGGTAGACTGATGTAAGTGAATCTGCCAATCTGCTCTTTCGGCCCCTCCAGCCACCACCAACGATTCCTACACACCACTGTCAAACATAAGCAAGGTGGAAGTGTCTTGTCTAATGGCACAACAACAGTACCAGCCCAATTTATTGAGCTATTTATTAAAACTATCCCACAATGGGCTAATCATGCTTCTGATTCCCCTTTAGCTCACAATTTTCAAACAACGCACATATTTTGCGAGAACATAAATTAGCATATAAACTATCTGAGCAGTGCGGTAAAATCTCTTTCTAGTTCGGGTTCACTCGCTCACTGTTTCAATAAGCCTGTGTTCTATAAGTGTACATACCGTCCGCTGGCCCATAAACTGTGATTGAAATTTGCTTTATTGCCGTATTACAATTCGATTCACATTTTGTGGTCAGTTCCGTTTATTTATGGAGGTACAATATGCTTGCATCAGGAGTGCTGTGTTAGCTATAATGGGCCTACAAGGAGAGAGGAGAGAGAGAGAAAACTTTTAAAAAGTTATGGCATTTAAAAAAATATATATCCTTAGTATGTTTCTTGTAATAAATAGTTTAACATGATTTAAAAGATGGATTTCCATATACTTTGTAAATCATTAAATTTGTAACCTTTAGTGACTGTGTGTCAAGCAACTCTTACTCTTACTATAACTTTTTTGGTGGAGGATACCTGCTTGTCTCTATTGTGATGTTATTTCCATGTCTACAATGTTCCACAATATGCTGTCAACCTTGTCTTTCTAATTTACTCACTTGCAAGTGTTAATTGCAGATAATACATTCAAAAACAGCCATTCTAACTGCGGAGTGCCTTTTCTGAGATCTGATCTGTACCATGACCTGATGGAATCCTGTTTGTCTCCATGGACATGTTAAAGTTTAATGCCATATTGGAACATTTTAGGCTATGCAGTAACATCTCCATGGAGAAACGCATATGGTAGACTCGGCACCATAGAATGTATAGATAAATGAACATAGCTAACCTGCTGCTTCCAAAGAGGAAGTGTGCATGAACGCACTTCTGACTCCATCAACTCTGGCTCCAATTCACTTTGTATTGTTACTGTCTATTTTGTCAAATAATCAATTCCTATTCCTCCAAATTTAGCCCTGTAACTGCTAGCCTTGGTTAGATTCATTTGACTGGAACTGAACGCTATGGGTGATGTCATATTCACTTAGTCCACTTCTTTATACAGTTTATGCTCTGCACCAGAAAAGTGACATAGTGCCAGCATTTATTACTATCTATTTATCTATTTTGATAGACTGTGGGATTACAAAATTAGCCAAATAACCAAATATAATTCAGCAAACATGCATTTCTTATTCTTTCCTTTACTTAGCAATGTGGGATTGTTGCAACACCCCTTTAACCGTACTAAAAGCCTATACATATATACATATAGAGCAAACATTCCCCCACTCCTGATGTGTAGTGGTTAATACAAAGCTGCAGTAACGTTCTTGAAGAAGAGCAAATGTTTTTAGCATCAGTTACTCTACCAAAGAGGCTGCCCAGAGCTCTGTGACATGTCCTCCTGTCTCTCCACACTCTCCTGGAGCTTATTAGCCTATAAAATCATCACATTTGGGCCCTCTGTATTTGTTTGATTACATTTTCCTCCATGCCACTGAAAATATGTGAGATGTTATGTTACACCCTATTGATTACCGGTGTTAATTAAATTTTTAATTAAAGTTTTTTATGGTCTGTGTTTCACTTATCATAATAGTACCGAGAGAAGACGCCGCTGTCATAAATCTCCTCTTTATTCACAGCGGCTGGCCATCAACAAATACAACTGTGTACATAAAATTTTACTAACATTGATTTTGAAAATATTAATATTACTTTAAACATTGGAGATGTATTATTCAATTTGGAACCGCAAAGCATAAAATCCTGGTGCTATAACTCAGTTAATGAACGGGAAAAGTCCATTACAGACCTATCAGTAGACGCATCATCTCATCCACATAAGCAGCCATGATAGCAGCAGAATCATTTACTTTGAGCTGCGTTCAAGACTTCCTTTAATAACATTAGGCGACACATTGTGAAAGCAATATGAGTCCAGACAAATGACTGTTTTCTCCTGTGTCTCACAAAGCAGCGCATTAAGAAAAAACAGCTTTCTTTTCTGCGTTCATCATTAAGTGTGCCCCAATGCTAATCTCAAGTACAGCTTTAAAACAAGTACATCAATGTGTCTTTTTATTGAAACTCCTGCGTTTTTGTTCACTAATGGAGCTAATTCTGTCACTCTGTAATTGTTTGATATGATACAAATGAACATTTATCACATCTAATTTGTTGGACAAACTGTTTCCTCAGATTTGGATGCGCCCATATTTCCTTTTTCTCTTTATTACTGATCACAAGAGCAACCCATGTCTGCTACTTTTATAGTCTTTATTCAGTGTACTAGTGTAAGGGTATGTTTATAGTATAATAAATACCAGATAGAGCTAGAGCCTTGGATGACGGAGGTAAGTTGTTTCTAAAAGTGTAGTACCTGATTTTGACTGTCTTAAAACATGAACATCAGAGCAGTTTGCAGGTTTCCAGTTCTTCCTCTTACCTTATACATTGCAAGCATCCTAATTATTCACTGTGTTGGGTTTGGTGGCACGGTGGCTGAGTGGGTAGCACTCATGCCTCACAGCAAGAAGGTTCCGGGTTCGATCCCCGGGTCGCCCAAGCCTTTCTGTGTGGAGTTTGCATGTTCTCCCCGTTTCCTCTGGGTACTCCGGTTTCCCCCATCAACCCAAAACATGCACCATAGGTAAAATCCTCCATCTTAGGTCCTGACCAAACCGAAGCAAGAAGATCATAGAGATGGTCCCCGGGCGCAGTAATGTGCTGCACTGCTCCAAATAACAGGATGGGTTAAATGCAGAGAGGAATTTCTCCAGTGTGAGATCAATAAAGTTGCTTCTTCTTCTTCTTCTTTACAAGTGCTTTTCACAACTGTCAGAGACCAGAGCGATGTTTTTATTGTCACCGTTAAGCTAACAACAACTAGCATGCTAATGTGCTCTTCCTGATTCTCAGATGCCATGCTAACACATTCTTCCTGATTCTCATCTGGTACAAAGCTTTATAATTAGATGTTTACAGTATACAACTTATTTTGACCTCAAAAGCTGCTTATACAGTACAAGACTAGTATAGCTGTACTGTTGCCAAACTTTACTCAAATCAGGTACAGGCCCTTTAAAGACATGTACTGAGCTGGTATGTACCCAGCCATGATGATGATGATGGGAAGAATGCAGGGTTTAACTGGCCACTGTGGAGCATGGAGCTGTAACGGTCAGAGAGAGGACTGAGCTGCAGGCACTATGCATTTATGACCAGAGGGTTCTGCTTTATGTCAGGCTCCCCTGGACACAGACTCACAGGAGTTTAAGGTACTTTTGTCTTGTAACAGTGTTGACAGACCTATTAGCACTTTAGACAGTCAATAAAACTGCACATAACATAAGTGTATTGACAGTACAGTGCAATGTGTGAGACTGTAATGGTTTTTGTATAATCTATTGTCTGAAAATAAAAAGTGTGATGTCAGTTATGTTAGGTAAATGCATCTGAATGCATCAGTATTTCTTTTTATGGTTTCTATATAACATTGGCTTGTTAGGAATTTGAACTTGCATATTGTTATTTTTATATTTTAAGAATTCTGTAAAAGATTAGTTGGACTGACATAATGATATAATGTCATTAGGTGTAAAAGGTATGCCTTGCACAGTTTAAAAGATATAATATTAACTTTTAAATTGTGAACTGCTAAAGTAATTAATTTTTCATCATTCTGAAATCCATACAATGATCAATATCTATTGGAGAGTACTGTAATAATCGTTGTATTCCTGTTCTGAGACTTTAAAGGTGCCCTGTGATGTAAGGTCTGTCGCCTGCTTGTCTCCATGCAAATTACACTAAACATCTATCCAGCATTTATTCAATTACAGAAGTTTTTATTGCTAAAAACATGTTGTGAGCGGGCCTACCTCTCCACAGATCTGCTTGATTGTGCCACCTGTCTGTATGCATGGAGTTAGATAACATTCCAGGCAAAGCAATAACAACTTCATGAAAACAAACTGGTGGTGGGACATCTATCAGAAAAGTTGCACAATGCACCTGTAAATCGAGGCTATACTTTTGTTTAGAGAAAGTTGTTGACAGTTTGTAGAAAGTACACTTCCTCCTTCTCTGGTCCCTCTTTCCCTCTCCTCCATACCTCACGTTGTAAAGACCTTCTGTTGGGAACGTCTCTAACTGGACAGCTCCATGGGGGTTCATTGTCCCCCCTGCTGTCCCCTTGCTGTCCCCCTACTGTCCCCCCTCCCACACAGGCTTGACTGATCTATTCCTCCATTGTCTGGACCAGGATCATTGGGATCATTGAGTGGCGTGTTGTTTTAAGGACTAAGCTCTGAGCCAATGGTCTTATTGTGTGAGGCAGCCCAGGGGCACTGCCACAGAAGATGGGGCTCATTTAGGGCCTTTTATGATCAGCTCTGTGGGACTGTGTGAGATCATTAGAGTTACTCAGTTACAGAACCTCTTTAAGCCAAATTCCTCTCTGCTCTGTCCTAAATACTATTGCCTCTAAATATTTAAATACATGCCAAATAAGTTGATTTTTAAGTTTGATTGCATCGGGAGTTACACCAGTAATAATTTAATGTGATAATACTCTTGATATAGTATGTGTTCATAATGGTGACTAAGGTTGGCCAATACTGACAAAAATGTATTCACTACTATTTTGGACCATACTATGTCAGTCCAGCAGAAATATGCTAAAACATGTATTTAAATGCATTATATGAGATTTAAGTAGCAGTAGCAAATTACTACTATAAAAGTGTTAAGAAAAGTAAAGAAATATCACTTATATATAGTTTCTGAAGTTGTGGTTTTTAATTTATTAATTTAATAATTTAATTTATTAATTTAATTCATTTTTAATCAGCTCTTTTTGCATACTTAACATCCATCCATCCATCCATTTTCTTCCGCTTATCCGGGTCCGGGTCTAAGCAGGGACTCCCAGACTTCCTTCACCCCGGACACTTCCTCCAGCTCCTCCGGGGGGACCCCAAGGCGTTCCCAGGCCAGCCAGGAGACATAGTCCCTCCAGCGGGTCCTGGGTCTTCCCCGGGGCCTCCTCCTGGTGGGACATGCCCGGAACACCTTCCGGGGGAGGCGACCAGGAGGCATCCGGAACAGATGCCCGAGCCACCTCAGCTGGCTCCTCTCAACGTGGAGAAGCAGCGGCTCTACTCCGAGCCCCTCCCGTGTGACCAAGCTCCTCACCCTATCTCTAAGGGTGCGCCCAGCCACTCTGCGGAGGAAACTCATTTCGGCCGCTTGTATCCGCGATCTCGTCCTTTCGGTCATTACCCAGAGCTCATGACCATAGGTGAGGGTAGGAACGTAGATTGACCGGTAAATTGAGAGCTTCGCCTTTTGGCTCAGCTCCCTCTTCACCACAACGGTCCGGTACAACGACCGCATCACTGCCGACTAATACTTAACAGCGTACTTAAATTGGAATTATGAATATATATAAATATTTTGCATATTCAGAGCAAAATTGATTTTTGATCTCCCCACCTTTAATGATGATTCTATTTTAATCTAGAGTTTATTTAAGTATTTTCAAAGTTAAATGAGGGTGCTATTAACAAGGAGTTCATATTATTTTAGATTATTTATTGTATTTAGTTACATTTACTTGCATGCTTTCTCCATCAAAAATGTTGATGACGCTTTCTTAACTTCTTTCTTTGTTAACTTGTGCAAACACCTCTTTAAGATTTCTAAGCTAGTTTCATTAAATAACAGTAAAATATTCCACAACCCATAGCCATTTTCTTATATGTAAATGCTAAGAACACCACTTCCACATACACGCAGTGTGGCCACAAACTGAAACTGTAGTAGAGGATTACATATCACACCAAATGGCTCCTACCCCTGTTATGTGCAGACACAAATCATAAATTGGCCCATCCATACGTACACTTTGACGTGAACTGCGTCTGATCAGCAATTCCTCTGGAGGTGAGTATTGACAGCCTTTGTTATTCATAGCATATTCAAGCTATTATATTTTCTCCTCTGCTGCCATAATGTTGCCAGCGTTGCGGAACACATAGCTATCATTCGCTTGCTCTTTTTAAAAAACGTCTTGATGCGTGACATTATTACCCATGAGCCATCAGGAGCCGCTTGTTCGTTTATGGGGCATTAAGGCACCAGAGGCCCAGTTTGGTGAATGACCAAACAGGGGCAGTTGTTCTTTTATGATCGCCACACTCTGCACCGAGCACCAGGGTTCAAAAGGGCATGGCCTCTTTGCCCTCCCCACATGCACAAACCATCTTTTTATACCCCCTTTAATCGAAACACCGTGTACTACATCAGAGTTATGCTTTGGGCAAATTAAGGTCACTATATTGATTTCATATTTGTCATTATACGCCAGGCTCTCGTATGCTCACAAATCGTCCCTTCTGCCCTGTCCCGTTAGACATGTGTCCCCCATATGGCCATATATCATCCCACACGCAGCCATATTTGTGCTGAACCTGCCTTGTTTTTGAGTGTACTTTAGTACATCAGGAAGATTAATTGCAATCAAAACTGAATTGCAATTTGGAATGAACGCAACTGACAAATTGCAAAGGCTGTAATTTTTTAAGTAGCATAATTTATTATTTTTTGTTTGTTTTATTTATTTCATTTATAAAGCATAAAAAGACATTAACTGTGTCATAACGTTAAACATAAAATAAATGAATGAACAGAAGCAAAAAGAAGTGTAGTCTTATGTTATCTGCCTCCTTTTCCAGACAATACATAAACACTGATAGTTACTTTAAAATTTCTTCCACAAACAACAAAATTATTAATATGAATATAATCTTCTGCATTACACTAACCCTGTAATTTAGACCTGTACAAGCATGTTCTGAAATAATCCTTGTTTTAGTTAATATTTCAGTCTTTTTGCCAATTCTTATGAATGCATTTAAAATGTGGACAGAATTAAATATTTTCCTCAAATCATTCAGCCCCGCCTCACATCTTTTGCGTATTCTTTATGCTTTGAGATGCAGCTCCTCTCAAGGTTTCGTCCTTCACGTAGCGCAGTAAAAAAGTCTACTCCGACCAGTGCTTTAAACAGAGATTTGTTGTCAAAGGTCAACTGCTAACAGTCCATTGGTGGCCATTAACTGTGGTACAACTTCTTTTTTTTTATCTTTAAGACCAATTTGTGATTAGGACTCTGCATGACCTTAGCACATTACTCATAAGAGGGCTAAAAGGTCATGTCACGAAGCATGTTAGTATTTCCCTTAAACATTGATTAAAGATTTTTTTTTAAAGATAGGGGGAAAAGACTTAATATCTATGTGGTCCTCCTCCCTCTCTGCTCTAGTCTTCTATATTTCCTGCAGAAATCGATAAGGAGGAACTGAAGAAACTATTGGAGCTCTGTGTGTGTGCAGTGCTCATTCATTCATCCTCTGCCACACTAATGCATCATGGGAGCTCACAGGGGCATACGAAAGCAGACAGTTTGCTGTAGTCACTCCTCATCTTTTCTGCCTCTTTGTAACTGAAGGTACATAGGAACAGCCTGAGCATAAAATTAATGGAATTTTATAATAGTTTGTAATGCATTTGTTTTTGTGGGTTAGTTGTATGGTTTTTCTATAGAAGCCCATTCCCGCCAGTAAAAAAAAAGAAAAAAAAAAGTTGGTTACACTAAGTCATAATTATGAGATAAAAAGTCGAAATTATGATAAGAAAGTCGAAATTATGAGATAAAAAGTCGAAATTATGAGATAAAAAGTCGAAATTATGAGATAAGAAAGTCAAAACTATGAGATGCGTGAAAAGTCCCTCAGTCGTCCAGGTAGAATCCATGATCAAAGGAGAAGTTCAATTTGTCAACTGGTGACAAATTGAACTTCTCCTTTGATCTTTGAAAACTATGAGATAAAAAGTCAAAATTTTGAGATAAAAAGTCAAAATTTTGAGAGAAAAAGTCAAAATTATGAGATAAAAAGTCAAAATTTTGAGAAAAGAAAGTCGAAATTATGAGATAAAAAGTCGAAATTATGAGATAAGAAAGTCAAAATTATGAGATAAAAAGTCAAAATTATGAGATAAAAAGTCAAAATTATGAGATGAGAAAGTCAAAATTATGAGATAAAAAGTCGAAATTATGAGATAAAAAGTCAAAATTTTTAGATAAAAAGTCAAAATTATGAGATAAAAAGTCAAAATTATGAGATAAAAAGTCAAAATTTTGAGAGAAAAAGTCAAAATTTTGAGATGAGAAAGTCAAAATTATGAGATAAAAAGTCGAAATTATGAGATAAAAAGTCGAAATTATGAGATAAGAAAGTCAAAATTATGAGATAAAAAGTCAAAATTATGAGATAAAAAGTCAAAATTTTTAGATAAAAAGTCAAAATTATGAGATAAAAAGTCAAAATTATGAGATAAAAAGTCAAAATTATGAGATAAGAAAGTCAAAACTATGAGATAAAAAAATCAAAATTATGAGATAAAAAGTCAAAATTATGAGATACGCAGTGCGCATGTCTCAAGCGAGACACGCGCATGTGCACTGCACATGAACAAGAAGACCCAGTAACAGCTACCGAAGAAGCATCCTCCAGTCATGTGTAGTCCTATCTAGTAAGTAAACAGATTGTATTTGATTGTATTTTGTATCTAGTTAAACATTTTATTTTGACTTTTTATCTCATAATTTTGACTTTTTATCTCATAATTTTGACTTTCTTATCTCATAATTTTGACTTTTTATCTCATAATTTTGACTTTTTATCTCAAAATTTTGACTTTTCTATCTCATAATTTTGACTTTTTATCTCATAATTATGACTTAGTGTGACCAACTTTTTTTTTTTTTTTTACTGGCGGGAATGGGCTTCCATATTCTTCAGTGTGTTTAAGCTTTTTTTTTTTTTTTTTTTTTTTGCTGTAAAAATCTTTCTGATTGGCCAAGACAGAGCCAATGACACTTGCAGATGCAGCAGGGTCTAAAGACTACAATGAGACCAAAATCCTTAATTGACTTTTAATTAACTAAATACTCGATAGCGGTTACGATACCACAATGAAGATAAGCTCTCCTTTTCCAGTGAAAATATGCTAATGTCAGTTTTATATTAGCACATTATCTTAGCACAAGACTTATACTCATTCTGATGAAGCTCAAATCATACATCATACAAAAACTGTTCAGGAAAGCTAAAATTTGGTCCTGTTAATGTGATTTTTTCCAGTATCAATACTTGCTCAGATGAGTATCTACTTTTGATATTAGTTTTGGTATCGAATAGTATCTGATTTTCACTACTTTTGCCCTCCTAATACAAACTGGCATCATCCACTGCAACATAATAACTTCCATTACTGAAATTCAATCAATACTGTATAAATTAAGCTCATATTAACTAAATCAACACTTTTATCAGTTATTTGATGTATTCATAGATAGATAGATAGATTGATACTTTATTAAAGGTCCCATGGCATGAAATTTTCACTTTCTGAGGTTTTTGAACGTTAATGTGAGCTCCCCTACCCTGTTTAGGCCCCCCCCCATGGTTAAAAGTTGTGAAATGTCTAAATTGAGCATTTGCGATCCTTTTCTGCGTTAGAAAAAAACGGAGCTCAAACGGGTGATTTTGAACAAGGCACCTTATTGACGTCAGATCGAAAAAAGAAATGCAAATGCTGTTCCACCCCCGTCTGTCTGTACTCAGCGTCTCTGTAAATCACGCCCAGAGAGTTTGGACTGCGAATGCGCTAGGCAATGCGAAATGCGTTTTTTTTATTTGCCTGGAGGCACGTCCGAGTGTTTCTAGGCTCGGAAGTCCTTTATCTGAGCCTCTGGACCTTTGAACAGCAGTGGTTTAATTTTATTTTCTGTGGAAATGTGTTTATTTTTCAATGGAACGCTTCAAATCTCTCCCCCCGTGCAAAAACACGGAAATGGATCAGCTGAGGGCTGACAGCGGAGAGTTTGGCCATGCCCCCACCCTCTACTATAGTCCAGCTCTTTTCTCCTCATTTGCATTCAAGCAACAACGCCCAGAATAAAGTGTTTGAGAGAGATATTTATGACTCTTTCTCATCTTATCTCTGTTTCTCATGCACTGAGTGTTGATTTTGAAGAAGGATTCATTTACAGTATTAGGGAACCATTAAGGAGCCATATAAAAGCATCAAGAAGTACCATGTCATGGGACCTTTAATAAATATACTAAAAATAGGAATGCATCATTTTCTAATGGTACATTTTTTATCCACATGTGTTAGTTATTGTGTTGAGTTATTTTTAAACTGCATTAGACTTAAGACACTGTGTGTTAAAAATGTCATATTGTTGAGTGCATGTTTATCACTGTGATGTATCTGAGCGCTTAGACAGTCATGTATGTGTATAAAGTGTATAAGTAAGCACTACAGGCTCTGAGGAGAAGCTGCCTCTGGGCCTGACTGAAACACACAGAGAACAGCACAGTCTCTTTACACTGGCTTTAGAAGATGTCCTACACAAAACTATGTGTAGCCTCTATGCATCACCATAAGTGTGGCTCTCTAAGCTGGAGTGAAAGGCCTTTTTCTGCATACATATTGCACATTGCACACATGCAAGTTCTCACATACATCATGTTGCTTTGCCTGAGGTCTGGATTGCTTGAGTAGACCCCAGCCCTCTCAGGGGTAATAGAGCAGTATAGAGAGGAGAGGAGGGGGCTTAGTCTTCTGTGTTCCAGTTGTACTTGTGAAGGTGACAGTTAAAAACGAACGTCCAGCATCATGGCTCCAAGGGGGAGGAAGGGGGCTATTTGTAAGCTTCTTGTTGATTAACTGTAATATATTGGTAACTGTACTCACACTCAGGGGAGCAGACTCGATTGAATCACCACTGACCTGAGTGTAATGGGAAACAAATCTGTGACAATATTGCTGGTCATCCATCTTTATTTAGCGATGGTAATGAGCAGTGTGCATAAAGGCCATGCATGCCTGTTCTAGAGTCAGGGATTGGCTGGGACATGAATTATATGTACATAATATAGTCCAGGAGATGAAAGCTGGACAAAACTGACTAAGTTATTGAGTCTTGATTCCCTTTAAACAAAGCAACCACTGTGGGTGTTTTTCTACTGGCATTAGTTATCTTAGCATCATGATAGTAGTCTACAGAATGTAAGTAAGTTGATAATATGCTTAATCCCTTATGGAAATAACTGCTTCAACATTTGACAATAGTTCTCTCTATTATTTTCATAATTTGAAAGATCTGGCATGACAGTGATCTTATGAATGGGATTGAACAAAATTTAAAAATGAAACCTTAAACCTAATAATAAACTGCCCCACCTTGCTCCACCCCATCTAGGAGTGTAACATCAGCACATTCTTCAATAACCAATAATGGGCTTGACTATAATATAATATAATCATAGTTGTTTTATGTTTATTTTTCCATAGTATTTCTTATTCCTATACACTATTCCTATACGCTAACCGTTGCTATAAAACCCCTGAGTGTTTCTGACCCCATGTACTATAAATATATGGCCCTCTGTACACCACGGCCCAGTGCTTTTTGAACAAGCGTCACTAAAGCAGCGTTGGAGGACATGTTCTGTCAGAGATGTTCACCCATGCATCTGTGCTGTTTCCCTGCATGACTCCCCCTAAATGAGATGTCCATGGGGATAATGGGACGGTCCGCTTGCCAACAGCTCTCTGCGTGGCTCTTTTCGTGCCAATTAGACTCTGTGATATAGTCACAGCAGATGCACCGCCAGCTTAGGGAGATCCATCTGATCACCAGGCGGCTCTCTCAGCATGGGCCCGGCCAGGAAGGAAACTCACACAATACGCGATTGTTTGAACTGGAGACTGTCTGGAATGTACACTATTAACTTTTTACTTTAACCTGAGGACATCATTCACACTGGTACTCCAGGCAATGAGAGTGGGATGGTAATACTTGTTAGGGTCATTTCTTGTGGATGGTTATTATCAGTCTGTTTCCATGAAGATATTATTTATTTTAGTTTATTTTTTCACAGTATGGCATTAAATATATCTATGGAGTATTTATTTTATTATGGGTGTCTTTATTGCTCAGAAATACCTTGAGAAACTGCCTCTTCACTGATATGATCAGGAACTGGCATCATCTGCTCTTCTTCATTCATATAGATTAACACTGAAAAAGGAAAATCTCCATAAAATAAGCACAAAGCCAAACCATATCTGGAAAAGTTACATGGTGCATCTTTAAGTCATAAAGCAGAATGATTTGGACCACATCAAATTGCAAAACATTAGTAGTAACAGCCTAGTCATTAAAACAATACTAGTAATTCATATTTTTGCTTAGGGTTAGTAATTGAGTCACACAGTAAATCTGTTAGAGTTGGTTCCAAATATGGTCAGACAGTAAGATTATTAGTTGAGTATTGTTTTATTCATATATGTTGGGTGAGACAGAATTAAAAAGGAATAAAAAAAACCTGATATTTTGTTTGTAAGTACTTCATCCTGTACAAAATTTGGGTTTAGTATTTTTATTTACATCATCACAATTTATTCCTTAATATTTTCAGTTTCCTCGATGCTCTCTAGCCCCCTCTACTGCCCTCTTGACCAATCCTGTAGGTGTTCCATGTGGCAGTGAGAACATTAACCTGCAGACAAATAGAAAATGGCCCTTAATGTGCCTAATGAAGCATGACAGGAACACAGAGGCTACCCCGCTGACATGCAGGGGCCCCAGAATTGGATTAGCGATTCACCATGTTGTCCCGCTATGTGGAGTCAAACGGCTAACCCCAAGTCCGTCCTGCTGGGAAGAGGACAGAGGGAAAAACCCAAGAGAAATGTTGGAAGGATGAGTTGCGATGAGAGAGCGTCCCTGGGGCCCTTAACGCTGTGGCGTCTGGAGGTTCCCACTGTGATCCAAATGAGGAGAGGGTCCATCCACCTGAACAAGCCCAGGAGAGGCCTCAGGCGATGGGGCAGAGAGAGCTGATCCTCTCCCTCTACCCTACCCCCCTCCTCTGCTACTTCCTGCACCTCGACATATATCTTACCACCAGACAAGAGCGCCAGTGCAAATCAAAGACACTGCTGATAAATTATGACTTTCCCTATGCCTTTAGCTTCCCGTTCTCATTGTCTCATTTTTACATTTGTGGAAATTAACTGCATATTTCACTCAGCTAATTGGCTTGAGTACCATTTTGAAAGAAGAAGTTGTAATCTTTAACTTTTTAACTTGAATAATGACTTTGTATCTGCAGAAAGAGATGTGATATAAAATAGTCCTATAGTTTTCCTAGTTGTTTGCTATTTAAGTTATCACAAATTTGCGAGATTGTTACCCAGCTCATGCATACTGTAGTAGCTTCTATGTTCTTCATTGATTCATTTGACAAGAAAAGCAAAGCATTAACTTGTTAGTCCTGGTTTAGCCCAGTTTAGTCCTGATGTAGACTTGGTTTGGTCCTTTTAAGGTCCTGGTTTAGTCTTGGTCTAGGTTTAGTTCTAGGTTTACTCCTAGTTTAAGTTAGACATAGAAAAATGACATATACACTTACCACAACAGCTATGTTTTATTTTTTATTTTTTTTCTAGGTAATTGTGCTATTTAAAGCCTAAATTTCATAAGCACGTTTTGCAATAAATACCATTTGATTTTAGGAAAGTAGCTGTATTCTGAAATCACCAAATGAAAGAGTAACTGCAGTTAGAATTGTGCATTCTTGCTTTAGGTACATATATTTTAGGTACTTTTCATTACTGTTAAATTGCACCCTTATAAGAATAAAAAAGAATGGAATAGTAGACTAGCAGGTTTATATATATTTAAAAAAAAATAGATTTCAGTCATTATTTATTTGGCTATGACTTCATATTCAGTCATGCTTTTTAAATTTTTCGTTGAGTTCATATCTCACACAGCTTCCATCTTTCCTCCTCTGCTGTTTAACCATTCTGTCCCTTTCTCCTCGACATGCAGCTTCCCATCGCAGTATAAACTTGGCTGTCGGGGGAAGTAGCGATGTGGCTAACTTGCCATTGTAACGGACAGCTTGACAAATGCAGAGGGGTGTAAGAGCACCGTGGTCCACATACTAGATCTGCTCCTATCAGTTTGTGGAAAAGCTAGAGACAGGAGGAGGTAGCCCAGTTTGGCCCAGTTTGGCCCAGTTTAGCCCAATGTAAGCTTGGTTTAAGATAAAATAAGATAAGATAAGATAAGATAAGACTTTATTGATATCACGCAGGAGAAATTTACTTGTCACAGTAGCTCCAGGTAGGGACAGTTTGAACAAGAAAGAAAAGTGCATGCAGGCAAGAATGGCATAAAGATAAGTAATAATAATAATAAAATAAGTAATAATTCGAATAAGTAATAATAATAATAATATTGCACGTTGGAAAAACGATATTGCACGATAGGACCATACAGTGGAGTTATACAAGTAATAATAATAAGAAACAGTAACTAGGAGAGTATTGAAAGACAATATTGCACGTTTGGACTATACAGTGGAGTTATACATATTATATTTAGTCTTGTTCTAGTCCAGGTTTACTCACAGTCCAAGCTATAAAGAGAAAATGACGCATGCACCACAAGGACTGCATTTTTTTTCTTGCTAACTACATTTTATATCACCAAATGAAAGACATGATGATTTTCAAGTTACCTTATATACCTTTTGTATACCTTTTGATTGTAGTAAAGCAACTGTATTCTGCATATCACAAAATGAAACATTAGTACGAAACAGTTACTAAAAATGTGTAAGTCAGTTTGTGGAATAGCTTAAGGCAGGAGGAGATGGGGCCGCAGTGCTTGGAGGAGAAAGGAGGGGGCAGTGGAGAGAGTGACTTTGAGCGGGATAATGAAGCTTTGAACGATGGCTCAAATGTTGCCGTCAACCTGCCCTTCTGCTACTGGCTAATTAGGTAATCAGTAAAGGGCTAATTATGGGATCAAGGTGCAGGGAAACAATTAGCAAAAAGTATTGCCACATAAAACGGAAATTTACGTTCTACCAAAGCATGTTTAATTCTTCAATATGTGTGTGTGTGTGTCCTCCTTTCTAAATACCCACATAAAGAGGACACTTCCATTTTGCTGCTGTCTCCCACTTGGAAAGGTTGATTTTAATGACCTAGCTGGCATTTGTACGTAAATACAGAAATGTTATTGGAAAATATGTGAAAACATGTGCATGTTTGTTTATTTTATTTTATTTTATTTTATTCCTGATTATATTTTTGCATTCATACTTTTGGAGTTGAATATGCAAATAAAATCAGCACACGTGCATGGGTAATCAGGAGTTGCCTGTGCAAATAGATGTATAGTAAAGTAGCCTCATTGGTTTGCTAAGTGATTGTAATTAAACAGTGCAGCAGGCCCCCCCTTTGTCACAGCTCAGTGTGTGTGGGGCCAGTTTAAATTCTCCCAGAGACAGAAGGCAAATGTGGAAAAAAGGATCACTCAACGCACTGAACAATGCTCTGGCAGCCCATACAAACATAAAAGGAGCAGAAGAAAGAGAGAGCGCTACAGAGAAAATTGAGCTTAACAGCCTGATTCTTAACTATTATTTATCCATTATGGGGGGAAGTGAGCTGGGGTGCTGAGCGGGAGAGGATTACAGAAGATTTGTGGGCTTTACAAGGCCCTGTCCTCCCATCCGCATCGCTCCAGCTCCCAGGGGCTCCACAGCCAGCGCCGGCTCAGCTTGTCTGATCATTTATCCATAATTAGAAAATTAATATTTTAGATGGCGCTATGATGAACCCATTATGGTGATGGGCCCCGATATCAATTATAACTTCAATTTCAATTTCACTTACAGCCACGGCAGCAAAATGGCTCTGGGTGGCGGTGTGGAGTGATGGGCTCGGTGCCACGGAGCATGACGAATACAGATCACTGCACATTAGGATGAGCAATTATTTGAACATGTATAAAAACTATTTACAAGCAAAGTAATTGAGCGGGGTCAGGGGGAGATGCACGAAGAATGGACAGGTTGACAAATTTTTGTACCTTGCAACAGAAAAAGGGATTTATTAATTTTCTTGGAAGCTGTAATTGAATTTTTGAGAGGGGTTTCTGGTTAAGGCTCTGGTGGTCCCGGGCTCATCTCCACTATGACCTTACAGCCCAGTGTCTATTGACTGAGTCTGCCTCCCCCATCCACCCAGCACTGCACTTGGAGATGGTCTAACATCAGTGCATGGCTAAAAATAATGATTTAACAACAATTTTTATTTTTTATTTTTTTTTAAATTCGGATACTATTATAGCAATTTTAAGTAGAGCTTGTCTCTATTACTGTAGACATACAATAAAATCAAATTAAATTAATACAAATTAATAATAATACTTTACAAAATAGCACTTTGTTTGTATTTTAAGTTTTAGCATATTAGCTTACACAAGTATTTAATTTTGTTTCATGCATTTCATAGTTTGTTGTACTATGAATTATGGATTGACAGAAAACATATTTCAAAATAATTATGAAAGATACAAAATTGCAAATGTTTTCAGTTTTAAAAAAAATTATTATTATTATTTCTGTCATTCTATGCTTTTAAATATTCACGGGTTTCAGCTTTATGTTATATGCAACATTTTAAGGACTTTTTCCCCATTCAAAAGACTTAATATTTTGTTAACGGTCACAATTTTTCTTCATTCACAAACCTGGATATGTGTTTTTTTGCCCAGGCATTGGTGCTTTTTGTAATTTCAAGCGAAGACTGCGATTCCAATCCATCATGGAGGCCTGAGCAGAGAAGGGATATTACCAGTGTCTCAGCGTAGCTCCTACAAGGTTAGACCAGTCCCCGTAACAGCTCTAATCATACACACACTTCATCACTAGGGCTAAACCACTGCACCTTAATTATGTAGACATCAGTCACATACACAGAGCTGCACTGGGCTCGCACTGGTCCAGAGCTCATTTATCAAGCCACTCGCTAAACAAAGGTCAACCTGCTGGATGAGATTTCTGAGAGCTGGGATCAGGCTTAAGGTAATTTGTTTGTGCTTTTAAAAGAGGAATGAGTGATAAGATGAAGAGGAGGTAAAAAGTTATTACTAGCGTTGATTTGGTTACTTAGGGAATGGTTTGATGACAATTTTTTAAAAATTCAATGCAATTTGCAACACTCAATAATAGAAGTTTCTTGGTGGTCTTATGCTAGTTATGATAAAGAGCAAAACCAAACTTATTCAGGAATGCTCTAGTTTTTATCCTATGTGATTTTTTCCAGTATTGATACCTGCTCAAATGAGCATCTAGATTTGATGTTAATTTTATAAATCAGTATCAGGGTATGAATTTTTTGGATAACCCTTACGTGTACACCATAAGATATTGTAGTCATATACAAAATGTACTGTTGATTATTGTAACTCAATGGCGAAATTAGAAACATACAAACATATGTAGTTAGCGATTAAACAGAATTGCTCTAATAAATAATTAATAAATAAAGTTACTGCTAGCATTTTGGTTAAATATCGGGAATATCATTTTTGGCACCTTTGGTGGCCCTTAGTAATATCACAAATTACATTTTTTTGTTGCTTTCTTTCTTTATTTTTGCTTGTTCAGCAATAAGGCTCAAAATGAATCCAAGTTGTCAGTTTTGGTTATAAATAATGTTCATCTTTTAATCTTTTTTGGTCTACACTACTAAAACAAATCTTAAAAATACATAAATGCAGACATTGTTTTTATGCATACTTTTAGTTGTCCTGGAATGAACTCCAGAGGGAGTTTAAACTGAAAGATCTGGTGTCATTGGACTCTTTCAAGTCACTTTTAACTGAACTTGAAACAAAATGATCAATTTGTAAATGTTTCACATAAGACTTGTTTTATGATGCTTTTGTGTGTGTGTTATTGTTTTGTCTCTGTGCTGATGCTGCCTCTTGGCCAGGACACTCAATGAGCTTATTATCCTGGTTAAATAAAGGTAAATACAAATAAATAAAATGTAATTAATATAATACATTTTTAAATCATCTAAAAAATTAATTCACAAGTAATCTCTGATTTTTTGTTGCTTTTTTAAATTAGCGTATAAAAAACACTGATTGAATTCTTGTTAAACATGATTAACACTACACTTTATTTATCAACACGTTCTGGCTGAGTGCTCACTGCCCTGTAGGCCTGGCCCATGTCCTCTGCCCCACTGCCTTGTTTTCCTCATGTCATTTTAATTGTTCACTGTCAGGGGCAGAGCAGCGGATAACAAGCTTAGCAAATGATGTCTGCTGTTGCTACACATTGATTAATATTTTACATGTTATTATCCTCTGTCCATTACCACAGCAAATTAAACTATAAATCACACCCTCTGCTGGTGTCACTACATCATAAATTGTCTGTAGCTGAGGAGCTCCACTCCGCGAAGGTCTCCTCTTTGGTGAGACAACAAAGTGTGGGAAGTGCCTGTGTTCTTTAGTCTGAATTATGGACTAGTCACGGTCACCATATACATCAGAGCCGTGACGAATGAGGAGTTTGTTCTGTCATAAAGCAAAAAGAAATCTGGGTCATCCTACTGGTTAAAGTTAGCAGCTAGAATTGAAAGTAGTTAAGTATTGAATAACTATCATCATTCTTTGCTTTTAAAGATCCCATGACATGGTACTTCTTGATGCTTTTATATGGCGCCTTAATGGTTCCCTAATACTGTAAATGAATCCTTCTTCAAAATCAACACTCAGTGCATGAGAAAGACACATGTACACAGTCAGAGTCAGAATATCTCTCTCTGAACAACTCATTCTGGGCCTTGTTGCTTGAATGCAAATGAGAAGGACACAGATAGGTTAGAGGAGCGGGGGGGGGGCAAATGCGCCGCTGGTTCCTTGTTACTGTGCACTGTCTCCCACTTCCGCATTTTAAGCGCGGGGGAAGAAAGGAGAGGAATTTCAATGAAAAAAAACACATTTTCACAGAAAATAAAATTAAACCACTGCTGTTTCAGAGGTCCAGAAGGTCGGGTAAAGGACTTCCGAACCTAGAAACACTTGCACGTGCCTCCAGGCAAATAAAAAAACGCATTTCGCATTGCGTAGCTCCTTCGCTGTCCAAACTCTCTGGGCGTGATTTCCAGAGACAGGGGGTGGACATCCAGACGGTGGTGGAACTGCATTTGCATTTCTTTTTTCGATGTGACGTGTTTTTCCAACGCAGAAAAGGATCGCAAATGCTCAGTTTAGACATTTCGCAACTTTTAGCCATGGGGGGGCCCTAAACAGGGTAAGGGAGCTCACATTAACGTTCAAAAACCTCAGAAAGTGAAAATTTCATGCCATGGGACCTTTAAAGTGTTCTTGGGTTTCAACTCCCTGTTACATGCAACATTTGGAGGACTTTTTCCCATTCATTGAGTTCATATTGAGTTTTAAAATGCTGAT
Source organism: Paratrypauchen microcephalus (assembly GCA_036785185.1). Classification (NCBI taxonomy): domain Eukaryota; kingdom Metazoa; phylum Chordata; class Actinopteri; order Gobiiformes; family Gobiidae; genus Paratrypauchen; species Paratrypauchen microcephalus. The sequence continues at coordinate 1,353,425 of JAVJIX010000142.1, forward strand.
TGCTACAGTAACAGTCCTAATTTAGTTAAGTATTGTATAGCTAAATATACATATAACTATCAAACGTACAGGGGATCGGAACCAAGCACTCCTACACTGAGGCAACCCAATTTTAGTTTCTTACTGATTTTGTTCTTTTTGTTCTGTTTTGTTTATTATGAAAAAAAAATAATAAACTACTAGTATATATTAAAAACCATACAGTAACTAGACTCGCAAATAATCTTTGTTCTTGAACTAGTGTGCATATGTACACGTTAATTTAGACTTTTTTTTTCCGGTTTGTTAATTATGAAAAAAAATGCATCAATATTTCAACTATATTAAAAACAAAACGGGACACTAACAATCTAGTAACTAAACTCCCAAGCAATCTTTGTGCTAGAACCAGTATGCATGTGGAGATGGCATTTAAACTGACGATTGAGTGTAAATTTGGGTTAAATTCCAAATCCTGCATATTTGGAGGCATATTTAGATGTTATTATTTGACTTTACTCACTATATTGTCCTCATATTTTTTATAATCTGTTCTTTAAGATACTCAGATTGGACATTAATAGAGTTCTTTTTGCATGTGTTAGTAGCACTACTTGTTACACCATTGTGTTTTTGAAACCACCAACCTGCTGCTATTTTAAATGAAAATTCAGATGGAGCTGTAGATAAATATTTTTTCCGTGCCTGTTTGGACCCATTTTCCCCTGATATCATCCAAGACATGGGATGACCTCTCTCGCCTTGTCATTTTTTTTCTCATTTTCCTCACTGAGGCTGGGGACGGATGCACAGAGGCCTTACCCGCTGCTGGAAATCAATTTATACAGTCCTGCGTTGCATGTAGGGAGAGATGGGACAGAGCCACCCTCATATAATGACACAGCCAATTGCATTGTGTTGGGCTGCGGGGGTCAAGTGGGGTCTGAGTGTGCCACAGATTCGGGCTTTGTTGGGGACGTGGGGCATTAGGCAGGAATTACAAAGCAGGGTCAAAGCAGCCACACCTGCGGAGGGAGACAGCACCTTTGGGCCCTGCACCCCCTCATCATCAGCCTGGGAGATGAGCCTGACACTGGGATGACACTCGGAGAGGAGGGGGTGCTGAAACACTTCCACTAAACACTTCACCTATACTGATGGGTGCCGCTGACCCTTCCCAAATCTCATCACTGTCTCCTGAACGCAGCAGGCGTGGGATTTTCTGCTATATCCTCTTCGATACCTCTTTAGCCTGTGGCATCTGGACCGTGGGCTCCCTATGCCTGTTTTTTACTGCAACACTCATTTGTATACAGACGCATACGCCTGGATTTATTTATCTATCTGTCTGGCGGATGTAGTGATGTTCCCTGCTGAAGATGGCAATACTCACACACTGATCCCCTTAAGCCTGCTTAGCATCTCCCCACAGATGCAGTCCCATAGCGTCTTTCAATGATTTATCAATTTACAATGTTTGCAAAGATAGCTCTGGCCTCATCCCAAAGGTCCCACACTGGAAGTATTACATGTTTTTTAAGAAGCTTGTATAGAAAATGGCATCTATTTATATGTATGGATTGTCTGTGTTAGCTTGAAAATAAATCATACTAATAATGTAAGTATTTAAAGATCCTTTAATTAATATTGTTTTTGTTGTTGTTTTTAAATCATTGAGTGCCAGTGTGTGCATTGCCAGAGGGCTCTGACCTAGTGTAGTGCATAGATCTAGGGTTAAGTCATCTGACCTGGTAGGGTGGGCACTTGTCTGTTTTTTCCCCCATAATTACTGCTTCTATAACACAACTTTTCCTCTCTTCCTGTCTCCTAAATCAACATCAGTCCATCCCCCAGGCTCACAACCTCTGCCAAAAAACAACAAAATAACTCAATTTATCTAATGACAATAATGAAATTATAATAACAAGAAGATGATACAAATGTGCTATATTTCAAAATGTACAACTTTCTAAAAGCTGAAGAAAATCTGTATTTACTCTAGTGCATTTAACCCAGGCTTAATCGATTATACCAGGCAGCTTCTAATTACTGCAGTTAGTGTAATTTTAATGGTTGTTGTTCTATTGTAACATTTAGACAAACAAAATCGGACAAATCCACACATTTTAAGATTGGAAATAGAGTGCAAATGTTAAAGAAAAAAAGCAGTGTTAGCAATCAATGTGTTGAACTTATGCATTCAGGCCAGAGGTTTCCAAATGCAAACAGCTTGTTCTCTCTCAGTGGTTTATTCCACCATCACACATGCATATGTAACTAGTGCTGCCTGCACAATCTGAGCTGGATGCAAAACAGAGAGGGGGACCTTTAGTGTAGAAGACAAAAGGGGAGAAAAAGAAATAGAGATGAATACAGAACTGTGCTGGAGCAGAATGTATGCTGTCAGTGAGGCCGTCTCCCTCAAACACTAACTATAGCGACAGGCTGATGAGTCAGTGTCTGTTTAAATGGCAGCTTGTCACGCCGGGCGCTCGGAGGTGGGCTGTGGACCTGTCAGGGCCTGTGCCACATTAACCATCTGACCCTGTCATCCTCGGCACTGCTCCTGCCGCAGCGCCTGTCACTAACGCTGCCATTTGGCTCCACACGGATCACACACAGAGGCCAGGCACAGCCACCTCTTAGTGTTGTTTATTGATTTCTGACCCACCGCTTAATAGTTTTCCCAGTCCCCCTGAATGGCTTTTGTAAGCAATAGGGTTTGTACATCTCACCAATCAATACCTTTTATATTTACAATAAAATTGAAACGGCTTCTCGGTGGGGCTCAGAGCACCTCGGCATTTGTCATCCTTCTGCAAGGGAAAACTATGTCATTATCTGAATTAAAACATTTATTTCTGATTAAGAGAGTGTCCTATCTCATTAATTTCCCCCTTTCCAATAGGAGGGGAATGGAATCGTATTGATTTTTGCACTTTTTACACGTCTCCACTACTGGGAAGATAATTGAGAAGTTAGCCAGAATAAATGAAGTTTCTAGTCTTGCAGGGCAGCCAATACCTTGGAAATGTGAGGTGTTTTTGTGGGAGCAGGCCTTTAATTTTGTACCGGCCGAGACAAGGCGACTGAACAAATTGGATTAAGGCTGAAGATGTGTGGATTGGGGTTTGTGCTGGTGCGTGTGTGACTAGAGCGTATCGATGTGTGGCGCTATAGCAACAATAGAAGCGCGCGTGCCAGGATGATTTTTTACCTGACAAAGAAACCCGCTGATAGGTTCTCCATTATAGAATTGGAAGATGCTATAATCTCAAATAGTGGACAAAGGACTATATAACTCTATGGAAGATTTACTATTTTATAAAGAAATATTCTAAAAAAAAACAAAACATTGAACCTTATTGAAGGCTTTAAGTCTTTTGGAGTTGAACAATGGCACCACCAAATAGTTTCACTTCACTTTTTCTTATTTATATTGGCAGAGAAAACAGGTCAACAAATCTGCAGTCTGAAAGTTAAACAGCAAATTCCACCATAGAATTCTGCTCATGTTAAACTATAAAGATTCTAGAATGTTGTCGTCATGTGAAGCCGGCCTCGTACAGCAGCTTAAGGCCAATGATGATGATAAGTTACCTCCCCCGGGTCATGGTGGGGCATCAGGTGAAAGACAGTAATCAATGTTTGAACCAGACCTTTTAACATGCCAGGGCTCATTGATTAAGCATTATCAAATTAATGAGATTGAATTAAGTTGTGGAGGCTTTTTATGTGCCATGAAAGAAGAATTACAAGGACTAAAGTTACAGCTTTTAGAGATTATTGTATATTATATTGTATTATTAGGAAGTGTTTTTATTTTATTTTTATTTTTTTAAGATGTACTATGCAACTTTTCTAGTGAGGGATTTGCCACCTACTTATATCTATGGAAATGCTGTTGTTTTGAATGTCCCTCAGTATGGCATTAAACCAATCTAGCTTGCATACATTCAACTACAGTTTTTTTTTTTTCTTAAAAATACTCTTAAATCCATGCATTCTTATTGTGAGTGGAGTCTCCTTTGCACAGATCTGACTAGTAACTTGGCCTGGTTCCATCATGTGCTTGTGTCTACAGAACTAATGCGTTTAATAATATACTATGGAACATTTCAGAGAAACAACGAAACCTCCATGGAGACAGCCTAATGCTCATTACATAGTGTTAATAAGTACTTAGCCTAAAAAAATTACATGGTACAAAAATGTCTACCAGTGCCAGAGGAACAAGTAAAGTTTTCTGATTTTGATGCAAATAAAATCGTTTCAGCTCCTCTTTGTAATCCTTACCCTCTGCGTCCTTGCATCTACATTCACCTCCTTTATGATTTCATATTTCTATTTGGCTCGTGCATGACAGGCCGAAGGAGCGAGGTGCAGATTTGGAGAAGAGGGGTCCGTGTGGTCAGCTCCAGTTTGCACAAGCCCAGCGTGGCCGATATGGGGGTCGTGAGAGGGGTGAGTGAGCACAGCAATTGGACCTCACAAACACTGAGAGGAGCCAGCGCCGGGCCAGGTCTGATGCGGTCGGATCTCGCTTCAGGGACCGAGAGAAAATGTTGTCGGACTGTACGAGGGCATCGTCCATCATGGCCCTGGCCCTCCTGTCAGAACTGTGATTGTGGAAGAAGAGAGTGAAAGAGTGAGGAGTGCAACAAAACCTCCAAGTACAACACCAAAGGCAATTGTAAGAGAAACTATGAGCAGAGAGAGCTAAAGTAGTACAGGGCATAGAAAGCTGCAGGGCCAAACTGTGAACAGTGACAGTGAGCATACTGTGGTATCTTGTGTACACTAAAATGTGTTCTTTGATTAAACAATTTAGAACTGTAGTAAAACAAGACAAATTGATCAGAGAGCACAAAATGTAAATATTATCAAAACAAGGTGCACTGCGTAACCTTTCTGGTGAAAGGTCCGCCACCTGATTGTCTCCTTGGAGATGTAATTACTTTGTCATTACTTTGCCTTGAATGTTCTACTTTATAGAAATAAACTTGTACATACATAATGGAGACAAGTTACTATATATACAGTATTATCTATAGAGAAGCAAGCTGGCTTGTAAGAATTCATGTTTTTCAATGTATTTTGAGAAATAAACACCTGTAACTGAATACTGAAAAGTTCAATGCCATACTGTGGAATATTTCATGTAAGGAAATAACATCTCTAAACAGGCAAGTAAAAAGTTGACCCTCCACCTTAGAAGTTACAAAGTGCAACTTTAAGATAGATTTTATTGTCTCATAGTAAAATTTGTTCCCTGCATTTTATTCATCCTTCACTGCTGCTAGGGCACCTTGTCAGGAACAGTGGGTGCCATAGTCCAGCTCCTGGGTACCCATCTCCAGATCTTTGTGACAGACAACTACCTTTGCCTGGAGGAAAGCCACTCTAACCCTCTGGCTGGGAGGCAAAGGTTCTAGCCTGAAAGGTTTGTTTATTTTTGAGTGCAAATCCAGCAACCAAAAATGTGCACACTAAAATTATTACTATTACTAACTATTTACTTTCATTTTAAATCACTTGAATTTTGAAAAACTACAATATGCTAGAAGTCTGACATCAAAACCAGCTCTTACTTTTGATGACCATTAGTTTCCCAAAAGTCATTTGGGGTACTTCTACAGTAAAGACCTCCCTCGCTGTGTTATTGTCTGGCTCTAAGTTCTCTCTCTCATCAGAAACCCATCTCTGTGGTGTATCTGTCAGGCCCTCATCCCTCCATCGTGCAGCCCGTGAAGCCTGATCTCTGCAGTGATGTCCCTGCCCTTCCATCGCTCCCATCCTCCTTCATGGACAATGGACAGGTGAGTGTGAGGCTGATTGGCTGTGGAGTGAATGGGGCAGCTGCCAGAGCCCTGCAGCACAACCATCTCTGACAGGCCACTAATTCAACCGACAGAACAAAAACCTCAACCAAACACTGGCATTAGAGGGCCGCTGGGGCCGGAGAAAGTTTGGAAAATTGGAAAATGGACTAAGAGAGACAGAGAGTGGGTAGGGTTTGGGGGGAATAGACTCCAGGTGAGAAAAGAAAAGTTCATACATATGCTAAAGAAGAGTATAAAACCATTTTTTAAAATGATATACGGACAAAATGTATAAAACTACAGAGTTACATGAGTTAGTGCCATAATACTAAAATTTCAAACTTGATTTTGATACTAAGAAATAGACTTAGTACTGAATACTGATTCCGATACCATGATGATAATAAAAACACTCTTTATTTAATTAATTTTCAATATTAAATCGTCATACTTTCTTTTATATTCCTCGGTGGCCTTATATCTGTGTAATCCCTCAGTTTTCCAGGTAGGTTCCATAGTGGTCCAAGGGTGTATACTAGTCTATGTATACTAGTCTAAGATCTTTCTAAAGCTACTCAGGAAAGGTTCATTTCTGTCCTGTGAATGTGACTTTTTTAGCACTCTAAACTTGCTCAAATGATTTTTGATGCTAGTTTTAGTATTGATGATTAGTATTCAATTCTTCTGATGACAACATGAATACATACTTTTAAAATATTACTTTATTCTGTCAATATTGATTGTTGTGCTAAATACACATTAGACCCAATTTCATAGTGAGCATTCACCTGGCATGTGAGCATACTGTTGTTATGTCCCTGGGCAAAACACTTTTGCCATGCAGTCTACTCCAATCACAGTGGAATTGACAGGTCTGAGTGACTATTTCCCTGTTTATGGACAAATGTAAAATATTATGTGAATAAGGAGAAGATCCATCACCGTAGTTTCTAAAGTTGGGAGCCATAATCCATGGTGATAGAATTTTGAAGGCTTAAGTTCAATTTTATTGTTTCAATTACTATATTGCAGTGTTGCCTACAAAACCTGTATTTACCAGTTGTTAAAATGTATTCAAAATCATGACTAAAGTGAATTAAATGTCAGGTTAAGAATTAGTTACAATGTTTCTTTGCAACTATTGTCCTTTGGCCACTGGGAGTCAAAGAAGGGCACCTTTATGTGTTTGCTGACCTAAGAATCCTTTACCAAATCTTTTTCAATTTTCTATTTCTTTTCATTCATTTATGGAGACCAGCAGATGCTGTACCCTCCACTAGAAAGGTTACACAGTCTGTATTTACCCATTGTTAAAGATCCCAGGACATGGTACTTCTTGATGCTTTTATATGGCTCCTTAATGGTTCCCTAATACTGTAAATGAATCCTTCTTCAAAATCAAAACTCAGTGCATGAGAAACAGAAATAAGATGAGAAAGAGTAATTTTTCTCTCTCTGAACACTCCATAATGGGCGTTGTTGCTTGAATGCAAATGAGGAGAAAAGAGCTGGCCTATAGTAGAGGGTGGGGGCGTGGCCAAACTCTCCGCTCTCCCCTCTCAGCTCTCAGCTGATCCATTTCCGTGTTTTTGCACGGGGGGTGAGATTTGAAGCGTTCCATTGAAAAATAAACACATTTCCACAGAAAATAAAATTAAACCACTGCTGTTCAAAGGTCCAGAGGCTCAGATAAAGGACTTCCGAGCCTAGAAACACTCAGACGTGCCTCCAGGCAAATAAAAAAACGGCTAAACAGGGTAGGGGAGCTCACATTAACGTTCAAAAACCTCAGAAAGTGAAAATTTCATGCCATGGGACCTTTAAAATTGTGTCCAGAATCCTGACTAAACTTAAAGTGAATTAATGTAAAGTTATGCACAGCCCGTTCTCCCTTGTGTAACCATGGGACAGGCATTAAAAACAGTGCCCCACCTCTTTCCATTTGTTTACCTGTATAAACGTACCCATGGCCAGCCAGCAGCAGTGCTCAATGAACAGCTTAATTTGTGGATGCATTTCTATGGGCAGAGTAATCTAAAGAGGGATGCAGAAAGGTTGGGTACATTCATCACAAACACAAGCTTAACATAAGTGAAAAATTACAGGATTCCCAATGACCTTCCAACCAATCAGACCTGGTAATTACACTCATTCATTACGAAGGAGAGGAGAGACGCAGGAATACAGAGATGACCCTTCAGGACAACAAAAATGTTTATAGATGGGAACAAAGAGGAAAATGCTAATGACTTGGCTAGCTGGCTGGGTGGCCCTGAGTTTCTGCAGAATAATAATTTATCTTTGTGAGCCAGAATTTTGTATTATTTAAAGTTAATATATCACCAACCCCATGCAACAATAACAAGGTGGAATATATGGATCACAAACACAGAGGTGGTTTTAAACTATGGCTTTTGTCACCCATAAAGCTGCACTACATAACTTTTCTAACGGAAAATTGCAGTGGAAATGTTAAAACTTCAATTTTGAGACATTCAACAATAATATATTATAAATTAGTTCAACAAAAACAGCTGCACTTAGCCTTTTGAAGCCAATGTTTCACTAGCGACTAGCTAGCTTCATCAGGGTTTGATACTTGAATTAATAAACTTTAATCAATACAGTATTTATCTATCTTTTCTAGTGGAGGGTCCATCACCTGCTTGTCTCCAAATGCTGTCAATGTTTTGCCTGGAAAGTCCTACCGTATGGCATTTAAGATAACAGGAGAAGTTCAATTTGTCAACTGGACAAAGTTTGTTTGGTTGAAAACGTTTCGCCGCTCATCCGAGAGGCTTCGTCAAGTTTGTTTGGTTTTCAACCAAACAAACTTTGTCCAGTTGACAAATTGAACTTCTCCTGTTATCATGGATTCTACCTGGACGACTGAGGGACTTTTCACGCATCGTATGGCATTTAACTTATCTTTCTCCATTGAAATAAGCAGGTTGGTGAACCTTCCTGAAAAGGTAAATGCGTTATTGATCTAATTATAAGGGAAATCTTGTGTTAGTGGCACAGGAAACTGAAACAACTTGATAAAAGTTCCTTGATAAGAGTCCTAACCTGGTCTGGAAATGGAACACGGGACTTTTTTACTCTGAGGGTGAAGCACTAATCCAGGCAGTACTTTTTACTTGAAATTCAAGTATGTCCATCACTGCAACCTCAATAACATCTCATTGCATTGTGATACAGACCTAAAATGTGTGTTCCAAGACTTTTTAAAGGTGCCAAACATGTAAAAAGGATCTATCTGAAAGTCGTGTTGTATTGACCATGTGCCTGCAGCCCTCTACTACAAATATATTTTATAAGCAGCCCTCGGTGGAAAAAGTTTGGACATAGCTGCACTAACCACTCAGTGCCATTAGCTATAGAAATACATGTCAAAATGCACGGAGGAATATGTCCAGTTGTTGTTATTAATCTAGATTCAACTACATACATGTTCTGGACGACACCACTGTCACTAGTTGTATTGTAATGAAGTGTATAGTACAGCATTATAGCCCCTTGCTGCAGTTATAATTTCAAGTACATTAGATCCCACTTTGCAACAGTTTATTTCCCTCTTATTTGCGTTGGCTAATAGCTCCAAAACATAACCTTACTTGCTTATTTTTCATGCGCTAACAACATGTAGATTCTGCGGTGACAGCAAATCGAATCCTGTATTGTGCATAAACAGGCCGACCAGGTGGCACTGAACTTTCTGATTCATTTCATTTCCCCTACAATGATAGCTAGATGCTTTTTCCTCTGATTATGCAGATGGTATTACTTTTTTCTCATCGTCAATATGTGTTTAGGTGTCATTTGTGGCGGATGATGTTCTCATTGCTCAGTTTACCGCGCCTGTAATAAGATCACCTGTGGTATGAATACATTTTGCCTCTCCGCGCGTGTATTTGGATTTGCAGGGTAAATGAGTTTCTCTCAGCCTGGAAGAGAGAGGGAGAGACAGCGGAGAGAAGAAAGGAGAGAGATAGCACATCAAGCGGCTTCTTAGATTCACTTTGGATCTTGACACCTCGTGCACGGTCAGTAAATGGCTTTTCGAAAGGAGGAGGTGGGCTGGGGTTTGTGTGCGCTAGCATCAACATCTGAGGCTTTCTGAACATTCTGTGTGGGGTTCTTAACTGTTTGTGCCAATACAAGTGTTTCTGTGTATAGTTTTACAGACGTATTTAAAGGGGCACCATGTAACTTTTCCGATGGAGGGTCCACCACCTGCTGGAGTTGTTGTTGCTTGAGGATTTTTTTCCATGCAATAGTACAATTTGATTTGCCCCAGTATGGATATATTGGAAAAGCATTTCAAAATAAAACAGCCATGTGTTATGTGCTTTGTAACTAATTATAATGTTTTTTACGTGTTATAAAACCAGGAAGTACTGTTGTTTCACTGAAGCATGCTACTTGTTTGCACTGGCAAGACAGCAAAACTCTGCTCTGGCCTGGTTGTGAAACAAGCTTTAACTTATTGTGGGGAATAATTAGGATTCCTGGAATGCATTAAGATAGGGAAGAATAATTTTCAACGTCTGTAGACAGTTTAAAATGAAGTAGTTATGTTTTTCGTATTTGAACGTACCTATCTTGCATATATTCACTTGCAGGTGTTTTTATTGATAACTTATCACCCGCTTGTCTTCATGGCGATAGATGGATTTAATGCAGTACAGTGGAACAATCCACACAAAGCAATAATAACATCTACAGAGAGACAAACAGGTGGCAAATCCTCAACAAGAAAACTAACACTATCCGCCTTTTACGTTGGCCATAGTTTTATTGCTTAACTGAAATCTATTCTACATTGTTGGTATTCTACCTTTATACCATCACTGTTGTTATTCTGTGTCCATCCACGGAGAAGTTATAGTAAAATAACTTGTCCTGCCCACCCAATGGGGTAAAAACCCCATCGGGTGGGCGGGACAACAGATAATTGAGGTGATGATCGGAGCTGTTCAAAGATAATTGATAGTGATAGAGCTGAGCGGACTGACCATTGCCTCCAGGGGCAACAGACACAACCAGGCCTGAATGTGAGAACATATGCAGAATTGGCTTTTTTGAGCTTTTGATCATGTTATATTGTTGTCCATTCATCCAAAACATGCCTTGAGTTCTATTATTGCTTCACACTTGTTTCATCAATCTATTAATCCAGACTTCTCTTCTCAAACAAGCTCTGTTTGCATTTTGCCAGTTTTGTTACGTCGTAGGTAAAATACAGTTTTCACTGTGGAGTTTGCATGTTTTCCTTCTATATTTCCTTGATGAGTAGATTGACATGTACTGCCAACACAACCAGTGACTCAGTGCAAAATCTTTATGTAATTTAAGGAATTTTAGGATTCAATTCTATATATTTTTCACACACTTTTTAATAAAAGATAAGATTGACAACAGAAGCTAGAAATCCTTTACACACATGTACACACATGTACATTTGAGATCATTGGGGTCATTTCATTGCATCTATTCCAAAACATTCTGCAAAATATGCCATAAAACTTTTTACAGCCCTTTCCAAATCAATAGAGAATACAATTGTCTTTACGTTGCAGACTGTACTGATGGGGGCAGGATCTGATCATTTATATAAGGGCAATTTACAATCACACTGCATCTATCACTGACAAACACAAAACATCTACATATTAGCAATTGCAATTTGCTAAAACTCATTTCAATTTTTAAAATTGCAGCACAGAACATTTAATGTTCCGTACTGCCATTTTAAATGGAGGGTCTGGCACCTGCCCAATTCACTTCTATACTGACAAATAAACACACCACAAAATCTTTGCACAATGATTTAGGAATTTCCACACAAATGTTAATATATGTGTGTTCTGGAGAAATGGCAGCAAAGGTTCCTCAGGACCAGACTGGTAAAAAATAGAAATGCCTTTAAGTAAAATTCAATGTGCTACTGTAGTGCAGAAAAAAAAAAATAAAGTTGGCATTATACTTCCCTGACAGTGGAGTACAATGTGCAGGGGGAGGTATCACCAAGGGCTTTATTAATAGTCCAAATCTCCTCCGCCGGGCCTGCCTCAATCACACAGAAACATATTGAACTAGCAGAGAAAGCCATGACCTGGACATCATATTTCCAGCTGCTCCAATTCCAGTGACAAGTTGCCAAACTTGAAAATCCCCCAGAAAACCCAGTTAAGGCAAAGCAAGTTGTAAAGGCGTTTTTCATAAGCCCACGGACAAGAGGGAACAAATGGAGGTTATTACTTTGCTCCATTCCAAATAGCCCCCCGCTGTCTGGCAGAAATAGGAGGGCAAAAAATGTCTCCACAGCTCACATCTGTACCTGACACCTCTGCTCTGAACTTGTCCCATTATTTTCTTTTTTGTTTCACTTTAACAAGTTATAAATAAGTACTAAGTGTGGTAGAAGATGTACTAAATTATTGCCTCATCTTGAAAAAGAAATCTACCTTAAATAAGAAATGAATGGATAATATTAGTAATTAATACATTTATTTATTTATTTATTTATTTATTTATGTATTTATTTATTTATTTATTTATTTATTTATTTATTTATTTATTTATGTATTTATTTATTTATTTATTTTCTATTACTTTACTTTTTGCCAATTATGATACAGTATGCAAATTTGATATAAAATATAGTGCTTTTCCAGATGCTCAAAGCCACTTAAAGGAAAAGTAACGTTTTTTTTTTACAATCTGAGCCTTCTTTCGGCAATAAAACAAGTAGTTTTACTCACCCATAGCAGTTTGGTGTCAATTGGAGCAGTTTTGAAGAAGTTATGTTGTAGCCGTTCTGTTCAACTAATGATCCCGTATCCGTTAGCGTGAGTGCTCGGGGCACTGATTTGCGGTCTCCAAATAACACAAACTTTAGCACTTTCCAAATCACAGAAGATCGCTGTGTCAGGGTAGACTTTTAGTAGATTCCAAAACGGCCTGAAACCCGATATCGCAACAGAAAAGTAAAGTCCAGAGCGGTGTTAGCTTCGGACTAGCGGTGTTTACAAAACAGCTGAGTTCACGCATGCGCACTGTCCTCTCTGATGACGTCATCAAATGAAACTATAGCTGGATATCGGGTTTCAGGCCGTTTTGGAATCCACTAAAAGTCTACCCTGACACAGCGATCTTCTGTGATTTGAAAAGTGCTAAAGTTTGTGTTATTTGGACACCGCAAAGTAATGCCCCGAGCACCATGTTAACGGATACGGGATCATTGGTAGAACAGAACGGCTCAACATACTGCTCCAATTGAGAGCAAACTGCTATGGGTGAGTAAAACTATTTGTTTTATTGCCGAAAGAAGGCTCAGATTGTAAAAAAAACGTTACTTTTCCTTTAACAATTTTGTGCATCATTCGTTCACTCCATACACTTGATAGTGGTATGCTATTTCTATAGCCACAGCTGCCCAGGGGTAGCCTGATGGAAGCAAGGCTGCCAATCTGCCACAACTCGCTCAGGGTGGCATAGCTAATTTAATGTATTATCAGACAAAATGTTATATAATATAATCAGTTATAATATCACTGTAAATAATAATGTTATGTCAGCTGATGGTCAGATTACAGATCATTGTTTTACATTGTCTCCAGACCCATAGTTGTAAATGTAGATTTCATTAAAGCCCTTGAGTCCTGTTCTCATTTCTATGTAACACTGAAGATGATCAAAACTTTGCAGAGCAGCCTCCTTGATGACTTTGACGAAAACTTTAGGTTCTGCCAGCAAACCTGTCCATAGGGCTGCAGACCCCTGTTGGTTTTTTACCTGACTTGCATACAAGCATCTTGTTTTAAAGAATCAATCGACAGTTTGACTCCAAGTGCGCATAATATCAATATCTCCATCACACATATAGTGACACTTTAGGCACATAACTGCACTCTCTGGCCTTGCTGTGTCCACGGATACCATCGATAAGTTCCTCATTGGTGCGATGATGTGAGCGCCGTGTCACATAGGCTGTCACCCAAAGACACTGTATCAATAACTCAATATGGGAGGTGTCAGTGGTGAGGTTTACCATGCCCTCTGATGGTGAAGGGGAGCTGGTTGGCAGCAGAGGACAAGAAGGGACCCCACCTTCAACTGATATGCAGCTGATATCATCAATAATCCCTGGGAGTGTGAAGCTAACTGAAAGCACTGCTCTGTTAGAAGCTCTGTGACTCAAGTTAGACTTAATCTGAGCTTTATTTTAATACAGTCTGACCAGAAAGAGTTGACTTGGTTTGAATTACAACAGGTGAGATTATTTGTGCTGTTAAACAAATCTCTCACATGTAAAATTACTGTCACAAGCATCAGCCAAGAGTTAGTCACTTTCAGCTTAAACAGCACCATTAATGCTCGTGTTGACTGGACACTCCTGCAAATGTGCTGTTTAAGCCAATTTTATATTTTTTTCTGGACTTTTCAGACTATATTAAAAAAGCATTTTGGCAGTTTTTACTAATGTGTGCATTGTGTCACCATGGTAACTGTTGAACTTTCCGCCAATAGCTCAGAGCATCTGTCATTAAGCAGTGAGTGAACTCTGACTGAAGTGGGCACCGTCAGCAACTATCACTCACTCTTCTCATTTCCATCACACACACCTTAAGTGACCCTTCCTCACTCCCTGCTGTATCATCCCTAGTGCCTGATCCTCCCTCCGCTCCGTAGTATTGACCCGGCTGTCACCCAGACGACCACCCCTGACCCCCCTCGGCGGCCCTGGATCCATGGCGGGGCTGAGAGTTCAAATGATTTCCATCCACCTCCTGTCTGCCTGTTTTCCCAGTGAGCTGATTGCTAATGACAACATTAGAAAAGGGCATAATGGAGATTCTACAAACAATTTGCCCCTTGGATTTACAAACCAAAATATGTGCAAGCTTTCCAAAAGGCAATGGACGATACTTTGACTTGACAAGTAAACATGGGGGAGGTCTTTTGGGGAACAAACATTTGTGTTTTCTTGCAGTGATTACTGATTCTAAAAGGTCTGGTTAACGTTATATACACAAAATCAACAGTTTGCAAATTTTGATAGCAAGAGCCCTCTGTGTATGAGATTTTTATGTAGATTTTAAAGTGATACTGCTCGAGGACATCCTGAGTATAGTTACAGTCAAAATATATATATATATTTAATCAAAAGCACTAAATCTGAATGTTTCCTGTGTAATTTTTAAGTAATTCCTACTTTGCCTGAGTCATAAAAACAGTTCCCTTGACACATGGCATTTTTTAGAGTCTGCGTATAATCCAGAAATGATTATTAAATTAGTTTACAATAACTCAATAATTGGTTAGTTACAATTAATCGATGAACTTGTTTCAGCTCTAGTATATTTTGCTTACTGTTGTCATTTGATTGTTTGTGTTAATAATAGCTTCAGTGTTCAACATGATTTTTTATTTCAAGTAGGCCTGTCATGAGAATTACTATATCGACTTATCGTTCAACACATGACAGATGGAACAATTATTTCTGAGGGTCAATATTTGTCATGGATAATTTTTCTTTGTACTAGCGAGGACTTTTTTGGTATTTTTCTGTTCTATGATCAGATTTAAGCTGTGGAGGGTTGAATAAATTACTCATTGTAGACACACTAACTACTAAAGTGATTAATTCTGCTATTTATTTATTTGAACCATATGGTACATTTACAATAGTTTTTGGGATAGGATAGGACATAAATTAGTTTCAATATTTTTGTTTATTGTCTATATTTTCTTCAGCAATTTATCGTACTTCAAAATTTCTTATTGTGACAGCTCTAATTTCAAGAAAAATGTATAGCCAGTGTTCAAAGCATTAATTGATTCATAAGAACTACATCCTTAAAATAATGCTTTCTTTCTTACTATTAGCTAGGCTCTGTATTGTAACATGTCTGTGTAGTTTCTCTGTTTCTGATAGTGGTGGCTCAGGCCTAAAAAACAACAAAAACGCAATGAAAACCTGATTGATGGACACCTGTTTTCCATCAAAACACTATTCGTGCATTTCATTTTTAAATACAAATCAATCTAAAGCGAAAGGATGCAAAAATGTAGCTCTTAGAAAGGGCAATATATTCCAAGAACACAAATTTGTTTTGGAAGTTACTGAAGAAACTGCACAAACTCCAAAGTGTCGGATGATAATAGAATACCCTTGGCATCTTTTCATCATAGACCTGATAGGATTAATGCTAATGTTACCTCTGTCTCTGCAGCACCAATAACACCCTGCCAAATCTCCAAAAAGAATCCCTGATGCATGTCCATTACAGGCCTTATAATACCTGCCTGAGATATATGTATTTATGTGGCAGGAAATAACATTAGAGTGAATTGCCATAACAACTTTATAAATCAGGCTGGTGCAGGTTTGGCAGGTAGAGGAGAGAGAGGCAGGGGAAGGAGAAAGAGGCACTGCCAAGGTGGTAATGCTGATGAGAGGTGGCTACATTGGCATACATCACAACTGTGGAGAGATATGGTGACAACAGCATGTGTTCGGTATTAGACGAATGGGTTTGGTGCACACAGAAAAGTTTTGACCATCGTTACATTTTTTGATATTGACTATGTGTCCTTGGAGAAGACACCTGGCCACCCTAGCGTTATTGTTTGGTCATTGAAGAGGCTGTAGTTTTCCCTGTCAGCTTGCATAAAATTCAACATTTACAGTATTGATGTATTATTAAAGGAAAATTAACGTGTTTTTTTTACAATCTGAGCCTTCTTTCGGCAATAAAACAAGTAGTTTTACTCACCCATAGAAGGTGAGTAAAACTGTCAATTGGAGCAGTATCGCAGAACTTATGTTGAGCCGTTCTGTTCTACTAATGATCCCGTATCCGTTAGCGTGAGTGCTCGGGGCATTACTTTGCGCTCTCCAAATAACACAAACTTTAGCACTTTTCAAATCACAGAAGATCGCTGTGTCAGGGTAGACTTTTAGTAGATTCCAAAACGGCCTGAAACCCGATATCGCAACAGAAAAGTAAAGTTCAGAGCGGTGTTAGCTTCTTTCGGACTAGCGGTGTTTACAAAACAGCTGAGTTCACGCATGCGCACTGTCCTCTCTGATGCCATCAAATGAAACTATAGCTGGATATCGGGTTTCAGGCCGTTTTGGAATCCACTAAAAGTCTACCCTGACACAGCGATCTTCTGTGATTTGAAAAGTGCTAAAGTTTGTGTTATTTGGAGAGCGCAAAGTAATGCCCCGAGCACTCACGCTAACGGATACGGGATCACTAGTAGAACAGAACGGCTCAACATAACTTCTACGAAACTGCTCCAATTGACACCAAACTGCTATGGGTGAGTAAAACTACTTGTTTTATTGCCGAAAGAAGGCTCAGATTGTAAAAAAAAAAACGTTACTTTTCCTTTAAAGGGATATGCCACCCCCAGGTCAAATTTGGGCATCTCCCCACAGTCCAGAGACTAAAATAAGTGGTGGAAAGCGTTTTCCTGCTCACCCAGCCATTGTCCGAGTCTGTCGCCACTGACCGCCGCGGTATCTGCAGCTACTCCGCCTTAGACTGGAGTCTAACGTCGCCAGAGAAAGATTTCGGCCAAAAGGAATTAATTTGCTCGATGCATTTCCCAATTACTTTCTGTGTAGTGCGCATTCATATCGAGTGCAAATAAATGTGCAAATCAACACGGAGAGCTTGCCTTGGTCATTTTGGGTGGGAACTATTTTTCAGTGCGGAAGAATACAGTCGATTTGCACATTTATTTGCACTCGATATGAATGCGCACTACACATAAGGTAATTGGGAAACGCATCGAGCAAATTAATTCCTTTTGGCCGAAATCTTTCTCTGGCGACGTTAGACTCCAGTCTAAGGCGGAGGAGCTGCAGATACCGCGGCGGTCAGTGGCGACAGACTCGGACAATGGCTGGGTGAGCAGGAAAACGCTTTCCACCACTTATTTTAGTCTCTGGACTGTGGGGAGATGCCCAAATTTGACCTGGGGGTGGCATATATCCCTTTAAAGGTAAAAGGTCATATTAAGCTGTAGGTGGTTTGTAACTTGATTTGGTCATTTTGTCCCTTTAGGATTAACAGGGGCTCTATCTACATTATGGGTTGTTTTGAGATGTTTAGGTTTTAAATTTTGACTATTCATAGCAAAAAGGCCATTTTGAATGGATTTATGCCTATAAAATACTTAAAATAAAGGACAATTTGAGATATTGCTTATATAGTTTGTTATTTTTATGTGCAGTCACTTCTATCTACTTGTCTTGGGGAGAGAATATATCAACTGTGCAATTTTTTAGAAATGTTCATGTTTATTAAAAAAATATTAAAATGATAATTTATTAATTTAAGTGTAGTCTTCTCATTGATTGCCATTGTCTGCTTATATAGATAATTTGATTCTTATTTATTTATTTGTCTTAACTTGGATAGTTTATTTAAGATTTATTTTTAATTATATCTTTAATATCTATCTTTTTCAGACGGCCAACTATAATGCCTCAAGAAGACCAAATGCCACCACACCATGAAAATAAGAAGGCTAAAAAAAAAACAGGTAAATCTGCTGTCTGCCCTGAAAACCCTGGAAATCTGCCCATTAATCAAAAGTTACCCACAGACTCGACCATGTCATAACTCCAGTGATGGGCCTTTATGTTGATGGATTCCTATACACACATACTGTCTGATTACCATAATGTGTTCTTGTGGTGAAAATCCTGTCTGCGGGGGTAGGAAGGGGGTGGGGTAATGTTGGTGAGGGGGGTAACTGGGGCATAGGAGGAGGGAAAGGGGGCAAGCGAGCAGGAAGTAAATAACAAATGGCCTGGACCCCACCTCATCTAGAGTGATTTCAATCCAATGTTCTATCATCGCTAGCGGAGAAGAGTGTTTAGCGTTAGGGCTATCAATTACAGATATGTGTAGGCAGACATCATTTCCTTGATTGTCACCAGTCCACCGCAGTGACACCAGGAAGTGATTCATCAGTCTATTTCCTGTGACACGACGAGAAAGATGACATGATGCGCCCTGTGGAATTATGGGGGATCTCTTTAACATGCTCGGGGGGTAAACACATTGTAATGCAGACATGTAACTGCTCTCCGCTAGCGATTGCTCTTGACTGGCTCAGGCCCCTCATTCATTTCAGCCACTGTCGGAGCTGTTGATGAAACTATCTGGGAAATTTGTTCACGCCGCATCTGGAAATGTACCGCTGTGTGTTTCCATGGCGTCCGTGACAGTTTGGAAGTCACCTCGGACTCTGAAACTTGTAAACAGCTAAAAGCAAGATTTTTTAAAAAGTCTTTATTATATTGTAACCTGTATAATTATTAGTAGCCATTATTCATAGGGCAATACTGAAAACATTACTACTAAAAATTTATGACTTAGTTCATTATCAAAAAACAATAAGTTTGACAATATCTAATATCAATGCTATATCTAACTTTTCTGGTGAAGGAGAAGGACATAAATTTGTATATGTCATAGGCCATGTTAGTGAGATCTGTGGAGAATAGAGCTCATTCACACAAGAGTATATTATTTTCAAGGCAATTTTCTTATATATATATATATATATAAATATATATATATAAATATATATATATATATATATATATATATATATATATATATATATATATATATATATATTTTTTTTTTTATTTATTTATTTATTTTTATGTAGCACAGGACTATGCCTAATACACTAATTTTTTTTATAACCAGAATATATACATAACCAGTTAATTGTACTTAGTTAGTAGAAGTGGAAAGACACAACAATAACACATTTCTAATATTTATTCTTAACTTTAAAACGGATCTAACCACAGAATAAAAAGATGAAGAATCACCACTTCCAAGCTGTTATCACTAGACACAACATCTCTCTGAGCCCATAGTGCCCCACTATACAGCCCCATACACATTACACACAGAGCAGCAGATGTCTCTTGTTCAGCCCATCCTCTGAGATTCATCGCAGGCTGGAGCTAAGCACAGATGATACCAGCAGGCCAAACTTTATTCCACCCGCTGCAATTGCGTCTGTGAGTGGTGACTCCATCAATCTAGGGCTAGTGGAGAAGATTGCCTAATCCTGTATCCTGGGGACCCTTCCCATCACTCCACCTCTTCATATATGTGCGCGCGAGTATTTATCACATTGTGGGGACTCAAATCTGTATACATACGCACATCATGGGGACCTCCATCTGTTATGGTGACTAAAATCAGGTCTCCGTTACATAAGTGTGTTTATTATTAGATCAACTGCATGGTTTAAAGTTCAGATATAGGTTAAAATGGGTTAAGATTCGGCATGTATTACCTATGGTTAAGGTTACTATTAGACATTAGGAAATGAATGCAAGTGTGGGAACTAAAATCTGTTTACACACTCAACTCATGAGGCCCTCCATAACATAAATAAGTTAAAATTAGATCAACAATATGACTTAAAGGGATAGTGCGGTTTGCGGATAGAGCCTGTTCACTTGTAAACTTTGGCATAGACATTCGCTGAAGATGAACAGGCTGATGGAGTTAACATGGGCGTAGTGATACGAGTGGAGAGAGACAATACGCAAATGCGAAATACGCTGCTGGATGTTTCGTGGACAACTGTTTCGGACGCAAATATATCACTTTTCTAACAAATGTTTTGTTTTGAGAAGAAAAACAAGCTTTATTTCATGTTCCAGGGAAGTTACCGGACCTACTTACGTGGGCTCCAGAAAGCGAGCCGAACCGGGATCAGCTGAGACTGTCAGAGGTAAGCCGGTGACAACACACAGAACTTTTAGAAGGAAACCCATACAGATTAACTTTTTTTTTAAAAACACACTATCTCTTTAAAGGTAAAGTATGTGACTTCTAGACATGGCACGTCATGATTCTATGAAAATAGAAAGTTAAAGCCTTAATATGGATTGTTCACGGATACAGATAAGTTTATGCCATACTGTGAAAGATTATAAAAACAACATTTCCATGGAGACACGCAGGAGGACCTACTCCAGGCCAAATAAGAATAAGACTAAGTGTGACCAAGACGGGTAGAGCGGCTGGATTGCAGTGAGTTCCACAAACAGATACTGGAGGCAGGGTTGACGTGGTCCACAGTTTTTAATGTTTTTTTCAGTTTGCACAAAAAATATAAAGTGCTCACGTGCAAAAGTGCAGTGCAAAATAAATTAAGGTGCAAGGAGGATAGGAGCGTGGCTCTTCTCCAGCAGCAGAGCAATCAATGATAGGATACAGGTGGCTTAAATATTGCTGGGTAAAACCATAAAAACTCCAAGGGGTGTATAATTAACATTAGCTGTTTAAAACTAAGTTAAAATCCTCCAATAAAATACCCATCATCAAATAAACCACATAAAACCCACATACAAAAATAAACTCTTAGAACCAAACACCTAATAAAGTATAAAATGAATAAACCCAATTAAAATAGGTGGCATTTCCTCCCCCCGATGTCCGCTGTCTTGAGCTGGCCCGGAACTCTTAAATGGTGTCTGGTCCCCCGGGGAATCTTTTGGCCAGACACCTGGACATGAGACACAGGTAAGTAAAACCACAACTCAACCCACGCATACCACTTTCACACTTTAAAATATCCACATCCCACACACGCAAACACACACAAGACACAACTAATTTAAAAAGTGGCACATATTGCACATTGATTGTTGTTGTTTGTCTCCACAGACCGGCGGCCACCATTACCGGAAGCACCCGCCCGACCGGACTCCGTGACAAACGCTAAAAATGTTTTCAATAAACACTTTAAACCAATACAAATGTGTGCAATCTTATATGTGCAAATTAGCGTATCTTGTAAGTGCTCCGTGCTCTAAAGGTGCAATGTAAATATATATAAAGTGCAAAGTCT
Source organism: Paratrypauchen microcephalus (assembly GCA_036785185.1). Taxonomy (NCBI): domain Eukaryota; kingdom Metazoa; phylum Chordata; class Actinopteri; order Gobiiformes; family Gobiidae; genus Paratrypauchen; species Paratrypauchen microcephalus. The sequence goes on from JAVJIX010000142.1 coordinate 1,375,144, forward strand.
ATGAAAGTGCATGTGTGGATACTCATTCCGTAACGAACGGCCTGTTCGTTACACTAAGGTTTGTGGAGATTCAAGCCCGCTCAGACACGTTTTTGTAAAATGTTCAGAAATAAAAATACACAACCAAATTGAAAAGTACTTTATTTGTCTGAAAAGTTATATACGGTGTTACTATAAATATTATAGTTTATTATAGATCAGATATTGGTTAAAATAGATTAAAGTTAGGGATTAGGTCAACGTTAGAGTAGTGTAGTGTCCATGGTTAAGGTTAGCATCAGCCTCCAGGACGTGAATGCAAGCCAAGTCCCCAAGAAGCATGGAAACCCTGTGTGTGTATATGTGTGTGTATTAGACCAGCATCGACTCAAATGCTCCTCTGCTTAACATCATCATGCTCATTTGTAAACAGCCCCATCTATCAAACTGCAGCCACCCAACCTAACCAAACAGATGAAGAAGGTGTGTGCTTGGATAATTTGCTCTCATCCCCAGACACAGAATAATAATAATAATCAAATGTATTCTGCTCTGCCCCCTCCTCCTGCCTTTTGTCGGTTGTATCAATAAAGCTGCCTAATTTGACTGTTTCGCATTGTAATGGATTCAAATTCAGCGTTGCTATCAGCCTGCCAACCACAAATAAAGCGCAGTGTATAAATATTGTAATTCACAGATGTAATAAGAATCAGTTTCCCATCTTGTGCCTGTATGATAATAATATTAACTTATTGCTGATGTTGCGTAGATTGGAGATTGGAGCATGAATGCCAAAATATGCGCACACAATTGTTTTAAATGCTGGACATGCATATCAAGCACAAAAGCATTCTTAAAGGTGCACTGTGTAACTTTTAGTTGCTACTTCTTGTTGCTACGGATATGTCATTGCTCTGCCTGAAATCCACAGTATGATATTAAACAGCTCTACTATACATTTATTAAATTACAGGTGGTTTTCTGAATGAACTAAGACTTTCCTGAGTTTAAATGACATTCCCAAATAATATTTTTAAAAATTCCGAGACTTTGGCCAGATTGTGTAGGCTTTTTTTTTTTTTCATTGTAGAAAAATAACAGATGTAGACCCAATAAGAATAGTATGAAAAACTCTTCCTAAATATTACAATGCCTTGGCAGAGCTTTACACTCTGTTTGAAAATGTTCATATTAATAACTTGCAGTAACTGTATTTTTAGATATTCCCTGTATGTTTTGATTCGTAGGCCTAAGAAAACCGCCGATCTCTGCTATGACTGATCTCCACATAGTATCAATTCTCTTATAAATCCCTTGATATATCATTTGACCCTCTTAAGCAGCAGGTGCCTTGACTTGAACAACTCCTGTGTGTAATCCGCTCACTTTCTCAGCACTTTAGTCACGCTCAGACAAGAGGCTTTGCTCCTGCCCCTGATAAGAGCAGCCCCATTGTACTGGGCCTGCTCACAGATATCCATCAGTAACCAGAGTATATGTGTGGCACGTGGCGGTTGCCGTGGGAATAGTCCGCTACACAGTTATGAGTGTGTGTTTTATGGCCATCTGTTTGGGCTTCACAGATTAAGAGCCTCTCATGCTAATACAATTAATGTTTACAGATGATGATGAATGAGGAGTGGAGGTGTGGGACTGGCAGATTAGAACATGTCACAGGCCCAGGTCAAAACAATAGGCAGGATTATTAACATAATTTACTTCAACAGATCGGATGATACCAGTCAACTTAATATTGAAAACAAAAACTGAAGAATGCACAGCCTGTATTACACTGACAGATGGAATAGGATCTCTTTAGAAATGTGGCCCTTGAAGCATAATTTTTTAGCTGTTTTATATCTTTGGGCATTTGTACTGGTTTGAAGCAATTACTGCCCACTTGCAGTTCTGTTAGTGGAATTTGCTTGTTTAAAATGTTGATTATATATTCAATATCTCATATCGCGGCTTTTCTCATCAGTAATTCAATTACTGCCCACCCCGATGCTGCTCGTATTAACCTTTGTGAGGATAATGAAGTCCTTCATTAAATGTATTGAATTGAAATTATTTTCTAATCTTATGCACTCTGGGCTCTGAATCAGCCTAAGCGGCTGGACAGCATAATTGTGGAGCTGTATTCAGAAGTGGTCTCTTGGATGAGAGGCCCTCTCTCGACCTATGCTTTGTGAATAGCAAATGTTCAAGTGGCTCTATTTGCATTGTAGATGTGCGTCTATGTTCCACTCACTATTGAATTGTTTTCTTAATCGTTTCCTTTGTGCCAAGTCGTAAAGAAAACAGATTGTGTGTGAAGAGCATTAGAAGTGCCACTGACCTCTCAGCAGCAAAGGACTGCCAGAGCAGCAGATAGAGACACCCGGGTCAAACACACCAGGTCAAGTGCTCTCTCCAACTGTGAGTGCAGCCACCAACCTTTTCTTTAACAAGACAGATCTGCAATTTAGGACTCATGCATTTAAAACAAGCAACTTAACTTTGTTATGCATCGACCTGACCCATACAGTGCACTGATACAACTTTGTTATCTCATACATTCACACCTATTTAAATCTGAACAGGTACAATTTGTCCATATAGCTACTATACTTATATTATTATATATTTTAATTTATTTCATATCAGATTTAATGCAGATGCCAGTTAATATCGCTATTAGTACAGCTTTTTTTTTCGCCAATAGAAGATGCAATTGATTTGTGGGAGGGGAAGCTTCAGCAGTGTCATGATTGTCAATTAATATCAGCTTTCATGTCATTTAAGAGATCAATTTGCAAAGCCCATGACAAAAAGACTATATGTAAACCCAATTCTTCACTCACAAATGGACAATAGACTTCAGCAGTGTCCGAATAATGACAGACCCGAGATAGAAAGCTAATTGCCTTCTAAACCCTTGTGTCACACTGTATTTATTAATCTCAGAGTGGCTCCAAATCTTGCGGATAATGAAACTCTCTTTTATAAATATGTATGCAGTGAAGTCACAACATAATAGCCGCTGGTGAAAAACAGGAGGCTCTGAGGCAGCTGAAGGATGAGACCAGGGTCCCGCAAAAAAGAATGTTCCCCCAGCAGAAATTGGTTTAATTAATAGGACATTTTACATAATGATTACAGTGTAATTGCACCGACTAGCAGAGTGTCATTAAACATATCCTTGCTCCTTTACAACACCCTCCAGCTAAAAATAATGAGTTACATTGGAAATCACTATGCAACAGGTCCATAAATAACATTTAAGCCCATACAAGGAAAGTACTTATAAATAATAAATATTTGCTCTTTGTAATTGAAGAAAAAATGAGTATTTTTTTCCAGCTTTGTCCTGACGCCACTACAGGAAGGAGAATTTTCCCATTTTTCCCCTTGTAAGTACTGAATTATTTATTTGCTCACTAATAGTCAACACTGTCAACACGCGGTGGTTAAAATATACCCGTGTCCCGATAAATACCGCAGTGGGCTACAAAGTGATTATTCCCTGCTCCCAGATATTTTGTTGGATGCAGTCCCTGTATACACTGCACTAAATCACTGACTTCCAATTACCGTCTTCCATAAAACACTGCTCATATTCAAATCAGAAGGAGAGACAGGACCGGCCCCAGCCATGCCGGAGGCGTCAGAGCATGTGTGTAGGGCTTTGTGTAATGCTTATCCCATTTTACTGCAAAGTGGGAAAGGCTCACTATCTCTGCAATAGCACCTTCATGCTGTCTGACTTTTTATTGGTTTCAAAAGTTGCTCATTATTTCTACTTTTTAAGCCAAAAGTTTCTCTAGACAAAAGCATAAGAAGTGGCCCCTTGATATGGCCTATTCTAATGTGTTTGAATAATGACCACATATGTAGTAATTGTACCCAAGAGGGGTGTTGTGTTGTAAGTGGATCCATCAATCACTTTTATGTATTGGATAATAGTGACAGCAAGGAGAGCTAGTCTACTCATAATCTTCTCTAACCACAAAATCTTATAGTAAACATAATATATTGATTCATGTTAGAATGAATTAGAATGAATACTCTGGTTGGCTTTGCTTGTGCCCCATGACTTAAAGGTATAGCTATGTTACGCAAAACTGACTTATGAGCTTTACGCCATGTTAAAATGTTATGTTTTGTTTCAATCACACATGTTTTAGTAAACTTGCATTATTAGGCTATCTACATCTCCAAAAGCTCAAAATGGTAGTTTTCAAGTTAACAGCTACCTTTTGCCCTTTGTTCAGTAGAGATTGGGTTGAAATGATCCAAATGCTTCTAGTGATGTTTAAAGGAAAAGTAATGTTTTTTACAATTTGAGCCTTATTTCGGTAATAAAACAAGTTGTTTTACTCACCCATAGCACTTTGGTGTCATATGGAGCATTTCCGGAGATGTTTTAGATTAGCGTTAGGCTAACGCCGTTAGCCTAGTGCGACTTATAGCCATAGCTCGGGGCATTCCCCGAGTATGTAATAAATGTAATATGCCCCGTGCGGGCTCCAAATAACACAAACTTTAGCACTTTTCAAATCATAGAAGCTCGATGTCTTTAGTCTACGATTTCCTTTGAATCAAAAGTGGCCTGTAATCCGAGATTTATCCATAGTTTACAGCTATGCGTTCCATGTTTGGGTCCCGGGAGCTGAGAGCACACTCCACGCATGCGCACTGACGTCCTCATCTACTCAAAACTATGGCTAAATCTCGGATTACAGGCCACTTTTGACCAAACGAAATCGTAGACTAAAGACATAAAGTGACTCTGATGAATGTGTATCTTGTATCCAAATATGCAGAAAAACCCAGAACACAATTCACGTCTGATCTGCTCCTTTGTGAAGCGTTGGTCTCACACAGCTCCAGTCTGAGAGGATTAAATACTGCTCCTCCACATTTGCTGCCTCTCTTCATACTTACATGGCTGGCAGCAATACCATCAATGGATTACATTTACGCAGAATGCATCAATAACTGAGGAACTAAGAGGCCTTGTCAGGGACGAGGAGTTGTCACAGACGCAGGCAAACGATTCTCTGCGGTGCTCATCTGCGCCGCAATCAGCTCATAATCTGAGGATACATCAGGCCTGGGTGACATGCAAATTTGCTGCTCCTCCGCTCTCATTTTTACACGCAGTAATCACAGGGAGAGGCACCCAAGCTCACAGATATGTATAAATAATTTTCATTCAAACATATTAACAGTCAAAATACCAGAATCCATCATGGCGGTGCTGGGAGGTTCTTAAGAAGCAATCAGCTCCTCTGCATGTGTTCTTTGTCTTTGGCAGCTGAGAGACAAGCTCCAGATTACTTGTGCGTGCGCTGTTTTGCATAATGGCCTACCCCCTTGGTGCTTTTAAACTTTCCTGCCGATCCATTACGTTTACCAAGCCCAGCTCCTGCCTGTCTTTAATATCATGCTCCTCGGAAAGAAGATCTGGAGCCAGTTTAAAGAGCTTTTTATTAAGGTGGCCGCACATGCCTCTATCCATCTTCTGTATGCAGCAGACACATTTATGTTCCATGTATGGGTTATGTACCGCCATCTTAAAGAGCGAAAACTTGCCCTTTTTACCTCAGTTGGTAAAAAGGATTTTAGATGAGATCTTGTCATGAAAACACAAAAGTATCTTCAAACTAGTAACTTGCCCACTTCAAACCAATCAAATCCAAAATTGCAATTTGAATGGGTGCAATTACCAAATTACAGAGTTTCCAGTTTTTGGGGTGATATGTCCACTATAAACAACAAAATATTCTGTAAATAGCCATAACAAAAACTTTACAAACTTGTGAAAACCATGAGATTCTTTGATTTAGTTTAACAGATCATATTTCATTCTTCTTCCAGACATTACTGTTTAAATGTGCACTATGATCTGGTGTTGTTATGATCCAAAATTTTCAAACACGATCTTGATACTAAAGAATAAACCTGATGCTCGATAACAATTCCATGATGAAAAAACAACAACAACATGCATTATTTTGACAATAGAATGTGATTTTCAACACTTCTTAATAGAACTTTCTTTTATATTACCATGTGGTTTTATATCTGTGTAATCCCTCAGTTGTCCAGATATGTTTGATAGTGGTCCATAGACATAACTAGTCTATGTGGTCTTATTCTGAGGCATTTTGAAACAGCTCAAGATCATTCTAAAGGAAAAGGTTCATTTCTGTCCTGTTGATGTGACTTTTTTAGTATTGATATATGCTCAAATGAGTATCTAGTTTCAATACTAGTTACTTATTATCGACTGGCATCTGATTTTCAAAAATGTTGCCCTACTGTGAAACAAACTTAATCACAATTCACAATACTTTTTTCTTAAAGATCCCATGACATGGTACTTCTTGATGCTTTTATATGGCTCCTTAATGGTTCCCTAATACTGTAAATGAATCCTTCTTCAAAATCAGCTTATCAGAGATAAGCTGAGAAATAGTATTTTTTCTCACTCTGAACACTCTATAATGGGAGTTGTTGCTTGAATGCAAATGAGGAGAAAAGAGCTGGCCAATAGTAGAGGGTGGGGGGCGTGGCCAAACGCTCCGCTCTCGGCTGTAGCCCTCAGCTGATCCATTTCCTTGTTTTTGCACAGGGGGAGAGATTTGAAGCGTTCCATTGAAAAATAAACACATTTCCACAGAAAATAAAATTAAACCACTGCTGTTCAAAGGTCCAGAGGCTCAGATAAAGGACTTCCGAGCCTAGAAACACTCGGACAAATAAACACTCCAGGCAAAATAAAAATAAAAAAATAAAAAAACGCATTTCGCATTGCCTAGCGCATTCGCGGTCCAAACTCTCTGGGCGTGATTTACAGAGACGCTGAGTACAGACAGACGGGGGTGGAACTGCATTTGCATTTCTTTTTTTGATCTGACGTCAATAAGGTGCCTTGTTCAAACTCGCCCGTTTGAGCTCCGATTTTTTGTAACGCAGAAAAGGATCGCAAATGCTCAGTTTAGACATTTCGCAACTTTTAACCATGGGGGGGGGCTAAACAGGGTAGGGGAGCTCACATTAACGTTCAAAAACCTCAGAAAGTGAAAATTTCATGCCATGGGACCTTTAAAGGGATAGTGCTTTTTAAAAAAAAAAATTTAATGTTAATCTGTATGGGTTTCCTTCTAAAAGTTACGTGTGTTGACACTGGCTTACCTCCGACACTCCGCTCAGCCCGGTTCGGCTCGCGTTCCGAAACACCTTTAGCAGATGTCTACGGGGGATGTGATCCGCCGCAAGCCAAAGTTTACAAGTGAACAGGCTAATGTGCTAACATGGCGCAGTGATACGAGTCGAGAGAGACAATACGCAAATGTTAACTACGCTGCTGGATGTTTCGTTGACAACTGTTTCGGACTCAAATATATCACCTTTCGGACAAATGTTTTGTTTTGAGAAGAAAAACAAGCTTTATTTCATATCCTCACAAAGTTACCGGACCTACTTACGTGGGCTCCAGAACGCGAGCTGAACCGGGCTGAGCGGAGAGTGTCAGAGGTAAGCCGGTGTCAACACACATAACTTTTAGAAGGAAACCCATACAGATTAACATAAAAAATAAAAAAAAACCAACAACAACGCACTTTCCTTTTAAATTATACTGGTACTGTGAGTGTGTGATTATTTTTTCCTCTAAAACCAAATACTTAGAGTTCCTTTGTGCTGTCAAAGCCAATCTCATATGTCCAGCACATTTCTATAAGATGTAAAATGACACAATCTATGCATAACCCGATCTCATTAAGCCCATTCAAACCTATGCAGAGGAGAGAGGGCCGCTGCGCTGTTCACGAGCTGAAATTAAGGCAGTTTGAGGCAGAAGCCAGTGAAGCCTGACAGGACATGGGCTCTAGTTTTATGTCATCTCATTCGTCTGTACTTTATATTTTCTATGACCGCATTGTCTCTTTCAAGAAGCCTTGGCTATAAAAACAGAGCTGGTTTTGTCCGAGGTGAATCTTGCAATGCTAATGTTTTTGTAACAGTGGTGCATCTTAATGATCCACAAACAGTTTCTGAACAGGAGCTTTCAATGTGTTTCAGTGTTTTTGTGCTGAGCTGATGTGGGGTCAGTGAAGATGAAAATTCAAGAAGTGTTGTAATGGACACTGTTGGCAATTTAGAAGGTTCAGTAAGTTCTAGTGTCACAATACTAAAATTTCAAATTTGTTTTTAATACTAAGTAATAGATTTGGTACAGTACTGATTCTGATACCACGATGATAATATAAAAGACAACATAATGTGAATTTCAACATTAAATAATAATAATTCTTTTGCATTACCATGTGGCCTTATATCTGTGTAATCTCTGTCGTCCAGGTAGGTTCCATAGTGGTTCATGGGCATATACTAGTCTATGTGCTCTTATTCTTGTTCATTCTAAAGCTATTCAGCTGTGAATGTGACTTTTTTTTTTAAATCAATACCTATATAATATCTAGTTTAGATACTAATTTTACTATCGATTAGTGTCTGATATCTGTGTGGCAAATGACTAAATATATGTACCAAAAATATAATATAATTGCAACAAACATATCAAATCTATGTTTATTTATTTATTGTCCCCATAGGGAAGTGTGTCCTTCAGTGCCGCTGGACCCATCTCCAGATCTTGAGCTTGCCATGGATAGGACTACTTTTTGGATTTTTGCAGGTTTTTAAATAATGCAACTCTATATAAAAGTATTCCAAGTATTCTCTGGTGCATCTTAATGATCCACAAACACTTTTTGAAGGAGACATTTCTATTGTTCAGATGATGTGGGGTCAGTGAAGATGAAAACTCAGGAAACATTGTAATGAAAGATTGAGAAAATGGCATAAAGCCGGAGAGAAATGTCGTCATTGTGGACGATAAAGCACAGTGAGGCAAGGCAAACTCCCATGGATCACAACCTCATTCATTTCAACAGAACAACGTCTGTAGCAGCTCTCTCACCCTCCTCTCTCAACAGGAGAAGCCAAACTGTCACGTAAAATCCCATCATATAAAGAATAATAATAGCCCTGTGTAGTTCTGAGTGATGGGAGAGATTCAGGCTCTCAGCTGATAAGGAGCGATATCCTTCTGCACTTAAACTCAAAACTAGACATACATTTAGTCTGTTAAGTCATGTTGTTAACAAATATGGTACTGCAAGTTGGGTGCGAGTTGGTCTGTGTTGTAAAACAAGCAGTTTTTAATTCTTATTCATGTATTAAATAGTAGCTACAGCACTTATTGGTTTGGACCGGGGATGTTTACAATTTAATACACACAAAATTAATGGAACACAATGCTGATAAAACCTATATATTTAACGTAATATTCTAATAAAGTTTATTTCTATAATTTTTAATGTATACATTTTTAGAAATGTACAAAAAAAGAAATACACACACTAAATATTTCATTTGTATTACACAAATAAGACACACCCCTCGTGAAGAATCCCTCAGTCGTCCAGGTAGAATCCATGATAAAAGGAGAAATTCAATTTGTCAACTGGACAAAGTTTGTTTGGTCGAAAAACGTTTCGCCGCTCATCTGAGAGGCTGATGAAGCTTCTCGGATGAGCGGAAAAACGTTTTTCGACCAAACAAACTTTGTCCAGTTGACAAATTGAATTTCTCCTTTTATCAAATAAGACACACTATAATAACACTATAGTCATGTAACTACAGCTTCTGTCAGTCTGCCCCAGGGCAGCTGTGGCTACAGTAGGAGCTTACCACCACCGAGTGTGGAATGAATGAATAATGAACTGTAAAGTGTCTTTCAGTGTCTAGAAAAGTGCTATATAAAACTATAATAATAATACAGCTTCTTGCAATAATAATATATCACCAAAAAGTCACAATACGTATATGCATATTCCATACATAAATATTTGAATTTCATACGCTTGCATGTTAAATCAGTAGTTTTATCTGCTCATCATATCCAGTGTTGGCTGGTTCTCTCTTCTCCTCTCTCTGGCCCTTTGCACTCTTTAGGCCGGACAGGAGTTATTGTGCAGTGGCAAAAAGCCTGGAGATTCATGGGCAGTCTCAAATAATATCTAGTGTGGGAGAATCGCTACCGGTGCAACAACAGCGGGAACGGGGTCACAATAAAGTTTAGTTTGATGACAGGAACAAATATCTATACCGTTTGGCTGCCTTGCTCAACCTCCTCTCTGTAGGCAACTGGCCGTGACTGTTGGCGATTGTGCTGGAGACTGTTTCACAAGTGATCCATGCTTGCTCCAATGGCAGGTGTCCATTTTATAGAGTTATTCAATCGGAAATGCTGGAGTAGTGTTTGGACAGTACTGCACATTATTGTGGCTGCAATCTCCCGTGCTTCTGTCCTGGCTGTGTGGCTAGCAGCTAAGGAGGTAGTTGGAAACAGTCCTAGGATTGGGTACTTAGCTTCTATTGGCTGCGCAAATGACACAGAGCTAGATAGGAGTTGTAGGTGACCAGATGGTGGTTAGTTTACTCTGCTGTGGCTGTAGACAACAACAAAGTTATTCACAAAAACGTCCAAATGACTCAGAGTGTAAGCTTACATCAGGATAACCACATCTGGTATTTAATCTATTGTTTAGGATTAAATTCTTATTGACTGCTCATCACTGTATATAAGTATAATAAAACTTAAAATACAAGTTGTGCAGACCAACATTTCATATCATTTTCTGCTTTGTCTCTTTTTGATTCTGCACATTTGCTTTAGAATGGATGTGCTTCTCCCTTTTCCCATTTATAGATGCATATTGTGCTACAATGTCCCACTGTCCGGCAAAAGTAATAAAATACAATAAAACTTATTATTGTATGTGTTTATTTAACTTCAACGTTGTTGTTTGTAACACCAGAAATGTGTCTTTGCTTCTCCATCATATTACAATCACAATACAATCATTCATTCATTCATTCATTCAAAATGCATTGTACTGCATGTAGCATGATGACATTCTCCATAAAGGATACTTAATTATGTATTTGTTTATTTACATTATTATAAAGAAATACATTTCTGCTATTACTGAACTTGCCCAAACCAGAAGTTGGCGGCACGGTAGCAGAGTGGTTAGCGCTCTTGCTGCACAGCAAGAAGGTTCCGGGTTCGATCCCCGGGTCGCCCAGACCTTTCCGTATGTGTTCTGTGTGGAGTTTGCATGTTCTCCCCGTGTCTGGGTGGGTTTCCTCCGGGCACTCCGGTTTCCCCCACCAACCCAAAACATGCACCATAGGTACTCCAGCTTAGGTCCTGACCAAACCGAAGCAAGAAGATCATGGAGATGGTCCCCGGGCGCCCTAATGTGTGCTGCCCACTGCTCCTAATATATATATATATATATAGGATGGGTTAAAATGCAGAGAAGAATTTCTCCAGTGTGAGATCAATAAAGTTCACTTCTTCTAAATCTCTGGGTCATGGCACATGCATTATTAATATACTACACTATTTTTTACTATTACGCTACTATTATTTTCACACTATTACACTATTTTCTAATCTTTTATAATGTAGTTTCCTCATCAAAAACATACCTGGAGTTGTGTTTTGTTTCACATGTTTAATCCCCTTTTTAGTTTTTCACCTTGCTATGTGGTAACAGAGGAAGTGCTCCAGTTATAATTAACCCTAATAAAGGATTACTCAAACAATGAAATAAAACAAAACTCCAAGTATGTTTTTTTATGAGGTAAAAATCATTCAAATCAACATTAAGCTTTAAAGAGTCAGTTTTCTGTCATTCCAGGTTCATTTCCAGGGCCTTCATAGTCTATACACATAGTTAGAAATTAGTAAACACTAACAAAACATAACCTCTTTACATTGTTTATCCACAGAGAATCCATGAGAAAGTTTGCACTCTTCTCATAATAGCCCCTTTACCACAACAGCACAAAGTGACAGGGCACTTCTCTCCAATAACTGATGATTCCAGTGGGCCCGATGGCTGCTGAGGTCCGCTGGGCAGCTGCTGGTCTTTAGCTTGATCAAGGATTTCGGCTGGCAGCCATATTGTACAAAACAGCAGGAAACAGAGGCTAAAGAGGCATGATTAATGTAAGATAGAGTCAACCACTGGTAAACGAAACAAAATACAGAGATGGCACGTTTTCCTTTTGAACTTATTATATCAATATATGCTAATTTATTTATTCATCAGGCAAGCAGTGTGTTTGTTTGTTGTAGACACATTTGCAGTTTACACGAGTTGAAAAGGCCCATTCACAAGCACCTTTGTTCCTGGCAGGCCCCAAATGCAGATCCACTTGAAGGGTCATTATCCAAAAAGAATGCCTTAGACAAAGTGGAGACAGGCTAGTGACAAATGATCAACCTGATAATAGGCTGGAAGACACACTTACCATGCTAACAACATTGTGCTCAGAACGGACGCGCCCCCTGCAGAAAGCAAACAATGTGCTTACGATCTATCACCGCTGATCCATGTCATCGTCACCGCTCCGTATCCAAGCGGACATCACCATGACAATGTAACACGCTGGGGCCACATTAGACCACAGATTATTATCATGGGGAAAGGGCCGGAGAGCTCACATAAAGATGGGTGATTGAGCTATGAGCAAGTTTTCTCTTCACCCAAGGATTTTTGTTTAAATGTTTTGTTTTGCTGAATACATTTTATATATGTTTATGTAATATTGGCCAAGCAAACATCACTGTGACAGTGCATCACTCTGGGGCCGCATTAGACCACAGATTATTATCACAGGGAATCTCACATAAATATGGTTTGTTGAGTTGTAAGCAAATTTTCATAGTATTTTCACACAAGGATGGATTTTTGTTTAAATGTTTTGTTTTGCTGAATACATTTTTCTATATATTTATGTAAGATTGGCCAAGCAGACATCACCAAGACAATGCAACATGCTGGGGTCACGTTAGACCACAGATCGTGGGGAAGGGGCTGGAGAGCTCACATAAAGATGGGTTTGTGAGTTATAGGTACGGTTTTTTTTTGTAATTATTTTTGTTTATTTCTGATGTGCAAGCCATCTACCTTGCATTTTTTCAAAGGCTATTTCTATAACTAAAAATGCATTGAAAAACATATACAGTATTCATATTGTGAACAGGGTCACTTCTCCTCAGATCTGATCTGCAACTTGAATTGGGGGCTTAAAGGTAAAGTAACGTTTTTTACAATCTGAGCCTTCTTTCGGCAATAAAACAAGTAGTTTTACTCACCCATAGCAGTTTGGTGTCATTTTGAGCAGTTTCGTAGAAGTTATGTTGTAGCGTATCCGTTAAATTGAGTGCTCGGGGCATTACTTTGCGGTCTCCAAATAACACAAACTTTAGCACTTTTCAAATCATAGAAGCCCGATATCTTAATCTACGATTTCGTTTGAAGCAAAAATGGCCTGTAATCTGAGATTTAGCCATAGTTTCGAGTAGATGGGGACGCCAGTGCGCATGTGCGGACTGTGCTCTCAGCTCCCGGGACCCAAACATGAAACGCAAAGCTGTAAACTATGGATAAATCTCGGATTACAGGCCACTTTTGATTCAAACGCAATCGTAGACTAAGATATCGGGCTTCTATGATTTGAAAAGTGCTAAAGTTTGTGCTATTTGGAGCCCGCACGGGGCATATTACATGCTTGGGGAATATATTATATGCCCCGAGCTATGGCTAGAAGTTGCACTAGGCTAACCACAAATCTAAAACATCTCTGGAAGTGCTCCATATGACACCAAAGTGCTATGGGTGAGTAAAACAACTTGTAAAAAAAGGCTCAGATTGTAAAAAAACGTTACTTTTCCTTTAAGTTTAATCCACAGCTTTGCAACAATCTAGGCAAAGCACATCTCCATGGAAAGAAGCCGATGGCAACCTAAAACCAAAAAGGTTACATAGTACATCTTTAAACATCTCTGGAAGCATTAACATTAAAGTGAACACTGATCTATATCTGCTACACTAAGAATCCCATGCATTTCAGAACATGTCTGTAGAGGTCACTGATCAGCAGGTCCCATAGAGACTATACAGAATATTTAGTTCTCTGTGGAGAGGACATTAAATTACCTAAATGATATCACCCTTTGCGATTTGCTAATCGCGGCCATTCAAATTTCATTTCTATTTCTTTTTCACCACCAGACCTCAAAGGATGCATTTTGGCAGGAATGTTGTCTGTGTGCGTATATTTTGGTGTTTGTGTGTGTTGTGAGGTTTGCAGGTGAAATGTTGTGCTAATTCTGTACAGGTTGTGGCTAATGTTGCCCTCGGGGGTCCTGTTTGGTTGGCCTGTCGACAGAGGGGTGATTAGAGCTATAATTAAGAGCATCTTTGACACAGGCTCTGTCCTCTACCCCACCTCCTCCTCTGCGCGCTCTTTTGTCAAGCCCAAGCAACCATCCTCCTCCTGGTGTATCCCCCCGGGCCACTTCCCATCGCTGTTTATGGTGCTTCCTCCATTATCCAACAACAAAAGAGGTTCGCCGCGCACGAGAGGCCCAGCCAGCTGTGCGCACGCCATGCCCGGGAATACACAGCCCGTCTCTACTGACGACAAAAGGGAACTTGAGTTTAAACAAAAAAAGTTACACCATATTTGCTCAGACTAACTATGATGAAAGGCAATGAAGACAAGGGCTCCTCGTGCAGGTATCAATATAAATATTACTGGAAGGTCAATTAATATGTAAATTAACTCCTCCATTTAATTAGCTATTTAACTATTTTCCAAGGCATGGACATATTAAATCATGCTTAAAGACCCCTCTAACTAGCCTCTTGACAATAGTGCCAGGGAGTCGTGGGCTCATAAACTACCGGCTTGACCTATAAAGAGCCCCGAGTCTGCTAATTCCATCTCAGCCTAATTTTATGACTTGCATAAAATAACCATAGTGCAGCTTTGTAGCTGTAAAGAGGATATGGGTAATAAAACTGAGCCGGCGAAAGCATCCGAAATCTCCTCTTCACTAGTGTCCTCATTTATTATTCTATTATTCTTTGCAGGGTAGCGGGCTCATGTGAAAGACAAATGACCTTATTATATTAAATAATTTGTGAGGATATTAACCGTTAATCACACATAAACAGCATTTAAAAGGTATTGATTTTCAGCCGCTCTCAACAGCTTGTTAAATTTACATCCAATAACATGATAATAGATAATCAGGTGAATGGTGATCGCGAACAGGGGACAAAGGAAAGGTAATGGCCGCCGCTGACCTCCGCACCTCAACACCTTCCTTTTGTTTCTGTGACCTTAAACATGTGTTTGACCTTGAACACTACTACATACTATACCAAAGCTTCATATATATAACTACTCGAAGTGTCCACGTTAAGTGAATTAATAGCTTACTAATAGGGTATACTTATTTACTTATTTATGTATTAATTATTTACATTAATGATCAAAAAAACATATCATACTATTATTTGTGTGTGATAAAGAGAACCATAATATTCTGTTCTGTATTGCAAAGCTTTGAGTCTCAGTTTTCTCATGCAGTCCTTCTTGCAGTTCCAGATTGTCCCTTAAAGAGTGTTCTTTGATATTACTACCGAATTTCTACTTTACACACATTTATAATATTTTGTTTTGACCTCTAAATAAGAAAAGGAATTAAGTTTAAATACATTTTATTATAAGTATAAAAATATGTAATAATCTGAGGTGCTTTGTAAATCAGTGAATATGCAATAAAGTTATAGTGTTTAGTAAGCTAATATTTACTGTTCTATCTCTTACTTCCATATAATCTTCAAAGTTGTCCATTTATGATGAAATTTCCTTACTTTTTACATGTTGTCAGTGGTGGAAGAAGTACTCAATTTTGTTACTTAAGTAAAAGTACAGATGTGATAGAAAAGTATCACATATTTTGGGGTAATGTAGTGATTTTGATACAGAATTTTGTTCAATAGAAATAACTGAATTATTTTTTTCCTAGCTGTTTTTATGTTTATATGTATGTTTGCTCAAACTACAAACATGCTAAAAATAAACCCCCAATCTTTTCAGCAGGTCTCATATGATAATAAAAATATTTTTACTTTTCAGTCATCAGAGGGCCAGCTCTGTCCTGGGCTGTCCTCTGGACTTTGTAGAGGAGGTGGCTGAGAGGAGGGTGCTGGCCAAATTCATGTCCATCATGGACGACACCTCTCACCCTCTGCACCGGACTGTAGAGGAGCTGAGCAGCTCCTTTAGCAGCCGACTAAGACACTCCCAGTGCAAGAAGGAGCGCTACCGCAGATCCTTCATCCCCACCACCATCAGACTGTATAATTCTAACAAATAGGCCAGAAGTGCAATATCCTCCTTTTTCATGTTGATGCTTGTTGTTACTATGATCATTATTACTATTTTCCATTATTATTATTATTATTACATATTACTATTTGTATTATTTATTACTTACTTTATCCCCTCCCTGCCTGCATGCAATTTTTCCCTCTTGTCCAAATGTCCTGGAGCTACTGTGGCAAGTAAATTTCTCCTGTGTGAGATCAATAAAGGCTTATCTTATCTTATCTTATCTTATCTTCAAAATTGTAGTTGAGTAGAAAGTACAGATACTTGCTCTCAAATGTTGTGAAGTAAAAGTAAAAAGGATCAACCTTAAAACATACTTAAGTAAAGAACAGATATTTTCAATTTATACTTTACTACAATACTTTACTACATTTACTTGGTTAGGTTCCACCACTGCCTTGTGTTTGGCAGAAAGAGCACACCACAGGTTCCTAGCTTTAGCCTAATGCCATCAGCCTCAGTCCAGGTAGATCCATCGCTCCACAAATGCTGCTTGCGACATGTCACAGCCACATCAGTGACCATTCTGTGCTGTTCCTTCCGAAGCAACAAACTTTATGTAAAAAAGTGCATAACCTTCCTCGCCTCTCAAACAGTCTTCATCACTTCTTACCTGCGTGGGCTGACAGCTGTATTCTGATCTCCATGATTACTTTTTCGCTCGGTTCCTATTGTGTTCGTGTGTGCGTGAGAGTGAAAAAAAAGTATGTATCCTGACCGCCTGCAGATACCATTTAGGTTTGAAAAGTCCTCCAAGTTGCTGTTGGGGAAGCTGACTTGCCACAATAATAAATTTGCAGCAGGTAGCGGGAATAGCAAGTGGCATGCAAATCTGTCTTGGTGTCCCTCTAGGGGCCTGCTACGCGATGGGAGAAAATGAAGCTATAGTTACTGTTTCCAAGTCTACCTCTCCTCCTTCTCTCCCATGCAGGGACAAAGTTAAAGTGCACATGACAGGTTAGACTACCCATTTCTCTAAAACATGGTTAGTGTAATCATATGTAAAGCACTTATATTATACAGAATTAATTTAATTTTAAGACGTGTTATAATTTTTGTTACTTCATAAGCTCATCATTCACACATGTTTGAGTAACCCTTTATTATTAGTCTGTCTACACCTCCAAAGGTCAAAATGCTCTGTTCCACCTTGTGATGTCATGAAGTGGTAGTTTTCAATTTAACAGCTACCTTTTACCTTTAGTTCAGTAGAGATGGACAACTCCAGGGCCGAAATCATCCAAATGATTCTAGTGAAGGTCTGTGGATTTTAACAATTGTTTTGTTTAGTTTAACAGATTGTTTCAGCTTAAGAGCAAATCTCAGCCTAAATATGCAGGATTTGTGTGTTAAACATGTGTGAATGTAACAAAACACAACTCCAGGTATGTTTTTGATGAAGAAATGACAAAATGCCTTAAATTCCTTGTGCATAAATTGGATTTTTTTGGATTGAATTTTCTGTTTAGAGGTAACCCTTTTCAGAACTCACCATTACTTCCTACTTTTTTTTTTTTTTTTTGTAATATTCTTAAATCTTAAATTTTCCCTCAAACTGCCACTTAACTAATGACAATTGTGACAAATATTTACCACAGCATGTGCTATCCCGCCAAATCAAGTAATAACTCGAAACATATGAAAAACTTGTATATGCACTAGGGTTGACAAAAGTATAAAAAAATCAGGTACTAATAGATATTAAATATGGTATCAAAATTAGACATAGAACTAGTAATTTGAGCAGGTATCAATACCAAAAAATCACATTCACAGGACAGAAATAAATCTTTCCTGAGTAGCTTTAGAATGATCTTGAGCTAAATCAGAACAAGTACAAAAGCACATGGACTAGTATATGCCCATGGACCACTATGGAACCTACCTGGACCACTGAGGAATTACACAGGCATAAGGTCACCTGGTAATATAAAAGAAAGTACTACAATTTAATGTGTGTTTTTTATTATTATTGTGGTGTATTGTGGAGTATTGTGTATTAAATCTTTATATCAGTGTATTAAATCAGTAGTGAGTATTCCTTAGTATTGAAATAAAGTTTGATATTTTAGTGTCATGACAAAACTAGTGTCCATTTCAAATCAAAGCAGCTGAAGTGGGTGTGAGCCGGTCTTTTGCACACACAGTCTCCCAACAGTGGTCGAGATGGATATGCGAGCGCATGGACTCACAGTACCTATAGTCGACAGTGGCTCTCCTGATTCATTATGACAGGCCAATCTTTTATTAGCCCTGGCTGCGTGTTCAAAACCTATCATGAAAAAAGTGAAGACGCTGAATTTTTCCTGCATGAATACAGCAGATTTATTATACTTTCTCCTCCACAGCTGCCCAGTGTCTGGTGGCAGGTCATTACGGGCCTGGTGCCGTTGACAGATCTGGTTAGCCAGCAGTTATTTGATATCCATGTTAGCCACCTGGATTGACAGATATCGGGACATAGAACGGTAGAGCAAATGATTATTTTTACCCATAAGAGATTTGCTTTTCTAGACTATTCCCTTGTACTCTGTCCCAGCCGTGTGACGGACAGCGTGTGAACCAAACATTTCATTTCACTATTACAAGCAGATTTGCCAACAGTAAATGAATACAAGGCTGGATAGCAGAGTAATTCAATTAGAGTGTGGCAGAGCGCGCTTGATTTTATTGCCTGTTCTCTGGTCTGTGCTCACAACCATGGTTAAGTGAACATGACAGCCCGATGGTCATCTCCTCCTGTTGTTACAAGATAGCTGCTAGGCTGCTTCACTAAGGCCCTGACTAAGAGACATAAAACAATATTATAATTTAGGGGTTTGATTGATTGATTGATTGATTTGTTTTTATTTTGCATGTGTGCCATGAGTGAAAAAAAAGTAATCATATCTATCTATCTATCTATCTACAACAACAAAAAACAGAAAAGCACATTTCTCATAAAGCACATTTCTCATAAAGGAGTGGGAAGAGGAAGACTTGTATTATATAAACCTACCCCTATTCATTACATTGTTATTATGCAATTATGTGGTTGCTTATTTACATTGATCATGAGACTTTGCAAATATTTACATAGAGCAAAATTAGACACTATACATACCAAATGTATTACTGTATAGACATAACCATTTTAACCTATTTTCTGTCTTTTCTGTTATATTGTACTGTATTATGTTTTACAATTATTATTTTTATCTGTATACTTCTTCATCATCAAAAGTATCGGTAATCAGATACTAATCTACAACATGTATAACTATAACTATTATCGAACTAGATACTCATTTGAACAGGGATCAATACCAACAATGTCACATTCACAGGATAGAAATGAACCTTCTGTAAGTGTCAGAGCACACAGACTAGTATACGCCCATGGACCACTATGGAACTGACATGGACGACTGAGGGATAACAAAGATTTAAGGCCACATGTTAATACAAAAGGAAGTTCTATGATTTAATATTGAAAATCACATTCTATTGTCTAAATAAAGACTGTTTTTAATTATCACTGAGGTATCTGAATTGGCATAACATGTATTAGTATCAAAATCAAGAAATTTACACTAATTTAGGTAATTGAAAAGTACAGCAAAATCAGTATTATAGCACTTTATGACACAATTACTTCAGTTACATTGAAACTAAAATCCTTACTAGTCAGATCATCAGAAATGTTAATAGAACATAAACAAAACCAAGATTAAAACAAGACAAATTTAACAATGAGAAAAAAAAACTACCTTTTTTTTTAACATTTACATATAAAACACTACATTTATGTCAGCTACCTTGGTGTTACTGCAATATATTTGGATTATCGATTATTGTCTCAGCCAGTACTGCAAAATCTATACTTTTTCCTATATATGATGCAGCCCTTTAGCCAAAGAAATTCATTTTAGATAATGTTTGAGCTGATGTGGATTTGTTGAAACTCAATCTTTTATCAAACACCCTGATGCCTTTTGTGTTTTGGAGCTATGGCTATGGTCAAGGCTCACATGTTTCATAGTTTATTTATGGCCAGGTCAGCACAGGGACATTAAACTACAAAATAAAACATATCCAAAGAAATCCCTAAAGGTGTGCAAGGCTGCGTCTCCAAAGAGTTGAACTGCTGTAAAGGCAATGGCTTATGGTCACGAAACCTCTGCTAGCCATAAAGTCAAACCTGCTGAGCAATCATTTCATCATAATGTATATCTTTATTTCATGTGCTTATTCTTTTTATATTTACCGGGCTGATTTTAATTGCTAATTTACCCAACTCACTGGGCCCAGACTTTTCTTAGTTATTAATTTTACAAGCAAAGATAGAGACTATGTTTTTAAGAATTCAGTCAAGAGATGCCAAAAAGAAGTCAGTTTTGTGGCTGTAATATAGATGAATTGAAATGGCTGCATTCAGGGAGGGCATCTGGCATAAAAAGCATATACAATATACAATAACTGCAACCTGAATGGTCTAATATATTTTAATATTAGGATTGGAATATTAGGATGTAAGTGGCACTTATATTAGACATTTTGTATAATTTATTAATAACAAGTAGCAAAGCCAACATAATGCTATGTTCCACCTTGTGATGTCATGAAGTGGTAGTTAACAGCTAGCTTTTAATTCTAATGAAGGTGTGTAGAGTTTTAAAGCATGACATGACATCACAAGGTGGAACAGAGGTCAGAAAATAGTTAGTTATAGAAAATTTGAATCACATTAATGAACAACAAATAGAAAATCCAACATATTTATTGACAAGCTAAATCTGGTCTTATTTATCCCACCCACATTACAACATTCACCCATACACGTGTTAGACTTTGCACCAAAATATATTCTTAACAACTACGAATACATCAGTCAACCCAGCAGCCAAATTCACAGCCAATATGGGCCTCGCCATTGACCCTGTCCCCAGTCTTTCAAAAGCAATGTCTGTGTAAAATAAGGCTATCTCTTGTATGACAGCTCGCCCATCCACCCCAGAACGAATCCGATTTTGAGTCCTCTCTCTGTGGTGTTAACTGCGAGGGGGTAAACTGTATTGATCCTGATCTTGTCTCATTTTTGTAAGCAGACGGCATTTCACAGCGTGTTTGGGTGCCTTTTTGATGCCTGTCTGAAACTATTTGACTAGATTCGGTTGGTGGGAGGAGGAAGAGGAGGAGGAGGGAGGGGAGAGTTGGCGTTAGTGGCAATCGCCTCAGCCTTGGAATCAATTGGCTCTTGTTTACAGACCATTTCACAGCCCTTTACCTGTAACATCACTTGTGTCAGTCCCATTAATACCACTGGATATATAATGCTTGGATTAGCATAATGGCTAAAGCTGGGTCCCGGATGGTGAGCACACACAGCAAATGTCAACATGTTCACTTAGCCGGGCCAATTAGGAGGCTATTAGCAGGCCTGCTCAGCTGTTAGCATCATCAGAGTTTAAGGCCAAACCACTTACACCATTGTATGTCTGTTGTAATAGGCGGGGCATAGGAACTGAAATGTTAGTAAACATTTGGCTCACACTCCATTCATGTACATGTGGCAATTCTATGGGGTCAGAAAGGACGTACACAATCAAAAACAAGGAATGAAGGAAGGAAAAATAAGCAATTTGTTTAAAAGCTAGTGTTACATAAGAGAGAACCTCTATTTGTCCCACTGAAGAGAACTTCTGTTGCAATAATAATAATAGTAATAATAATAATATTCATAAAGGTATTCTCACCAAATATATGTCTTGACCTATATATGTGTGTGTATGTAAAGATCTGATATTGTTGAAAATCCAAATATTATTATTATAGGTAGTGACAAAAGTTTGAAAATTATGTGTATGTAGAAAATGATGTTACATTTTTATACACACAAACAAAGTTGCATTAATACTAAGTTGGAGGTTTTGTTTTGACCTGCTTATTAGGTGGAGACACACTTTATGTCTGGACCTCCAGACTGGGAGTGCTTGTACAGTATTTTACTTCCCATAATAGCCCCATAATTCCCATTTGAAATTTGTGCTTTTCTACTATGCGCACACATAGCCCTTGGCCTTTCTTCAAAACTCAAACACAGTATGACTAGTGTTAAGTAAAGACCTTGAAACTGTTGTCACAAAACTGCAGCGCGAAGCAAGGCCAAGACTCAGCTCTCACACAGGGACCACACATCACCATGACGACCTCGAGAGGAGCTGAGCGCAGACCACAACACTCTATGTCAACACACTGGTTGCCTGCAGCCTGCATTTACCTGTATAGGACTAAGGATGTGAATATTAGAGCAACTAGTACGCTTCTATTAGGATTCCTTGACATTTTGATAGTCGGAACTAATCCATATTGAATGCCAACAACCTCATTAGTCATATAAGATTTTAATTCATTCATTATGTGTATATATAAGTCAAGAATAGGAATTTTATCTGATAGAGATTAAATAATTAGGCTTATATAAAATACACACACATGCAACATAAGTGACATGTCTTGCCCAAAGGTACAGTGTCAATTTGCATGCTAGTTGCATTGACTGATCTGACAACATTATAAGGTCATGATTAGACAAATGCCAGAGATTTAGATTTATTTAGATGTATTTATTTAAAGAGACAAGATATATTAATGAACATACAATGTAAACGTGCCAGAAAAGCTAAAAAAAAAATGGAATAAAAACCACTTCAGTATCAGCGATCAAAGAATTGGTTGGGGTTTCAGGGGCTCATTTTAAATGCGTTTAATGTGAGACTGTTTCTAATAGCAGCTGGGATGCTGTTCCAAATTTCTTTAAATCAAATATTTTATCTAAATCAACACAAGTGTTAGCAGGCCGGAGAGCAGCTGACACTTCTCACCCTGGACATGGACTATTTGAGCCACTTCCCTCTGGCAGGAGGCTACGGTCTATCGGGACCAGAACCTCCCGTCACAAGAACAGTTTCTTTCCCTCTGCTGTTGGACTCATGAACTATTCATAATTACATAATAACATCTGCACAAAGCTGGACACACAGCTGGACTTTTTTTTTTTTTTTGACCGGCTGGTTAGCTCAACTGGTAAGTCATGGACTTTCCCCCTGGGGGTTGTGGGTTCAAATCCCCCCCCCCGGGCAATGAGCTAACCAGTGTGGGTCCTTGGGCAAGACCCTTCACGGTACTGCCCCCCGGGCGCCGAAAAAAGATGGCTGCTCACTGCTCCTGAAAAGGATGGGTCAAATGCAGAAGTCAAATTTCTCTCGTGTGTCAAAGTGTGTCATTGTGTGTGAGACCAATAAAGGCTTAAGCCTGATCTTAATCTAAAAAAAATCACGAGTCACTTTAATTACGTCATGTTTGCACTACTGTTCTGATGCTGCTCATCTGGACCTTTTTGTTATTTGGATTGCTTATTGTTTTTTACTATATTATAGCTATATTTTAGTTATTACTATTATTTAGTCTCTATACTCTAGTTATTACTATTATTATTTAGTGTTTTATGTTTGCACCTTATCACCGAGACAAGTTCCTAGTTTTGTGAACTCTGTTCACTTGACAATGGCAATAAAAATCTTTCTGATTCTGATCCTGATTCTGAAGTGTTAATGGGTAAAATTTGTCAGATGTGGATATCAAATCAGGGTCATATGGTCCATGATTTTTTTGAATGGTTAGCTCTGCCCGCTTTGTCCTTTTTCTTACCCTGATGTTGACCCATGACATAGAATTCACTGTCTGGATTGTTACCAGTATTTGCTTCCTATCCTATGGTTCTCATCTTGTAAAATGCATTGTCAGTATCCTTCCGTTTATTTATTTTTTATATATAAAGTACCAAAATACTTTTATATATTATTTATATCCAAACTCTCATCCTGTATCACACCTACACATACTGCATCCTATTTTTTCTCAGCCTGATAAAATTCCAGTGCCCTCTCTCTCACTTCTCCCACCCTTCTCCAGTTTTGACTCATAACAAATGTTCCAGGCCCGGTTGCTCGGTCGCTCGGTGGTCACAGCGGTCCTCACGTCTGCATCAGGATTCGGCCCTAGCTGTCCAGGTCATGCTCCCCATGATAAGTCGCTCCGCCAGCCCTCGTATTGATCGGGGCTCCTCCAGGCTTACACACCAGCGAGGAGGGAGGTGACGGATTGTGTTTTACAGAGAACATTATTACTCCACTCAACGCAGAATCTCCACCGCCCAGGAATGAAGAAGACCACCCAGCCCGGAGTATATGACTTGACTCACTGAAGCGCTAAGTCCAATTTGAAAGCCAAATTGTGGAGCTTATAGAACAAAAGGCAAAAAGAGAGAATTGGTTACAGTTTGTGTGGTGATTTTTTTCCCTTTAGTTGACTAGTCCATATAATATCAACCTCGTATCTTTGCCGCACTTTCTCTAAATTCATAAAAGCGCTGAAACAGATTGCTTCTCTGGTACGTGATCAGCATTCTCTGCATTTTTTCACACTCTACAAGAATGTGCTCATAGATATACTAGTACTGTATGTGCACATTTGTATTTATTTCCTGCATTCCTGCATATAGGCTATTAAAGGTGCCCTATGTAACTTTTCTTTTCTGGTCCATCACCTGCTTGTGTTATGAAAATCCTATTGCTTGCAAAGCATAATGTCATTCTGTGAAACATTTCAGGCAGGATAATAATTTCAGCATAGAGAACAAGCTTTGGACTCTCCAAAATGCCCCATGTTGCCCCTTTAAATGTTTTCTGTGGTTTAGCCTTTTTTAAACCAGATGCCTTTCCTGTTGCATGCCCTATTAAGACTGGAGCGCAATGTGAGTGAACAGTCTTGCCCACGCACACACCATCACGCACTTGGATGAGGTTCAAACTGGCTATCCTATGGTTGGTTAGTGAATACTTAAGTGAATACTTAACTTCCTGTGACAGTTTAGGAGAATTCTTTTAATTAAAACAGTGTAAAAAAAAATCATACTAATTATTGGACATTCTAAAAAAGTGTTGAACTTCACATTCACCTATTAGACTTTGCAAAACAATAACGTGCAACTTTAGAGCCAAACTGGACAAAACTTTCAACAATTATGAAACCAAAATTTAAAAAAAATGTCACAGTGGATTTGTCAAGGTAGATTAACTCGTAATTGCATGGACTGTTTATCAATTACGTATGCAGATTAAGTGAGGATTTGCTTGGTTAAAATTGTCATAATCCCAAACACCAGTAAAAATGCCTGTAAATGAAAATCTTCCTTGATCACGCTGGCCCTAAATAAAGCTTGTATTCTCCTCCTGTAATCAGACGAGAGCATCAGGATCTAATAGACTCACACAGCTCCCTTATCACCCAGGTGCAATCTGAGGCTGCAACCGCTTAACAAGGATTTAAACATTTTTCCATGCTGCTGCCAGTGCTTTAATTGATTGATGCTAAAAGTTTGCAAAATAAAGGGCTTGTGTGTGGGCGGTGCATTTTGTCTGTCCACTGGCCATATCAGAAAGACAAGAGATCAGGATGAGAAGTGGCAGCTCACATCTCAGCGCTGTCATCCCTGTCAGAGCGGGGCGTGTGCTCCTTCACATGGAGAACAGAGGCTGAGAGACACATGTACTCCAAATAAGGGAATCAATACAACACTTAATGAACAATTAGGTGAGCAGCTGTAGGCCTGTCAGACCCCCATCTGTACACACATGGGCAGTGAGAGAGGCCATAGCTGCAGGACATGCTCGCTCGAACCCCTGCTCAGAGGGTAGATAGTTGTAGATCTGGTTGCTACGGTAATGTGTTAGCTTCTATTGGTATGAATGGGTCTAAAATGTAATTTTATTTTTTTTATTGTTTTATGTTTTATGTCATGGTGTATACAGCTCTGGAGAAAAATAAGAGACCACTGCAAAAAAAATAAATAAAATTTTTTCTGATTTTTTCTACTTATATGTATGTGTTTGGGCAAAAGGAACATTTTTTTTTGTTTGAGTCTATAAACTACTAACAACATTTACCTCAAATTCCAAATAAAAATATTATCATTCAGAGCATTTATTTACAGAAAATGACAAATGGTCAAAAGATACATGTTTTCAGACCTCAAACAATGCAAAGAAACAAGATCAAATTCATTTTAAAACAACATAATACTGATGTTTACACTTAAGAAGAGTTTGGGGCAATAACCCTTATTTTTAATCCCAGCTTTCATGCGTCTTGGCATGCTCTCCACAAGTCTTTCACATTGTTCTTGGGTGACTTTATTCCACTCCTGGTGCAAGAACTGAAGTAGCTCAGCTTTGTGTTTGTGTTGGAATTCAACAGACGCTGGAATGGAATGGCTGTAATACATGAAGAGATGCTGATTTCAGGAAAAAAATGCAGTGGTCTCTTATTTTTTCCAGAGCTGTACAGCTGAGATATGCAGTATTTTTATTACTTTATTTCTGTATTTTATTTTTACTTGTACATAATGTATACATTCATATAATTACTTCTTCTTTGACACCAGTCTATTTTTGCTACTTATTTAGAATTTATTATTATCATTTCTCTTTTGTTATTATAATACTGTGTTATTATAATACTGGGATGTGTGAGCTACTGTGTCCCAAGTAATTTCCTATGTGGATCAATAAAGTTTGTCTAAGTCTAAGTCTATGCAGGCAAGTCGGTGACAAATTAGTTTTAAAGTTGTCACTAGCATGTAAACTATCCCAAGATTTTTCTAACCACTGTTTAACTTTTTGGGAGGCGTGTCTGTCACCTGCTTGTATCTATGGAGAAGTTATTGCTTTGCCTGTAATGTTCCACAGTATTGCATTAAACTTACATTACTTGCATGTACAGTGGTACCTCACCTTACGAATGACCCAACATACGAACAATCCAAGTTACGAAACGCCTTCACGTTAAATTTTGGTCTCTAGATACGAAAGAAAATTCAAGTTACGAAACGCGAAATTCAAATAATGCGCTCAGCCGCACACATTATACACTTTTCTCAGACTGGATTTAAACTTTTCTCACATTTGTCTCTCGTTTAAACACTCAAACTTTCATAGATTTTCAACAAAATGTATTAATAGTGAAGTGTGGGGGGAAGAGGAAGGCGGATAAGACTGCGCGCCGACTCGTGTGATAGCGCAGCATGACCCGGCGTACTCACGAGACCCGTGCTCAAACCGTGCCTCCTCTAGACCAAATCAAATCAAATCAAACAATATTTATAAAGCGCTTTTCATACAAAATTGTACCACAAAGCTACAAGCAGGTCTAAACCAGATCTAAACCAGGATTAAACCAGGATTAAACCACCGCGGCTCTTACCTGCGTTCGTTCATGCGCTCGGACTGCGCGAGGTCCCGATGGAAGGCACATCTCCTCCCCTCCTCGCTGCTCGCCTCAGCCGTGACTCGTGAGGTACACCGGCAGAGCTAGCACCAAACCAGGAAATAGACCCGCACGCAGTGGTTTAATCCTGGTGTCCAGTCCTGGTTTAGTCCAAGTTTAGTCCTGGTCTAGTCCTGGTCTAGTCCCCGTCCCCCCTGCATCCCCCATCTATCAATCGGCAAAGGTCTACAGTCTCTTAGCCAATCAGGACGCAGAACACAGTGTTACACTATAAAAAAAAGTTACACTATTAAAAAAAACTTTGAACGGGGCCTTGGAACGAATCAGGCTTTTTCCATTGAAATAGCGACTCAACTTACGAAAAATTCACGTTACGAAACCACTTCTGGAACGAATTAATTTCGTAAGGTGAGGTACCACTGTATTCAATTACAGGTGATATTATTGTGTTGGTAAACATGCATTCTTACTGAGAGCAGGGTCGCTTATCAACAAATCTGACCTGTAACTTGGCTGTAACGTAGATGTTTAATGCCGTATGATGGGGCATTTCAGCAATAGCATTTCCATGGAGACGAGCAGACGGCTTTCCACCAGAAAAGTTCCACAGTGCAACTTTAACCATGCTCTAAATCTAATCTTAGCCATAACCACTTTCCTTTAAAAACTTGTTGTAAACTTCTTAGCAGACTGTCCCTCTGGACCCTACACTCTGAGCTCGGCCCGCTCAGAGCTAACACCCCTCCATCGTCTGCACCCCTCAGCTCCCATTAGCAACAGAAGCGGCTAAAGATATGGAAATGGCGCAGGACATCCTTCAGGCTCGTGTCAGGGGAGGGGAATCGATAAATTTGGCAATTCATGGCATTTAATTAAAATGGCTGCCGCAAGCTAGGCAGTTTGTTTTTCTGCGGGGGACACAGGCCGGCGTTTATTGCTCAAATGAATACATAAGCGTATTCATAAGCACTGCGTACATTAAATCCACCTCACTCTTTGAGACAGGGGGGGGCTTTCAACTTTGAACAGTGAGCGAGCGCCCAGACAGTTGAAATTAATATCTCCACCTCTCCCCCACTGACTTTGAACGTATTCTTGATGCATAAAGAGATATCCTCCTCAAGCAGAGTGCTGACAAATGAACGTTGGGTGCAGTCAGCTCTCCTGATTTGCCTCTCTGTGACAGTGGCGACCTTATGTGCCAGTCAACACGAAAAATAGTCAACAGTAAATGTACACTGACGGCTCTGGGATGGATGGCTTCAGCCTTCATCCAGGCATCTGACGCTTTTACTTGTACACCAGCAGCTTTGACATAGGGCTGGGTAATATAAAAATCGAATCCAGTGATCTAATCTATGAGACAATATGCTTTTTTGGTGAGTTTTTTGGTGATTCAGTGCTGTTCAGTGTGGAAGGTCTGCTACCATGGAGATACAGTCGCTTGGCCTGGAATTTTTCAGTTATCTATTCCCATGGGGACAAGCATCATGCCAATTTACTGATTTGATTTGTGGAGAGGAGGGCCCACTTACAGTAGAATGCATAATTTTCCAAGGTTTTGTTTTATTATTAAAAAAAAAAAAACACCTAAATAATAAGAAGTTTAATGCCATACTGTGGTACATTCCAATGAAATAATCAATACTGACTAGATACGCATTTGAACAAGTACAATATTTAAAAAAGACACTTTTACAGGACAGAAATGAAGCTTTCTTGAATAGCTTTAGAATGATCTGGAGCTGTATCAGAACAATAACACCACAACACCCATGGACCATATGGAACCTATGAACGACTGAGGGACTACATAGATATAAGATAATAGCCTACAGAAATGTACTATGATTTAATGTTGAAAATCACATTCTATTAATAAAGAGTATTATCATCATTGTGGTATCAGAGTTGGTATACAAGTACTGAGTTTATTTCTTAGTATAGAATTGAAGTTTGAAAAATTAATATCATGACAACACTAGTCACTCAGGCTGGGTGACCAATCATAGTAAAGTATCTCTTACTTTGTTTACCAATTAAATGGATTGTAATAACATTCTAAATTGTGATCTGGCTCAAAGAAAATCAAGAGAGCATGAGGATCTGGTACAATAGAGGATTATAGTCTAATAATTAACCTTGTACAGTTCTTTATTAACTCTCCATTTAAAGAAGAACCCCGGGTGTGTTCTGTGTGCCCCTCTTTATCTCTGCTCCCTCTGCAGCGCTAATGGATTACATAGGAATCTATTATGCATCCCAGACCAGAACAAAGTAGGGCCTGAGACCTGCTAAAAATATATATTTTTAGTACTGAAAATTAATGTGTTCATACAAGCCACTGAATCATTTTAAATGTTCTTTTTTACTATATTAGGTATATGTGTTGAGAAGACGTATATTTCAATGAGGCTGGGGCCCAGTGGTGAGAGAGTAATGGGTGTGCTAATTTATTCATGGTTTTAGCTGTGTTCTTATCTGTTTCTGTTTTCCTCTTGTAGCTGTTAGCAAAGTAAGACCATTTGCTAAGCCTATGTTTTGTTTTCAAGTGTATAGGGTTTTTTTTGTTTTTTTTTGTTTTGTTTGTTTGTTGTTGTTTTTTTTTTACAAATCAACCATTTTAACTCCCCAAACTACATGAAAGTGAGACAATACAAGCTTCTGTCTTGTTAAGGGCCTGTATCAGATTTTATCCCATGTATTTTGTAAAATACTGCCCCAAGTACAGATATATTATATAAACAGCTCTGGAGGTGAAAACTGTCTTCTGTCTACATGAAATTAGAAAGTATTTTATTTTCCAATAATCAGGAAGTGCACATTGGCATGCCAGTTATTGTTAGTTTTACAAACAACTCTAAAACTCTGCACTGGTCTCTAACAGTTGTGAAAAATGCTTATAAACTCATTGTGGTGAGTAATTAGGATGCTCAGGAAGCATAGGCTATGTGAGGAATAACTCTGGACCACTGCAAACTCTTTAAAATGAACCAACTAGTTCTGTTTTTATGACAGTAAAAATCAGTAAAAGTGAATATTTGTTTGCGTGAATTGTTTTCAAGATGCTATCCCACTTATATCCCAAAATAACTATAGGCTACAGTCAAGTTATAGCTTGACTGTGGAAAGTTGTAGCTTTCTTTAGTTCTTTTTACATTTGTTATGAAGAATCAGCACTAAACCTTATGGCAGGCCTCTCTCTCTCTTCTCCCATCACACGGACTATATTATGCCCACTCAGCAGACTGCCGCTTTAATATTTGCCTTGGACAATGGACCACTCATTGTCCACTCAAGAGGCTCAAAATACAGAATGATTATCAGGTGTATAATTTTTTA
The DNA here is from genome assembly GCA_036785185.1 of Paratrypauchen microcephalus. NCBI lineage: Eukaryota > Metazoa > Chordata > Actinopteri > Gobiiformes > Gobiidae > Paratrypauchen > Paratrypauchen microcephalus. Next base: position 1,406,110 of record JAVJIX010000142.1, read on the forward strand.
CCATTCTAATTTCTGGGGTATTAAAAGGTTAGATTGCACCATTAGCTTGACTGTGAGCACAGGTGCTGATTAAGTTGATTCACTGAGGCAATTACAGCCAGATCCCCTTTAATTACTGTGGGTTTTATTGCGACTGCATGGTAATGGTGTACAGGGCCTGCAGGAGTTTGGACCTGAGGATGGGCTGTGGATGAGAGTGGAGCAGATAGGCACAGATCTATAAGATGGAGGAGAGCTTTCATTCTGCATGCAGCGCACACATATGGCCTTTTATCTGTTTGGAGAATATCACACAGGCACTAATTAAATTCCAGTGCTCTTACATTAATTATGATTGCCTATATGTAACCCCAACTCCAGAAACTATTAATAGATTTATTATTGTATTATCTAACATGGTGTTGGCCCATATGACCCTGTTTTAATGTCTTCATGAAATGGGAATTTCAATGAATCTAGTTCTATAAAAGTCACGTGGTTCACAACTATATCTGTTCAAATAAATACGTAATGAAAACCTATAATATGATGGGAAAGATTATGGTCCCTCATGAAAAATTCTTCATAACCCCAACATTCAGATTCTTCTCCATTTGAATGAAAATGTACTATTTTTCTCAATAATTTAAAAAGTATTCCAATAGCAATTGCATTTGTCTAAAATTTGTTTCTAAACAAAATAAAATAAATATGTTTGTATAGTTCATGTGTAACTTTGGTAACACTTTAGTTTAGGGACCACATACTATTGGCAAACTAGTAGTGAAAGTTATATGAGTAGATCATTGTTAGTCCGAGTATACTTACGTAAAGTTATGTCAAATATTTAACCTTTAACTCTTTTGAATTACAGTTCATTAGTGTTGTAGCAATGGTGCTATTTGGGCATACAATTATTATTTAAAAAGTGTTTTGTAAACTAATATCTGAAATATACACTGACTAGCATTATGCAGCCCCTAATTATGTATATGCATAATACACTTCTTTTGAGGCTCTCCTGCAGTTGCTCTGAGCCCACTTTGAGAATATAGAACAGGGGTGTCAAACTCATTTTGGTCCAGGGGCCATATCCAACCTACTTTGATCCCAAAAGGGCCGGATCAGAAAACTCATGGCAAATATACCCCCAAAATAGCAATAAGTCCAAATATTTGTGCAGAGAAACACAAATCTATTACAGAAGTCTTTTTTACATTTTGCTGATGAGGGTGTCATGGTCAACAGTCAAAACGATGGTCCTTTAAGAGCGTTTGGAAAGAGGCGAGTCTTCATTTGTGCTGCTCTGGTGGGAGGGGCCACGCACAGAGGTGTTGGAGACGCTGATATGCTAAAGTGCGTAAAAAAGAGGTCTAGAAGATTACCAATATGTTAATAGAAAATTAAAATATTTTAATAGAAAATCAGCCAGATTAAAGGTCTTGGAGGGCCGGATCTGGCCCCAGGGCCGAATGTTTGACACCCCTGATATAGAAAGATGTAGACTGTTGCGTTAAGGACTTTACAGCCCTAAGACCACACAACTTGTACCACTTGTGCTTTTTAAACAGTTCTCACAAAAAGGCTAATCAAATACTAGGTATCACAACTGTACTTTTTATTTTGGAATCATTTTTTACAGCCCACGTGTCTTACAGTTATTTTACATAATTTTGAAAAATATAAAAGAATTGTCTGAATATTAAAATGATTTCTTTTATATTTTATTACAGCCCTCTTTCATATTTGTCACATATGTCCATGTAATATATCTTCCAACATCACTACCCATACCTGCATTAAAATAAACTCCACATAGACACAGCTCTGAAACTGTACCAAACTTACTCTTTGGCATAGACAGATGTTAGTAACTACTGTCCGAGGCGTAGCTGGGACTAGTGGTGTGCGTGAATGATCCCAGGTTGTATTCATAGCATGTCCTGGTGCACACAGATACACTGGGAGACAGGCTGACACTCGCTCAGCTCCACCCGCAGAGGAGAGAAGACAGCTCCAGCGCAGCCAATATCCCCTCCCTTCAACCCAGGCCTCTTCTCCGGATGTTTCTGGTTAGTAAAAGCTGACAGAGGGTTTGCCATGCCTCAGAGGAGAACAGAATGAGGAATTTCGGCGTTCCCCCACATCACCCTTTCAGATGGTACACCCCCTTCACCCATCACCCACCCCCTCCCACCGTCACCCACCCAAGGGCGCACGCTAACACAAGCTGAGGTGTGCTTCTAAGATAGGCTGTCACCTCGAATGGAAATGGAAAGAGGCACCCACATCCGTTATCTAAATGTTAACTCCGGTGCCCTTCTTGTTGTCACAGACGGGTGAGGTTAGCCAACACAGGGCTGGCTGCCACAGTGCACTCCTCCTGCAGAGGGGCAAACAGGCAGAGTGGAGCTGTGTGGAGCAATGGAGCAGGGCTGAACCATAGACTATATAAAAATGGACACAGCTAACCCACTAGCCACCTCGTTCCAAATAGGAAGTGAGCATGGGTGTGCTTTCAGCTCCATTCACTCTGGCTCCAATTCACTTTACATTAAAAAACTGTCGCCCCTCTCTCTGTAACTGCTACACTGAGCCTCATCATTTTGGTCTTAAAATCTTCGTATAATTAACCTGCTCTATATGATTCTGTTGTTTTATATTTCCTATTCCTAATAAGGAACTTGGCCCCTCTCTCTGCTAGCCTCGTGAACTTCATTTGACTATGGGTGACGTCACACTGTCTTAGTTCACTACTTTATGCAGTGTATGGGCTAAAATGAGCGATTTGGGCAGAATAACTAATTGAGAGTTCTGAGATTGCCATTTGTGATTTGTGATTCATCTTTCAATAATACAATTCTGTTCAAAGTTCATATTTTAAACATGTCCAGAAGAATTGACAAAAAGACAATATGAAATATGAACTGAACATATTTGTACATATTTGTACAAATCACTGCACGAAACAATAAAGTTCAAAAATTATGGTAAAGTAAAGATTTATTTTTGTAGTTACACAGTGAAATCAGAATCGCATTTTAAATATAAACTATATTTATTATGTGAGTACAGGGATTTTGTTTCTCTCCACCTCGAGTATTAATAACACTATCCATGTCACAAGAAAAGCAGTTTTGGTAGTTGTAAAAATATATTCTCTGGGTTGAATTTTCGGGGTGAGAAAGTTGAGAACCTTTGACCCAGTCCAGTGCAGGTCACGTTCACGAGGGGGTCTTGTCCCATGTGGTGCAGATTAATCACAGCCTGACATGCAGTCCCTCAGCACTCCTCCAGGAGGCAGAGTTGAGTGTGGGGGGGGCATTTGTTTTCTTTCTCTTTTTTAACTGAAATCATAAACAGCATATGATTAATACAGAGGGGTATGACAGACATAGCAACAATAATAATAACATTACACAAATACAAACATGATAAGTGAAAAACAACACTAAATATAGCTGCAAGCAGCAATGTGGGGCCAAGCAGTGACCCAGCCTAATTTGATGACGTGCATTTTTGAAAATCGGACTTACGGTTGAAAAGTTACAAGCAGAAATGTCCCTCAAATTTTGACCTGTTAGTGGCGCTAGAGGGTTTGAGCTGGGGCCCTGTAATTTTTTGTGGGGAATCCTGGGAAGGACGCCAACATCTGTGAAAAGTTTGAAAATAATCCTATAAAGGGTTCCCGAGATGTGAGCTCACTTCGGCTAGATCAATTATCAAAGATCTTTGATCCAGCCAAATCAATTTAGAAATTCCTGCAACTTTCCTGAAAATTCCTGCAACTTTGACTTGCTTGTGGCGCTAGAGGGTTGGGTGGGGGCCTATAAATTGCTGTGGGTAATGAGGAGACTGGCTGGAATGTGCATGCAAAATTTCACAACTTTTTACCAGACGGTTCTAGGGGTTGCCATAGACTCCCAGAGGCGGAAGAATATTTTATAATAATAATAAGAATCAGTAGAAACACTATGGGTGCCTCGCACCTTCGGTGCTTGGCCCCAATTAGGAGGTGACGAAATGATTAAACAAGTAGCTACATTTATTGATTATTGCCATAGCAACCACATACATATACACAGGGACAACAGTTTCATGACAACAGAAGCCCTCGTCCAGGCCAAATATGGAGATGCAAGCCAGCTCAACCAAACAAACTTTGTCCAGTTGACAAATTGAACTTCTCCTGTTATCATGGATTCCACCTGGACGACTGAGGGACTTTTCACGCAGCTCAGAATAAATGAATAAATGCTTTTTTGTGCAATAATCAACAAAAATGAAAAACCCACACACTTTTACTTTAGTCTATTTTATGGCTAAAAAGTTACATATGTTGGTGTTATCTGATGCAAATTTTGAAATGAAAATAACTGGACTTAACATCACGGCAAAATTTGCACTAGCCCTAATGAAGCAATCTAGTTGGTGGCAAATTGGCTTCATGAGTAAGTCCAGTTTTTTTTTTTGTTTGTTTTTTTGTTTTACTTGCTCATGATACTATGGTGTTAAAAAATAAGGTATGTTTTGAATTTGTATATTTTATTTATTGTATGTGGTATATTGTCAGCAGAAAGCAGCCTGAAGAGCAGACGCCTGGAGACAAGTGGTCAGTTGGGTGGACAGACTGGAGACTGGGTCCTTTGGGTGCAGTATTTATGCTCCGTTGAGGGTGGTGGAGCTGGGTATATTTAGGTGTTCTGAGATATCACGCTGAGATGAGATTTCAAAGTGCAGTACCTGTTTGAAGATGCATGGCATTCCACAAGGGTGGGCAAGAGCTCCGGAGCATAAATCTGACAGGACTGCACCTGGCGTAAAGAGAAGGAGGCACAGGGACACCACCATTTAAAAGATTGTCACTGCACATGTGGACACTACAACATCACTGGATATATTTACATACTGCTCATGCTACAATTATGATAAATAATTATACATTAATAGAACTGGGAGGATTACACTGCACTCTCCCCTTGCGTGTGGACACGGACCACGGGGTCAATTTACATACTGCTAAAATTATAATAGATTTTTTTTAATATCGTTCTCATATATTAATGGAATGATTTAATGTATTATTATTAACTATTTCTTTATACCTAGGTATTTTTTATAAGGCAATGTGACACAAACTTTCTTCTTTGTGTTTGTCACTGTTAAAATGAATTGTGCCAAAAAAGAAACTTTATAAATCAATCAATTAATATATAAAAATAATATATATAGGTTACATATTAGGCAAGGTATACCACTTAGCAACATATGTAACTGCAATATTATAATAATATTATACTTCATCTGAGTCAGCTTTATGTAGAAAGGGATCTCAACACATTATTTATTCTAGGCTGTAAATTAGTACTAATTAATGTCTCGTAAAAACAACCTTTAAAGGTGCAGTATGAATATTTCTAGTGGAGGGCCTGCCACCTGATGTCTCCATGTAAATGTCATTGCTTTGTCTAGAATGTTCCACAGTATAGCTTAAACTTCTTTCTAAATCTATCACAGGGGAGACATGCAGGTTGCAGCACTACGCTGTATTCCAATTCTGTGGAGAGTCGCCCCTATTCATAGAAGGAATTATTGTATTTTAAGCAGTAGAAACACCTATTATGAACGAGTGCTAGAGGGATATGTTTAGTGTCATACATGGAACATTTCAGGCAAAGCAATAATGTTTCCTTGGAGATAAGCAGAACCAGAAAAGTTGCGCACCTTTAAGAAGTTTTACCTAATGTATTGAACTCTGTGATTTTGACCGACCACATGAGAATCAATAGTATCTGTTATTGGCTTCTTTCTCTATCTGCACTGGATCCATCTCTATCGATCTTAACAGTGACCGTCCAAAATAATTTCCCATTAATTTTTCTCAAAGACTTTCTGAAAAAAAAAAAAAAAAAAATTTATTTTATAAATTATAATTTTATTTAAAATCTGTTTCCAAACCGCCTAATGGATATTAGTCAACATGTAGCTACGTAATCTCAGTGATGTCTTTAAACTCTTAATATTTGAAATTTTCAAAAAGTCTATTGGAAAAATGAATGGAAGATTTACTCCGGAACAGGAGCAGGCCGTCACTGTTGAGCTCCATGGAGATGGAGCCATGGATTTGACTGGAGCTGAATGCCATGGGTGACGTCACACTCCCTTAGCACACTTTATACAGTCTGTGGTCTGTACTGGATCCATCTCTTTTCATTTGTAGGACACAGAATGACTTGGTGGCGTTTGCTCTCCCTCACAGTGCTGTGTTAAACTGAATCGCACTGCTGCTGCTGCTGTGTGGACATGTTTGTTATGGGCCCATTTTGTAAAGCCATTACATTTCCCCAGAGCCTGAGTCATTAATCAAATATTCATATGTCCTTTGTAAATACATGGAGAACACAGGCCTTCAGTGGTCTCGTACAAATGCCCTTTCATGTTTCCCACCAAAATCCCCAAATCCTTCTCTATAAGCTTTTCTCATCTATGAAACCATGAATCCACTTCCGTCCCATCTTTTAAAACTCAAGAATGTCTTTGGATTGCACATAATTGATGTCCCAGCGCTGTCCACACCTCAAACAGAGCCTGATAAACATACACATGGACTGGGGGCTATGAAGGATGTCTTTATGCATACTGTGTTGTTGCATCTCCATGGTAGAAACTGAACAGATGTGGGATTCTTCTCGCCTTCTGTCTGGCTGTGCTCACCCTTAACCCCAGTTTCCTCAAGACAGAGTCAGTTCCTCCATTTGAAAAGCAGGGCCCATCATAATACAAGAATTTGTATTGTACATGAAAACAGAGGGACATACCCGGAGGAGAGCGGGGCCAGCGGACATATTAACCATGGTAACGGAGCATCGCACACTGGGATATTTTCGTTTCCTTCGCACAGGAACACAACTGCCGCCCGTGTCACCAGGTCACAGTGTTTCCGTCCCTGGTTAATGGGCTGTAGAGATGGTTAGCACGTACGATTAGTTTTAATCTGCTACATTTGACTGCAAGAGGAGGAATTGAATACATTTCAACACTCCACTGAGGTTAGGATTCACTGTTGGAGAAACTGGAAAACTCAGCTAAACAATGTAGGTTTCTAGAGCAAATAGGACATGTGAAATAAAACTTGGGTAAACTATGAAACATGAAAAAAAGAACAAAAAATAGACATGAATCATTTTATTGAAATTATAAAAAAAAATGTGCATATGGCATTCGTTTCCATTTACAATACTGATTTTAGAAATGTCAAATTACAGCGCGTGAATCACACACTGTAATCCACAACTGTAAAATTATGTACTTCGTTAACCCATGATTCAAGTGTTGGTTTGTACAATGATAAAAAGCTTGTTGCAAAGCGTTCAAAGACAACATACAAAAATACACATTTACCTGCACTAGAATATATACATTTAAATCACTTCAAATTTACATATTGTTTAAAATATTGTCTTCTCTAAAAGAGCATTTTGTTTCTAATCTATTCATTTGTTGTGAAATGTTTTGGCAAAGTCGTATCTTGTGTGTTAAAGATATTTCTTTTTAGTGTTTACTTTAGTTACTAATTGTTACCAAACTAAAATAACTGGGCTTCAAAATAAGAATGCGCTGCAAATGGAACCAACACTGTAACAAGGAATGACATTACAGATAGGAGCCAGTGAAATTCACTTCCACTTGCCCTTTCTCTGGTATTATAGCACCCAACCAAAATGCAGTGTTAGGACTAAACTAGTATGGCTATAGCTTTAAATAGTCAGCCTCATATCATAACATATTATTTATTTTTATTTATTCATTTTTTTTTTTTTCCAAATTTGAGTTTTTTCAGTTTCATCCTACTCCCCAGACCTTGCTGAATCTGTAGGGGTCACTGGCTCTGTCTTTGACCCGTCAGAAATATTTTAACATCTTAAACAAAACCACAATGTCAGCCATCTTACTAACATTTATTTTTGAATTTTCCTAAAAACTTTGAAGAATGACTATATATATTACGCTATAAGACTAATGAATTATGGTCCAACATCCTGACTAGTTCATATTCAGTTGTTTGTTTGCCATCAGTAGTTTGCATGTGTCAAAGCAGCACAAAGTCTCCTGTAGTAGTGACTGTGCGGCGAATGAACGGCCACTCTCTCTTCTCAGAGATCAGACTCGCAGACAGGTCATAATCTCTGCTTCGACCTTGGACAATAGTGAACACGGGGTATTTCTCTTTGGCTGAGGGCTGCAGTAGCTGTGAAAAACCAGACAAGAATGATGTGAAATTGTACTTTTTTTTGGGAAAATAACTAAAATGGGTAAATAATGAATACAAAATATATGAGTAAGGTAAGGTGTTAAAGTTTTAAGAATGCCCAGTGGAAATTTAAGTTAAAGGAGTGTTTTTAGTACAGGAATTTTATGAGAATTTCATTCATTGTAGCTTTTTTATTTTTATTTTTTCCTGTTATGATTTATGTATATCGTGCACTATCCTTATCTCAGTAAATAAATAAAACTAAAAAAACACAAGTGATTTTCAACCTTCTTTGAGTGGCAGCACAGTTTTTTGTTCTTGAAAAGATACAGAGATAGATATACGATCCACAAAAACATGATTGAAACCTCTAATTAGAAATAAAATTGTGTAAATAATGTAAAACTATGTCTTGATACTTGAATTCTGCAATAGTGGAAATTTGGATTTTGCAATAGTGGTGATTTTTGTGTGCTTCCTGGTTACTCAGGGCACATCAATATGGCAAATTATTACATTAAAATAACCGTGTAATTACTTGATTCAAATTAGATGTTATGTCAAGACATACCTGGCAACTACTTGTTATGGTTTAGTCCTGGTTTGAGCCCATTTTAGACTCGATTTGGTCTTGGTTTAGTCCTGTTCTATTCCTGGTTAAGTTCCAGGTTTTGTCACACTTTATTTCCAATTTTAATGTGGTTTGTATATAAGTGTGAACACAGTCTTAGTAAAGTACCAACTGCAGACCAATGCCGTCACTGAACAGAGCGAGACGAAAGGTGTATTCGTGGCTAAATGGTGGCACCTACTGGTTACGCTTTAGATTACAGATTCAAATAAACCATAGATACTGGACACTGCAATGTAATGGGTCAGATAAGATTGTGGAACATAACATAAATAAGACACAGAATTAAATTAATATATACCTTGGTCAGCTCTTGATTGATTCTCTCAAAGTCTTTCAGGCTTCTGGAGTAAAATCCAATGGTGCAGCTTGGGTCCAGTTTATTGAACGGCATCTTCTTTGGTGATGGACAATGAAAGGACTGTAAAAAGGCACAAATATATGAATGTAAATTTATCAAGTTAAATTATATACACTTAATGCAATTGAGTTAGGTTAATCAGCATGTTTGCTTCTCCGTTTGTGTCCTCTTTACTGAACTGGAATTTCCCCACTGTGGGACTAATAAAGGCATAGCTTTCTTTCTTTCTTTCTTTACACTTATAACAGTTTAGAAGAATGTGAGTCATAGAATTATTTTCATTCCTTGTATTGATCGATCACCATTGTTTTCCCAATTGTTCAATGTTATTTTGTTCTTATTAAAAACTATAGAAATGTCCCTCAATTGTGACTGTATGAATATAAACAGATTTTAATCAGTAGAATTTACAAAAAATAATAATAAAAAATTACAATTACTCCTTCAAAGTTTGAACTCCCCCAAATTTTTTTTAAAGTCCTCTTGATGAGTAGACAGATGGCTAGATATTACACCTTTCCTTTTCACAGCGTCACGTCTGCCTTCTAATGCTATTGCCATTACATTTAAATTTATACAGATTATTTCTCAGATAAATCATTTTAACTTTTTATATTTGTTGCATATTATTTTTTTAACTGATTTTTGAAGTCCACCTCTCCATTTTCGTCTGCTTTATTCAAGGCCAGCTCAGAGTTTGAAGTGAAAAAATGTTATTATTCATCTTAGAAGGTACACTATACAACTTTTCTTGTGAAGGGTCTGCTACCTTTATTGCTTTGCATGGAACGTTCCACTGTATGGCTTTAAACATATCCGTCGAGCATTTATTCATCACAGGTGTTTCTATTGCTCAAAAATACAATAATTCCTTCTGTGAATAGGGGCGACTCTCCACAGACCTGAATTGTAATGTAGCGTAGTGCTGTAAACTACTTGTCTCCTTTGTGATAGATAGTTTTAATCTATACTGTGGAACATTCTAGACAAAGTAATAAGATTTCCATGGAGACAAACAGGTGGCGGACTTTCCATTAGAAATGTTACGCAGCGCACCTTTCAATTTGTCCATTCAAAATTAATCACACAGTCCTATTTAGACTATATAGCTTGTGGTGTCTGTTTTCATAGATACAGTATTCCCCATATGTGGCATTTTTACACATCTCAGCATCAAATAAATCAACCCAGAACCACACACATATGATAATTACTATATCGATTTATCATTCCATATATGATAGCTGGAACAATATATTTTTAGGGTAAATATTTATCGCCTGTACATTTTCTTTACGCTACTGGGACATTTTTGTTTTTTTGGCTTTTTGATAAGATTCAAGATGGAAAAAAGTTGAATTCATATCTAGGGCTCATTACAGATACAAACTTTAAGTACTAAAGTGTTTCATTCTGCTGTTTATTTATTGCAGGTCATGATTTTTTTTAACAATAATATACATTTAGAATAGTTTTTGTGGTTTACATCTGCTCTTAGGTTAGCTTGTCAGTGCCATAAATTAGTGTCAGTATTCTTATTTATCGTCTATAGTTTCTTTAGCGATATATCCAACTTGAAAATTTGTTACTGTGACAGGTCTATTGACTAAAACTAATACAAGAGTCAAGTTTAATTTAATTTCACATTTTTTACAGCTCTAAACTACACTGCTTTTATGAAGAAGAAGAAGGATATTTTGTTTGTGGAGACATGGTACATCTATGGTACATAGAGACAGATTTGTTAATTAATTGGCAATTTTGATTCAATTGCAATTAAACTTGCAACCCTATTAGCCACACAAAATTGCTATAACTAATTTCTGTTCATTGCAATAACTCATCTCAGTTTATGCAGATATAATACACAAACTACCAGTTCAGCTCACTTGTGTAACTTTTCTGGAAACATGCTTGTTTCTATACGTCATTGCTCTACCTAGAATGTTCCACAGTATGACATTAAACTGCTCTACTACATTAAACTAGCTCAAAAGTACCTAGAAAACAATTAATCAGCATGTTTGCTTCTCCGTTTGTGTCCTCTTTACACTTATAACAGTTTAGAAGAATGTGAGTCATAGAATTATTTTCATTCCTTGTATTGATCGATCACCATTGTTTTCCCAATTGTTCAATGTTATTTTGTTCTTATTAAAAACTACAGAAATGTCCCTCAATTGTGACTGTATGAATATAAACAGATTCAGTAGAATTTCCAAAAAATAAAATAATAATAAAAAATTACAATTACTCCTTCAAAGTTTGAACTCCCCCCATTTTTTTTTAAAAGTCCTCTTGATTAGTAGACAGATGGCTAGATATTACACTTTTCCTTTTCACAGCGTCATATGGTCATAACAGGTATTCTGACTATAATTGGGGTTGCCTCTCCACAGATCTGATCTGTAACTTGGTCTGGTTCGGTCTCCATGAAGATAGAAAGGCTTAACACCATATTTGTATGTTTAATACCAAATATTTCAGGCAAAGTAATAACATCTCCAAGGAGAAAAGCATTTGACAGACCCTCCACCAGAAAAGTTACACATTGCACCTTTAAAAATGCATGCCTTAAGTGCTACAAAAGTGATTACATTCACACAACAGTGGCCCTAGTCAGCTTGTGTGTGTACCTCCCCATTACCTGCAGAGGGAAATCGCCAGTGCTGACATCCACAAAAGACTGACAGTAATGAGGATCCATGTAAATCAAGCTGTCGTCTACAAGGACAAAACAAAAGACAAGTTATTCAAAAACATCACATTATTACCAAAACGCGCTCGCTCCAATTTCTATGCAGAGTAGGTCAAAGTCACCCGCTCAGCTTAATGTTAGGCTAGTGTGCGTCAAATATGCCTCCCAGAAGGTTGCTGCTTTTTAATATCCAGCAGGGCGCATTAGAATCTGCATAATCAGATCTACGTGCACATTCTTTACAGTCAAAAGAAAGAGGTTGTCATTTAATTTTTGTGTGGGAGAATTACTTTTACAAACACGCAATTATGAGACAGCATTTGCATATGATAAATGCTTTGCCGAGCGGCCCCTTGGCAGCCAGAATGTATTGCTTGTCATTTAGACATCATCCACCACTGTATTTCAAATTGGTAAAATGTAAATGCGTAAATATTGACTGCCAAGATGTACAACTGAAGGTTCCTCCTGGCCTCTGAAGGTGATAGAGAGTGGCTCACTTTGGAGACTGGATTAAATTTAATGCATGCTTCCTATGGAAATCAATTACGCCTCACAACTTGGGGAGGTTTACTTGTGATGAATGGGCAAAGCTTTGATGGGTCAGGAAGAATAAAGCAGAGCCTGCTTCACTTGGCTCCACTCCTCTCAGTTTTTCCACACACAAACATGAATACATTAACTTACTTTGTCTTCTCGGGATAAAAAGGGTATATTATGCAAAATCATCTGTTATTCATACCAACTCTCTCTGTCTTTCTCCGTTTCCATTATAGCAACGCTAACCTTGAAATCCGACAATGTAGCAGGCCTGTTTGGGCTTTCCACCAATGATGCCAAGGCAGTAATCCAGGCTTAAAAGGTTCTAAATAAAACAGAAAAGACACAGTGTGATTTAAATGTATTCTTTTATATGCTGTTAGGGCTGCAACAAGATTAATCATAACTGAAATTGCAATTTGAATGAATGAAATTATCATGTCATAGAGGATGCATTTGTAGTACCATAATTTTCTCCACAAACATTAAAATGTCCTGTCTTCTTCTGCAAAGAAAGTTTTGTGATGTGATTCTTGTATTGCTCTGTTAAGTTTTTTTTGTTTTTTTCCATCAATTCTTCTAGATATATTTAAATGTCTGAAAAGAATCTTATTATTAAAACATAAATGGAAGATCTTATCACTACTTGAAAATTGTAATTAGATATTTTTTCCCAAATCATTTAGCTCTTCTGCTGGTAAAATAGAAAATATAACACTCAATGAATATTAACTTATGGGACAGATACAGGCTCTCGTCGTCTCTCTCTTATTGTATAATAATAATATGTTTATTTGTTATTAATATGCAATTATTACACAAATTTGATTTACTTATTACAAGTATAGTATCTATTACAAGTCAACCATATTGGTTTAGTGGCTTACATGTGTAATTATTCTGTTGGGGTCAGTATTCTATTACTGACCCCAAAATGAGAGTACTCATGAGTGCTCATCCCATACTATCAGTTACAGAAGAATTTGTTGTAATTACTATTAAATTAATTGTCATTAAATTTAATTTTGAGACATTGATGTGAGTACTGTCAGCAGGTAAACATTTGGATTCTATACAAATAGATACTGATTATTCCATTGTATCATCATTATAGTGCAGTTTAGACAAGGGCAAACACTTTCACTCAAAACCAATTTAATTAAGTGATTTTTTATTGCACCATTTCGTTGGAGCAATAATTTGGTAAATTGCACAGCTCTGTCCCATACCTTAACAAAGTTCATGTAGTCGGGGTTGGTCTTCTCTCCTCCCAGCCGCACAGGTATTAGAATAATGACTGCTCGACTGTCTGACTGGTCAGTACAGGATGGTTCATCGTGAGGGGGAGGAGGGTCCCTCTCTGCTCCTGATGCCCTGTGGCTGTCCATGACATCTGCACTGTACACTATAGAGAATCAATAATACAAGGTCAGACTGAGGCCATTTGTCTGCACATATGTACATATGTATGTCTAAAAATAGGACATGCAACCTTCAGGCCATATTTGCTTTTTTCATGTAATCGCGGTTAGATCATTACACAATATGCCCACGTAAAGAGAAATGTGAAGAGCTATTTAATGCCGTGTTGTTGGGAATATGTTTAATATAATTTTATCATTTTTAGGGTAAATTTTATACTTTCACAATTTATGTATGCGTGAAATGTAGAGGCTTTCATGACTGTTTTGAACTTCAAAAGTATGGTTATCAAAAGATAATAATCAATACTGAAAAAACTAAATTAAATTTTCACATTTGCGCTATCATAGTGCTTGCACATTGCAATATTAATAAAAACTACATCCAAGCCTTTTTCTGAGCATTAAAGTGAACCTATCTCAATTGTAGTATTATGACATTATTCACCAGTAACCAAAAGGAAAAAGGACTGAAGAACATTGGTCAGTTTGGAAAGTGTCCCCTATATACAGCTTTATCAATCATATTTCATACCTGTGCAGTCCTGGGACACATAGGCTGTTATCCCTGCCAAGATGGGGTCTATTGCTTCTTCAACAGCTTTTCTATAACATACAAGTGAGCAACAGACATGAGAGAAAGTCAACATGGACCATAAAATTGAATTAAATACAGTCTACACGAAGATCCACAATTACTTTAAGCTGTATCAGATCTTACTAGTGCGACTTACTTGAGGATGTGTGCTACCACTGCAGGGCCATACCAGTCTCCAGCCTGTTTCCCCATCGCTAAACCCAACTGGACGAGTCTGTGAATACTGAGTTGAGAGGAAGGGCTATCTCCAAACCAGGACACCAGGGTTCTGTGGTACATCTCTTTTATGTGTGTGTCAGCCTCTTCAGCTGAACCAAACACCTGGACTGGAGGGTTTTCTGGTGGTTTAAGGTGAGATGATCCAGGAGAGCCCTGTAGTGAAGCCTCCAGAGAAGCTACAAGGCGTTTGGCTGCAGATGTGGTCCATGTCTCTGTGTCCAAGGGCTGAAGAGTGAGTGCCTCTGACCATGTCCAGTCTGAAAATATATGATATAAACTATGTCAACTTACTTACTGTTTGAAGAATAATCATATTAGTTGGTTTCAAATTAACAGAGGATACATTTTATTCACAAAAAACATATGCAGTAAGACATAAGAAATAATACAGTGCAATAAATTATACTTTTTACTTCACTTTACTATACATTATCATAAGCATCTACACTACCAGTTAAAGGTTTGGACACATCCCTCTCTCCTCTTGTCATGTCTCCTGAAATGGTTTTCAGTTCAACGTGTGCCATGTCAGGGTGAATGAATGCCAATTGTCAAAAGTAGTGATTAAAGCAAAGGGTGGCTCTTTTTTAAAATCTAATCTACGATCTGAAACATTTGGAGTTATTTTGATGCTTTCAGTGAGAATTTACAATGTAAATAATCATGGAAATAACCTAAATGAAAGAGTGGGTCTGAACTTTTGACTTGTAGTGCATAATGTTCAAATGATTACTGATTTAAAGATTGATTTAAAGATTACTAGAGACTAGGGGTGTGCAAAATAATCGTCATGAATTTCACAATATACTGCATCGATTCTTGATGCCAAAAATCGATTATTAATAATTAATAATTTATTAATTATTAATAAATAAATAAATTATTAGTTTGTTTGTTTTTTTAATAAATCCTATGCACTTTTTTCTTTGTGAAAGGGTATTGTTTGTTATGATGGTAGCTACCTCCAAAATGGCAAATATTTGAACATCATTTTTTGTTTTAGAAAAAATCCTATGCACTTTTTTTGTTATTGGTTTGGTTTATTTGTTTTTGTTATTCAATAAATTCAGTTATGAATTGAGTTGCTCAGAGTTCTGTATCAATTGAAGACACTACCCAGATACACAGCCACTGATATTTAAGTTATCCTCTTTTTTTGGTACATTTTCACTGAAGTATGTCGAATATATTGCAATGCATCGCAATAATTCAAGTATCGTGATGCATCGTGATAGTATCGCATCGTGGCATATGAATCGTGATTCGAATTGAATCGTGACTTCTTTGCCAATACCCACCCCTACTAGAGACAATGACAGTTTCACCATAAAAGTAGAATAAAATAAAACTATTTATTGAAATAATAAAATATATGGGGAAAACCACCATCTTATGTAATCTGTCATTGATTTGTTCTATGATGAATGCTCTTGACCAGGGGTCGGCAACCCGCGACTCCGGAGCCACATGCGGCTCTTTGAGCCAGTACAGCGGTCCCTCGTTTATCACGGGGGTTACATTCTAAAAATAACCCACGACAAGCGAAATCCGCAAAGTCATCAGCTTTATATTTTACAATTATTCTCCATGTGTTGAAGTCTGTAAACGCCTCCCCACACACATTCTACACTACACGTTTTCTCACATTTCTCTCTTATTTAAACACTCAAACTTTCATAGATTTTCAACAAAAAAGCACAGTATTATAGAACGAGACCAAAGTGTATTTCACAGTTCTTATGACCGAGCCTCTTCGTCCTGGCACTGCTTCGCTGTGGCGGGTTTTGTAGGGGAGAAAACTTGCAAACATACAGCACTTCAGAGTCACACTGCGATCCAACATTTATATAAATCTGGCAAACTGAACGCATTCTGTACAGGAGGCATGAAGGAGAATGACTGACGAATCGGCAAAGGTCTACAGTCCCTTAGCCAATCAGGACGCAGAAATGTGCGTTGATACATTATAAAACAAATTGGAATAAAAAAAATCGAGAGACTATAGCGAGAGACCACTGTATTTAATTCAAATGTATTTTATTTTAGTTCATTCATTTTCAAAATGTAATTCTATGGCACAAAGGCAAAAAAGCCATTATATGCAGTTTTATTTCATTTTAAATTTCAAAAGGGTTTTGTGGCTCCCAGTGTTTTCTTTACTGTGTGAAACGAGTCCAAATGGCTATTTGAGTGGTAAAGGTTGCCGACCCCTGCTCTTGACCATGACATGACCATGATTTACCAAGGCTTGAAAGAGAAACTAAAACTAAAATCACTTATACGTAGTAGTTTGAATAACACAGTTCTACCTTCCAAGTAACATTTTAAAACAAATTAATTACATCTTACTAACTAACATCTATCTTGTCTTTAATAGTGACTGGGTGTCATTCTGTTGATTTCTAACTTTGGGCGTCCCAGCATTTTACTTGAACATTAAAAGTTCTGCAAGAAATTATACTTTTTACTTCTTGCATTCTCATAAATAAAAGTGTGTATCAACAAAATATTACTGGTTTAAAGATTACTATAGTGACAATTTGAGTGACAATATATAAAAGTATAAAAAAATAAAACGATTAATTGAAATATTTAAACATATGTAGGAAAAACAGTCTTATATAATCTGTCACCAATTTGTTCTATGCTAAATGCTCTTGCTCATGACATGACATGACCATGATTCAGACTTGAAAGAGAAACTAAAATCATAAACTAAAATCACTTATCCGTTGTGGTTTGAATAACACATTTCTACCTTCCAAGTAACATTTTAAAACACGTTAATTACGTCTTACTAACTTCTTGTCTTTAATAGGGAAAGCCTGTGTACGCTATAGTGACAGATTGGGTGTCTTCTGTTCAGTTCTAACTTTGAATGTCCCAGTATTTCACTTTAACAGTTCTGCTCACAAACTGGGAGGGAGCTCCAGGCAGAGAAAAGGGGAGTGGCTGTGATCATAAAATTGTCCAGAGTCAAGTCAAAAGCATTACCAAAGTGACCTTCAATGACCAAGTGTGAAATGGATCAATAAATGTGCTTAAGTGCTCATCAGGTATTTTATAGAGAAATATTTCATTTGTGACATATTTTAAATTAGAGAAAAGTACAAGTTTAAATATTGTTTTTAAATGGCTGCATTAAACTGGGAGTCTTGAAACCATGTCGACCCATAATGAAAAGAGAATATAAAATGTACGGCACTTTAGAGTCAAAGCAAGTGGATTTTAATAAGCTTTAAGCCCAATCAATTCAAGTTTAGCATCTCAAATTCCTATGATAAAATGTCAAATATAAAATATTCAATAGACCAATTTTACACAACAGAGTTAACTTTAGGATTTTAGGCTGCATTAACACTTGCAGCTACAGCTCGATAAAATCTCGACCAAAACTGGAAACCTGAGCTAAATTAGGACTAGAACAGGCCCAAAATATACTGCATATGACCATTGTGTCCTTAGGCAAGACACTTCCTCCTCACCTTCCACAGAATGATTGTCAGTAATTGGTGGTATTTGGACAGGCCAATGGCACAGACTGGTAGGCTTGCTTCTGTTGGTCTACCCCAGGGCAGCTGTTGCTACAGTTCTAGCTTACCACCACTAGAAGAACTACACTGCAGTAAATTAATAATGCAATACAGTGAACCCTCGTTTATCGCGGGGGTTAGGTTCCAGAAATAGCCCGCAATAAGTGAAATCCGCGAAGTAGGACAATTTTATATTTTACAATTATTCTACATGTTTTAAGGCTGAAAACGCTTCACCAGACACATTATACACCTTTCTGAGACTGGTATTAACATTTTTCTCTTGTTTAAACACTCAAACTTTTGTAGATTTTCATTAAAATATATTAATAGTGGGGGGGGGGGGCACGTGACACGCGGACACGTGCGCGCGGACACGTGCGCGCGGACACGTGTGCGCGGACACGTGCGCGCGGACACGTGTGTTTGTTTTGGTACCACATATCCATGCCATGTGCGAAAGTCCAGTGGAAAGCGACCTGGATATCATTTTGGGCAAGACTCAAGCCAATGCTAACAGTGCCAAACCGCTAACAGACGCCTCTGAGCACCAGTCCTCACCACAAGACCAGGTAAGACCAACCTGCGCTCACAAGAGTTGGTTGCATTTCACCCCGGCTCCAAAATCAGACCGCTATCAATGCGTCGCCAATACTCCACAGCTCTCTAGGATGGGGTCGAGTTCGTGAGGGGAAAAGACCCACTGTCTCCTCTGTGCGCGCGAGTGTCCTCCCCCCGCTGCGGCTCCCCCGGACGCCGCGCGGCCAGGCGCCAGGCCCGTCCATGTTGATTCTTGGCTCTTCCATTTGTCCGGCTCGCACTCAGTCTCTTCCATGGCTCGTGCAAGTAAACAAAGGCCACACCTCCTGTCACCCAGGCGCTCTCGTGAAGGACATCAGAGACTCTGTCCCTACCATCCCTGGTCTAGACCTGGTTTAGTCCTGGTTTAGACCTGGTTTAGTCCTGGTTTAGACCTGCTTTAGACCTGGTTTAGTCCTGGTCTAGTCTCTTAGCTAATCAGGGCGCAGGACAGAATGTTACACTGTAAAAAAAAGTTACACTATAAAAAAAATTGAAAAAAAAAAAAAAAAAAATTGGAAAAAAAAATCCGCGAAACAGCGAGGCCGCGAAGAGTGAACCGCGATACAGCGAGGGTTCACTGTACAAATAGAATCTTTACATATATGTTAGGGATGTAACAATATCCAAATTTTTGCAATATGCATCTCACAGTATGATATTTATTGTGATATTTTGTAGAGGCTAATAACATTGGGAATATACTACTTTTTCCTTTAAAATGCCTTGACAAGCCTTTGGTTCTGTTGTAAACCAAAGACTATTGTTACATGCCTTAAAGGGATATGCCACCCCCAGGTCAAATTTGGGCATCTCCCCACAGTCCAGAGACTAAAATAAGTGGTGGAAAGCGTTTTCCTGCTCACCCAGCCATTGTCCAAGTCTGTCGCCACTGACCGCCGCGGTATCTGGTGCTCCTCCGCCTTAGACTGGAGTCTAACGTAGCCAGAGAAAGATTTCGGCCAAAAGGAATGAATTTGCTCGATGTGTTTCCCAATTACTGTCTGTGTAGTGCGCATTCATATCGAGTGCAAATAAATGTGCAAATCAACACGGAGAGCTTGCCTTGGTCATTTTGGGTGGGAACTATTTTCCAGTGCGTAAGAATACAGCCGTATCACGCACCACGTTGTGCAACAGGGGAAATCCCTTCCCGGTGCGTAACTGGGATTCCCCTGGTAGCGTGCTGCGTGATACGGCTGTATTCTTACCCACTGGAAAATAGTTCCCACCCAAAATGACCAAGTCAAGCTCTCCGTGTTGATTTGCACATTTATTTGCACTCGATATGAATGCGCACTACACACAAAGTAATTGGGAAACGCATCGAGCAAATTAATTCCTTTTGGCCGAAATCTTTCTCTGGCTACGTTAGACTCCATTCTAAGGCGGAGGAGCACCAGATACCGCGGCGGTCAGTGGCGACAGACTCGGACAATGGCTGGGTGAGCAGGAAAACGCTTTCCACCACTTATTTTAGTCTCTGGACTGTGGGGAGATGCCCAAATTTGACCTGGGGGTGGCATATCCCTTTAATATATGTATTAAAGAGTGTCTATAAAACTGCTAAACATATTGGATGCACTGTCACGCAGACAGATAAATATTTCTTAGCAATCATAACAGCACCCACCTCGACCGAGCAAGTGAAGAACCAGGGCTTGAGCCAACATCATCTGCCCTGCCCTGAGCATGCAGCCCCAGCCACAGTCAGAAGTCAGGGAGGAGCCGGGCAGCGCGGGAAACTCCTCTCTGTACGTGAGCCACACTCGAGAGGCAAAGTCTCTCCGGAAAGACTCAACGTTTCCCATGGCTAAGTCATCATCTGTGGTCTCAACACAGGCTTCCTCTGTAGGACTACTGTCATCATCTGAATAACACAGGTTTAAAATTACATTATAAGCTTTAAGGTCCTATATTACACAAAATTAGCTCTTGTAGCCCTTTAGCCATGTTATATGTCATTACCCCCTCAAAGTATACAGAGTTGTGTTTTGTTTCATTCACACATGTTTGAGTAAACCTTTATAATTAGTCTGTCTACATCCCCAAAGCTCAAAATGCTCAATTACAATTTTGTGATGTCATATCATCGTAGTTTTAAATTTAACAACAACCTTTTACTTTTTGTTCAGTAGAGACTGGCAATTCCAGGACTGAAATCATCCAAACGATTCTAGTGAAGGTGTATGGAGTTTTAAAACACAGTGGAGCATCTCTTGTATTACCACATGACATCACAAGGTGGAACAGAGTGTTTTCTGTTTGAGAGAAGAACTCAGCCTAAATATGCAGGATTTGTGTGTTAAACATGTGTGAATGAAACAAAACACAACTCCAGAGGGGTATTCCACGAACGTGGCTAAACTTAGCGGCGACTAAGTGCTAAGTTCTCGCCTGGCTGAGACACAACTTAGACAAAAGCCTGAACCCGTTCCACTAACGCATTTCAGCTGCGCCTAGTCAGAGCTAAGCTCAGTCTGGCCTAATCAGGCCGGGCCTCCGCGCGTGCACGGGGTAAATAAGAAGCCCTGAACAAGCGACTGTCGAAAACGCGATCATGTCGAAGATTCGGGCCGATTATTTCAGCGCATCAGAACAGAAGTTGCTTTTGGAACTCTACAACACATTTGCAATAACCAAGGCGAGAGACATGGCGTGACAGAAGATCGCCGAGCGCTTAAATACGTAAGTTAAGTTAAAGCGCTTAAATACGTAAGTTAAGGGAAAAGTTACCATCTGGGGTGCGGCAGATTGTGAGTTCAATTCTCATGGTGGGCAGTTGATGGCATAATTATTATATATTTGTATAGCAGTCTTGTCAGTTGTAATTTATTTTTACTGTGTAAAAGTATTTGCTCCAACTAATACGTTAAACTGTGTTATCTTGTCTTTGAGCAGGAATAATGTGAAGAGGACTGTTTCTCTGGTAAAGACAAAGCATAAAAACATTTTGCAGAGTGGTAAGTAGGCTAATATTAATATTATTATTCAGTGAAATTAGTAATACTGTTGAAATGGTACCTTAATTTAATTTAAAATGAACAGTAGCATTTGTATATTTTAATAGTATGCTTGTGTTGTAGTTACTGAAGATGGCGTACATTTGGACCCTCCTCAGCAGTCCTCCAGCAGTGCCTTGCCTGACCCTCAGCAGTCCTCCAGCAGTGCCTTGCCTGACCCTCAGCAGTCCTCCAGCAGTGGCCTCACACCAGAATGTCATACCTAATGTCTTTTATTGTTTTATGCCTATTGATGGAAATTGATAAATAGGATTTCATTAAAAAGGCTTGCACAGCATCTCTGAAGCAAATTTGTTGAATCATTGAAATGTTGCATCATGGAGCGTGCCTGTTATTTGGCTACATTTTGTTTTAAAAGTAAAGGTTTACCTGTAACTGTATTCTTTGATAGAGATGTCACATAAAATATAAAGTGTCAATGTCGTCAAGTGAGTGATGTTAGGACTAACTGATATAAGTTATGTGATGATAACAATAATTGTAGGTTAAATTAATTTCCATTTCTGTAATATGTTGCAAATATAAATGCGTGAAAATTTAACTCAACTTTGACTTGGCCATCAATCGGTCAATAGTGGGAATCAAACCCGGCCCGCCCGTACGAGAGTCAAAGCACATAACCACTCGACCAAAGCCTTTCTCTGAGACACCTCTGGAATTCTTCTATATGTTAATGTCGTAAAGACAGCGGTTCAAAAAGCATATTTTTAAATTACCGGAGAATTGTCAAGAACCAAGAACGTAAGGTAATTTCTTTTTTTGCTGATATTGTTTTCGGACAACACAGATACTCATGCGGGAGGTGTGCGGAACTGTTTGCTTGACACTCTGTTTACGTCAGGTACGTATTCTCTGCGACACGGCCTGACTAAGACACAACTTTAGCCTTGCCGCGACCAGACTATCTGCTAAGACCATGTTGCCCCAGTAACTCAGCGGGAACTAAGTTTAGCGAGCGTCGTGGAACCGAACTCTCACTTAAACTAGCGCCAACTGACGAATAAAGCCGGGCTTTGCGCTTAGTAGCTTTCGTGGAATACCCCTCTGGTGTTTTTTTTTTTGGAGAGAAAACAACATTATAACAGATCAGAAAATAATCTAACATGGGCCCTTTTTAAAGGGCCCATATTAAAAAGGAATTAAACACCAAATGAATCTCTTTGTGTGGTGGGGTGTTCTATTGTCATTGTCTACTGTTACTAGACAATTTTGCAAACTAAGCACATTTGCTGTTTGCGGTCTAAAACTATCTAGTGTGTGCTGCCTCCAGTGGCCAATGAAATGAATAATTTAAGAATTAATGAATCACACTGTTCCTCATACGTCATACCAACCCATTCTACAGACACGGCCCCTCCTCCCCCCTTCGTCCAGTCCACCAGGCACTGCCCAGTTTATAATCTCAATTTGTTTAGTTGCAAATTTATGTTGATTTGGTTTGGTGGTCAAGTGCCTGCAGTCCTAGTTCTTGTCTAGTACAGATTTAACCCCAGTGTCGATTTGGTGTGCGTGCAAGTGTGAATGCCAGTTGACTCTTAGTTAATGCATGCAATAATAATTCCAGAACAGATTACAAGAAAACAAACCTTCAGCCTTGAAATGGTAGCATTTACCCAGCAAAAGTACTGGAGAGTTTCTGCTAAATGAGGTCTTGGACTTGAGAGCCCAACCTAAAAATAGAACAAAAGGCTCTTATGAATTACAATGTTAGGAATGTTTTTGCTTCACCCAAAACCACATCGTAGAACTAAAGACAAAAATACAGGCCATGTATGACTATTTAAAGGGATGACTCACTAAAACGTGATTCTACTCCCTTTTGTATTATATACTTATGTGTTAAGTATAATAACTTCCCTTGGTGATGTCTGTGTGCTAAATACTTACTGTACTTGACATTGTGCCACACTGACAAGAACTTTGTCTTCAATTTTTCCACCTCGTCGCTCCCTTTATTCTCCATTTAAGCCAGCGAAGGATGAGGTCCATTCCCACCCGCTTGAAAAGTCTAGAAGCACAGACACAGCTGAATGTTACAGTTCAGCTGAAGTAAAAATAGAGAAGCAAATATACACGGCTACAACAACAAAGTCTTGCCTTATTTTGTTGTAGCTGCCATTACTCCTACTTGTATCTATTTCACATCGCTCCTACAAAACTGCCTTCTTGTGTGCATAAAGAAGCGTATCTTTTCGCATGGCTTGCTGTTTAACTTCACACTACCCTGCGATGGCCAATGTTTACACTTGGAGGAAGTCAAAGATTTTGTTCTCGCGAGATTTCTCCAAAATAACGAGCGTTGGGTCAAGGTGTGTTTGATTATAATACTTAAACCGTCCGAGCGGGCGGGGATGGCTCCATAAATGTGCTTTTCTTTTACTCTGTGTACTACATATGATATAAATTTCTATTAACACTCTTCAGCAATAACGATTATGTGAATGGCTTCGGTTTTTGAAATTTACAAATCTGCTTTTGTCTGCTGACGGACATACCGTAAGTTACAGTGTAATACGCACAGAGGTGGGTGTGTTCCTTTCCCATTCATAGCTGCACATTTCACGTACGCATTTTTCCTGTGTTTACGGTAGCTAACCCATTCTCCCGTTTTCCCGTGGTTTTCCCTGTAGTGAGTGTGTGGAAAGCCAAGCCTGCCTACTGCCTGCCTGGGAAATCTAAAGTACATCTGCGGCCACTGCCATGGCTGAACGCCGCGCCTTTGCACAGAAAATAAACAGGTAAATACGAGACGATTTAATACAAGAACATGCATGGCCTTGCCGTTTTATATAGGTCGCTTGTTGACCACCGCGGAGAGAGCCCAATGGAGGAGGCCCGGGGTAGGGCAGAGCCTGTGCTAGCGTTAGCTGCAGCGGCAGTGATGCTCAGACCCACCCAGACAGACACGGTTAGCTGCGACTGTTTTCAAAGGAAACAAAGAGGCGACGTGTTATAACACAGTAATAAATGCGCCTTGGTTGCGAGCCTTTATCACCATGACCGTCATTTACGCGCTCTATCTGTGATCTCCAACATTATGTCCGGATCAGCTGTGCTGTCGAGACAGTGATGGGCAGCCGGAGGCTCTGATGTGTGAGGGACAGTCCTTAACTTATGTTTACAGTCAGGCCTCTGCTGTAAGGGCATTTCATTAAAGCCTGTCTGTGTCTAAGACGATAACAGTCCCCCACTACAATTAAACAGCGACTATTTAATCTCCTCTCCGCCTCTCAGACAGATCAAACTAATGCCCTTAACAAAGGGCTTTGTGCTACCTGTCAAAGCCTATCATCCCACATGACGTCTCACTATAAACACAGACACACGGGACACAGAGCTTATCCATCACACAGTCTATTTCTTTACTACACTGTTGTATACTATTAAGATTTTATGATGGAACTGATAAATAACAATGGACACTTACAGTTACACTGCAGTGCTTTTTTGTTTTGCGTACATTTGTACAGTTGAGTTTATAAAAATCAATCCCAATTGTTTAACACTGAATTTAACATTGAATCTGTGTGTATTACAGGAACACACTATTGTAATAATCATGTAATTGATCTGCTCATTTCATTTGTGTCAGGCATATAAATATACAATACTAATCATTTTGGTTGGTTTCAAGCGTGTCTCTTGTCTCTGTTTCAGGACTGTGGCAGCAGAGGTCAGGAAGCAGATATCTGGACAATATGGAGGGTCCCCACAGCTCTTCAAACATCCAAATGCAGGAGCAGCAGCAAGTAACACAGTGAGTTCATAACAAATAAGCAAACGTCAATGACACTTATGTTTATGAAATAGCTACATATCTTTCAGAATAATGAAAAAATAGCACTGTTAACAATTCAAAACAAAATATTATATTTTTTAAAAAAAAGCTAAAAAATGGCACCATATAACAACAAGATGAAAAAGTTATTGATCCCTGCAGTGCAGTCTGTTGCTCACATTTACACAAAACATACATGAAAAACGAAAAAGAAGAGTTAAGAGACATAGACAGACATAGATTAATCTAGTAAAAAGCAGCAGTCAGCGCATAGTCAATAAATAAATTAATAAAGTGCTGAGGAGTGCCAAAGAGTTAGAGGCACTGACCAAACCAGGCCTTGTCATTACAGTACATCACTCCTGTAGTCAGTGCTTAGCTGGGAGATGCTATATTTGGTAAAAATGCCAGTTTCCTTGTTTATTTAAATTGTCAACAGTTCGATTTTATTTAATTGCATTCCCTATACTAGTGTTGTTTGTTTCTCTTTAAACAAACACCAGGTGCCCCTCACGGAAGCGGTGGACCCAGTGGATTTTGAGGAATACCTGATAACGCACCCTCCCATTGTGGAGTCGGGACCTCTGAGAGATCTGATAGAGTTTCCCCCTGATGATATCGAAGTCATCTACACACCGAGGGAATGTCGCACAATGGTACAGGCCGTCCCAGAAGAAGGGTAAGGCTGCAGTTCACAAAGCATTTAGCAAGATTATAATTTATACTTTGCAGTGACATTATGCTGGGGGTGCTCTAAACATTCCACCATTAGAGATACATGCAGCGGTTACCATGGCAGGCAAAAAAGTTTAAAGATTGTCTGAAAACTCAAGAAAAAACACGAAATGGATGCGAACAACAGATTTTCAGATTTTTTTTTTAATACGAGTGTTTGGGTGTTTGATTTTCAATAGAAAGGACTAACTGAAAAATTAGGTAGCTAGGTGTAATTTTATGTGTGAGAGACTTGTTTAACAGCACATCATTTCACTCGTTGTAGTTCCAGCTAAGTCAGTTTTTCTGGTCATATTGTGTTAAAATAAAGCTCAGATTAAAGTCAGATTTGAGCAACAGCTTCAGACAGAGTAGTGTACACAGTTTGCTTCATGTCCCCAGGGAATGTTGATGTCATCAGCTGCAAAGTATCAGTATATCTCAAATATAATATCAAATATGTCAAACAACTTGGGTAAAAGTACTTTCAGTTAGCTTCAGACCCCTGGGGAATGTTAATGACGTCAGTTATTATAGTGCTGTGATTGTTGTTTTGGTGATATGAAATTTTAAACCTTAAGTATCTTTTCTATAAAGTAAATGAGTAAAGTAACAAGTAAATTATTAAAAAGGTTACAGAAAGAGCAGATTAAAAATTCAAACTAACATTAACTTGCTGTGTAATCCAGCCCTACCCCTAAGGCATTAATTGACATTTTTGCATATCTGTGGTTAATTTTACATTCACTTCTTGTGCGATTCTTGAATCTCACCACAATTATTAGGTACAGGCAACCACATGTCTGATGGATTGCCTTTAAAATCTAGGCCGCGGGATAACAGATCTGACACAGAGATAACATAGCACAGAGCATCTTTGACATAATATGGCATATTAACACTGTAGAGGTCCATTAAAGGTGCATTGTGTAACTTTTCTGATTGTGGGTCCATCACCTTGTTTCTCTTGATATGTCATTTCTCTGCCACAGTATGACATTAAACAGCTCATCCTTACATTTATTCAATTACAGGTGATGTTATAGCACATAAATACCTAGAAAAACAGGCTCTGACTGTGAGCGGAGTTGCCTCTTCACAGATCTGACCTGTAGCTTGGTCTGGTTTGGTCTCCATGAAGATAGAAAGGTTTAATGCCATACTGTGAAACATTCCAGACAAACCAAGAACATTTCTATGCAGAAAAGTTATGCAATGCAAACTTAATATGTGTTGTTCCTAGGGATGCAAATTATCGGTTAATTCATTAACTGATAGTTGATTGACCTTATCGATCGATTAACGATTAACTGATAAGCGGCGTTTTTCACCTGAATTTTAGTGTTTCAATAGGATCTTTAAGAATATAAGCTATAGTATACATAACACTGAGTCAAAAATATATCATAGTATTATTATATTGTATATTCCTCAATTAATTATTCCTTAGTAAAAAGCAGACAAATGTATTGATGCTGAATAACAAAATACAGTAATCACTTGCTCTATCCAATTTTTTTTTTTATAGTGTAACATTTTTTTATAGTGTAACATTGTGTTCTGTCCTGATTGGCTAAGAGACTAGACCAGGACTGAACGTGGACTGGACCAGGTCTGAACCAGGTCTGGACCTGGACTGGACCTGGACTGGACCGGGACTCGACCGGGTCTAGACCTGGACTAGACTAGGATTAAACCACCACGTGCCGCTGCTGGTTTCGCCGCGGCCCGCGCTCCGAGCCGCAGGCCAGCCACGCGGGGCGTGGGGCGTGGGGCACGGGGCGCGGCGAAACCAGCAGCAGCGGCACGCATTCCGGGTTCGATCTCGCCTCGCGCGTACACCCGGGGCTGCTGAGCAGTGCCGTTGGCGCCTGCGGTCGGCTGTGAGTCGAGCTTGGCGCAGCGCGGTTGCCTTGTTTCATGACCGCGCGGGTCCGCGTGTCCGCGGTTAGCGGTTAATTACAATTAATGCATTTTGATCGACCAACGTCTTAATCGACAATTAACCGTTAATCGATTAATTGTTGACATCCCTAGTTGTTCCTATGAACTAAATTATTAAATGAAAATTAAATCAGTCAATAAATAATGCAACGAACTTTGAGAAGCCATATATTTTTATTTTGTCAGTCTGCTATTTTTTCTGCTACAATTTTAATTTTAGTGTACCATAGGGAGTCAGTGAAATACATGGTTAATATTTTACTACATTTGTGTGTAGAATTCCTCAGTCGTTCAGGTAGAATCCAGGGCAAAAGGAGAAATTCAGTTTGTGAACTAAACAAAAGTTTATTTGGTGAAATACGTTTCGCAGCTCATTCAAGCTGCTTCTTCAGTTCAGCATAACAGAATTGCACATTGTGCAACTTTTCTGGCAGAGGGTACAGCACCTGCTTGTCTCCATAAAGATGTTATTACTTTGTCTAGATAGATTAATCCTATCTATCTCAAGGGAGACAACTATAGGCTAAATTACAGGTCAGATCTGTGGAGAGACAACCGTAATCCAGAGAGATTTATTGAAATTTTAAGACATAGAAACAATGAATACATAATGTATTTATGCTAGTTAGATGTGTTTAATGTCATACCATGGAACATTCCAGGCAAAGTAATAGCATCTCCATGGAGACAAGCAGGTGACGAAAAAGTTATGCAATGCACCTTTAAAGGGATATGCCACCCCCAGGTCAAATTTGGGCATCTCCCCACAGTCCAGAGACTAAAACAAGTGATGAAAAGCGTTTTCCTGGTCACCCAGCCATTGTCCGAGTCTGTTAGCAGACTCTGTTAGCAGTCTGTTAGCAGCTGCTGCTCCTCCTAAAGCGGAGGAGCAGCAGCTGCGCGCGGCGGTCAGTGCTAACAGACTCGGACAATGGCTGGGTGACCAGGAAAACGCTTTTCATCACTTGTTTTAGTCTCTGGACTGTGGGGAGATGCCCAAATTTGACCTGGGGGTGGCATATCCCTTTAACTCAACACGTTTTTTTTTTTTTAAGTTCATGCAAAAACAAGTATTTATACAGAAAAAGGTACCGTACTAGAAATGTATGTACAGTGTATTTATATAAAGACAGATAAAATTTGTAAATCATGAGTTCAATCTGCCTTTTTACATACAAATATCCCTATGAACTTAACACTAAATATATTTGCTTTATATTTGCTTCTAGAGACACAGATGCTCATGTCAGAGACTGTGTTCGATCATACACAGAAGACTGGGCAGTTGTTAACAGAAAGTGAGTAATTTGTTAATGTACCGTAATGTATGTCTAAAGATCAGCTGTTTTTAAATAATTGTGGTGTTGTTGTAAATTGCCCTCTAGATATCACAAGCTCGGTACGGGTTTCAATCCTAATGCACTTGACAAACAAAAGGAGCGTCAGAAAGGCCTCCCCAAGCAAATCTTTGAAGCAGATGAAATGCCAGAGACCAGCAGTTACCAAGACGATCAGGTATGCTTCTGTATTTCTGGGTTTCCGATTACATTTAAAGGTGCACTATGTATTCTTTCACTTTGTGTCCATGGGGATGTTATTATGTTACCTGGAATCTTCTGAAATATGGAATTTAACTTGCATTTATTTAATTTGGGGTGTTTTTATTTATCCAAAAATATTCTTGCTTAATATTTTTACTTCCACCTCTACATACTAGTTTACCTATAACTTGGCCTGTTGGCTCCACTTGTCTCTATGAAGATAGATAAGTTTAATGCTATACTGTTGAACATTCTTTACAAAGCAATAAAATCTCCATGGAGACACAACTAAATGACAATCCCTTCAACAGAAAAATTACTTACATTTGCACGATTGCTATGTCAATTTTCCAAATCTCGCTGGGCTTTTACATGTGCTGAAGATGATGGTATCTGGAAAACGTTAAATATACAGCATTTTTTAATTCCTCCATTTTCTTTGTTTTGGTTTCTCTTTAGGATGACTTGAAGCGGCGTTCCATGTCTATAGATGACACCCCCAGGGGCAGTTGGGCATGCAGCATCTTTGACTTAAAAAATTCACTTCCGGACCCTCTCCTCCCTCACCTCCTGGACCGAGCGCCCAATGAGGAAATCGATCGCCACAACGAAGACCAACGCAAAACCAGCCGCCATCGCGAGCTGTTTGCTCTACACCCTGCTCTGGATGAGGTATAGTTGTTCTTGTGATAGCATGTATTTTCTTTCTTTACACAGGTCCCATATAAGATTCAGAAAAGTTTAGACTGTTTGGCTGTTTGTGCTACTTATACTTTATTAATTAATACTATGAATGAATACTATGTATGAAGTATGCTGTTGATTGTGGGAGCAGTAGACATTATTGAATTTATGATTTAGATCCGTCTATCCTTGTCTATCTATGTATGTATTTAAACATAGTATTGAAATTAGATACTCACTTGAACATCAATTAAGCAATAAATAAAAGTAGAACAATGGTGTAAACACTGTGTAAAAAAGAAATCACCCAAATAGGACAAAATTGGACCTTTCATGAGACCATAGTTTTAGAATGTTTTGAGCTGTATAAGAATTAGTATATGGTATAGTAATTACTGTCATTGTCTATTTTTATCATTGTGGTATTGAAATTGATATCAAGCCTTTTCTTAAGTATCAAAATTGAGATTTAAATGTTCATATTATGTCAACACTTCTTTGTGCAATGATCTGGTGGTGTATTTTTCTTCAGGAAGAGCCCATTGAGCGCCATTGTGTTCCTGAAGTACCTAAAGAGCACTTCGGACAGAGGCTACTCGTCAAGTGCTTGTCCTTGAAGTAAGTAGCGGATGGACAAAAGCCCCTTAGCTGTTTTATTTAACTGCTGCTTTCTGCTGACCCTTTGTTTTTCATTTCCTGTTGAAGGTTTGAAATCGAAATTGAGCCGATATTTGCTAGTTTGGCCTTATATGATGTCAAAGAAAAGAAAAAGGTAAGCTGTTATGCTTTGCTCCGTGCCTCCACAGCTCCGCAGAGTTGTTGGGTCACTTTTCCAAACTACTAAAACTGTTAAGAAGCCAAAGCAAATCTTATGAACGCACCATCAAATTTCATATTGTCACTTTGAAACTTTAACCTTAAAACTGCTTGGGTACCTTGTATACACAGACAACACTAGGGGGTAGTAATTGTCTTGAAAAAAATACATGCATTTCTTATTTGGTTTTTGTTACATTTTTTTTTTTTTTACAGATATCAGAGAACTTTTTCTTTGACTTAAACTCTGAGCAAACAAAAGCCATGCTGCGTCCCCATATTCAAACTGCAGCCATCTCAACACTGGCTCGATCTGCTGTATTTTCAATTACCTACCCTTCTCAAGATGTCTTCCTTGTCATCAAGGTATGTCTGTCTTTTAATACAATGCATTAACCTTGTTTGTAATTAATATTTTTAAAACGTGGAATTAATTGATTCATATATACTTTGAACAGCTGGAGAAAGTTCTACAACAAGGTGATATTGGAGAATGTGCTGAACCCTACATGGTTTTCAAAGAGTCAGATGCTGCCAAGGTATGCTACAATACAACTATTTAACTACATTTACATTTATTTTTTGCAATTTGAGATATTATTGATATTTTTGGTGTTTTGGTACAGAATAAAGAAAAACTGGAGAAGCTTCGTAGCCAATCAGAGCAGTTCTGTCAACGCCTGGGCCGCTACCGGATGCCCTTTGCTTGGACTGCAATCCACCTGATGAACATCGTCAACAGTGCAGGCAGCTTGGAGAGGGACACAGAGATGGAGATGAGTCTGTCAGGTTTGACCGTCTTTAAATCTGTTATTTGTTTTTTACACAGTTTAAAGCTGCACTATTTAAGTTTGTCTGTCAGCTTCTTGTCTCCATGGTGATGTTATTACTTTGCTTGAAATGTTCAAAAGTAATGCACTGAACTCTCTTTTTTGCTTTTTTTTTCATCACTGGTTTTATAATTGCTAAAAAGTCACTTAAAAACATGCATTCTTACCGTGAGCAGATCTAACCTATAACTTGGACTGCCACCTTCTTGCCTCCACGGAAATAGAACATTCAAATCAAGACAATAGCATCTCCACACAGACAAGCAAATGGTGCATGCTCCATTGGAAAAGTTACATATTGCACCTTTAACTATGTGGACCCTGTAGCAGAGGTCTTGTTGTCATGCATGAAACACATGGGTATGCCAATGTATTTCCATCAACAAATACACGTACAAGTACAAGTACAAGAACAACATATTTAAACAAATGCCATATTGATCCTCAGAAGTTTATTTTGAGTTTGACCTTTCTGTGTACCTAAACTTTGACCTCAGGTCTAACTTTAGGTAAAAATATTCTGACTTTATCAATAGAAATTTGCTTCAATGATAAAACAGTAAACATGATTATTATTGCTTGATGGTTGGAGCAGTGCAAACCGACTTCTGAAACATTTTCAGATAGCTGGTACAAACAAAACCATCAAACAACATTCAAATTAAATGTACCTTAATTTCTGGAGAGACAGACAGGTGAAAGAGATGAGACCCTGAGGAAGATGCTAGTTTGATTGTGTTTTGAACAGTTATTTTACGCTTCATGCACACACCCTCCTCATGGAAAACACAAAGAAATGCACATGATGCAGATTTTAAGTTAAAAGCAATTGATCTGGCTGTCCATGAAGGAAATAGAGCTGCTTATAGACAACTGCAGCCTATATACAGTATGTGCAATTTTTTTTTTTCTTTTAAAATTTTGTAGAGGCAGCTTATATTCAGGTGTGCTCAATATATATATATTTGTTTGTCAAAGTTGGTTGCTAGAGCTTTTATCTTGTAAACACAATGTGAGTTGTGTTCACTGAGGTTTTGACTCCATTATTGTCTCTTTTCAGAGAGGAAAGGCTCTTGGTCTGAGCGGAGGAACTCGAGTATCATGGGAAGGCGTTCACTGGAGAGGACCACAAGTGGAGATGAGGCCTGCAGCCTCACAGGATTCAGACCGGCCACTCTCACCATCACCAACTTTTTCAAACAGGTCTCACTTCTGTATAAGCATTCCCTCTTGCAGTGTTTCCCACAGATTTACTGATACTATGGTGGCAATTCATAATTAATCATTTTATTTATTACAACCTGAGTTTAAATGTACAATTATA
This sequence comes from Paratrypauchen microcephalus, assembly GCA_036785185.1. Taxonomy (NCBI): domain Eukaryota; kingdom Metazoa; phylum Chordata; class Actinopteri; order Gobiiformes; family Gobiidae; genus Paratrypauchen; species Paratrypauchen microcephalus. The sequence goes on from JAVJIX010000142.1 coordinate 1,439,574, forward strand.
AATTGAATATAGTTATTTCTATATGTTAAGTAATCTGGTGAATCGATTTTTTTTGTTCTGCCTATTTTTACACTTTATTATTTTTTTTAACTATCATGAATAATCCACTTGTTTTTATATTTACAGTCCATTGTTGATTGATTTTACTCACAGTATTGCTTCTAAGGGTTTATTCTCCTGTCCATGTGTTGTAGGAAGGGGACAGACTTAGTGATGAGGATCTGTATAAGTTCCTTGCTGATATGAGGAGACCTTCTTCAGTGCTGAGGAGGCTTCGACCCATCACAGGTGAACTTGTAATATTAAGCTGTACTATGTGTTTAGTCCTGCTATCTTTCATGTAATTTTGGCCTTATTCTCACCATCTATCTTGTACTGTCATGGCTCCCTTCAGCCCAGTTGAAGTTGGACATTTCTCCAGCTCCAGAGAACCCCCACTACTGCTTGACCCCTGACCTCCTGCAGGTCAAACCTTACCCCGACAGCAGAGTCCGGCCCACACGCGAAATCCTTGAATTTCCTGCGAGGGATGTCTATGTGCCAAATACCACATACAGGTACTACAAACTCAAACTGCCTGTATTTTTAAAGTAGGTTGTGCAATTAATAGAATCTAAACTGTGATTACAATTAGTGCTTATGTTGTAATTAAAAAATACAGTTAATTAAATCATTTAATGTTATGTAGTTAAAAACTACAAAAATACACACTGTCCTAGCTTTGTCTTAATGCTGTACTGTGGAACATTCCAGGCAAAGCAATAACATCTTCATGGAGACAAACAGGTAGCAGAGCCTCCATCAAAAAAAGTTACAGTGCATCTTTAAATTATGACCCAAACAGCGGTGATTGCATTTCCATAATCGTCAACTTAGTACTTAGTACTTCTTTTATCTCTTGATAAAATATTTTTTTTGAGGATCTTGTTTTGAAATGTACAAATATGACCTAAATTCAAGGTTTTAAACATTGTGTTATCTGAGAGTTTGTACTTTGATGACTCTGCAGTGTGTTAATGTCTGTTGGTGCACTGGCCGAAAATTACATCTGACCTACTACTATTTTTGTCATGGTCACTCTGAGGCATCATGCCTCCTTCAACCTCATTTGTCCACAAATAATCGGGAGATAAGGCAAGATCAATAGACTGCAAAGACCTACCGCAATGCTAGGTTTCAAAATGTCATTGAATGAAGAATCTCAGTATTTCAGTAGCAAGCTTGTAATGCTGTTCTATGTAATATTTTCTTCTGAGGTTTTTATCCATGGATATGTTATTGCTTTGCCTGGAGTGTATCGCAGTATGGCATTAAATATATATATTTCTGTGGAGATAGAAGTATGTGACGCCATCAGGTCAAAGTACAGGTGAGATCTGTGAAGGGACAACCGCGCTCACTGTTAGAATCCCACACTGTGTAACATTCTTTGCAAAGCAATAACAGACAAATCAGACAGGCAGACCATGCATCAGAAAAGTTACATTAGAACTGCTTAATCAAACACTTAACAAAACACTGGACATCAGAAATCTTTTATTTTTATGTTGACATCATAAATACAACATGGTTTAGCCCTAGCTAAATGTGTTAGTATGAAACATTTACAGTACAGTAATGAAATAATACTAAAACAAAAGTCAATATGACTCAAAATACACTGTAATGACAGATTTCTAGTAATTCAAGCATCTGGCTTATACTACTGTGAAACATGGTTTAAATAAACAGTTAAACAAAAAATAACAGTGCGCTTGTAAAGGTAGACCGTGGAAAACAGTGTTAGCGATTGCAGATGATGGAAGAATAGGAGCACCTAAAACAACTAAAACCTTTTACTCATACTAATGGAAAAAAAAGAAAACATTTACAAAACAAGATTAAGGCATAGAATTATTTAAAGTCTAACCTGTGGCTTACACCTGTAGAAACATGCAAATGCCATTTCATCAAGTCTAATAATACCCTAATAGCAAAGAAGCTCACAGATGCAATCATTATACACTATTTCTGTATTTTCTTGAGCACTACACTACAGCAGGTGGCCGGTTGTTAGACATGGTTTGCTGATCTTCATTTTGTGAGTGCCGACTTTGCAGAAGGACAGCTTTACTGTTCCTGCTAGTTTGTTCCCAGTCGGTTATTGACCCTTGTGCCATAGTTATGTCATTGTTACAGTTAAAGGCACTGTACCTGATTTTTACTGTCATAAAAAATATGAAAAAGCTTATTCAGTCCAAAGTTATCCCTCACTTACCTTATGCATTCAGAATATCCTGATTACTGACTCCAATGAGTTTACAAAGCTATTCCCAACTCTCAGAGGCCAGTGCATAACACTCACTTCCTGATTATCTGACAATAAAACTGTTTCTAATTGGATGCAGACAATACACGGCTGATTTATTTTGACCTCAGTAGACATTGCTAATGCTTAGAAATTATATCTGCACTGGGCGCAAGACATATATTGCTTAAATAATGGGGAAAAAACAGGTCCAGGGCTTTTAAACTTTTTCATGGCACTTTTGTTGGTCAGCTCCAGTGGTAGTGTCCATGCAGGATCTAGTATTACTGTTTTACTATATCCTTAGTTACAACTTTGTGAAGCAGCATTTTCTATTGAACTGACTGTGTATTGAAGTATGCTAGTGTGACTGTCTCAGCGGGCATGTCAGTACAGGCTGGTGGAGGTGGTAGGAGCTGGTCGTATGCTTATCTTTGTTGTTTTTAATGAAAACGATTGGCCCATGCTTGGCTTCCAGTGAATGCCTTTTCTTCTCACCGAACGCCCTTTTGAACGCAGCCAGAGGTACCTTCCATTGAGGTTGGTTTCTCCACAGGAATCAAACCACCAACCACCTAAGGGCAAGGCATATTAGTTATGCATCACTTTACAGTTTATTGTAGGTTTAGACAGTCAATCAAAAAAAAAAAATACAGTGGTTTTAAATTGTTAATTGTTTTTTTTTTTTGTTTTTTTTAATAGAAAGCTCTAAAGATAATCCTCTGTCAGTAAAAGCATGTGTTTTGGAGCAGAGTTCAGTTGGGAGGTTTAAAATGGACAAAAAAAAAAAAAAACATTATAATTTTTTTGCCATTTTGCCCAGCCCTAATTCACTCTCACATTAATTTGATATGATTCTCTTTACCTGTTGAATGCCGGGGACAGTTTCTGTGGTTGTCAGTGGCCATGTCTTTAGTTGAGAATCGAACACTGGTAACATTTGCCAAAGCATCCACCAGGTCTCCAGAGATATGGCTCATATGAATGGTGTAGTGGGATGAGGGTCCGTCCAGTGAAAACCTGTACTCCGCCCAGTGTTTGGCATCTCTCCAGTCCTCCAGATCCACACGCAGGATGTGAGCTCCCTGCTGAGAAACACTGTAGAGCTTCTGCAGCCCCAGCCAATAGTCTCCTGTGTAACGTATGAGAGAGTCAAGGTTTGTAGGTACCAGAGATGGAAAATATATAAAATAATTTAAAATATCACTATAATTTACTGTACTAGTTTGAACTGCACTAAAAGCTAATTTTCCAGTCCATTTTTTGGGCAGTCCCTGAAACTTCAGCAGCATTTACAGGCATGTTTTGGCACATTCCTGATGGATTGCCATTACAGTAGAAAGAAAATGATCTTTGGGAACACCTCAAAACTATATACTATATTGTCAATATTATCCCCTTCTTCTTTAAGGCTGTTTAAAGTTAGCCTTAATTATTATAGTGGTATTTTCAGCTATACATACTTTCAAAATTTCCAAAGCCCTTTTCGTATTTTTCCCATGTTTGGTCAAAATCCACCGAACCATCGACTCTCCTCTGAATGACAGTCACTCCTCCATCTGCGCATAGAAAAAACACATTGAATTGTATACTGCACTTATGTTTACACTTGCCTTATCTGCAGTCGTCTTTATCTTAAGTAGTGCGTCACATTGCATAACCTCTCCTTCTTGTTACTATCAGGTAGATAACCTTTTGTTTATCGAGATTGTTTTCTTTTAAAGGTGCATTGTGGGTCTGTCATCAGATTTTTTTCCATGGAGATTTGATCGCTTTGCCTGAAATGTTCCACAGTATGGCAGTAAACTTATCTATCTTGCATTGATTCAATTACAGGTGCTTTTATTGCTTAGAAAACAATTGCAGGGTGGCCTCTCCACCCGAAATGTTACACATGTTACACCTTTAACATTATAATATAGTGGATTTACAAACATTGCGCCACTTGTGAAAAGCCACTCACCTGATGTCATTTCACAGTAAACATTGAATGGCTCAGAGAGGTTGGGTTTTATCACATAGACTCCACTGTTCACCTCCCCCTTTTCATATAGTTCACTGCAGTCAGTAGGATAATCTGTACAAACAAAATACATAAAACATAATTAACATGAAGTCGTCAAATGTCTCATAATTCAAAAATGTAATACTAAGCTTTATTAAATGTGCACTATGTAACTTTTTGGTTGGGGGTCCCTCATCTGCTTATTTCTAAGGAAATGTCATTGCTTTGCCTGAGATGTTCCACAGTCTGACGTTAAACAGCTCTACCATTTATTAAATTACTGGTAGTTTTATAGCAAAAAACAGGCATTCTGTCTGTGAGTGGGATTGCCTCTCCGCAGATATGGCCTGTAACTTGGTCTAGTTTGGCCTCCATGATGATAGAATGGTTTAATACCATACTGTGAAACTTTTCAGACAAAGCAATAACATAGCCACGGAGAAAAGCATTTGACGGACCCTCCACCAGAAAAGTTACACAATGCACCTTTTAAATGTGTGCTTACCTGTTGTGTTCACTGTGAGATATTCAAACATGTCTGGAGATGCAGGGTCAGAACCCATTGCCTTTTCCATAGTATCTTGGAAATTGTCATTGTTAAGCTGCAACCAGTATTGAAGTTAGCTTTTCACAACAAAGTATTACTATATTAAAATGCAATTGTTTAAAAAAAATCTACCTTTTCCTCCAGGTTATTTATCTTAAGTTTTTGGTTGTCAAGCTGTTCGTGCTGTTCTTTGACAGCATTGAGTAGATTTGTAATGGTTTTCTCTTGGGCTTCAATCACCTCCTGAGAATGCCAACATAAAAAACAAAATAGATGGTTAGCTAACTTCATTTGGTAATCTGCCCCTTGATTTTACAGTTTACATTTGCTCTAAAACAGAAAAATTAACAGACCAAAAAAAATCCTTACCTTGAGTGTGGATATTTCGCTAACTTGCTCAGGAGGGATCAGAATTTGAGACAGCCCCTTAAGTTTCTCCTCCAGGCTCCCCACTTTGTTCTGCAGTTGCATCCTCTCTTGCAGGATGCTGTTGATCTTTGAATTAATTTCCAGTGACAGGTTCCTGATCTCCTCATTGTTGGCTTTCAGATAACTCGTAGTCCTTTTCAGTTCCTCCTCTTCCTCCTTAATCTCCGACGTGACCACAGAAAGTTGGTAAAACGAGCGATCGAAAATGTTCAACTTTTGGAAAATATCGTTGATCTGGGCTTTGGTTTTGTGCACAAACTCCCGAAGACTCTGACCAAGCTGAAGCAAGCCATTTGCAAGCAACCTCACGTCGTCCAACATTGCAAACCGTGACTTTGCCTCCGCTGAGCTCGTGGGTGTGGTGAGGGCCATGGTAGGCAATGTTGGGTTATCTTCACTACCTTGACAGTAGACAACAACTACAGTACTCACAAATAGTAGTAGGAACTTCATAGCGCTTTCTTTGCCTGTACAAATTTGCCTCTTGGTTTGCTCTGAAGCCAAAACTTTCTAAATGTGAGCGCAACTGCCTGCCCTGCATTATATACTGCCCCACTGATAGAGTCAGAGAGGAGGGGGGAGTGGGGGATTAGCTGATCATTAAACCCCAATGTGTTTTAGCTCAGAAACCAACCTCCTCTTGCTATCCCCCCTCCCTCTGTCTCTCCCTCTCTCCCTCCCTCTCTTCTCCTGAACAAACAAATCACAGTAGTGAACAAATGACATCTGTACCTCCCTCCCCTTCCCCTCCCTCCACTCTGCCATTCATTTAACCCCAAGCCTCCCCTCTCGGACCACCACACCCTATGCTCCTCCATCTGTGGCATGGGGCTTTAGGCTGATCAGCAGAAAACCAACAATACCAGTTTTTTGATTGATCGGTCTCATAACCTGGAGCCTGCACACTTTACTCTGATTGATAATGCGGTTTGTAATTAATGCTTCTAAGTTTGATTTAGCATGGTGCTGATTCAGCCCAGGCAGGGGGGGCAGAGGGGGCGAGGTGCACGGTGCTGTCAGTTGTACCCGCGCCGACGATGATGCCTCATTTTGGACGCTGTGTGCTCATCATCTTGATTTAATTGCTCAGTTGTGTCATATTTTAAAAAGTTTGTCAAGCCTGGTGCAGTATTTTTGATGGCGGTTGACACGAAATGACTAACAGATTAGCTTGCAGTTTTTTACAACACCATGTCTGTACACTCAGTTGTAAAAAGACTTTATGAGGCTTCATGAGGGGTCAATTAGTCAGTTCCTCAGCAAACAGTTCACTGGTTGGTAGCTTTCACCTATCCACAGTATTGTTCAGTAATTAAAAACAGAAATATAAAAACTTAAAAACACCTACAGACAGTGATAAAAATCCTGGCAATAAAACTATTCGTGTGTGGTCATTTCATACAACATTCACTGTGCTAACTCAAAAACTGGCTTGCTATTTTTAGGTTGACCTGTTAAAGGGGCCATATTATGCTAAGTTCTGACTATAAAACACAAAACCCTGCATATTTAGGCTGAGTTCTCTCAAATTGAAAACACTCATAAAGGAAGTGCTCCACTGTGTTTTTAAACTACATATAACTTCATTAGAATCATTTGGATAATTTCTTATTGAGCTAAAGGTAACAGGTAGCTGTTGTCTTGAATGCGGTTAACTATGTAGTACAGTAGGGGTGGGTATTGGCAAAGAAGTCACGATTCAATTCGAATCACGATTCATATGACACGATGCGATACTATCACGATGCATCACGATACTTGAATTATTGCGATGCATTGCAATATATTCGACATACTTCAGTGAAAATGTACCAAAAAAAGAGGATAACTTAAATATCAGTGGCTGTGTATCTGGGTAGTGTCTTCAATTGATACAGAACTCTGAGCAACTCAATTCATAACTGAATTTATTGAATAACAAAAACAAATAAACCAAACCAATAACAAAAAAAGTGCATAGGATTTTTTCTAAAACAAAAAATGATGTTCAAACATTTGCCATTTTGGAGGTACAGTAGCTACCATCATAACAAACAATACCCTTTCACAAAGAAAAAAGTGCATAGGATTTATAAAAAAAAAACAAAAAACTAATAATTAATTTATTTATTTATTTATATAAAATATTAAATTATTTAATATTAAATTATTAAAGGTCCCATGGCATGAAATTTTCACTTTCTGAGGTTTTTTAACATTAATTTGAGTTCCCCTACCCTGTTTAGCCCCCCCCTCCCCGAGCATTTGCGATCCTTTTCTGCGTTACAAAAAATCGGAGCTCAAACGGGCGATTTTGAACAAGGCTCCTTATTGACGTCAGATCGAAAAAAGAAATGCAAATGCAGTTCCACCCCCGTCTGTCTGAACTCAGCGTCTCTGTAAATCACGCCCAGAGAGTTTGGACTGCGAATGCGCTAGGCAATGCGAAATGCGTTTTTTTTATTTGCCTGGAGGCACGACCGAGTGTTTCTTGGCTCGGAAGTCCTTTATCTGAGCCTCTGGACCTTTGAACAGCAGTGGTTTAATTTTATTTTCTGTGGAAATGTGTTTATTTTTCAATGGAACGCTTCAAATCTCTCCCCCCGTGCAAAAACAAGAAAATGGATCAGCTGTGGGCTCTGAGCTCTGAGCGGAGAGTTTGGCCACGCCCCCACCCTCTACTATTGCCCATTACTTTTCTCTTCATTTGCATTCAAGCAACAACGCCCAGAATAAAGTGTTTGAGAGAGATATTTATGACTCTTTCTCATCTTATCTCTGTTTCTCATGCACTGAGTGTTGATTTTGAAGAAGGATTCATTTACAGTATTAGGGAACCATTAAGGAGCCATATAAAAGCATCAAGAAGTACCATGTCATGGGATCTTTAATTAATAAAAATCATTTTTTGGCATCAAGAATCGATGCAGTATATTGTGAAAGTTAGTATCGCGATGCATTGACGATTATTTTGCACACCCCTATAGTACAGAGCATTTTGAGCTGTGGAGATGTAGATAGATTAATAATAAAGAGTCACTCAAATGTGTGAATGAAATAAAACACAACCTTAGGTATGTTTCTGAGGAGGTAACAACATTATTGCATGACTTAAAGCTGACAAGACTCAATTTTGCATAATGAGGAGTTGTGGTTTTATGGATGGGTCCCTTCAGTTCTTGGCCATGAATAAGTGTTTTGTTATGAGTGCAGAGGAAGTTGTGGTCTTATGAAATAAATGGCCACACATTGAGTGAATGTGGCTGGAATTTGCTTGCTCAGCATAAAACTGGCAGTGATATGCACAGTATATGTGGATCCAGAGTGCAGGGGCTTATAGACCAAAATTCCTGAGCCTAAACCCAAATAAACAATAAAATGTTTTTGGTTTTTAAAGTTTAAACAAGGATTAAATTTCTAAAATCATGAAATTACATGATTTTTCCACTCAGATCTTTCTTTTGAATATGGTGGTGGTAGGCTATTGCTATTACATAACAAAACCAATCAGCACTGCCAGACAATATGTTTTGATCATTATAGTTTTATGTTAAAAATGTTGTGAAGTAAGCAACTGAAAACTCTGTAACAGTGCTGGAGACTCTGTGGCGACTGGAGTGCCAATCATCCTTGTCTGTTTTGGAAGTATATTAAAATTAAATATTTTTGGGAAAATATTGCAACTGTAATGGAAGAGGTATTTGGCTATAAAATACCCAATGGCCCATGGGGTTATGTACTTGGGCTCGTTGCATGAAAACTATTCAAACTTCTGTTTGTGGTGATGTCTAGCAAGAAAATTATATCAAGGAACTGGCTGAAAATGACAGATATAATGGATGAAATTTATGTGATGGAAAAAATAACATATTATTTGAGATTGAAAGCTGGCAAATTTGAGGTCAAAATTGTTCAGAATGGACTATTTACAAAGCTCTCTCCAATGCATAACCTGTAGGTTTTTTTGTAGAACCCCACGGGTTTTGTGTTATTATGTGTATGCTTGTTAAATATGACAAGCACAAATAAAAAGTAAAACAAATAAATAAAAAGTTATTGCAATAAATGGTCAAATAAAATGGGTAAAGAATTGCATTAAAACTTGTCATGGTGGACATTCCCACGCTTCCTGTTCACTTGTGGGTCCAGCTGTGGTCCTGAGGGACAGACTCTTATTTATTTGTCCTCGTCACTGTGATTCTTCAGCTGTTTGTGTGGTTCTTATTCACTGCTCCACCCCATTCAGATGACCCCCTTGTATTCCACCAAAATACATTTATAATGGTGTTTGTGGGGTGTCCAAACTTTTTCCAACCAGGGCCACATCATGACATATTCAACGCGGATGGCTAAAGACTGGTGGCCACTACAGTGGATCATTCAGATGGGTGCATTTTAACTTTTTTTTTGTATATGTGTGTGCACGGGGAGACCGAGTTTAGCCTATGTGTGCTTCCATTTCGTCAAGAAGTACGTCTCAAATCTTAACAAACATTGACAGCCACAGTTATCAGTAGTTTTAATCTCTGCACGCTCTCTGGCTCGAGAGCATGCCTTAGCCGACAGAGCGCGCAGAGCGCTCGCCCCCTGGTTTGCGGAGCCAGGCTCCGATACAAACTGTTACCCCAGTACCTGGACTCTGTTCCTCCCCCAGTGTGTTCGAGGGTGCACACTCGGCGCCTATGGGTTCACACGCTCTCCTTACCTTCCGCTGTCTCCGCGCTGCTCTCTGGGTCAGGGGCCAAACCGGGGCTTTTCCTGGTCGTGCGATAAATAGCGCATAGTGGCACTAGTCAATGAAATCGTACCATATGGGGGGTTATTTTATAAATAATTTTGTTATTATGTTGACTTACAGATGTTTTATTATAATGAGTACAGTTTGGCATTGGTTTCAACCTTAAAACCCCACTGTGTTAATTGGTTAGCCCAAGTTAACCCATATACCTATATACTTTTAGAGAATTATCAACACGTATGAGTGAGGAGGTACTCGAGGTATGACATAAAGGCTCAGGGGGTTCACAAGACAAAAAAGGTTGTGAAACACTGATCTATGGGACCAGAAGACCTGAGGGTTGTAGTCGACTGGAGAAATTCTTGGTCAAAAAAAGAACTAGTTTTCAAAACTATTCTAACTACTCTTTGTATTGAACCCAAACTACACTCACAAGACTCCAACTGCAGAAAGAAGCACAGGGAAACAACTTGGTTTCCCTTGGTGCACTATGTAAATTTTTAGTCTCATCATCTGCTTGTTTTTATGGATATGTCATTGCTGTACCTGGAATGTTCCACAGCATGACATATACAATTTTACAATTATTAAATTACAGGTGATCTTATAGCTCATAAATACCTAGAAGAACAGGCATTCCGACTGTGAGTGGGGTTGCCTCTTCACAGATCTGACCTGTAACTGGTTTGGCATCCATGATGATAGAAAGGTTTAATGCTACACTGTGAAATATTCTGAACAAAGCAATAACATCTCCATGGAGAAAAGCATTTGATGGAGCTTTCACCAGAAAAATTACACATTGCACCTATAATCTGCCTTTTTTTTTGCACTGTTCTAGATGAAGTGCTCATTTCCAGCCCATACCTGTCCATGTGTTTCTAAAACAATCATTACTAGAGTTTATATTGTAAAGAGGTCTGTCCTTGCTCTTATCAGTTCTTTGAATCTGATGTAACTGTAATACTCAGTAACTGGGTCAAACACAATGGTGGATAGTGAAAGAGGCTTATGACATAACAGTTATTGATTCTTCCAATTGATATTTGTGTTAATCGCATTATACTCAGCAGATGTTGTATCTTTGTGTTTTTCAGGAATCTATTGTATGTCAACCCTCAAAGTCTTAACTTTGCCAACCGCCAAGGCTCTGCCCGCAACATCACTGTTAAAGTACAATTCATGAACGGAGAGGACCCAAATAATGCCATGCCTGTAAGTCAAGATTTAAAAGCTTTTACTTGAGCTACTGTATTGTTAACGGTTTGTCGAAAGTATCAAAAATCAGATACTAATCAGTAAATACTAAAACTAGTATTGAAACTAGATACTCATTTGAGCAAGTATTGATACTTAAAAAAGTCACATCAACAGGATAGAAATGAATCTTTCCTGAATAGCTTTAGAATGATCTTGAGCTGTATCAGAAGACCACATAGACCCCTAGACCACTATGGAAACTATCTGAACTAATGAGGGATTACACAGATATAAGACCACATAAGTCTTTTTTATTAGCACTGTGGTATCGGAATTGGCATTGAGTATAGTCTGTTTTTATGTCTTTTTTACCTCAGTGATATTTTTTTACTTTATTTATTTAGGTCATATTTGGAAAGTCCAGCTGTGCAGATTTCTACAAAGAAGCCTATACTTCTGTAGTGTACCATAACAGGTAGGTCCTTATGGTGAATCACTGAAAATACTGTACAATGTTATATTCTCTTCCGGTCCAATTCTTGTATTCGATCTTCTGTCCTTGCCACAACTTTCGTTAACCTGTAGTGGTTGAAGGGTGTCAAATATTTTATCACCACCATAAATGTTTTACGATATCCTTTGGTTTGTCATCTATCACTAAGGGTCATTCTTTCAAGGCTAAAATTAATTAACCCGTGAATAATGTATCATAGAAAGTAGCCCTGCATTAATTTGTCTTCTGTCAAATTTTTCAACAAACTTACATCTAGACTTAGTTTTGCTTGTTTATTCTAAGTTTAGTTTCAAATAGGGATAGGGAACAAATCTCTATAAAAATCAAATCTCTATTAAAATCACTACATTTGAAGCTTTATTGAATCTCAGTCTGCAAGAGATACTTTTACTTTTTATTTGCTAAGTACATTTTTAAATGGGTACTTTAATACTTTTACTTAAGTAGATTCTTTCATGTGATACTTATTTTTACTTGAGAACAGTTTTGGTCTGGTTTTGGAATTGAGTACTTCCACCACTGTTACATCAAAAATAAGGGAAACTCCGTCCACAAGTATGCAACAACGGCATTGCTTGATACACCGGTATCGGATATTGCCACTGATATTGAAAATTGTAAGGGGACTGGATATCGGCTCCTTTGATATCAGCTCCATTTATATCTTATTTTGGTCTATAAATTTGTGTAATAAGACTATTTACTGGACAGTGTTGACCCAAAACATCTTGTATTATTTTTCAGAGTTGTTCTGTAGTTACTTTATATGATAAATAACAGATACAAAACACAATTAGATGATATTTAACCATACACCATACATTTGTGTTTAAAGATGCACTGCGTAACATTTCTAATTGAGGGTCTGCCACCTGTTTGTCTCCATGGAGATGTTAACGCTTTGTCTATAATGTTCCACATTATAGATTAAACCTATGTATCACAAGAGAGAAAAGCAGGTTACAGCATTACGCACATAAGGAATTATTGTGTTTTTGATACCATAGAATAGAAACACCCGTAATGAATACATGGATATGGATATGTCTAATGTCACACCATGGAACATTCCAGGCAAAGCAATAACATCTCCATGAAGACAAGTGGGTAGTGGACCCTCCATCAGAAAAGTTGTGCATTGTACCTTTAAAGTAAATAATATTGTCAGTCTCTGCCCTAGTATTGGTTGATATTGCATATACTTAAAGCCGAAAGCATTGAGATTGGTATCAGAACAGAATAAGTTGAATCAGTGCATCTCTAGTTTTAAACTGGTCCAGCTCCATTGTACAGACAGTTCCTGTAAGTGCCTGTGGCTGACCTTCAAGTCGACGGTTTCTAAAATTGGACAGTGATCTTGTGGGTTTGTTGCTTGTCTTATATGAGTCTTCCAACTTTGGTTCTTAATGGTCTTGTGGGACGTAAAGCAATGCTGTTATTGCATACTTGTGGATGCAGTTTCCCTTATGTTTAGATTTAACAGTGGTGGAAGTAAGGAAGTAAGTAAACTTTATTTATATAGCGTTTTTTTACAGATAAAATCAAGTAAAAGTGAAAGCATCACATAAAAAAATCTATTTAAGTAAAAGTATTCAAGTACCATTTAAAAATGTACTTGTACTAAAAAGTAAATGTATTTCACACAGATTTTGATTTTGATACTGATTTTTGTTGAATTTTCTTCAACATAAACAATTTAATCAATCTTTTTTTTGTAACTGTTTTTATTTGTATATTTTTATTTGCTCAAACTACGAATGACTTAAAAATAAAACCCTTGGCCTATTCAGCAGGTCTCAAACTATAATAAAAAATACTTAATAAATACTTAAAAAATCTAGTACAGTATAAAGTATAGATACCTGCTCTCAAATGTAGTAAAGTAAAAGTAAAAAGTATTGACTTAAGATACCTAAAATATATACTTAAGTGCAGAACATTTACTTAATTACATTCCAAGGTGAAATCTTGCTGCCATACAAATGTATAAACCATTGTGTCATATCATTAAGATCACTCATTTATATTTGGTGATTTTACATATTTAAATGTGTTTTTCAGATCCCCAGACTTTTCGGATGAGGTCAAAATTAAGCTGCCTGCATCTTTGTCCGATCACTACCATATCCTCTTCACCTTTTATCATGTCAGCTGTCAGCAGAAGCAAAACACACCACTGGAGACGCCTGTCGGTTACACGGTAAAGCTTTAATATATCTATTACACTTATATTTGTATAACATATTTCACAAACAAAGCAGGTTCCAAAGTGCTACACAATACAGATATAAGATGTAATAAAAATGCAGTGTTTGAATGTGTGTGTGGGAATGGATGAGTGGTTCCTTGATGTAAAACACTTTTGAGTGCCTTGAAGGTGCAAAAATATCAGTAAATAAAAGGCTAAAAACATAAAAATAAATAAAAGACACAGTGGACCACACAACTCAGAGAAAAAAAATGTGTTTTAAAGATGCACTTTTACACAAAGTAACTTTTTGGTTGGTGGGTCTGTTACCTGCTTGATTCTATGGCTATGTCATTATTCTCCATAGAATGTTTCACAGTATGACATTAAACAGATTTGCCTTACTTTTCTTCAAGTACAGGTGGTTTTATAGCTAAAAAATACCTAGAAAAACAGGCATTCCTACTGTGAGCGGGGTTGCCTCTCCACAGATCTGACCTGTAACTTGGTGTGATTTGGTCTCCATGACGATAGAAAGGTGTAATACCATATTGTGAAACACAAAGTAATAACGTCTCCATAGAGAAAAGCATTTGACGGACCCTCCACCAAAAAAAGTTACACAATGATCTTTTAAAGCGAGACTTAAAACACTCCACTGGGGACTGTTTGGACATGGGGTGGGGCGATTTATTCTCAGTAATTAGTCATAAATGTATACCTGAATAGTAAGTATTTATGTAGTTATGATGTACCTAAGTATCTCAAGATATTTAATCTGATTTCTTGTGTCTCCAGTGGATCCCCATGTTGCAGAATGGGCGTTTGCGGACGGGACACTTTTGCCTTCCTGTGTCTCTAGAAAAACCTCCTCAGTCTTACTCTGTCCTCTCTCCAGATGTGAGTTTGCTGCTTCATTTAATGACGTAATGTTTATTTTCAGTGTATCAAAGTGCTTTTGTATTCCAGGTTCCACTTCCAGGAATGAAGTGGGTGGATAACCATCGAGGTGTATTTAATGTGGAAGTTACAGCTGTCTCCACCATTCACACACAGGTAATATACATGATAGGAAAAAATTCTTATCACTCAATTGTAAAAATAAGATTAGGTTATGTTTTATGTTTTTCAATTGGGCACTATGTAACTTTTTTAGTGGAGGGGTCCACCACTTGGCTGTCTAGATTACTTTTCCAGAAATGTTCCACAGTAAGGCAATAAAGATATCCATTTTTCAATTACCCATGTTTTATTATTGAATAAAAAATCTTGAAAATTATGCATCCTTACTGTGAGTTGTCTTGCTTCTCCAGACCTGTACGTTTTTCTGTGACAGGCAAAAAAAAAAAAGACAGAAAAAAATATGGTAAATGGCCCTTGTATCAGAAAAGTTACATAGTACAACAAGTAAATTGTTTGTTTCTTCAATATTAACATCATGCAAGGGTTGTAAAAATAGTAATCCTGCCTTAAGTTCTGTACATATGATGAGACCTTGGCAGTCATTTCCTCAGGCTACTCTATCTCTGAGGCACTTGTGGTGTGGTGCACTTGACTGTGGTCGAGTCTAATATGTTCATAAATCACTGGTCCTGGCTCAGTGTTATCTGGACTTTACCGTGCTGTTGTAGATCTTTTGGTTTGTAGCCTCCACTTGGTGAGCAAACTTGCCGTTTAAGAGTTATACCCAGATATAGCCAAGGTTGCTGTGTTTTATTTTTCTCTGTGTCATAAAACTTTGTTCTTCTCAGTAAGGCTGCAGCTAACAGTTACTTTAGTACTTCTTGGTATTTCTTGTTCTAACATTGTAATTCTACTCTTGTATGTCTCTAGAAAGTACCTTGAACTTTTACTTTTACTATAGTCCACAAGTCAGTTATTTTTCCAATTAGCTGACTTGTCAAATTATTATTTCTTTGGTACATTGAGATTGTTTATCTATATTGTGATTCAATAATGCAGCTTTCTTTGTTATGAAAGGTCTTTTGTCATAGGTTTTAGAGTCTGTAGTCCAGATAAACATTATAAAAATATGATTACCACAGATGAGTGCACTAGGCAGTTTTCCCTATTGATTGCTTTGTATTTTGCCATGAAATATACAAATTTCAGTTCAAAAATGTGGAATGGATGATAATTTAGATTAATGACTAGTAGGCCTGTCACAATAACAAATTTTGAAGCATGATATATTGCTACAGAGGAATATAACGATGAACGATAATAATGAAACTACTGTATGTCACTGACTAATTCCAGTAAACCTTTAAAGGTCCCATGGCATGAAATTTTCACTTTCTGAGGTTTTTGAACGTTAATGTGAGCTCCCCTACCCTGTTTAGCCCCCCCCCCAAGGTTAAAAGTTGTGAAATGTCTAAACTGAGCATTTGCGATCCTTTTCTGCGTTACAAAAAATCGGAGCTCAAACGGGCGAGTTTGAACAAGGCACCTTATTGACGTCATATCGAAAAAAGAAATGCAAATGCAGTTCCACCCCCGTCTGTCTGTACTCAGCGTCTCTGTAAATCACGCCCAGAGAGTTTGTACTGCGAATGCGCTAGGCAATGCGAAATGCGTTTTTTTATTTGCCTGGAGGCACGTCCGAGTGTTTCTAGGCTCGGAACTCCTTTATCTGAGCCTCTGGACCTTTGAACAGCAGTGGTTTAATTTTATTTTCTGTGGAAATGTGTTTTTTTTTTCAATGGAACACTTCAAATCTCTCCCCCGTGCAAAAACAAGGAAATGGATCAGCTGAGAGCTCTGAGCGGAAAGTTTGGCCACGCCCCCACCCACTACTATTGGCCATCTGTTTTCTCCTCATTTGCATTCAAGCAACAACGCCCAGAATAAAGAGTTTGAGAGAGATATTTATGACTCTTTCTCATCTTATCTCTGTTTCTCATGCACTGAGTGTTGATTTTGAAGAAGGATTCATTTACAGTATTAGGGAACCATTAAGGAGCCATATAAAAGCATCAAGAAGTACCATGTCATGGGATCTTTAAAAATACACTATCATTAGAAAGCATGAGCCACAAATTTAAAACAAAAACAAAAAACAATAATTAGTTGTGGATGTGACTTTTTAATCCCTCTACAGCTCAGATCTCACCATATTACATACAACATAGCAGAAACCTCCCCACATTTGCAACAAAATTTGCACATGATAAATATTTCATTTTCATTTCATTTTATTTATTTAACAGGACAATGTACAGCCACATAATGCCAAAGGCAGAGATGCTTGTACCAGATTATAGCTTGAAAGCTAATTTTCATCTGTAGTTGCCTGGTTTACACCTGACCATATCACAAGTGAGATATGGTCTGGGAGCCACCTTCGAAATATCTCGTAGCGGAGGTGTGGTTTACGATCGCCAACGGCCGTTTATTGGGCGTTACGAATGTCTATCATTTGGCGTATACGTAGCCCATAGCCAATCATGTCAGTTGTCAGTTCAAACTACAAGCTTCCGTTTGTCACGTAGTACGTGTCACCGTCTTGCCACCCCTCCCCGCTCTCTGATTGGCTCCCAGAATCGGGAGAGCTCGCTTACCATAGTTGCAAGGCTGTCTTTCAGATCGGAACGAACGAAACCAGCCTGGGATTTCCCAGGTTAAGGACAAGGGACATTGAACCCCAAAATATCCAGCTTTCATATACTGAACGATAAGTCGATAGTGATTGTTGTGACAGGCCTAATTACGACTCTACAATTTGCTTTATTACAACTAAAATCTGCATTTCATATTCAATTTAGCTGCCCCCATCTTTATTAAATAATACGGGCCTATAGAATGTTGCCATGTCATTTGAAACCACCATTAGCCAACTAGTAGCAATTCCAGTTAATCACTACAGACCTTCTTCTCATCTTTGCAACTCTTTTCTCCTAATCTCATCTCCTTGTTTTTTTCGTCTGTATTTCAGGATCAGTACCTGGATAAGTTCTTTGCCCTGGTGCATGCCTTGGACGAGCACATGTTCCCAGTGCGGATTGGAGACATGCGTATTATGGAGAACAGTCTGGAGGCAGAGCTCAAAACCAGCATCGCAGCTCTGAACTCTGCTCAGCTGGAGCCTGTCGTGAGATTCCTTCACCTGCTGCTGGATAAACTGGTGCTGCTTGTGGTGCGCCCGCCGGTTATTGCTGGACAAATAGGTACATCATAACTACATAAATAAGATAATAATAACATTGAGTTCATAAGAGTTAAAGTTGGGGTAATTAATTTTCACACAAGAAGCAGTTAGGCAATTATGATGAATTATTGTTCAATACATCGTTCAATATATGAAAGATGGACGTTTTTTGGGAGTCAGTAGTTATCTTTATTTTTCTTAAAATAAGATATTATATATTGCACGATAGGCCTGTCACAATAACGATATATTTGCTATCATGACAGGCCTAAAAGCAGTCTGAATTGTCAGCACAAAATATTACATTGTTAATATTCAAATGCATTAATCTTCAGGCACGTGCACAACTTAAAACAGCTTTTCAGGAAAATTAAACTGGAGTGAACCACCCAAACACAGCCAAACTTAGAAGAGAAAGAGAAAGAGAAATTAAAAAAAAACTTAGTAGTCTTATTTTGTCATTTAGTACAATTTTTACAGTATAATATATCTATATATTATGCTTTTTTGTGGGTATTTGAAATTAAACTATTGTCACGTTAAAACTGTCTGTCTCTTTGCCTGATATAGTGAACCTGGGACAAGCATCATTCGAAGTCATGGCATCTATAGTAAATCGACTCCATAAATATCTGGACACCAGCCAAGACATGCATGGACGCAACAGTCTACTATCCTCCTATATCCACTATGTCTTCCGTCTGCCCAGCACTGACCCCAACTCCCCTTCACCGGGTATTCAACTCAAATATTATACTGTAATACAACATGTCTATATATTATTTTTGGTCATTTCTTTTGCTGAATGTTTTTGTTAACTCTGTCTAACCCTGAGCTGAGGGCATCTGTTTGACTATGCATGCATCATTTTAACTTTATTTCCCCCTTATTTTTATTTTATGTTTTTCCTCCATCTATATTCTGCATATTTTCTACCTGCTCTGCAGACTCCGATTCAGCTTCAACAGGTACATATGCAAATGCTTAATGCTCCTTATAATCCTTTTAATCATTTTTGTTACAACTTTTTATCCTGGTGTTTTTAAAGCTTTCTGTTTTAAACTCTTTGAAGCACAGTGATAGCATGGTTACTAAAAGTGTAATTACAGGTAATAAAACAATGTGTAATGAGAATCTTACCCTGGTATGAACACTACTATAAACAGCATTAGTATTTTGCTTGAAAACAGATCAGGTAGACTTGCTACTGTAACCAAACAATGTACACAGCGGTCAGGAAGAAGTCCGAGGCACTCACTCAAAATATTGTAATTATTATTTTCTTAGAAATGTGGAATCAGAGCATAAACGTTAAGGTATAAAATGCATTTATCTTTGTTATTCCAGTTTAGGTTGTTAAAACAATCAAAAATCAGATACAAAGTTAATAAAATAGAATAAATATAAGGAATAAGGAATAAAATATAGCTAAAACCAGCCAAAGGAAGGCCAACCAATAAAAATAAGTTTTAAGAAGTGCTTTAAAAGATGATATTGGTGGTGCAAGCCTTATTTCCTCAGGCAGTTCATTCCAAAGCCGAGGCACCTGGACTCAAAAAGCTCAATCAGCTTTCGTCTGGATCCTGGACTTTGAAACAGCTAACTGGGACCTGCCTGAGGATCTAAGGCTGCGGGATGGCTCGTACGGGGTTAAAGGTTCTGAAAATGTAACTTGGTGTAAGACCTAAACGAGCTTTAAAAATGATCAGTAAAATCTTAAAATCAATTCTAAAACACACAGGCAGCCAAACTAGAACAGGGGTAATGTGTTGATGTGTGTTAAAACCAGAGAGGAGCCGAGCTGCTGCGTTCTGAACCAGTTGGAGGTGGGAGATGGAGAGGAGGGAGTTGCAATAGTCTAAATGGGCGAAAATGAGTGCATGGATGACTTTTTCATGATCAGGGCGGGAGAGGATATGTTTGATTTTACTAATTGTTCGGAGGTAGAGAAAACAGGATTGGGTGACTTTTTTGATGTGAGGGGTTATAAGGCCATGTTAATAGAAAATAAACTACTATATGATTTAATGTTCAAAATCACATTCTATTGCCTAAATAAAGGTTGTTTTCAGTATTCAATATGGGGTTTACTCCTTAGTGTCAAAATTGAGTTTAAGATTTTAGTATCGTGACAACATTATTTCAGTTACCATGCTATATCCAGCATATTACGATGCTATTACTGCTGTAATGTCAGAACTAAACATTATTTATTCATAAAAAACACATTTTATTCTCTATTACAACATGCTTTATTGTTCTTGTATTGTCTTAGGCCCTGGTGGACTGGGAGGTTCCATGCACTATGCCACCATGGCTCGATCAGCTGTGCGACCCGCCAGTCTCAACCTTAACCGCTCCCGTAGCCTTAGCAACAGTAACCCTGACATCTCTGGGACGCCCACCTCCCCCGACGACGAGGTTCGCTCCATCATTGGCAGCAAGGTAAGACTATTACACTTTCACCGTGGTTTTTCAATGCTTTTTTTACAGTTTCTACTCCAAATACATTTTGCCACATCCATTTTCCACGTG
Organism: Paratrypauchen microcephalus; assembly: GCA_036785185.1. Lineage (NCBI taxonomy): Eukaryota > Metazoa > Chordata > Actinopteri > Gobiiformes > Gobiidae > Paratrypauchen > Paratrypauchen microcephalus. Next base: position 1,460,143 of record JAVJIX010000142.1, read on the forward strand.
GGTGTCAGTTAAATATTGGCCTATCTTGCCTGGTCCAGCAGCCTTATTGACTGGATATATAAATGGCTAAACCGCTAGTCGCCGTGTTCCAAATAGGAAGTGAACATGGGAGCGCTCCTGGCACCACCAACTCTGTTTCCATTTGACTTTACATTGAAAAATTGTCACCCTTCTTTCTGTAACTGCCTTGTTATTTTGGTCATAAAACGTTCAAATTACCGGACTCTACATGATCCTGGTGTTTTTATTTCACTGTTATTTATTTTGTCCAGAAATAAATCCCTATTCCTAAAACAGAACTTGACTCCAAATTCGCTCCTATAACTGCTAGGCTCAGTGATCCTCACTTGACTGGAGGCAGACACTATGGATAACGTCACACTCTCTTAGTCCACTTCTTTATACAGTCAATGTTAGTGAAGTATTTTGGACCAAATCATAAAGGTGGACGTACTAGATGTATTATTGTAACCTACATCGTGACAGAGGCCTTGCATGTGCCCAGTGACCCTGAGATATATTTGATCAACATGTAAACCCTATTGCTCATGTGTAAACATAGGCCTGGACATCTTATCTGTCTAACCGCTGTAGCAGCAACCTGCCACACACTTACAGTGTGGACAGCAGCTGAAAGGCGTGATTCACTGTGGCCATGTTTACCACTGATGCTGTTCACAAGATAAAATGCAGCATTGTTTAATAGTCGTATATAAGTCACTTAACCTGTTCAGCCCAAACTGGGACCTTTTTGTTCTTTTGTGGTTTGGTGTGTGGATAATTTGTGATTTGCTTAACTCTTTTTGTGTCTATTTTAACTCTGTTACCTTGAATGCAGCCACATGTTTGATCAATGTTCCTTTTGCTAATATTCAATCCTTTTCTATCTTAAGAAGGGAGAGGCATCTAAAGGGACAGAGATTAGTTTTTCTTAAAGGAACTGCATGTCTCCTCTATAGTTTTTTAAAATGTATTAACAATTTCAGTGACAGTGCCTTAACCTGCAGATAGACTCATACAAGTTTTTCTCATTCTCAGTGTATGGATAGCATATACAGCAGCAGCAGAGGCACTGATTAATGATTGGCTGCAGGGGCTGGGGTTTAGGTAGTGAGGATTCAGACCAGAGAGAGCAGGATTTTAGGATTAAATCTATTGGATTCCATAAATCTGGCAACCCAAATTGGATCATTCTGGGGTCATTCTGCTTTTTGGTTTGATAATCATCTTGGAAAACAAAACTTCTGCCCCTCTTCTTGAGGGGCAGAACTTATCCAACACAGTAGTATAAACCCAGTGTCTCAAACCATCAAATTTAAAATGGCTTCTGGATGCGCCGAAATGTCTTGATTGCAAAAACAGTGTCCAGCTGACTCCTGCTGAAACCATCTCTACATGTCTACTTCATATCTGGGGACACAGTTAGGTCTTGTTTATGGGATTTAAAATCATAATCTTTCATACAGTTCCTTTAACTTTACACCATTATGATTTCTGGCCCTTGGTGTTTTCCAGCAGTGGTGACCTGTGAACTTGTTTAACCTGTAACTATTCCTTCCCTCCTCCTACCCCCGTGCTGCTCGCTCATCCCTTGTTTCCTGCCTGGCCTTGTGTCTCTTGACCTTTGACCTCGGCGCCCCTGTTTAGGGTTTAGACCGCTCCAACTCCTGGGTTCACTCCATGGGCTGTAACAGTGACCCGTGGGGATCCAGCCCTGGGTCTGCTCCAGAAACTATGCAGGTGGTCTTACCAGTGCCCCCTCCTCAATCACTCAACCTCAGCTAGACCCACTCACCATCATATCACGTTCAAAAGATATTGGAACACTTGTAGTTTTGGTTTCTTTGTGCTAAAATAATCAATTAAATAAATTTAAACGTGCACCGTGCAATTTTTCTGGTGGAGGGTCTGTCACTTGCTTGTTTTCATACAGATCTCATTGCTTTGTCTAGAATGCTCCACAGTAGAGATTAAACCTCTCTATCACACAGAAGACAACTAGAGGCTACATTACAGGTCAGATCTGTGGAGATGGAACCTTATTCACAGAGAGAACTGTTGTATTTTTGAGCAAAAGAAACATCCGTAATCAATACATGCTAGATAGATGTGTTTTTATACCATGAAATATTTCAGACAAAGAAAAAACATCTCCATGGAGACAAACAAGTGACAGACCCTCCACCAGAACAGTTGCACAATGCACCTTTAATCTTCAAATTAATTATGAAAGCACAACCTCCATAGCTCAAAGAAAAAGGTCCAAAACTTTCAAATTACAATATTCTCTTGAACAGTGCCAATAGAGCTACCATTTTAGCATGTAGCTTTCACAAGATCTAACATTATTTTTTGGCAATTATATTTCTATTTCTGACTTAACTACATAACCCATAAAAAAGCACAAGACAGTATGGTCTGTCATGGTGTTTTTTGTGAAGGGAAAAAATATGTTAGATCTTACCTCATACATTTTTAGTTTACAGTCTATTTCTTCCTTTAGCTTCTTCTGTTTTTCTTCTTTTTTTCTTTCTTTGCTTTAACCTTCATATTTAGTGTAGTTATGCATGACTCAACACTAACCATAGCATAGCATCCTTCACTGGTGCATGGTGTATCTGTGTATGTGTGAGAGTGACCCTGTTCACCTGTCCTGTCCCCGTCTAAGTCACTTTTTAATTATTATTTATTTGTTTGTGTTTGTCTTTTGTCATTTTCAGTTGTATTTGTGTTATTATTAACAGATATTTACTATGGTTGCTCAAAATGTGGATTCTATCTGCCCTGAAATTTAACATAATACAGAAACATGTGAACCTTAAAGTGCACTATGTAACTTTTCTGGTGGTGGTGGGAAGAGGGTTCTGCAACCTGTTTGTCTCCATGTAGATTTTCAAATGTTTCATGTTATGGCATTATTTTATTTGTCTTGCTTTTTTTTCTTTTGTGTGTGTTTTTACTGCACAAAAATACCTTGAAAAACATGCACTCTACTGTGAGCCAGCTTGCCTTTCCACAGATCTGTCCCATGGTCTGGCGGCTTTACCTGCTTGTCTCCATGGAGATGGGTCATTTTAATGCCATCCTCGGAAACGTCACTGGCAAAGTCATTCATAATATCTCCATGGAGACAAGCAGATGGCAGGTGCTTCACCAAAAAAGTTGCCTAGTGCACCTGAATAGACTGATGTGTAATTAAATATACTGTATCTTCTTAAATGTTTAGTGTATAGTTTTTGCCTTGACTTGTCTATTGTATACCTGCCTTGTCTGTCATCATGTATGTGTGTGAGTGAATGTGAGAGAATATCCACCATGTATTTTTCATGTATGCATTGTGTGTGCGTGTGTGTGTGTCCATGCGTGTGTTTGTGTGTGTGTGTGTGTGTGTGTGTGTGTGTGACTGTGGCAGACACATTTTCCTGAGGAGGAAAAAGGTGCTTCTCCACACTCCCGTTGCTCCTCCACTAACCTGTGTTCACGTTCATTCATCCCACCCTTAGGCCATGGAGCGATGTGGTAATCGCATGTCTTCGCACACTGAGAGCTCCAGTTTCTTGCAAAGTTTAACAGGACGATTGCCCACAAAAAAGGTAGAGCCTCTTGCACCAGGGGAGAAGACAGACCTGCCCCGCTCTTCTCTTCTCGTCTCTCCTCCTCTCTTTTGTCTTGTCTCGATGTGTGCATTGGATTGGTTGATGTTGTGTTTGTGGTGAATGCTGAATGGTCCACTGATCTGCCTCTTTCTCAGAGTTATGAATGTTTGCTGGGGTCTGGCTAACACAATCTGAGCTGAACTGATGTCAGCTAACTGTGAGAAGCTTGTATAGTGCATTTGTCTGTGTGCTACACTAATAAACATGTTACAATTAAGTTAGTGTTGTCTTAGGCTGGGACATTGTTTCAACTACAACACAGCATTACAGTTTCCAAATAGAAAACACTACCAGTTAAGTTTGGCCACACCATCTCATTCAGTGGCAAAAGGAGAAATTCAATTTGTCACTGGACAAAAGTAAATAAACTTTTGAATTCCAAATTTAATTTCTCCTTTTGCCATGGATTCCACCTGGACGACTGAGGGATTCTACACACATCTCATTCAATGCTTTTTTCCTTATCTTTTCTACTATTGACATTTTAAATCCATACAGAAGACATCAACTATATGAAGTAAGATATATATGGAATTATGTAGCAGAGAAAAAAAGTGAAGTAAATTTACTATTGTTTTTCATTTTTTATATTTGAATCCACAAATTGGCCACCCTTTGCTTTGTTGAAAAAAAAAAAAAGAAATATATATATATATATATATATATATATATATATATGTGTGTATATATATATATATATATATATATATATATATATATATATACACACACACAGTGGTACCTCACCTTACGAATGACCCAACAAACGAAAATTTCAAGTTACGAAACGCCTTCACGGTAAATTTTTGTCTCTAGATACAAAAGAAAATTCAAGTTACGAAACGCGAAATCTCAAAAATTCAAATAATGCGCGCTCAGCCACACACATTATACGCTTTTCTCAGACTGAATTTAAAGTTCTCACATTTGTCTCTCGTTTAACCACTCAAACTTTCATAGATTTTCAACAAAATTATTAATAGTGAAGTGTGGGGGGAAGGGGGAGGGGGGAGAAGACTGCGCTCTGACACGTGTGATAGCGCAGCATGACCCGGCACGGAGCTGACAGCAGGTCTAGACCAAGGTCTAAACCTGGACTGGACCAGGACTAAACCAGGACTAAACCAGGACTAAACTAGGACTAGACCAGGACTAGACCAGGACTAGACCAGGTGGATTAAAGCGCTGCGCGCGGTCTATTTCCTGGTTTCGTTTCGAGTCACGGCTGAGGGGAGCAGCGAGGAGGGAACTGCACGCAGTCTGAGCGCATGAACGCATGAACGAGACCCATGCAAGAGCCGCGGTGGTCTAGACCTCCTCTAGACCTGACCAGGTCTAGAGGAGGTCTAGAGGAGCCGCGGTGGTCTGGACTAAACCAGGACTAAACCTGGACTAAACCAGGAGGAGCCGCGGTGGTCTGGACTAAACCAGGACTAAATCTGGAATAAACCAGGAGGAGCCGCAGTGGTCTGGACTAAACCAGGACTAAACCTGGACTAAACCAGGAGGAGCCCGCGGCTCTTGCATGGGTCTCGTTCATGCGTTCATGCGCTCAGACTGCGTGCAGTCCCCTCCTCGCTGCTTTAATCCACCTGGTCTAGTCCTGGTTTAGTCCTGGTTTAGTCCTGGTTTAGTCCTGGTTTAGTCCAGGTTTAGTTCTGGTCCAGTCCAGGTTTAGACCTTGGTCTAGACCTGCTGTCAGCTCCGCGCCGGGTCATGCTGCGCTATCACACGTGTCAGAGCGCAGTCTTCTCCCCCTCCCCCTTCCCCCCCACACTTCACTGTTAATACATTTTGTTGAAAATCTATGAAAGTTTGAGTGTTTAAAAGAGAGACAAATGTGAGAAACACGCAGAACACAATGTTACACTATAAAAAAAGTTACACTAGCAAATCACAAAAAAAACTTGGATCGGGGCCTTGGAACGAATCAGGCTTTTTCCATTGAAATAGCTACTCAACTTACGAATTTTTCACGTTACGAAACCACTTCTGGAACAAATTAATTTCGTAAGGTGAGGTACCACTGTGTATATATATATAAGAAGAGGTATTTAACTTTTTTGTTTGTTAAATAATTCCATATATATATATATACATACAGTATTAGCCAGCGTCTGTTATTTAGAATAAAGGATAATGCAAACTATGGTGAAATAAATATTGCATTCCAGCTTTTGAACTAACAATTGTGATTTGCATGGCAGCATTTTGAGTGTAGTTAATGTGGCTTATTACATCAACAGTGTTTTTTTCAATGTTTATTTTCAGTCTTGGGAACTTACACTTGTAATTAAATAAAAAAAATAAATGTTAGTATTAGTGTTATAATGTAAACAATGCAGTATTAGTTGCATTCCCTTGTTATTAAAATAAACTTACTATAGAACTTACTGAAAATAGTTGCACAGTTATCCTCAGTAGTAAATGGCATTATTAATAGATTTTAATGAAATGTTAGCTTCAGAATTTAGTTTTAATACATTTTGTTAACCTTTTTCTCTTGTTTTGTTTCATTTGTTTTAGCTGTTTCATGAGGAGCTGGCTCTGCAGTGGGTCGTAAGCAGTGGCAGTGTCCGTGAGGGCGCTCTCCAACAGGCCTGGTTCTTCTTTGAACTGATGGTAGATTACATTTAAATCAGATTACATTTAAATACGTACTATATTACTTGTATTCCTAATTTTACCTGTCAATAACAATCAACTTCTTTGTCACAGGTAAAGAGTATTATCCACCACCTGTACTTCACGGAGCGGTTGGAGTCGCCACGGAAACACCGCTTCCCCGAGCGCTTCATGGATGACATCACAGCCCTGGTCAGCACCATCGCCGGGGATATTGTGTCTCGCTTTCAGAAGGTTTTCATATCAATTTGTTTTTAACTTGTACATTATTACCTACAACAATCTTTTATACTAAGTTACATGTTTTGTCTTGTGTGTTAAACCAGGACTTGGAGCTTGTGGAGAGACTAAACACCAGCCTGGCTTTTTTTCTGAATGATTTGCTCTCAGTGATGGACAGGGGCTTTGTCTTCACGTTAATAAGGGCCTATTGGAAGCAGGTACACTTACTAGCAGTTGTGGTGTGATGGTATAAAGAAATGTACAATAATTGAATTAGGATTAGGTTAAGTAAACTAGTACAGTGAACCCTCGTTTATCGCGGGGGTTAGGTTCCAGAAATAGCCCGCAATAAGTGAAATCCGCGAAGTAGGACAATTTTATATTTTACAATTATTCTACATGTTTTAAGGCTGAAAACGCTTCACCAGACACATTATACACCTTTCTGAGACTGGTATTAACATTTTCTCACATTTTTCTCTTGTTTAAACACTCAAACTTTTGTAGATTTTCATTAAAATATATTAATAGTGGGGGGGGGGGGCACGTGACACGCGGACACGTGCGCGCGGACACGTGCGCGCGGACACGTGTGTTTGTTTTGGTACCACATATCCATGCCATGTGCGAAAGTCGAGTGGAAAGCGACCTGGATATCATTTTGGGCAAGACTCAAGCCAATGCTAACAGTGCCAAACCGCTAACAGACGCCTCTGAGCACCACAAGACCAGGTAAGACCAACCTGCGCTCACAAGAGTTGGTTGCATTTCACCCCGGCTCCAAAATCAGTCCGCTATCAATGCGTCGCCAATACTCCACAGCTCTCTAGGTCGGGGGCCGACCCCGTCCTAGAGAGCTGTGGAGTATTGTGGAGTATTGGGTTCGTCCTCTCGTCCTCTCACGGGGAAGAGCCACTGTCTCCTCTGTGCGCGCGAGTGTCCTCTCCCCGCTGCGGCTCCCCCGGACGCTCCATGTTGATTCTTGGCTCTTCCATGGTCCGGCTCGCACTCTCTTCCATGGCTCGTGCAAGTAAACAAAGGCCACACCTCCTGTCACCCAGGCGCTCTCGTGAAGGAAATCTGAGACTCTGTCCCTACCATCCCTGGTCTAGACCTGGTTTAGTCCTGGTTTAGACCTGGTTTAGTCCTGGTTTAGACCTGCTTTAGACCTGGTTTAGTCCTGGTCTAGTCTCTTAGCTAATCAGGGCGCAGGACAGAATGTTACACTGTAAAAAAAAAGTTACACTATAAAAAAAATTGAAAAAAAAAAAAAAAAAAATTGGAAAAAAAAATCCGCGAAACAGCGAGGCCGCGAAGAGTGAACCGCGATACAGCGAGGGTTCACTGTATTAACTTTTCTGGAGGTGGTCCAGCACCTGCCTGTTTCCATGGAGATGTTGGCAATAAGTGTTATCAAAATGCTTGATTTAGACTGTTATTTGAAAATTTATTATACCTTCATTTTGAAGTGTTTGTCTGGAGATATCTAGGACTGTAAACTGTGTTGCAAAAAAACGACAGACACCGGAATAAATTTGAGGAGCTTTAAAGGAGAATTAATGTTTTTTACAATCTGAGCCTTATTTCGGTAATAAAACAAGTTGTTTTACTCACCCATAGCACTTTGGTGTCATATGGAGCACTTTCAGAGATGTTTTGGATTAGCGATTAGCAATTAGCGATTAGCGTTCTCGGGGCATATATGCCCCGAGCATGTAATATATGCCCCGAGCGGTCTCCAAATAACACAAACTTTAGCACTTTTCAAATCATAGAAGCTCAATGTCTTAGTCTACGCCTTTGTTTGAGTCAAAAGTGGCCTGTTATCTGAGATTTATCCATAATTTAGAGCTTTGCATTTCATGTTTGGGTCCTGAGAGCTGAGAGCAAAATAAACTGTGACTCCGCACATGCGCACTGGCGTCCTCATCTACTCGAAACTATGGATAAATCTCGGATTACAGGCCACTTTTGACTCAAAAGTGCTAAAGTTTGTGTTATTTGCCCCGAGAACGCTAATCGCTAATCGCTAAGCTAAAACATCTCTGGAAGTGCTCCATATGACACCAAAGGGCTATGGGTGAGTAAAACAACTTGTTTTATTACTGAAATAAGGCTCAGATTGTAAAAAATGTTAATTCTCCTTTAATGTGCTTTCTTGTATTTTTTATCTGCTGCTTTATGTATACGTTCGTCTGGTAATCTATAGGAACATTTCAGTCATATTAGTAAGAGTAGTAATAACTAGCACATAAAACAGTTTACATCAACAATCATCCAAAATATGTAAATTAATGATGTTAATTAGCATCAGAGGATTACCTAACAATTAAAGAAACAATTATATAAATATTTACAAACCCACCTCTATCATAGATGCAGACTTAGATAGGTTAAAGGTAATGAATGAGCTGAAGCTACAGTAGTCAGCCTAACATTAACAACATTACCGTGATGCTCCCAAGCACCTCTGAGCTGCCTAGGAATGCCTGAACTAAATTAACAGTTGCTGAACTAACAGTTTTACTGGGGGGAGGGATTTACAACAACTGTTTTGTCTTTGTAGGTGTCCACGAAGCTTTATAATCTCCAAAACCCCACCCTGGAGTCTCTGAGGCTGGATTTCTTGAGGATCGTGTGTAGCCATGAACATTATGTCACACTGAATCTCCCGTGCAGCCTGCTCACTCCCCCAGCCTCCCCCTCGCCTTCTGTGTCATCTGCCACTTCACAGGTCAGAATACATACAAACAGCATTTTATTAAGATGTTAAAATCACTTGTATTTTCCATCCATAGAGCTCTGGTTTCTCCACTCATGTCCAAGACCAAAAAATAGCCAACATGTTTGAGCTGTCAGTCCCCTTTCGAGAGCAGCACTTTTTGGCTGGGCTGGTGTTATCTGAGCTGTCTGTGATTCTAGAGCCAGAGAATGAAGTGTAAGTGGACTTTTTCTTTTGGAATTAAAGGTGCAGTGTGTAACTTTTATGATGGAGGGTCTGTCAAATGCTTTTCTCGAGGTGGAGTTATTGTCTTGTCTGGAATGTTTCACAGTATGTTATTGAACCTCTTCATGGAGACCAAATCTGACCAAGTTAATATTTGAGGTTTATATACTCCTTGTTTAGGGGCTAGGGTTGGTACTAGTTAGGGTATTCATTAAGTTGATACTAAGCATGTTTCATTATGAATTAAATCTTTGTTCATACGTTATTAAGGTAATTCAAAATGTAGTTATTATAAAGTGTTACTTAGAATGATTCACAATGCTTGTCTTTTGTCCTATTTTTCAGGATGTTTGGTCTGCATAAGAAAGTGGTAAATGTAGTTCATAACCTGCTCTCCAGTCATGACTCTGACCCGCGATATGCCGACCCAGAGGTCAAAGGTCGGGTTGCCATGCTGTACCTCCCTCTGATCGGGATCGTCATGGAAGCACTGCCTCAACTGCACGACTTCACTGGTACATTCTTAAAAATATATATACTTAGGGGCAGGTTATATTAGCAATTTTAATATCTTGTTTTTTTTAGTATTCAAGTAACAGTAATATTTATCAAGCTATCCAAAATGTGCTAGGTTGAGAGTAACTATCTATATCTATAATTATTTATAGATGTATCACTAAATACCAGCAAGGTTTTGCTGATTTTCTTTTTAATCAGCTCTTTTTAATCTGTTTTTTAATTATTTTAATTTAGATTATATACAAATTTCAAGTTGTCATATCTACAACGCAACAATTTTCATATTAGCCATTTGCATAAATATATCCTTCTTCTACATTAAAGGTCGTATATTATGCAAAATTGGCTCTTGTGAGCATTAAGCCATGTTAAAATGTTGTTACATTGTTGTCTCAAAAACATACCTGGAGTTGTGTTTCAGAGTTCAAGTTCAAAGTTCAAAGTTAGCTTCATTGTCAATTCTACCATATGTGTTCGACATACAATGAATCGAAATTTCCTTTCTCTCTGCCCAGCAGTGCAAAAAGACAGTGTTTTGTTTCATTCACACATGTTTGAGTAATCCTGTATTATTCTGTCTATATCTCCAAATTTCAAAATGCTCTGTTCTTCCTTGTGATGTCATGAAGCAGTAGGTTTCAAGTTAATGACTACTTTTAATCTTTTGTTCAGGAGAGAATGTCAATTCCAGGGCTGAAATTATCCAAATGATTCTAGTGAAGGTGTATGGAGTTTAAAAACACAGTGGAGCACTTCCTGTGTAGCCACATGACCTGATTTTTGTGTTACAACATGAGTGAATGAATGAAAGAAAACACAACACTAGCCATGTTTTTAGAAGGCAACAACGTTATAACATAAAACAGCATAATATGGACCCTTTAAACTCTTCACAAAATTTCACTGTTAACAAAGATCACTAAGAACAATAATACCCAACAACTCGGTCAAACTCTAACCTTCCATGACCTTCAGTAGGTTCATCCTATATTCCAAAAGGTTATCAGATGACCTGAAAAGTGAACGGCCTTGAAACAGTGTACCAGCTGTCAAATTACCAGTCAGATTTATTTTTTCGGCCCTCTAACCTTAAACCCCATGAGACCTTTGCACTTGAACGTAGCATCTGTTATGTAATTGTGCTTAATTTGTGTTGTAAGTTTGTGGTTAATGTAAGTAATCCACAAAAACAGGCTTATCAGAGAAATCAATTTTTAAATAATAAATATGATATAATTTGACAGTGACCCCAGTTTCCCACCTGTGCATTTTCTGCTGTTTTAAACAAATTCTGTCATTAAAACTGAAGCTTTGTCTCTGGTAAAATGTGCTCTAAAATGTTCCAGTTGAAAAGTGTATTGTGTTCTTTGTTCTGTCTTTTAGAGTCCCATAACCAGTGGGGGCGTCCCGGAGCTCCCCCAGGGGCAGCAGTGAGCAGCAGCGGTGAAGAGGCAGAAAGTGAAGCTAACATAATTAACCAAACTGTTGCCATGGCAATAGCAGGCACCTCCACAGCGTCGCCAATGTCCCGACCGAGCAGCTTCATGCTCAACTCCCAGGTTTGCAGATTTTTATGAGCATAAAGGAGCACTTTGTAACTTTTCTGGTAGAGGCTCAGTCACCAGCTTTTCTTCATAGGGATGCTATTGTTTTGCCTGGAATGTTCCATCTTATGACATTAAACTTGTATATCTCCATGGATATTAGCAGGTGACAATAGCAAATCAAGTTGCAGATCAGATCTGTGGAGAGGTGACCCCACTTACTGTAAGAGAGCCTGTTTTTCAAGGCATTTTGAGCAATAAAACCACCTGTTCTTGAATAAATGTAAGATAGATATACAAACATTCCAGTGCTGTAACATCTCCATGGATACAACAGGTAGCATCAGAAAACATTATGATTCCTGTTATAAAATTGTTCTTTGATTTTTCCTCAGACCCCGCGTCAGCATGGGAGCTTTTCAGCTGAGTCCAGTCGCAGTCTGCTGATCTGTCTCCTGTGGGTGCTCAAAAACGCAGATGAGCTGGTGCTACAGAAGTGGTTCACTGACCTATCTGTGACCCAGCTCAACCGCCTTCTGGACCTACTGTACCTCTGCGTCTCCTGCTTTGAATACAAGGTAATATTATGGAAAGGCATGAGCTATTCACCTATTCATTGATCCTACTTTTTCAATTCTGATACAACACTTGTGCTATCTGCTAATATCAACCAAGAGTATGGCATCTATACACATTTAGGACAATAACATGACATTTAGACATTTACACTGGCTTGCAGAATCATATATTTATATTTTCCTCATCACAAACGTACCTGGAGTTTTGTTTTGTTTTATTCACACGTTTAACACATAAACCTGCATATATAGGATGAGTTCTTCTCTCAAACAGAAAACACTGTTCTATCCTGTGATGTCATGTGGTAATACAGGAAGTGTTCCACTATGATTTACAACTCCACATGCCTTCAAAAGAATCAACCCTGGAATTGCCAAACTCTACTAAACAAAAGATAAAATGTAGCTGTTAACTTGAAAACTACTGCTTCATGACATCACAAGGTGGAACACATTCAAAAAACACATTTTGATCTTTGGAGATGTAGACAGCTGAGTAATCCAGGGTTACTCAAACATGTGTGAATGAAACAAAACAACTCTTTTTTTAAACTGATCCAAATGTGTAATGTAACTATAGCACTACATTGAATAAATGAAAGTGTAAACATCAAGTGACCTTATGGACCAACGGCAAATAGTCGAATTGCATTGCCTGGCCTAACCCTGAACTGATATCCTGAAATCCTGAAACTGATACTGATGCTGACACCGATACCAAAGTTGATACCAATTGTTTAGAATCCAGACAAACCAATGGCCAATGAGCTCTGCTTTTTGGGCCGATATGTGGTCATTTTTCCCAAATGATCGAATAAACCATAAACCAGAATACACCTTATTTTACTACAAACTGTGCAGAGTCCAGAATAGTCAAAGTTTTGCTCTTTGGACTAAAATGTTCAAATAAAGCTTTACACATACATTTTTCATGCATATTTAGGCTTCTGGTTGGACCAAACAAAATATCAAGCTCTGCTGAAGATTCATGGCCGATAGTGAATAAGCTAAAAAGGACAAATATCGACCCAGTGTATATATAATATTTATTGAAAGGGCTAACTATCTGCCTTTGTACAGAAATTTCAAACCTTACATTTCATTTAATAGTTGTTTTGCCTCTACTCTTCTGCCTGCGGCTTGGTGCTTTCTTGCTATGTAAAATACGGGCTATATACACTTTTGCAGTATTGCCTCTGTTTTAAAGGTACACTATGTAACTTACTTGTTTCTATGGATACATCATTGCTCTGCCTGGAATGTTCAACAATATAACGTTAAACTTCTCTACCTTACATTTATTAAATTACACATGGTTTTATAAATACCTAGACATTCTGACTGTGAGTGGGGTTGCCTTTCCACAAATCTGACCTGTAACTTGGTCTGGTTTGGTCTCCATGAAGATAAATTTAATACCCTACTGTTAAACATCCCAGACAAAGCAATATCATCTCCATGGGGCAATATCATCTCCATGGAGACGAGCAACAGAAAAGTTACACAATGCACCTTTAACTAGCATACATTTTACTGTTTTGCTTCTAACTTGCTTTGCTTGCCGAGTGCTGTGCTGCAAATAACTTCCTGGCTTCTTCTCTGTCCGCTCACTCTCTCACCCTCGGCTTCATGGATACAAGGCCCATGTTGTGTTCACAATGCAGGGGAAGAAGGCCTTTGAGCGAATGAACAGCCTCACGTTCAAGAAATCCAAAGACATGAAGGCCAAACTGGAGGAAGCCATTTTGGGAAGCATCGGGGCCAGGCAGGAGATGGTCCGCCGCAGCCGTGGTCAGCTAGGTGAGATAATGCTGATCTCTGGAAAGCAATCACTACCTTTATACGCACAAGTACTCTGACTATGCTGTCCAAACATAATCCGATTTCTCCAAAAACTAGTTATACAACTTTCTTTTTTTTTTATTTTTTATGTGTGTTGTAAAGGCATCTATAAATTAAAATTGATTGATTTTCTTAGGTTAATAATAAGCCAAGTTGCTGCAAATCAGAACTGAGTGATGTTGATGGCCTCGAGGAAATACCAGTAACGCTATTATTTTGAAATGATAATAGTATGTGAAAATACAAGAGAAGAGATTCAGTTCAGGTCTTTATTCTTTAATTTTTACTTATTTATATACAGGGGGTCCTCGGGTTACGACGGTCTCGGTTTATGACGTTTCGTGGTTACGAACGCGCCCCCATTAAAAAATATATATATATATATTACGCGTCATTCCGTCTTACGCGGTTTAGCGTGGTAAGAGATGTAAACAAACGCGAACGGCGCGCGGCGCACGGCGGAAGAATACGCTCTGTTGTGGTTGTAGAGAGAAGAAGACGGCCTCATGTGCGTGCCCAATGTGGGCGGAAGTACCTGATGTGGGCTCTGATCTGCTCCTATGAAAGCGGCAGTGATAACCAAGCAGCTTAGTGGTCTAATTATTGAGATGGAAAGGTTATTGGTGCTTTGGTTGGAAGATCAAAGGCAAAATCTGACTTACGACGAAATTCGGGTTACGACGCATCTTAAGAACGGATCAACGTCGTAACCCGAGGACCCCCTGTAATACATATTACATATTTATATAATTATGCCTTATCTGACACCAATCTCCTGTTATTTTTGCTACTCATTTTGAATGTATTATTATCATTTATATTGTTGCTCTTTGTTATTAAAATATATTGTGATATGTGAGCTGCTGTGTCCAAATAATTTCCCTTGAGGCTCAATAAAGTTTGTTTAAGTCTAAGTATGCATGGGCTGTATATAGAGAGATGGGGCATAGCTAGCCTGCTAACCACCATGTTCCAAATAGGAACAAACAGCTAGCCTCGATCGTCTTAATTTGACTGAAGCTGGATGCTATGGGGGACATCACACTCCCTCAGTCCACTTCTACATACATTCTATGTGTGCATGTAAATGTAATGACTGATTGATGCTCTGGTGGGGTTGAGTTTGTCTAACCCACACAGGGTGGATGCTGCAATTCTGATAAAATATGTCACGTGCCAGTGTGTACACACGTTTTAACTGCTGTTTAAAGTCAATAACGGTTTCTTCATGTTTTAGAGCGGAGTCCTTCTGGCAGTGCTTTTGGCAGCCAGGAAAACCTGCGCTGGAGAAAAGATATGACCCATTGGAGACAGAACAGTGAAAAGTTGGACAAGTATGTTTTTGCATTTCTGATTCAATGAGTGCATGTTTTCTCTAATAGCCTGAATTTATATATTTCATGGTATATTTAAGAGTTTACATACCATACACTATTTGTATACCCTATCCTTCCCTACGCCATATAAGTTTCTCCCAAAAACTTACACTTACCAACACTGAATCATTCCCCTGTGTTATTTTGTTATAAGAACAGAGTATGTTTACATCCCTGTTCTTAACCTAAATATATTGATCACTTTTTGTTAACTTTCATTTGTTTTCTCATGTTGCTGTGTTTATGTAGGAGTCACAGATCAGTCAGGTATTGTATGGACATTTGCTGTGTGCTCAGTATTTAAGGCAATGCTTTAGTCTCCCATTTATCATGTATTCATATGCATGTGTGCAATGATTCAGTCTTTAGGATACTTAGGATAGTGGGGAGGTTGTTTTTATTGTTTATTTAAATGTGCAATCTATGTATCTATCTCTATGTTAGCCTCCTTAGAGATGTTAGCGTGTCTCCATGGAAACAAGCTTGGAGGTGATGCCACCAGGCCAAGCTACATGTTAGATGTGTAGAAAGGCGACCCATTAGAAAAAGTGCCTGATGGATCATTTTAAAGTGATAGTGTGGAACATTCTAGGCACAGCAATAACATCTCAGTGGAAACGAGCAGGTGGCAGACCCCCCCACCCATAGAGTTGGGACAAAAACAATCAATCAATTTGACAGTCATACAAAATAATACATTATTTAAAAGCTATAACATAAGTCTGCTATAATAATAAAATTTAGATAAAATCAAGCAGACCACTAAAAGAAATGTCATCTATTTAGTGTTATTGTAGTGCTGTATGATATAGTGAGGTATGTTGTACATTTGGCCCATGCATTTGAATACCCTTACCTCCCACCAGCCCTGGTTCTGACCCTTTCATCTGACTCCAGTCCCAGTAACAGTGTTTGTTTCTGGTACATACAGTTTGTAGCTGTTGCCGTGGGTCTGTCATGCTTTTAACCCATGTGCTTGTTTTGGAGCTGCAGTTTATGTGTGTCCTTTTTGATTGGAGCTGCTGAAACAAGCAAAACAAATACTATAGTGAATAATACAGATTAGACCGCATAATGTAGATTACAATGTTTGTAGATTCATTGGATCAATGAGGCCAGTTCTTGTGCATTTTGGTGTGGTTTACGCATGTTGTAGAGAGTATATTGATTCTGTTTTCTGTTAAGACAAGTCTCACAGAGGAAAGATATCAGATAAATTGTATATTTCAATTCAAGTTAATTTATAGCGCTCATTTAAAACTGTTGGCTGTTTTAAATGAGTGCTATAAATTAATTTGAATTGAAAGCCACCAAATAGTGAAGATGCAGTATAGTATATAAATTCAAGATGTCACTCTCTCTTAACTTGTATTTGATGAAGAGATAAATACTTGATGTGAGAAGTAAAATTATTAAGTGGCTAATAGAACAGTCAACTCAATCAGATTAATTTATGGAGTGCATTTAAAACAGCCAGATCTTACCAAAATGCTAATTAATAGAAATAACATTACAATATTATAGATTTGAAAAGAAAAACTTGTGAAGTCGCAGAACAGAATATAAATTTAAGATGTCACTCTCTCTTAACTTGTATTTGATAAACAGATATATTGACCTGATTTGAATTAAATTAGTAGGTGGCTATTAGAAATATGTTAAAAACACAGCAAATCTGGAGTGTGACTGTTTTGTTTCTAACTTCAGGACAAGAGCAGAGCTGGAGCATGAAGCACTTATAGATGGAAACCTGGCAACAGAGGCCAACCTAATTATTCTGGATACATTGGAAATCATTGTACAGGTATGTGGACAATATGAAATTCAAACAAATATTTAAATATAACTTCTAAAGGCCACCACACACTACAGGATGTTTTGGTCTTAAACATTTTTTAAACGTGCGACAAAAAGCACACGCCACAGACACGAGGAGAATAAAATCTCTGACCGCAAACGCTGCAGGATATGGCTGTGGACCAGTTTTGAGTTCGATCGCATCAGCTGTTTTCTGTCTTGCATTGAAGCTTTGTTGTTATTATTATTTGTGAAATGTGGTGCAATACTTCAGATACATGATTTTTAAAGAATAAAAGATTGGTGATAAAGTACACAGGAAGTAGAGTCAGTATCACTAATCTGCAGCTTCACACCGATCTGCGCACGGTGTGGATGTAAACAGACACGTGAGGAACTATCTCGCCTTTTTACTTTTAAAGAACGCTTCAAACTGGATTAACAGTGCTGTTTTTTGGACTGGATGTCATTATTTGCAGAATGATAAATTCTATGGATAATGTGGCAGAGAAGCTGCAGTTTAAATGTACAACTTTATGAGAGTTGAGTAATAATTATTTTCACTATATCCCGAGTTTGTATCTTGCGCCTCTGTGTCCATCACTCCTCTGCCCCTGACGCTCTGTTTTATTGGCTGTTGCCGTAGCGTTGTTGATGTTTTGTGGTTACGATCTGACAGAGCAGCTCAGAGTCACCACACACACATGAGGAGCACAGCAGCTTCAAACTTGCATACAAAGACAAAAAGTCGGGTCACGCCTGCCTGAACTCAGGGAGAAGCAAATCGCAGCCAAAATCGGGTAAATGCTTATATAGTGTGTGGCGGCCTTAATTTATGTGGTTCATTGTTACAGACTGTATCCGTGACTGAATCCAAAGAGAGCATCCTGGGAGGAGTCCTGAAGGTGCTGCTACACAGTATGGCCTGTAACCAGAGCGCCCTCTACCTCCAGCATTGCTTTGCTACACAACGAGCTCTTGTGTCTAAGGTTTGTCTCTTCCTGAAGTGGGTAAAGTAAAAGTACAAAGTAGTAGTCCAATAAATTACTTAAGAAAGAATATTTCTAACTGTAATTTCTAACTGTTTGTATGTCTATCAAACAATCAAACTTTATTTATAGAGCCAAAAGACTCCAGACCTTCCAGGTGCTGGTAACAGCAGGAACATTGAATAATTCCAGGACTTTACCGCACACTCGCTTGACTTTATTCTTATTCCTTTATTGGGCTTAGAGCGAACAACGTGTTGCGCTTCTACAGCTGCTGTTATTTATAGAGCCCTTTACAACACTCAAGGTGACCAAAGTGCTTTCCATTCAAATCAAGACAATATAAAACATATGTAACATCTGATTTATAATTTTAAGTTGATTTAATTGGAAGGACAAAACAGTGAATCATTTATTTAAAAAAAAAATCTTTGTCAATTATAGATTTACTCACAGTAGAAAGAGTAACCAAACATACTGTACACTCAAGTATGCAGTTCTAACTATTCTGAAAAGTACAATTTCTTTAAAAAGTTACTCAACTAAATGTAATGGACTACTACCCTAACCCTACTAACCTACCCAAGTCTCTTCATTTTCAAAAACTTGTCTAAATAAAAACTTAATTTTGCATCTCCAGTTTCCGGAGCTGCTGTTTGAAGAGGAGACAGAGCAGTGTGCAGACCTGTGTTTACGGTTGCTAAGAAGCTGCAGCAGTAGCATCAGCACCATCAGATCTCATGCCAGTGCTTCTCTTTACCTCCTCATGAGGCAGAACTTTGAGATAGGAAATGTAAGTGTTCAACTGCACTAAAAAACATATATATTTAAAGGGATATGCCACCCCCAGGTCAAATTTGGGCATCTCCCCACAGTCCAGAGACTAAAATAAGTGGTGGAAAGCGTTTTCCTGGTCACCCAGCCATTGTCCGAGTCTGTCAGCACTGACCGCCGCGGTATCTGCTGCTCCTCCGCGTTAGACTGGAGTCTAACGTCGCCAGAGAAAGATTTCGGCCAAAAGGAATTAATTTGCTCGATGCGTTTCCCAATTACTTTCTGTGTAGTGCGCATTCATATCGAGTGCAAATAAATGTGCAAATCAACACGGAGAGCTTGCCTTGGTCATTTTGGGTGGGAACTATTTTCCAGTGCGGAAGAATAAAGCCGAATCACGCACCACGCTGTGCAACAGGGGAACTCCCTTCCTGTTGCGTAACAGGGATTCCCCTGGCATCGTGCTGCGTGATTCGGCTTTATTCTTCCGCACTGGAAAATAGTTCCCACCCAAAATGACCAAGGCAAGCTCTCCGTGTTGATTTGCACATTTATTTGCACTCGATATGAATGCGCACTACACAGAAAGTAATTGGGAAACGCATCGAGCAAATTAATTCCTTTTGGCCGAAATCTTTCTCTGGCGACGTTAGACTCCAGTCTAACGCGGAGGAGCAGCAGATACCACGGCGGTCAGTGCTGACAGACTCGGACAATGGCTGGGTGACCAGGAAAACGCTTTCCACCACTTATTTTAGTCTCTGGACTGTGGGGAGATGCCCAAATTTGAACTGGGGGTGGCATATCCCTTTAAATCTTAAGCCCTTGTAATACAATGATATCTGTGTGTGTTTGTCAGAACTTTGCTCGGGTGAAGATGCAGGTGACCATGTCTCTATCATCTCTGGTGGGAACGTCTCAAAATTTTAATGAGGAGTTTTTACGCCGTTCTTTAAAAACAATCCTCACTTATGCAGAGGAGGACCTGGAGCTCAGAGAAACCACATTTCCAGACCAGGTACACACTTTAAATTTTGAAGATTTCAAGATGCTAAGAAGCATATGTATTGTCATGTATGATATGAAATCCCAGTTTATTTCAAACCCACAAACACTTTAAGACAAAAACTCGTCCACCCAAAGGACAAAACACCCAGCCACAAACAAAGCAATGTGGTCTACTCCATTCAGTGTAGTGAAGACTGCAGTGAGCGCTACACTGGAGAAACAAAACAGCCACTTCACAAGAGGATGTACCAACACAGACGGGCGTGCCAGAGTGGACCGTCATCTGCCGTACATCTCCACCCAGAAGCCACGGGCCACTCCTTTGAGGACAGTGAGGTTCAGATCTTAGAGAGAGAAAAGAACTGGTTTGAGAGGGGAGTTAAAGAGGCTATTTTTTGTCAAAAAAGAGAATCCTTCTTTAAACAGGAATGGGGGAGTCAGACATAATTTGTCTCCCATCTATAATTCCATTCTCAAATCTAAATCAAAACAAACAAAGGAAACAATAGGGCAGCCAGGTCAGGTCCAGAGGTGTGAAAACAGCCATTAGGGTTTGAATGGGTATGCTAAACTAGACGCCAGAGAGAAACTGGGAACACAAAAGACAGAAACTCAAAACAAAGAGGTGGGATAGTTTCAGAATAATTTCAGTATAGTTAGCTCCTCCCTGCAGCTAGATATAAGCAGTGTCCATCAGCACTCTAACCAGAACTGGCACCTTGGATGAGTTGCAAAACGTTTTCAACCAAATAAACTTTGTCCAGTTGACAAATTGAATTTCTCCTTTTATTATTGTCATGTACTATATATACTAACAGAACATTTTTGGGCCTTGATTTTAGATGACTATGGTATAAGTTCTTGTTGATATGAGCTGTGTTTGCTCTACAGGTTCAGGACCTTGTGTTTAATTTGCACATGATCCTGTCAGACACAGTGAAGATGAAAGAGCATCAGGAAGATCCAGAGATGCTCATTGATCTAATGTACAGGTAAAGACTGCAGGCACCTTATCAGTACAAGTCACTGTTGTCACAATACAAATTACAAATACTTTAATACCCTTAATTAATTAAATGTACTATGGTAGTTTTTTCTTTTTCATCATGTGGTTTAATCCGAGTTTTAATGTACATCAGTTCTATTATAAAATTATTCAGGAATGGTCCAACCTTGTCATATATATTTTTGTCAGTATTCATACTTATTCATGTCAGTGTTTTGTTTCAATATCAGTTTTAGTATTGATTAGTAATTTAAACTTGTTGCAGTATTCATTGTAAGTCTCTATTCTGTGCATTGATGTGACCTGTGACAACTGTTTCTGTGCAGAATCGCTAAGGGTTACCAGACGTCTCCGGACCTGCGGCTCACATGGCTCCAGAACATGGCTGGGAAACACTCAGAGAGGAACAACCATGCAGAGGCCGCCCAGTGTTTGGTCCACAGCGCTGCCCTGGTGGCCGAATACCTCAGCATGTTGGAAGATCGCAAATATCTCCCTGTGGGTTGTGTCACTTTCCAGGTAAGACATCAAAGTTATTATTACATGCACCAAATTGTTTTAGTTGGTTGATTAAAGTCAATTATAAGTAGGAAGTTGACTTACTCCTAGGGAACTTTTAGGGAACTTTTCTGGAGGAGATTATGCCACCTGCTTGTCTCCATGGAGAGGATATTGCTTGAAAGATCCACACCTATCTATTTCCATGGAGACGAGCAGGCATGACCGCCAGGCCATGTTACGGATTAGATCTGGGCAATGATGACACGGTACACAGTTTTCAAAAGGAAATCTTATCAGTAAAAAAATGGAAATTTCATCAGTAAAACCACCTATAATTGAATAAATGCACCATAGAAGTTTAATGCTCTACTGTGAAACATTCCAAGCAAACACCAAACAAGCAGATGGTGAACCCCTCACCAGAAAAGTTGCACACTGCACCTTTAAATGAGAGGAATATATACTTACATATCTTTGTATTTCAGAACATCTCTTCAAATGTGCTGGAGGAGTCTGCAGTCTCTGATGATGTGGTGTCTCCAGATGAGGAGGGCATTTGTTCTGGAAAATACTTCACAGAAATCGGTTTAGTGGGACTTCTAGAGCAGGCTGCTGCCTCTTTCTCAATGGTAAGTATCATTTTCACTTTTCATACCTCCTTATCACATTTTATGTACAAAATTCAAATTGGTCTTACTTTCTATTCTAGGCAGGCATGTACGAGGCCGTAAATGAAGTTTATAAGGTACTTATCCCAATCCACGAAGCTAACCGCGATGCAAAGAAGCTAGCCACTATTCATGGTAAACTGCAGGAAG
This sequence comes from Paratrypauchen microcephalus, assembly GCA_036785185.1. NCBI lineage: Eukaryota > Metazoa > Chordata > Actinopteri > Gobiiformes > Gobiidae > Paratrypauchen > Paratrypauchen microcephalus. The sequence goes on from JAVJIX010000142.1 coordinate 1,482,345, forward strand.
CATTTGGGAAAATTGTTCATCAGGTAAAGACTCACCTGTATAGTATTGCTCTCACTGGGAAACCATGCAAACATACACACAAGTGACATAATGCACAAGTTCTGTTAGGCAACATAGCTTCTACAGAGGATCCCTCTAAAGTACATTTCAATGGCCCATGTTACACTATTTTCTGATCTGTTTTATTATGTTCTTTCCTTATCAAAAGAAAATACCTGGAGTTGTGTTTTGTTTCATTCACACAAGTTTAATAAGTAAGTTTTAGTAAGTGTTAATACAGGAAGTGCTCCACTGTGGTTTTAAAGGAATATTAAAGTTTTTTACAATCTGAACCTTATTTCGGTAATAAAACACGTTGATTTACTCACCCATATCACTTTAGTGACATTTGGAGCAGTTCCGTAGATTTGGTAGGTTAGGATATCCGGGTAACGTGAGTGCTCGGGGCACAATGTTGCGGTCAACAAATAACATTAACTGTAGCACTTTTTAAATCACAGAAGATCGCTGTGTCAGCGTAGACTTTAAGTGGAGTCCAAAGCGGCCTGAAACCCGATATCCACATATATTTTCATCTGATGACGTCATCATAGAGGACAGTGCGAATGTGCGAATTCCCCAGATGATTCGCAGATAAACACCGCTCTGAACTTTTCTGTTGCGAGCGACACGTGGCTGAAGATTTGGACTTTGAGGCTGAAGAGGAGTTATTTGAGTGTCCCTATCATTTTGAGTATACGGATGAGGAGGTATTAGAAAGAATGAGGCAGAGACAGTTTGAGGAGGAGCGCACCAGAGAACAGCCATGGGTATCGGATTACTTCTCAGAACCGCGCACTGAATCCGCTGGCCTTCCTTCTTTGACTTTGCTGGTAAAAAATCGTCCGGACTGAAGTGGGTACTGCAAACACGATGGTCCAAACGTCTTACAGCTTTGCCTTTCATGTCTGGGTCCATTCTCAAAGCAAGTAGCCACATTTTCAATAATTCCGATTTCTGATGAGGAAGCCTGTGAAAGCTCAACTTCGTCTAAGATGTCATTTTGTTTTCGCAACCGGGATAAATGCATGTTCGCACCATTTTCTCAAGCGGAGATGTTTTCGTCTTCTTAGCTTCTTTCGGACTGTAACTGAGATCTGACAGCTGGGAATTCGCGCATGTGCGCTGTCCTCTATGATGACGTCATCAAATGAAAATATAGCTGGATATCGGGTTTCAGGCCGCTTTGGACTCCAATTAAAGTCTACGCTGACACAGCGAGCTTCTGTGATTTGAAAAGTACTAAAGTTAATGTTATTTGTTGACATTGTGCCCCGAGCACTCACGTTACCCGGATATCCTAACCTACCAAATCTACGGAACTGCTCCAAATGTCACTAAAGTGATATGGGTGAGTAAATCAACGTGTTTTATTACTGAAATAAGGTTCAGATTGTAAAAAACATTAATATTCCTTTAAATTCCATACACTTTCACTTGAATCATTTGGATTATATTTGCTCTGGAATTGCCAGGTAAAAAGTAACTGTTAACTTGAAAACTACCACTTCATCATTAAGTGGAGCAGAGCATTTTGAGTTTTGGAGATATAGACAGACAGATAACACATGTTTGAGTGATACATGTGTGAATGAAACAAAACACAACTCCAGGTATGTTTTTGAGAAGGTGACAACATGCTAACATGGTGAAAAGCATACATAAGTAAATTTGGCCTAAGATAGGACCTTTAAATGATCCAGAATGACAAATGTGCAGTTTTTGAGATTTCAGCGGTTTATTTTGAGTATAATTTCTTTGTTTTACCTTTGATTATTATTATTATACCCCTGGCATGCTTTATTTACATGAGAAAAGTATGGAGCAGGAGAAGCATGATATTTGGGATCAGAATCAGTAGCCAGCCATGTGACATAATACTGGTGTGTGTAGTTAGCACTAGACAGCTGTCTGGTACAGATGAACCACTGCTAAAGCCACACTGTACATTATAATGATGGTGTTTCTCCCTGTGGCTTACTTGGGGCTGACACCAGGTGTGGTACACGTGGGTGTGCGTGCTGTGTTCACATGTCCTGTATTTTCTTTGTCACACAGAGTACTGGCTGGGAGGTAGGTGGCTAACTGGTGTCTGCTTGACCCTGCTCATTTTGTTTAATATTTTTGTATTTGATTTCTCATCTTGTTTGCTAGCTTTGGGCGTTCTTTTGCTCTATTTGCTTTGTTACACACATCCAATTCATTAACATCTGCAGACATGTGCACTGTCTGCCCCCTGCTGGGGACTTTCCCTCTGTCCTCCCTCCTCTGGCTGTGCGGGGGAGAGGCAACTTGATGTAACAGTGTTGTCAGGCTGTGCATGGCAGCCTCAGTGTTCCTTAAATGATCAAGATGTCAGTGAATGCATCACCTGCACCCCCCTCACTCCTCTGTCACTGTCAGTCCAGCTCTCATCACTGCGTCTCACGTCAAAGCCAGGGCTCGATTTCAACTGCTTCAAACAGAGGGAACTAAAGCCTCTTATAGCTCACCGGTGCAGCTCTGGTCAAAGAACCACATTAATTCAGGATGATTTTAATAGTTTTAATAGTTTTTTGCAGAATTATGTATTTTTTGTTACACTGGTTTATTTTATTTGAACTCTTAACTCTCAGTAAATCGATCCCTGATTTTTCCCCCATACATTGTTCTTTTTAACAGTATTAACATTATTATTTTATTGCATGGATTGTGCGACACTTTGTTTACCTCTTGACTGCACTCTGGGTGCATGGTGTGTTAAAGGGACTCTATTTAGTTTATTTATTTTTAACTCTTTACTCTTCTCTTTGCATGCTTTTGATTTAGTTTAGGTTTTTCAAAATGGTGTCAGTTTTCTGTTGTCAGTATTATTTTATGTTATGTTTTTTTTTATTCTTTGGTGGCGCCAAATCCTGATTAAATTTGTTCTGTTTTCTCCTTTTTGATTACCCTGGTTGCTGATCCTAACTTCCCACTTTACTTAATTGTGTCCTTTGGTAAGTTATGAGGGGCTCTTAAAACTTAAAACAATCTGTATTGCTATTGTCAAATGATGGGTCATGGGCTTCACACTTAAAATCACCACACTTTAATACACTTTCTCTATTGCATCAAATTATTGGGGTTTTTAAATTTTAAATCACTTGTCTTATGTTTTTATTTTGTACCTTTTAACAATCTATTTTTTCATATTTTATCTATTATTGTTTTGTTTTTTTTATCATATTTTTTGAATCGACTGAATTGTATTAGGTATCTCATGTTATTTGGTGTAAGTTGTCAATGTTAGGTTGAAATTTTTCGAGGGAAAATTTTATATCCATTTAGTGTTGTGATGGTGCAGGTTACTGATCTTGGATTTCATCTCGTATACAACAAAATGTTCATTGTACTGTAAATATTCATGATATTTTGCAGCTTACAGTAACAAAACTGCTACGCTAATTCAATGGTAAAAATATAATTTTCTGGATATTAATATTTTGACTTCTTGCAGGATGGAAAGCGCATGTTTGGTACTTACTTCAGAGTTGGATTTTATGGCTCAAAATTCGGTGACTTGGATGAGCAGGAGTTTGTTTACAAAGAGCCAGCCATCACCAAACTGGCAGAAATCTCACACAGGCTAGAGGTGAACAGGAATTACAGCATTTAAACTATGGTAGATATGGTAGTTTGCAGATTTGTCTGTGAATAATTGACACATTTTTGTATTTTAGGGTTTCTATGGGGAGAGATTTGGAGAAGACCAGGTAGAAGTAATTAAAGACTCCAACCCAGTGGACAAATGTAAACTGGACCCAAATAAGGTGAGTACAATAGAAGAAAATAAGGGGTGTTGATGGTTTATTATGGATATTAAATAGACTGTTGATAGTGTTCATTATTAAAATGGAGGCTTTAAAAACTAAATCTACCTAATCTGTCTTTATTTTATAATCAATCTGTATGTCTCCACATTTTGTGGTCTAAAAATCTATTATAGCCTATTCATTCATCATTTGGCTGCATCTTGTGCCATCTGTATAATTAAAGGAAAAGTAACGTTTTTTTTTACAATCTGAGCCTTCTTTCGGCAATAAAACAAGTAGTTTTACTCACCCATAGCAGTTTGGTGTCAATTGGAGCAGTATCGCAGAACTTATGTTGGAGCCGTTCTGTTCTACTAATGATCCCGTATCCGTTAGCGTGAGTGCTCGTATCATATGCTCGGGGCATTACTTTGCGCTCCCCAAATAACACAAACTTTAGCACTTTTCAAATCACAGAAGATCGCTGTGTCAGGGTAGACTTTTAGTGGATTCCAAAACGGCCTGAAACCCGATATCCAGCTATAGTTTCATTTGATGACGTCATCAGAGAGGACAGTGCGCATGCGTGAACTCAGCTGTTTTGTAAACACAGCTACTCCGAAAGAAGCTAACACCGCTCTGAACTTTACTTTTCTGTTGCGATATCGGGTTTCAGGCCGTTTTGGAATCTACTAAAAGTCTACCCTGACACAGCGATCTTCTGTGATTTGAAAAGTGCTAAAGTTTGTGTTATTTGGACACCGCAAATCAGTGCCCCGAGCACTCACGCTAACGGATACGGGATCATTAGTAGAACAGAACGGCTCCAACATAACTTCTGCGATACTGCTCCAATTGACACCAAACTGCTATGGGTGAGTAAAACTACTTGTTTTATTGCCGAAAGAAGGCTCAGATTGTAAAAAAAACGTAAATTTTCCTTTAACATTTTCTAACGTTACTAAATGAACTGAATAGAATAGTTTGTTTATATAAAATGAATATAACTTGATGGAGTCACCTACTTGTCTCAATAGCGAAACATATGCTTAATATTGTGGAACATTTTTGACTTCTCCATGGTGACAAGCAGGTTACAGACCATTCACTTGAAAAGTAACACTGTGCACCTTTAAATAAATTCAACAATGAGCATCCTTAAAGCATACAGAAGTGTTTACACCGGGAATCATTAGTAACAGAAAGATGCTTTTTGTCCATAGGCTTTCATCCAGATCACGTATGTGGAGCCGTACTTTGACACGTATGAAATGAAGGACCGCATCACGTACTTCGATAAAAACTACAACCTGCGGCGCTTTGTGTACTGCACTCCCTTCACTCTGGACGGGCGAGCTCACGGAGACCTGCATGAACAATACAAACGCAAAACCATCCTGACCACCTCCCACGCCTTTCCCTACATCAAGACTCGAATCAACATCATCCACAAAGAGGAGGTGAGTCTAGGCCTGTCATGAAGAAAATATACTGTAGATGATAAATGATAATATTGAAACTAAATTATGACAGAATAACTGATAAAAAAGCAACTATTCTAAATCTCAAATATTAAAAAAAAATCATGAGCTGCAATAAATGCATAGCAGAATAATACACTTTAGTATTTCGTTAGAAGTGATTTAGTAAACCTTTGACAGCTTAAATCTGAATGTGTAGCCAAGAAATAACTAAAAAATTCCCAGTAATGTTGAGAAAATGTACAAACGATGAATATTCTTCCAGTCGATACTGTAATAATCATGACAGGCCAGGGTGAGTCTTCCACTAAATTACTGTACTGATAGGAGTCACTTTCATATGGCTTTACTACTGTTGACAGCTTTTGGGAACCTTCATTAAAAAATAAAAAAAATAAAAAAGTAAACTTTATACACTATGTAGAAAATTTGTGACGCATTATGCATTAAATGTATTTAGAAAAACTGGCTTTCTTTTGGCCCTCTCTTTAATGACATTATTAATGCTGAAAAACAAAATTGTCTTCATACACAGCACTGTAAAAAAAAATAAAAAAAATAAATCAACACATTTAAGGAAGACATTGTGGCTGAGCCTGCTATATAGTTATAACCTATAACACCCACGGATCATTGTTATAATTTGCACATTTTAAAGGTCCCATGACATGGTACTTCTTGATGCTTTTATATGGCGCAATAATGGTTCGCTAATACTGTAAATGAATCCTTCAACCCAAAACATGCACCATAGGTAAATCCTCCAGCTGAGGTCCTGACCAAACCGAAGCAAGAAGATCATAGAGATGGTCCCCGGGTGCAGTAATGTGCTGCCCACTGCTCCTAATAACAGGATGGGTTAAATGCAGAAATGGAATTTCCCCACTGTGGGACTAATAAAGGCATAGCTTTCTTTCTTTCTTCAAAATCAAGCCTCAGTGCATGAGATATGACTCTGACTGTCTTCATGAGGCTAAATATGTCTCTGAAACGCTTTATTCTGGGCGTTGTTGCTTGAATGCAAATGAGGAGGACAGAGACAGGCCAGTGCAGCGGGTGGGTGGGTGCGGGTGGGTGGGTATGGAAACACTCTCACGTGCCTCCAGGCAAATAAAAAACCGCATCTCGCATTGCGTAGCTCGTTCGTGGTCCAAACTCTGTGGGCGTATTTCCAGAGACGGTGGGTAGACATCCAGACGGGGGGTGGAACTTTATTTGCATTTCCCTGAGTGTGACGTCAGAAATTTCCCTTGTTCAGAATCACCCGTTTGAGCTGTCTTTTTTTCCAACGTGGAAAAAGATCGCAAATGTTCAGTTTACACATTTCACAACTTTTAGCCATGGGGGGGGGCTAAACAGGGTAGGGGAGCTCACATTAACGTTCAAAAACCTCAGGAAGTGAAAATTTCATGCCATGGGACCTTTAAATCACAATATTAATCTACACTCAACAAAAATATAAACGCAACACTTTTGTTTTTGCTCCCATTTTTCCTGAGATGGACCCAAAGATCCAAAATTCACTCCAGATACACAACACTACCATTTCTCTCAAACATTGTTCACAAATCTGTCCAAATGTGTGACAGCGAGCACCTCTGCCCCGCCGAGACAATCCACCCCACCTCACAGGTGCGCCACATCAAGATGCCGATCCGACATCATGACCAGTGCACAGGTGCGCCCCAGACTGCCCACAATAAAAGGCCACCCCGAAATGTGCATTTTTTTTGCTTTATTGGGGGTCTGGGGACTCAGAACCAGTCAGTATCTGGTGTGACCACCATTTGCCTCATGCAGTGCAACACATCTTCTTCACATAGAGTTTATCAGATTGTCAGTTGTGGCCTGTGGAATGTTGGTCCACTCCTCTTCAATGGCTGTTATGGACGAAGAACACAGGTGCATTTTATTGATGGCATTTTGAATGCACAGAGATACCGTGATGAGATCCTGAGGCCCATTGTTGTGCCATACATCCATGAACATCACCTCATGTTTCAGCAAGATAATGCACGGCCCCATGTTGCAAGGATCTGTACACAATTCTTGGAAGCTGAAAATGTCCCAGTTCTTGCATGGCCAGCATACTCACCGGACATGTCACCCATTGAGCATGTTTGGGATGTGCTTGAGCGGCGTATACGACAGCGTGTACCAGCTCCCACTAATATCCAGCAACTTCACACAGACATTGAAGAGGAGTGGACCAACATTCCACAGGCCACAACTGACAATCTGATAAACTCTGTGTGAAGAAGATGTGTTGCACTGCATGAGGCAAATGGTGGTCACACCAGATACTGACTGGTTCTGAGTCCCTAGACCCCCAATAAAGCAAAAATAATTGCACATTTCAGGGTGGCCTTTTATTGTGGGCAGTCTGGGGCGCACCTGTGCACTGGTCATGATGTCGGATCGGCATCTTGATGTGGCGCACCTGTGAGGTGGGGTGGATTGTCTCGGCGGGGCAGAGGTGCTCGCTGTCACACATTTGGACAGATTTGTGAACAATGTTTGAGAGAAATGGTAGTGTTGTGTATCTGGAGTGAATTTTGGATCTTTGGGTCCATCTCAGGAAAAATGGGAGCAAAAACAAAAGTGTTGCGTTTATATTTTTGTTGAGTATAAAATGACTTAATAAAAGTAGAGATTGTTTTCACCGCCGGTAGCAGTGAAAACAGGAATACGGTGTCTTGAATGTAAGTGGTTTTAAAGACTACTCAACACCCATGAATCACTCCAACTCTGAGAGGGAGAATAACTACAAATACCATGGTTAAAAGCTCTGAACAGTCGATTTGGCCTAATAGGTCAAATCAGGTACAGTCTGTTTCCAACTACTTTTGCACCAAGTATTTACTATAAACTTGATATCATGTTCAGTGTGTCATAGTTGTGCATTCCACTTTTGGTCCAGATAATCTCCACTCCCATCGAAGTGGCCATTGAGGACATGCAGAAGAAGACGCAGGAGCTGGCCTTTGCCACTCACCAGGATCCTGCTGACGCCAAGATGCTTCAGATGGTCCTGCAGGGGTCAGTGGGCACGACAGTCAACCAGGTGAGGATAGGGTTATTTTAAGGAGCTGTACACAATGAGTTAGTTATTCCCCATTTTCCTAACACATTCTAAGCATCATAATTATTCACCGTGATGAATTTATAAGTTGTCTCACAACTTTGAGTCACTGCTAACAACAACTAGCATGTTTCTATTTATTTATTTGGCAGGGACAACGCACCCATGCAAGGAGGTGTTAATTTTCAAGTCCTGTCTCAACTTTGCTTGTGGACAACAAAAGTCAATTATTATTAGATGCAGACAGCACTTATTTTGACCTTTTATAATACATCTTTACTGGCACACAACAGAATCAGTGTTTATCACAAAATAACAGTTTCACCAAAATAGCTGATCTTCCTGGGGATGAGCTCACGATTACATTTTTGTCACCATATCACAAAGCCGTACTCTTTAAGTTTAAATATCAAGTTATTAACCGTATCACATCAGTTGTACTTGATTAGTTATTTTCATAAATACTAGCATTTGTTTTGATCTTTTGTCAGGGTCCTTTGGAAGTAGCTCAAGTTTTCCTGTCAGAGATTCCCAGTGATCCTAAACTATACAGACACCATAACAAACTACGGCTCTGCTTCAAAGACTTCACTAAGAGGTATGTGGACTAGGGATGTCAACAATTAATCGACTTACAATTAATTGTGGATCAAGACGTTGGTCGATCAAAATGCATTAATTGCAATTAATCGCTAATCGCGGACACGCGCACCCGCGTGGTCACGAAACAAGGCAACCGCGCTGCGCCAAGCTCGACTCACAGCCGGCCGCAGGCACCAACGGCACTGCTCAGCAGCCCGCGCCTCACGGGTACACCGGGGCTGCTGAGCACGAGATCGAACCGTGGCGCCCGTGCGTAGTCTCAGCCCGAGCCACAAACCAGCCGCACGAAACCAGCAGCGGCACGTGGTGGTTTAAGCCTGGTTTAGTCCAGGTCTAGTCCAGGCCCAGTCCAAGTTTAGACCTGGTTTAGACCTGGTTTAGTTCTGGTCTAGACCTGGTTTAGTCCACGTTTAGTCCTGGTCTAGTCTCTTAGCCAATCAGGATGCAGAACACAATGTTACACTATAAAAAAAAGTTACACTATAAAAAAAAAATTGGAAAAAATAAATAAATCCGCGAACCGCGATAGAGCGAGTTTGTTATTCAGCATCAATACATTTGTCTGCTTTTTACTAAGGAATAATTAATTGAGGAATATACAATATAATAATACTATGATATATTTTTGACTCAGTGTTATGTTACTATAGCTTATATTCTTAAAGACCCTATTGAAACACTCAAATTCAGGTGAAAAACGCCGCTTATCAGTTAATCGTAAGTCGATCGATAAGGTCAGTCAACTCGATTAATGAATTAATCAATAATTTGCATCCCTAATGTGGACAAATTCCCTGCAAATCAGGGTCAAGAATACATTCCAAATAAAATATGTCATGTCTCTTTTTCTAAACTCAAAGGTGTGAGGATGCTCTGCGCAAGAACAAGAGCCTGATTGGGCCAGATCAGAAAGAGTACCAGAGGGAACTGGAGAGGAACTACCATCGGCTGAAGGAGGCGCTGCAGCCTCTCATCAACAGAAAGATCCCACAGCTTTACAAACCTGTCCTGCAGGTCAACGCACACAGGTGAGATGCAACACTCCACCACGTCACAGCTCCCAGGCTCGTGGTAATTCAAGTAAAATAAGATGGAGGTTTTACTGTTGTGTTATAGCAACATTTTTAGCTTTAAAGTGGAACTAAACACTAAATCTACTAACGTGTGTACATCATGTTTTAACAGCACTGTCTACTGTTGCTGTCCTTTTTGAAATTTTAATGTAAACTTAATTAGACCTGTTTGACCAGTCACACTGTTCCTTTTACCTCCTGACCCCTCCTCTTCTCCCTCAATATTTTCTATAGTCCTCCAGCACAGGGTTAGTCCTACTTAATGGTACATATACACAAGTACTTGTTTGGGCTTGGTTTGAGTGGTTTAGTTTTGATATTAGTCTTGGTTTTGTCCCCTCCATTCCTGGTTTCCCTGGTCTGGTCCAAGTTTAGTTCAGGATTTAGTCCCAATTTGAACTTAATTTTGGTTTTATGTGTGAGTGTGAATGCATCCTTAATGAGTTCAAATTTAAATTTGATTTCATTTAAGTTGTAGGAATTAAATACAATTTTATTTTATTTTTATTTTACCTTTGTAATAACCCAGCAGCAAACGGACAACTTGATCAGGTATTTGGATATTGTGATGGATTGCCTCTGTATGGTCTGTATGGCTTTGAGAGTTTGTTCAGTTTATAAGGCCACAGGACACCAAATGTTGCATGTTATTGTGTAACATGGAACAGCCATTATCTCATCAAATATTGCATGTGCACCAAAGTGTACCAAAGAGCGTCAGAGCCTAGACACTATGTGTCAACATTACCCCCTGCTCTGAATTTTCCCAATGCCCAAAAGCTAAAGTGAGTCCTTCACTGTCCTGGATTTAATAAAGAAACTTTGTCTGTGTTTGTTCAAAGTGTTGAAGTCATGCGCTCGTCACGACCTTTATGCATCTGCAGGCTGCATGAGAATGTGCAATATCCTACAAAGACATAATATAGAGATACACGTATATAGGTTACCAGCACAAAGTATTGGGAGTGAATGAATAATGCAGTTTATAAGACCAGCCCTGGAGGCTGGGAACACTGGGAGCCACAGGCAGAGATGAATGAACAAGCCAATTTTCAGAAGATATATTTAATACAGTTGAGATGCAACCCAATTCAAATGCTGATTTCTGTTGCAACTTCATAAGTCTAGTCAATAATAGAAATAGAAATCAGGCTGAACATTCACCTTTTGGATATTTCATCACAAAGTACAGTGTTATCAATAGAAAAATCTGTCTCTTACCCACATCTATGACATCATTACATTAAAGAAACTGAAAAACACCAATTAAGCTACAGCAATCCTTCCCTTCCTTTACTTGATTATTAATATTTGTTTCTTTTTTGGCAGAGATTCCTTCAGCCGCTTGAGTCTTCGTAAACTCGACATCTGAGGAGGAAGAGAGCGTATATGAGACACTTTGCAATATTAATTTATTTGAGTGTAAATATGTTTTTAAGTTGGTCAGTGTTCTGAGAGAACGTCTATTGTGTTGGAGCTCAGTACGTCATTCCAGTGTCTTGATTTGTTTACACAGACTGTTACACAATCAGAGGCTTGAACAAATGGATCTCACATGTTAAAAAGTCACCTTGACATTTCACTTTAGGGTGCACTATATAACTGGGGGTGTTACTGCTTTACCTCTAAGCAATGTTCCATAGTAAGGCATTCATCTTATTTACTTCCTCAGAGAACAGCAGCTCACAGTAAGAATGTTTTTAATGTGCTTTTGAGCAATAAAAACATCTGAAACTGAATAAATGCTAAATAAATCAGTTTAGTGCCATACTGTGGGACATTCTGGGCAAAGCAATAACCACCAATCTCCATGGGAACCTACAGATGACGAACCCCCAAGCTGGTGGGGCCCCGGTGACGCCGATCCAGGCGACGTAACTGGCCTTGGTCTTGTATTCATCATAATGGGCTTTTGAACCGCTCTTGGTCTGACCCGTCCCCCAGGACCTGTTTGCCTTGGGTGACCCTACCAGGGGCATAAAGCCCCCGCCAACATAGCTCCCGGGATCATTCGGGCACTCAAACCCCTCCACCACGTTAAGGTGGCGGCTCAAGGAGGGGCTGTAATGTTCCACAACAAAGCATTAAACTTACCTACTTTCATGGAGACAAGCAGGTGATGCCAGCAGACCAGGTTATAAATCAGATCTGTTGAGAGGCGAGCCCGCTCAGTGTAAATAGATATACGTGTTTTTTGTAACAATAAAAGCACCTGCAATGTAATAAAGATGAGATGGATAACTTTAATGCCATACTGTGGAACATTACTGCCTGCCTATTATTGCCTGTAATGATGAACATCATCAGGAGAGAAACACATGGCAGACTCCCAAGAAAAAAAGTAACATAGTGCACCTTTAAACCTGCTTTCTGTTTTTTCTGATTGTTGCTAAGAGACATTCATTTCACTTCAACAACTGCTGCCTTGAAGAGCACCTGAATGCATAAGAAGAATGCACAAACATTGCTTTATCAGTTCATAAAAGTGCCAAATCTGTAATTCTCGCCAAATGTTTCTTCAAGAGGAACTATTTTAAAGAAATCAAGGTGTCTTCTTAAGTTACCAGTGTACCATGTGTCAAAACTTATTTCTTGTGTGCACTTTTTATGGTGTAGCAATGCATTTTTTTGACTTGAAAGATTATGTAAACAAAGGTGAAGAAAAAAAAAAAACATGCAAAAAAGTATTCTATTATTTATCATGATGCATCAGTGTTTTGTTTGGTACTTGCAACCTGTATAATTTTTAGTTTTGTTTTATTTTACATATTTTACTAAATAAATATTTTAATGTTGGAGCAATGTTGTCTGTTTGATGAAGTCTATTTCATATTACCAAAATATTATTAGTAGTATTGCATTTATTAGTAGTTCTGATTCTCATGCAAGGATATTGCGTCACATTTTAATACGTTTGAAAGACATTGTTTATATTTAAGTTGTACAGTATCTGCACGTTTCAAGTTAAAGCTGAGGTGGAGTAAAAATAATATCCTCCATATGCAAAGCTAACATTGTTATAGCTCACATAACAGGAGTCCTAATAAGTAGGGATGATCGATAAATTGGTCCCAGTATCAATAACGACATTTGATTCCAATACTTTTTGCACTGCCCTATTATTCTGTGTGTCCTTTCTGATCAGACTAATCAAAACGGAAATGGAAGAGAATTATGGCTTCAACTTAGGATGAAGTTGGATTTTAAAAGAGAAATATCGGCATTGCCAAGTATTGATTATTGACAACAACAGCAGGGCAAATTCCAGATGTCTGTATCGACACAAAATCCATAACAACACATCCCTCATAATAAACTAAAAGTATAGAGGGATTTTAATGCATTTCAATACAATACAAAGCATTTTAATACAGGATGAGATTGATATTTTACCACAGTATTTACTCAAAATAAAACCACACGAACACATTAAAAATGACTGAGGTAAAGAGTTTTATTGCTTCTACAGCTGCGACATCGGGCTTGATTAAAGTCATCAATACATCGCTGGTATTGTACAGGGTATGAAAGCTTAATGAACAGAAGAGTTGCTTTATAAATATGACAAATAAAACCATACCCATCATAACTAAAACAGATCCTGAGAGGTGAGAAAATGCATTTAATTAACAGAGGTAATTAATATATCCAGACTAGCGCACTTTTAAAATGACAAGCAATATACACGGAGACGATAGTGGAGAGTGAATAACATTGGTCATGGATTTAACAGAAATTAGTACAAGATTCAAAGACACACAGTAGTCTAAATGAAACTCAGAATAGAACATCTTTAAGGCATCTTTTATTTACATTAAGTGTGCACTAAATGTTAAAATAATGGTTTATACGCAAGATAAACTCAACTAATCACGCTTACAAAAATATATATTTGTTTAAACAAGGTCCAAGGACAATGGTACATGTACTAAGGTTAGATACTGTGGTTAGCCTGTTTTACTTTTTTTACTCTGCTGCATGAAAAATGAAGAAAAATGAAAAATGTGTTTGCTTATAATTATTGTTAAATGTATTCTTCTCTATTTAAAGGTGCACTGTGTAACTTTTCTTGGCGAGGGTCTGTGCCTACTCATCTCCATGGAGGTATTACTATTTCCCCTTGATTATTGCACAGTATGGGAATAAACTCAGTAATCACAATGGAGACAGGTTACTGGTCAGATCTATGGAGAAGCAAGCCTGCACATGAGAAGAATTCATGTTTTTTAGTGTATTTTTTTTAATACAGAATGCCCGTAACTGAACAAAGGCAAGAGAGATATGTTAAATGCAATACTGTGGAACATTCCAGGAAAAGACATAACATGGGTCCACGGAGTCAACCTTAGAAGTTACATAGTGCACCTTTAATGTATTACCTCAAAAACTTTGTCTCACATTCTTGAGAAAGGTTCAGGTTCAAGTGACTTTGTTGGAATTTGTGTAAGAAGTTAGTTACCATCTCTGCTACTGGGAAATTGCTAGGAATCCGTCTTGAAATAAGGAATGTTTGACTAAAGAGGGATACAGATGTCTGATATAATTTAGAATACATGGCTGACTTTGGTTTAAGCGTTTACAATGACAGAGGTCCTCATGTCTGAAATTTAAGTAGCTGCAATTTTTCAAATTTTGATCATATATGAAAATTACCTTAATTGGAATGAATAGAAAAGGAGAATTCACTTTATTCTCTGTAGCATAAGAGAAAAAAATATTGACTGAGATAAGATTAGAAAAAAAAAAAGCCTGCACATGACTGATGTACGCTTTATGGTCAATAGAGGGCGCACTACATAGCAAAAATTCAAATTATACTAAATGGAATGAACATTCAAAAGTGCTTTTCAAATTTGTGTTAAAAAAAAAAAAAGGGGGGGGGAACAAAAAAAAGTTAGATGAACAATACAGCAAACGACATATGTAAAGGCCTGGGTTACAGACTATCAATCAAAAAGACTATAACAACATAACAGCTTTGACATTCGAGTCCCTGGATACAAGTCGAGAGATTTCAATACTTTATAATAACTGCAACTTAATGAACACATATTTAAATTGTGTAACTTTTCAGGTGGAGGGTCCCTCAAGTGCTTTTCTCCGTGATGTTATTGGAGATTTGTCTGGAATGTTTCACAGTGTGATATTCAACTTTTCTATCTTCATGGAGACCAAACCAGACCAAGTTACAGGTCAGATCTGCGGAGAGACAAGTCCGCTCAGTCAGATTGCCTGTTTTTCTAGCACCTGTAATTTTTTTAATGTCATACTGTGGAATATTTCAGGCAGAGCAATGACATATCCATAGAAACAAGCAGGTGATGGATCCCCAACCAAAACGTTACATAGTCCATAATGAATTAAAGGTGCAGAAATAGTTTATAGTAGGGCTGTAGTTCTTTAGTTGACTAATTTTGTGTCTTACGGATCTATAAGGGTCATATGAGTGATCTGAAGACTTAAGGAGAATTAACTTTTTTTACAATCTGAGGCTTATTTCGGTAATAAAACAAGTTGTTTTACTCACCCATAGCACTTTGGTGTCATATGGAGCACTTCCAGAGATGTTTTAGATTTGCGATCTCTGTAATGTGAGTTCTCGGGGCACATGTTTGCGGGCTCCAAATAACACAAACTTTAGCACTTTTCAAATCATAGAAGCTCAATGTCTTAGTCTACACTTTCGTTTGAGTCAAAAGTGGCCTGTAATCCGAGATTTATCCATAGTTTCGAGTAGATGAGGAGGCCAGTGCACATGTGCGGAGTCACAGTTTATTTCGCTCTCAGCTCTCGGGACCCAAACATGAAACGCAAAGCTGTAAATTATGGATAAATCTCGGATTACAGGCCACTTTTGACTCAAACGAAAGTGTAGACTAAGACATTGAGCTTCTATGATTTGAAAAGTGCTAAAGTTTGTGTTATTTAGAGACCGCTCGGGGCATATATTATATGCCCCGAGAACTCGCATTACGGATATCACTAATCTAAAACATCTCTGGAAGTGCTCCATATGACACCAAAGTGCTATGGGTGAGTAAAACAACTTGTTTTATTACCGAAATAAGGCTCAGATTGTAAAAAATTTTAATTCTCCTTTACAAAAAGGCAGATTAAATTTAGGATTCACAACTTTATAGTTGTTTTTGCATTCAACTCTTGCAGGTGTAGTCTTGTGAGTGCAATTTGGATTAGATACATAGAGGTACACAATAGTTCAGCTTTTGCCTCACCCCCTTCTTAATCAACTAATGAAATAAAATGACAGCCCTAGTTTATTAAGAATGATCCAGGCTAAGAAACCGTTTAATACCCCAAGTATTTACCAAGCCTGAACCACTCTTAAAACTATTTCTCATTATGAATCAAGTCTTTGTTCACCTTAATTAAGTCTTAATAAAGCATGTAGATGAGAAATAAATGGTCACCGAAACTCTGTACTGACAGCTTATGGCTTCCACTGCAACGTCCACAATATTGGCACTATTGTATTAAAAATGAGTCATCACGTCACCCCAGCAAGTTACTATGCCTACTATGTCCTCCTTTTCACTGTTTGCACGTCCGTCTATAGAACAGCAGGTATGGCGTGGAGGAGGAGGTGGTTTCGGGGGAGCAGGCTCTTAAAAAGTCATCTTCGTCAAACATCCTCACCTCCGAATCGTCAAAAAGCATCCATTTCCCCTCGTACTCCAAAAGCCTGCTCAGGGCCTTGCTTTCTGAGGCTTTCTCATCAGACGTCGTCTTTTCTGTAGCATCTTGTGAATCCTGTGGTTTCTTAAGTCCTGTTTCGACGCTCTTCCCCGCACTGCCCAAAGTCTTCCTCCTCTTCGTCCCCTCCGATGTGGTTTTATTATTATCTTGTTTAAGTTCACACGCAGACAAACTCCTCTGCCCACCCAAGAGCCCCACACCTTCAGAAGTCTTTTTACTTCTGGTTTTCCCTATAGTGCTTCCTGTCTGCGCTCTGGAGAATGACACCTCTCCATCATTGTAATCCAGGGCTTCCTCTTTCACATTTTTCTCAGTTTTTTCCTCTTTCTCCTTCTCCTCTGGCCGCTCTTCGTCCTTTTCTTGCGGGGACGAGAACTTCACGTCTCTCAGGTCGGACACGCGCACAAAAGCAGTGTAGTGCCCGCTGCTGATGGTGACACCACTGTGCATGACCACGGCGAACAGCTCGAAATTCTGACCCTTCGCCGAGCGCTGCGTGCACCACTCGTCCAGACACAGGTTTAAGGGGGTCTGCAGAGGAGTGTTGACTTTGGAGAGGCCGGCGTACAAGTCTAGACTAAAGAAATACGAAGAAAATACATTGTTAAGTTCTGATCTTACAGATGTGTTACAGATTAGCTTGGATTATGCATTTTATTCAACTATTGATTAGTAAACAAACGCTACATCTCATTTTCACTATACTACACTCAATAATCAAAAATCAATCAATTTTGTGAGGTTGATGTAACTGAAACTGTAACCTCGCTTTGAGGCGATTGTGCGAGCTCTTTAGCCACTTATTATTTGATCAAAAGCACTATATAAAACATGCACTAGGTAACTTTTCCAGTGGAGGTCATTGCCTGGAATGTTCCACAGTATGACATTAAACAGCTCAACTTTACTTTTATTCAATTACAGGTGGTTTTATAGCTCAAAAATACCTACAAAAACTGACATTCTGACTGTGAGTGGGGCCACCTCTCCACAGATCCGACCTGTAACTTGGCCTGGTTTGGTATCCATGAGGATAGAAAGCTTTAATACCATACTGTGGAACATTCCGGGCAGCAATAATATCTCCATGGAGAAAAGCATTTGATGGACCCTCCATCAGAAAAATGAAATTTAAAGCAACACAACCCACTGAAGACAAAATATGTAGTTTTCTGCAGATAAACAGATATCAAAGACAGAACAGAAATAACTGCTAATCCAAAAACTCTTCTTTTTTAATTATTTCACTTTTTTAAAGACAGTACATGCTGAAGACTTACTCGAGTGTGTTTGCAGAGAAGCGTTTGAGGTGAATGGTGACGATCTCTGGGGTTTTGTCAAACAGCAGACTCCTCTCGGCCTCGGTGTAGTGATGGCACGTCTCACAGAAATACTTGTCCTCTCCAAAGATGTGCTCCACCGACGCAAACTGACCAATTGCCCAGTTGAGGGTCTTCAGCTCCGGTTTGGGGTCTGGAGAGACTGCGAGTAACAGCATAGAGTAAATAAAAGGTCTTACACCCAGAACTATCTGCTTATGGACAGTAACAGACCAGTAAACCATTAAACTAATATGAACTAAATTCAAATTATATTATGGCAATCAAAAATATGCTAAAACATGGCTTATTATTGTCAAGCTTAGTGCAAACAGTTTAAACTGCAAACATAAACAAGGTAAGGGCAGAATATCAACATATACAATAGTTTTAAAGAGTAGATAGATGAGATAAATACTTTAAGTACTCTGCAAGTTTCAATTTATATTTTATTGTTATCAAGATTAAATATTCAAATTTTGCTTTCTCGAGCAATTCTGAAATTACATTTTTGAGATCTCCCGCAGCTAGTAATATTTTTTATTTGCAAGCTAAATACTAAACAAATATGCAGATTATTACAGTATTAAACCTAGCATTTGAATAAAAATGAAGACAGAGCATGTCCTTACTTTCCGACAGATCCTCTGGGCTGGGGGGCTGCTCGTCCAGCACAGGGACACTGATGTCCTGGAAGTCCTCTCTGCGCTCAGTGAAGCTCTCACACTCCAGACAGCGGGTCCTCAAAACCAACTGTCCCTGGAACAAGTGCTCCATCAGGTCCAGCACAGCTGAACAGAGAAAGGAAAACAGTTCACATTTTAAAGTGACCCGAAACACGTACTGCTGCCGTGTATAAGCAGAAGGAACTACATTTAATTTGTTTTTCTGTTTCAAAGCAACCATCATAACACGTCATTGTAAACTTGGTATTTGGGTTTATAACTGTGCTCTGCCAGATTTGTGCTACATTTTGGACATTGTCGTATCTAAAACTCAGGGATGAAAGTGGCCAATCATGAAAAAAGCGGAAAGTTTGCACAGATGTAAAAAAAAAAAAAAATTACCCCGCAGCTGGAAAAAAGCGGAGATCCGCTAAAAAACGGAACTCTTTCATCCCTGAAAACTAAGACTTTACAAAAGAAGCTGAACAATAAATTGGTCTTACAATTGAATTTTACTTACCGCTTCTTATGTCACCAAAAACAAATCGAATTAACCAGAGTAAATGAATAAATAATCACAGTCCTATTTTGATTGTATTTGGTAAAAATGTCAGCATATTTTTACCAAATACAATCAAAATAGGACTGTGATTATTTTTTTATATACAGTTAAACATTGCAGCCCTGCATACTAGGGGTGGGTATTGGCAAAGAAGTCACGATTCAATTCGAATCACGATTCATATGCCACGATGCGATACTATCACGATGCATCACGATACTTGAATTATTGCGATGCATTGCAATATATTCGACATACTTCAGTGAAAATGTACCAAAAAAAAAAGGATAACTTAAATATCAGTGGCTGTGTATCTGGGTAGTGTCTTCAATTGATACAGAACTCTGAGCAACTCAATTCAGAACTGAATTTATTGAATAACAAAAACAAATAAACTAAACCAATAACAAAAAAGTGCATAGGATTTTTTCTAAAACAAAAAATGCTATTTTGGAGGTAGCTACCATCATAACAAACAATACCCTTTCACAAAGAAAAAAGTGCATAGGATTTATAAAAAAAAAAAAAAACAATTTATTTATGTATTTATTAATTATTAATTAATAATAACCGATTTTTGGCATCCAGAATCGATGCAGTATATTGTGAAAGTTAGTATGGCGATGCATTGTCATGACGATTATTTTGCACACCCCTAGTACATACCATCAGGCTTTGTTGAGTCCTCTTCAGCTTTTGTGTCCAGTGTGGCCTCTTTCTTCTCCTCCACACTCTCATCCGGCTTCTCCTCCGTCTCCTCTTTTCCTTGGGTTTTAGCTGTAGTGATACGTCCAACACTGCGGAACTTTGAAAAGATACTGGGCTGTTTCCTGGAGGGTCTGAGCCAACCTAACTTAGCTCTCTTTTTCCTTTTCCCATCTGTCTCTTTTGTCGTTTTTCCAACCTCGTTTTCATCCTCTGGGCTCATCCCTTCAGTATTTGTCGTCTCCAGCTCTCCATCCTTGCCCTGAGCAGTCTCTATTGAAGAATCACTTGAAGATTTTCTCTTAGAGCGGGTTTGTACAATATTCACACTCTCCTCCTTCACCCCATCTGAAGATTTCGACTGGATTGATTTTGGCTTCTTCTTAGCATTCCCGGCTTCTGTATCACTTTTTCGTTTTCCATTGACTTGGCCCTCCTCTTCTGTTTTGTGATTTTCCTGTTTGACCTCAGGCACAGTGTTCTTCTCCTTCTCCAATTCCTGCTCCTTCTTTATGGTGTCACAGGCCTCATGCAGATATCCCAAGATGCACTGCAGCACCTCCTGAGCATCATGCTGGAGGTAGCCTTCATACATGGGGTTGAGCTGCCTGTAGTACATAAAATATATATTATTACTTCATATTATTCTTATTTTACTTCAAGTGAGAATACTATAGGGAAAGAGCTGACTTTTTAGTACCACCCAGATCTGTAACAAGACTATTCCAAGTTTAAGGATGTTTCACCTGGTCCTGATTTGAACCCAGTTTAGTCTTGATGTAGACTTGGTTGGTCTTGTTATAGTGCTAGTTTAGTCCTGGTCATGTCCATGTTTATTTCCCGGTTTAGACCAGTCCCAGTTTTAATGTGACATAATAGTTCTAAACAAAGAGTTGTAGACCTATAACAAAGTTCAAGAAACGCGGCAGATTCCAGGCAGGTTCTTAAATTGTGAATCAAATACTACGGCACTGGTGATTTGCCTGTACTCTCTTTATTTGATTTGTCAGCACTTGTGTACCAGTAGTCACATTTTAATAGTTTGAAATTGCTCTAATCTTGCTACAGCCAGGTTTAAATCAGATGGGACTTAGGCTACGTTTATACAGTGACGATCAAAACAGAAGACGCAAAAGTGGCGTCTCGTCTTCAATTTTTTATCCGTGTTTAGACGAGCGTTCTCAACAGGAAATGTTTGTTTATACGAAGACGCAAAAGTGGACGCAAAAGCGTAACTGTACCGAGTTCAGCGTGGGAAACGACAAAAAACAAACAAACATCACAACAGCGTCAAGTTACATTTCCAACCACAACTGTACCGGAAAAGAGAAAGGTAAAACTTCAAAATAAAATGTTCTAATTGCGTTTTAAATTAGTTGTTAAGTTCCGCTCCAAACATTTCAGTGACTTGTATTTTTGTTGACATGTTTTTGAATATTGTACTGAAAATAGTGACATTACAGGAGGATTACAGTGAATTAGAAAATATAAAATCACATCGGGTTTTACATTTGAAGTGCCTCATGCGGAAGTCGCTTGTCTTGGCGTCTGTGTGGCTGTGAGAGTGTGAGAAAGACTTGTACGGGAAGAAGAGAAAAGACCATAGACGTGTGTGGGTGCGATTTATACAATTGTTGAAATGACTCTTGTATTGCCGCATCTATGTGACGTAAACGCGTACGCGACGAACTGCGTCTTGGGCAGTTTACACGGAGACGCTACAGCGGAGCGTATTTAACTTTTCCACTCTGGAGGGTGGTTTCAGATTTTTGCGTTTTTAGGCCCCAAAAACGCCATCACCGTATAAACGAAAGGCACTTCTGATAAAATATTTAGTCGTTTTTTTCCCGTAAGCGTTCTCGTGTAAACAGGCCCTTAGAAATAAAACAAATATTTTCTTTAGTAGTCTTTGGTGTGAAATCTTTGAGAACCACAGGTATAACTGTATACAGTTATGCCGACCTGAGCGTATTGAGTATTTTCCGAGGAGGCGTGGCCATGTCTCCCTCTGTGAAGCCATCGGGGTCGAGCAGAAAACTGGACTGTAGCTCCTCCACTGAAGTGATGAGGCTATTAAAGCTACAGAGGAGATCTATGTGGGGCGGAACGGTCTCCTCTTCTGTCTGTAAAAACAAGATAAAAGCCAAACCTTAAAAAATAAATATAATAAACCAGACTTATATATACCACATGATAAAGTACACCAACCTCTTCAGCTTTCTCGCCATCATCTTTTGTTTTTTCTTTCTTCTTGGAGAGGCTGTGCAGTTTCTTAATGCCTTCTCTAAGCCCTGGACAATGATACAGCACCTACAATACAAATGGTAAACAGAGATTTTTTTTCAGAATTAACATGAAACAGAAATGTCATATTCTAATTAATTGATTAAAAATAAAACATTAACTGAATATATAAGAGATTATAAATTCAAAGGTTAATTTCAGTCTTCCAATATTAATTCTTATTAGTTCTTTTTAACAGACAACACTGGTCTGTAAAAAACAACAACTTTATTTTCTAGTCAGAAATCAATCTAAATTTACAAATTGAATCATATAAAGGGAAAAAAAAACATTGCAGATATCTGTATATAGCACTGAATGATAAAGCCTATGAGAGAAGAAGTCTTCAATCTCTTATAAATACAGGAGTATGCAAACATTATAAAAGTTCAAAACATTGTCCTTAGTTATGGCCAATTAAGCAAATGATCAAAGCTGTGCTATTATTTTCAGTTTAGCAACACCACTGACAGCTCTTTTACCTCATCACATTTACCTAAACAAGCTAACTGATGTGTGTACTGCACCCTGCATCCTACGTACCTTCAGAAAATGTGGAGCAGTTAATTTAAGTGCAGCGTGGGTATTGGAACAGGGTCATGGCTCTACACAACACTTTGTACTGTACACATTATCAGATTTCAAAGCCCCTATAGGGGGAATTTAAGCCTCTCTGTGACAAATACCAGTAAAAATGTGAAAAAAAGGAAGTGGATTTAAAAACAGGTGCAGTGGAAGTGTTCCAAATACGCTTAACTTCCAGCACAATAAACCATAAACGCAATCTGATAACATCTAACACATTAAAAGAAAAAAAACAAAAACAAGCACGCAACAGCAAGCAACGCAATCTGATAACATCTAAAAAAAACATTTAAAACAAAAAACAAGTAAGCAACATCAGAGGAATGCAATCTCATAAGATCTTTAAAAAAAAAAAACAAGTAGGCAACAGCCTAGCAACACAGCATCTACAATCTTAAACCAGGACAGTGCTGCTGGGAAATACAGCTGCCACTGAAATGTGCCCACACCTCAAACTGCCAGTGTTACCTGCAGCACGCTGTTCAAATAACACGTGTTTCCTAAATTGTTGAAGCCAATGAACGGCACCAAGTTCTCTTTCTTTTCCAGAGACAAAAGAAGGCTGGGAGAGGGTGGGCAGGGTGACGGGCCGGGGACTACCTGATCACAGCTGCTGGAAAAAAACAAAAGTAAAACAATATTATTATTTTTATTTGGATAATCTACAATTCTGGTATGTAAAAATAGAATATAGAAGAGGGAGGCTTTTCTGTGTCATATTGCAATGGTAATTTTGGATATATGCAAATTAGAATGTTGACTTTTTTTTTTTTTGGTATTTATAAAACATATCACCAAAATGATTCAAATTTAAACTTGCAGAGTCATCTTCCAAATAAGAGAAAGTAAAATTTCAGTACATTTCCAATTAACTTTACAATCTGTGGTATTTTATCCTAAACCAAGACATTTACAGGCAAGTACGGGGACAACAATGAAATTTCACACTTAAATTTGATACAAAGGGAAACAACCAAGTTTTGATACCAATATTATTTTCAAAATACTACACTGTGGTCTTACACTAGCTTACTTCTAATATGGATAAAAGACAACAAAAATCTGAAAAAGTCAAATGTTGTCCCAGTTGTAATTTTTAGTAGAGTTTTTGAATTGGTATTGAGATTTGATACTAGATTAGGAATTTATTAAATTATAATTAAACCCTTTTGGCAACCATAGAATTTTATATATTTCTTATGACTGATAGCAATAAAAGTGTCTAGCCAGTATCCTGCTCCACTGTAATAACAAAGTATTGTTTAGTGTCATGAATGACAGCCCACACTCCCGGGCTTACCTCGGCTCCGGCTCCACTGATTCTGCCGTTTTGGGTTCATCGGGCACGGGCTCAGAGAAGTCCAATGCCCGCTTGGTCTCCTTCTTATGGAAAAACTTCAGGGACAGTTTATTTTTCTTGATGGGGCTGCCCAGCGTCGCAACAACAGTGTCTCCCTGAAGGACTGGCATCTTTTCTGAACTTTGTGAAGACTGCGTCCGTTTACATGGAAGCAACAGCGAACCTCACTGTCCAAAAGTGAAAATACAACGTCAATAGATTAGGCGCCATCAGAGTTTGGAAGGAAACCAAAAGTGCGCATGTAAAGTCAAACAGCCCTACGATACACGAGTGATTTCATCCACGGGAATTTGTGTTTCAAGCGCTTTTCTGTCTAACCTGCGAAACAGCGAGGCTACTGTACTATTATATAACAGGTTAGCAGGCTAACGCTAACTTTCTGTTGTCATTGTCCGCTCAACGATTCTATCAAATTGCTCCGTATGGGCCACCACTAGCAAAATAAAATAACTGATCGCTTCCCTGTGTGTTAAATAATACTCGCAAAGCAGGTCTAATTCAGAAATATAGCACATTTCGCACCCAACCCAGTAAGTAAAGTGGGTCAAAGCGGTGTGATGTGGTGAAGGAGTGGGAGGAGAGGCAACACGCTGCTCCAACACCAACATCCAGAAACCTCTATGACCACCTGCACCTACAAAAAATAGGTTTAACAGTCAAATACTTACCACTGATTGTCATCTCTACTTTGCAGTCCAGTAGATCTTATGCATTATCCCACACTGTTGCCAAGTCAGGTTTATTTTTGATCACATTTCAGGGCTGCCGCAGAAGTTGGCGCTTTTTCCTTCTGCAAGACCCAATGGCTACAGCATTGCCGAAGACACGCCGGGCACGTAGACACATTACTCGACCGAAACGCATTGATAATAAATATATCTGTAGAGACACACGTTGTAATTAGTCACAAAA